>CM060852.1:9027145-9639785 GCA_030737835.1 Acorus gramineus | reverse complement strand
TGCAATAATCTTGAATGTCCTGTTTTATCTCATTATAAAAACAGTTTTAGTCACATAACTTCTAAATATCTATCAGAAATGGAGGACCTGAAGGTGTTTGCTAAAGAACAAGGTGCTGTGGAAGCTGATGACTTGAACCATTGGGACATTACCTTTTGGAGTGAGAGGCTTCGGGAGGCAAAATATGATATAAATGAGGTAGGTTGCTCCTTCCATTTGTCCTTTCTTTCTGTTTTCTGCTTGTAAGTTCTCTTGAAAAATTTTGAGAGAATGTAGGAACAATCTTTTTTTTTTTTTTTTTGAAAAACAGAAGGAGCAATCTATTTATATTGATTGCCTTGAACAAAAGGAAACTAGGGATTCCGAGAAAGAGAAAGGAAGAAAATACAAAAAAAACACCCCTCCTCATCTTGCAATAAGCCTTACACCAAGTGCCCCCTATGCATCACACCTGGAACCATGTGTGGCCCATAATATTTAAAGCACATGCACTCCTAGAATCTTGATAACCCATTATTTAAGAAATCATGTGATTATAACCCAAGTATTCACATCATGGACTCTCATATGTTGGAAGATCCAATCATCATCTTGAGTGATCCATGTGCTCCAACACACCACATGAGGAATAAGCAATTGAAATTTAGCAAGGTTGCTACGATCGATTTGCTTACTACTCCAATGGAACCATCCCACATGCCTTTGAGGTTGAAAAGGAGCATCTAGCCTAGGGGTGCAACTTGGATGGGTTGAATCCAACCCAACTCTATATTTGAGCGTTGCCGGTTTGGGTCAAGATTTTAGCATTCAGGTACCCGAATCTAATTCGAGTTGGGTTGAGAATTCGGATACCTGAACCTGAAGTAAAGAATGATAAATTTAAATGTTCTAAGTCATATTTTAATTTTTTTAATAAGTGAGATAAGATTTAAAGTGTCCAATTTATTTTTGCTTAGAATCTATCACCTCTATAGTTTCATCTCTTTATTCTATAAATAAATTTTTTCTCATTTTCATCTTATTTTTTTAATGTGGAGCAGTGTCTCTCGTAAAGTTTTAATTGTTTAAAATGACACGATTTTAAGTCAAACCCCAACCCAACCTAAATCTAACCTAAACACGAACCAAACCTGACAGGTTGGGCTTGGGTTGAGCTTCTCAGGTTTAAGGGTTGGGTTGGGTTTGGGTTGGTTTCCCTCAACTTCGGGTTAGGTTCAGGTTGGGCTCCAACCCAACCCAACCCAACCCGCCCGAGTTGCACCCTAGAGCCGAACCCACCTTCTCCCAAGTACAAGCAGTAAATGGACATTCAAAGTTTTCTTTGAATTTGGTTGACTATATTTATTATATCGTACACTTTTAAATGGTTGGTTATGCAGAAACTGCTGCTACTTGCATTTATGTGTAATGTGGTTTGGTTTGTTGCTGCATATGGCTATGCTGTTTTCTCCATCACTCATATGAAAATATGAGAGGCTTCATGGCAAGGTTGACATAGTTTTATCACTTGTCAAAGCTCTATAGCTGGTGCCAAATCCTGGAAAACCAATTATTTGTTGGGTAATTAGCACTTTTAGCCCCTGAAAATTAAAAATTTACAGAAATAGCCCCGCCACCCGAATATTTGTAAAAACTAGACCCGCTGATATTTTACACTAGAGACGGATTATATAATCCGTCTCCAGTGTTGCAACCCGTAACTGCCCCATTTACAATGGAGACGGATTATATATAATCCGTCTCCAGTGTAAATCACCCCCTTATTGCATTTACACTGGAGACGGGTTATATATAACCCGTCTCCTGAAGACGGATTGTATATAATCCGTCTCCTGGAGACGGATTATATACAATCCGTCTTCAGTCTTAATTTTTTTTTTTTTGGTTGTATACATTGTTGGTTATCTCACCTGTATAAAAATTCCTGCTTGAACATGCATAAATATAATAAAAATGCATTGATATTTGCATAAATCCATTATAATCACTTGACTCCTGTTTCTAAACACCAACGAAAATACATAAATACAATAAACACAAATGAAAATGCATGAATATAATAAACATGTTTTACATCCCATAAATACAATCATCCAAATATTTTCATAAGTCCTTTCTTTTTAGCTTTTCTCGGAGCAGGAGGTGCTGATGAAGAGGGTACGTCAGTTGCTGTGGATGGCGGCACACCTGATTGTGGTGGAGTGGTAAATTGTTCGCCCGATCCCCGACTGACAGTAGTAGAAGTACACCAAACCCTGCGTGGTCCACGAGTATATGTCTGGAGTGTCATCTGTGGAGCTCGATCAGGAGCTGGGGCTGGTTGTTGTGGCTGCTCATCGATTTCTGCATCGAGTCGTACATCATTGAAGAACTCATCAATTGTGAATTCAGTGTGAGCGAAACTATCATCTACGACATCCTCAGAATCATCAGCATCTGTAGATGCACTGGAGGTACTCGAAGGTTGTCCCCTGTCTCTCATCATCGCCTCTGCATAGTCACGTGCCACAGCAATTATATGATCCCACTCATCGCAGTTGGGGTATAAGACCAACCCCCTTGCAAGCACCTCGGTAATGTTCTGTGTAACTCCCATCTGTTAACAAAAGTTTCAATATGATAAGTAGTTATAAAATCATTTATCACTATCTAAAAATGTAACACGCGTTTAAAATTCTTACCAAATTTGGTGCGACATAGCCTGGATGGTACTGTGGGGGTGGTGGAGGTGTGATATGTCTAACTTTTCTCTTCCAGTACCACTCCATATATCTCCTCGAACTCCGGGTATGAGAGAATTGGTGGATGTGATCCAATCGTTGGTCCCAACGCTCGATATAAGTCTGGTGAAAAACTATCCAATTCACATCCTGTCTACCTCGTCTGTTTACCCGGTCGATGGCCTCTACATCAGATGGAATGTCCTGATGCCATCCAAATTGACGTGCGACTCGATCTGGCACGTGCATCTCCACAATATCAAAGCAAATGAGTGGGACCCTAGCCGTCCACAACTCCATATGATCCATACATGCAGGTGGTAGTGTCTCATATGTCCCAGCATATGGTTTGCTTCCGATAGCCTTTGCTATAGTTGAGAACTATAGCAAAGGCTAGAAGCAAACCATATGCTGAGATTCAACTATAGCAAAGGCTATCGGAAGCAAACCATATGCTGGGACATATGAGACACTACCACCTGCATGTATGGATCATATGAAGTTGTGGACGGCTAGGGTCCCACTCATTTGCTTTGATATTGTGGAGATGCACGTGCCAGATCGAGTCGCACGTCAATTTGGATGGCATCAGGACATTCCATCTGATGTAGAGGCCATCGACCGGGTAAACAGACGAGGTAGACAGGATGTGAATTGGATAGTTTTTCACCAGACTTATATCGAGCGTTGGGACCAACGATTGGATCACATCCACCAATTCTCTCATACCCGGAGTTCGAGGAGATATATGGAGTGGTACTGGGAGAGAATAGTCAGACATATCACACCTCCACCACCCCCACAGTACCATCCAGGCTATGTCGCACCAAATTCGGTAAGAATTTTAAACGCGTGTTACATTTTTAGATAGTGATAAATGATTTTATAACTACTTATCATATTGAAACTTTTGTTAACAGGGGGGAGTTACACAGAACATTACCGAGGTGCTTGCAAGGGGGTTGGTCTTATACCCCAACTGCGATGAGTGGGATCGTATAATTGCTGTGACACGTGACTATGCAGAGGCGATGATGGGAGACAGGGGACAACTTTGTACCTCCAGTGCATCTACAGATGCTGATGATTCTGAGGATGTCGTAGATGATAGTTTCGCTCACACTGAATTCACAATTGATGAGTTCTTCAATGATGTACGACTCGATGCAGAAATCGATGAGCAACCACAACAACCAGCCCCAGCTCCTGATCGAGCTCCACAGATGACACTCCAGACATATACTCGTGGACCACGCAGGGTTTGGTGTACTTCTACTACTGTCAGTCGGGGATCGGGCGAACAATTTACCACTCCACCACAATCAGGTGTGCCGCCATCCACAGCAACTGACGTACCCTCTTCATCAGCACCTCCTGCTCCGAGAAAAGCTAAAAAGAAAGGACTTATGAAAATATTTGGATGATTGTATTTATGGGATGTAAAACATGTTTATTATATTTATGCATTTTCATTTGTGTTTATTGTATTTATGTATTTTCGTTGGTGTTTAGAAACAGGAGTCAAGTGATTATAATGGATTTATGCAAATATCAATGCATTTTTATTATATTTATGCATGTTCAAGCAGGAATTTTTATACAGGTGAGATAACCAATAATGTATACAACCAAAAAAAAAAATTAAGATTGAAAATGGATTGTATATAATCCGTCTTCAGGAGACGGATTATATACAATCCGTTTGCAGGAGACGGGTTATATAAAACCCGTCTCCAGTGTAAATTCAATAAAGGGGTGATTTACACTGGAGACGGATTATATATAATCCGTCTCCATTGTAAATGGGGCAGTTACGGGTTGCAACACTGGAGACGGATTATATATAATCCGTCTCCAGTGTAAAATATCAGCGGGTCTAGTTTTTACAAATATTCGGGTGGCGGGGCTATTTCTGTAAATTTTCAATTTTGGGGGGCTAAAAGTGCTAATTACCCTTATTTGTTACTAGGGCTATGCTATGATGTTATTTGTCAAAATCGGCTGGTGAGTAGTGGCGCCTGTTAGTGGTCTCATGCAACCAAAGAGAACTCTTTAAGTCTCTAAGACTTGGAAACATATACATGATGCGATGCAAAAGCATATTTTATATAGTGTGTCTGATTATCTCTATGGCAATTCATCAGTCACAGCGTCAAACTGTCATACAACCAGTTCTGTATACCTTTTACACAAAAATAATGATTTTTTTTATTATTATCATCGGCTATATTGATGATATCCTTTTCTGGTATCATAACAAGAAATTATTATTGAATGTTTCCTTCAGTATTTTGATCCCGAATTTTCCTTTTTCATTTTTTACTCATTGGGATATGATAGATATGCTAATTAGAGGCCTATTTGCATACTTCAAAGAGAATTTTTCTTCTTTAAATATTCTGGAGATGAAGCTTTGAAGTCATCTGACACCATGTGAAGCTTTGGCTCTAGTATGATGCCCATTGGGGAAGAACGTGACATGACACATTGTTGGATGACATTAACATGGATTTCATAACTGAAGTTTAAACTACCTGGTCTACCTTTGCTCAATAAAAAAAAGTTGAAACTATCTGATATTTATATGCTGGAATAGGACACTAGTGCCTGAGACATTCTCAACTATTTGAGCTTCAAAATTACCTCTTCAGCTGAATCTTCTATATAAACCGGATCTATAGTTTTTCATCTGTGGCTCCTAGTTCTCCCAAAAATGCGCATGGTTTATCATTCATGATTTATCTTAACACCAGACCCGTATGGGTCGTGTTTGCCTAACTGGCCTGTTTATCAGGAGCGCCTGGGCCAGCTTGCCTAGGTATAATAAATGGGTCAAGGAGATATTTAATGGACTTGGCCTATTAATTGTGATAGTTGCAATTGAAATATATGATTAGTTGAGATTTGATGGAAACTACAAAAAAATAAATAGCTAACCTAATTGCTTGGATAGTGATTGGTAAAGGTGATGCTTTAATTGGTCACATGATTATTTGCTCTTTTGGTTAGGATTCTGTATTGTGATTTTCTTTTTGGTTGATTGATGGCTTCAGAATTATGATATTTTTTTTTGTTGTCGTAATGAGTTTTCTCATCTTTGTATTTGGTTGTTTATTTTTAATTGAATTGCAATGGTTATTTTTGTAATTATTATTCATTAATTTATTATTTAACTAGTGAATTATGATAACCATGTGACTCTGTGTGAACTATGGTTACCATGTAAATATAGTATTCTCATCTCAAATATACCTATAAAAATTTGAAAGCGTGATAATTAGAGAATTAAAATTAATAAAATCATCCATCAGCTTATAAAATACATGTGATTAATAGTTGCACACCTATTTGTGCAGCTTTATCCTTTTTGGAATTGTACATAAATTTTAACAAATTTGGTGGTAGGATTCCAACCGGTTCTTTAAAAATTATGGATTCGTTATGCTAGGACAACATTTTTCATTTTATTAAATATCTAAAAATTCATCTTCTCTAACCTCACAGGAGGAGCTTCGGCCATTTTTCTCACTGCCAAAAGTTATGGATGGCCTTTTTAGTCTTGCAAAGACCCTCTTTGATATCAACATTGAACCAGCTGATGGTTTAGCTCCGGTACATAGTATATACTCTAGTTTTTTGGTGTTTGTGATTAGAACTCATGTAACTTCTTACTATCTGAGAGTGTTTCTCAACTTTCCAGGTTTGGAATAATGATGTCAGATTCTATTGTGTGAAAGATTCATTAGGAGATCCCATTGCGTATTTCTATTTTGATCCTTACTCAAGGCCTTCTGAAAAACGCGGTGGAGCATGGATGGATGAAGTACTTTCTCGGAGTCGTGTATTTGCACGTGATGGTACCAGTGCTAGGCTGCCTGTTGCCCACATGGTGTGCAATCAGACACCTCCAGTTGGTGACAAGCCGAGTCTTATGACTTTCCGTGAGGTAAGTGCCTCACACATTAGTATTTATGTTCATATGATACCGTTCCCCCAAGAAACAACTATCACAAGTATAGGGCAATTGATCCACTTCCTTTGATTGGGACAGTGATGCATAATATTTATTATTTTTACTGCATGTATGGCTTAATATATTGGTTGTTCCCTAAGGATATGATTATCGATCTTTGTGTGCTTAATTTCTTTTATGAGTGGCTAAGGCAAATATTTGCTTGGATACTCAGGTTGAGACTGTCTTTCATGAGTTTGGTCATGCATTGCAACATATGCTCACCAAACAAGATGAAGGTCTGGTCGCAGGAATTCGAGGAATCGAATGGGATGCTGTTGAACTACCATCCCAATTTATGGAGAACTGGTGTTATCAAAGGTGATATTTTCTTATTGATACACCTAAATACCTCATAAGTCAGATTAGCTTCCTTCTTTTAACCCTTCTCATACTTCTATCACTGCCCATGAGTGATTTTGAAATAAAAATTTCACATTATGATAAACTATCCGTGCTCATTGTCTAATATATTTTATTTTTATTTTAAATTCAATGAACCATTGTTACGAGATATATGTCAATTGGCAAGGCTGATAATTTTTCTTGCTTATTTGCAGGAAGATCTGAAAAAGTAATAATATCGTTTGTTTAGGTAGAATATTCTGATGGTCAGTTTGACAATTTGTATGGGTTGGGTTGTTCCCCTGCTAATGTACAACATGGTGTAATGGATATACATTTTAATGGGTATTGCATATTTTTCAAGAAGAATACCAGGCACCATTTAAGCTATAGTCATTCAACACACACACACACACAAACTATGTGGGGGGGGGGGGAAGAGAGGGGTACTGTTTAGTATTCAGAGCCTTGGATTACAAATTATACTTGTGTAATTGTGTAAGAAACATTTTTATTTGATAATTCTGTATGATGTTCCAGGGATACTCTAATGAGCATTGCAAGACACTATGAAACTGGTGATCCCCTTCCTGAAGAAGTATATTTGAAGCTTCTGGCAGCTAGGACTTTTAATGCTGGTTCTCTATCCCTTCGTCAGGTTAGTTTAACATGTTAATTTGTCAGCAAGCCATGTGGATTTTATGGTCAGGTGCTCATCATTCAATGCTTTTTTTTTTTAATACTTCGGTAGGTGTTTATTAATAAAAGGAATATATGTTTCTGCCGTGAATTTATGTTGCAGATCTTTTTTTCCTGATCATCGCTGGAAGTTTATTTCTTTGCCCTTAATTGAATAATTATTGACTTGAGTAATTATTGACTAGTGTGTGTGTTGACCAAATTATTTAAAAAGTTAGCCCTGTTCTCTGGAATCTAAATACTTTTGGGTAGTGCACCTAATTCCAGTACATTCCCAAGCTATATATTTTGAAAAAACTAGTCTAATATCGTACTTTATTCATTGCTTTTGTGCGTCGCCAAAAGTGGAAATGAATCATCCATTCTACTCACTACGTTGATTGCCTTCTGGTGAGTTCAGTAGGATCCACTGGTGGACTTCAATTGAAACAGTCACCTCCTGCCTTGTATGTTTATTTTAAAATAAATCTTTCTGCATTGCTTTCATGTTACTTATATTTTTTGCTGATCATTGTGGGAGGTTGTTTCTTTCGATCTTAATTGAGAATAATTGCCATGAATTAGGTATTATAGGAACATACATCATGAATATGGAATTAAACTGTAAACCCTGGTTCTTTGGTATCTAAATGCTGATTAGTCAGAAAATTTATAGATGGCTCCAATCTTCCACAGCTAACTCATGTTTCCATGGAATACAAGGGTACCATTTCAATAGACACAAACAAAATTTGTGTTCTCCCATTTATCGTCAATGTAAGCATTATGTCATGCCTGTAATTAGTGGTCTCTTAATTTGTTTGCTCATTCCCTTCTCCGTTCAGAATTTCCAAGTTCGACTTTTTATACTTTCTCATGGTGTTCACTTTTCCTAACCAAAAAGCAACTGCTTTGCGCTCCTGCAGTCACTGCACAGGCTGCAGCAAAATAGTCTCGCCCCCAGGTCATGCTGACCCACGGTGTCTACAAATATTACTCTTGACAGCATACGTTCTTTGTAGCTGTAAACGCATATTGAACTTATAATTTACATTCTAATATATAATAATGCACAAATAGTTATCAAAGAGAATTGGCTAGTACAAATTAGAGTTTATTGTCAGACATGAAAATTCTCTCTTTTTTTTGAAGAAGATATTGGATGTCAGGAAGTATTGGTTTAAAGATTATACGTTACTAAAGGGCATGCAATGGAAGTGTGTAAGACAGCTTGTGCTGGTGCACAGCTGCTCATTTGTCATCCTATATTATATTGAAGATTTTGTTGTAAAATCATACTTGGTGCCAAGTTTAGTAGCAGCTGATTTGGTTGATGTGGGTAGTAACTGGTTGCAACTGAACTTGCAGTTAAGATTTGCTAGTCTAGATTTGGAGCTACATTCAAAATATGTACCTGGAGGGTCAGAATCTATTTATGATGTTGATCAGAGAGTAAGCAAGAGGACACAAATTATGCTCCCGTTGCCAGAGGACAGATTCCTCTGTAGTTTCAGTCACATATTTGCAGGTTTGACGTTATTTTATCACTATTTAGCTTCCTTTTTTGGATTTATCTCATACATTTGGGCTCACTTTTTTTGGGGGGGTTTTCAGGTGGATATGCAGCTGGATATTATAGTTACAAGGTATCCCTTGTAGATATTTATTTGAAGTTCCACTAGTTATTCAACTTTTTTTTTTTGGCTTTTTCATTTTATATTTTATTGTTGGAACTATTCCTTTTGATGTGTGGAAAATATTGTTGAGATCCCTGCAGACTCAATTTTTTCCAGGTGCTATTTTTCCCCAAGTGTTTGTTTTTATGAGGTACTTTCTGATTATTGATCTGTGTTTCCTCTAGTGGGCGGAGGTGTTATCAGCAGATGCTTTTTCGGCATTTGAGGATGCTGGGTTGGACAACGAAAAGGTGTTTTTATGTTATATATATACCGTTACATTGTCTTCCATCAATGCTTCCATAACAGTCTTATATTTTTGCAGTGTGACCAGTCATGTTGGATTTTACTATTGTTTTAGGGTCTGCAATTTTTTATTACATTGGGTTTTGTTTTAGACAAAAAAATAAATTTTCCTGACTGGTAATTAGGGCTGGTAAACGAGTTGAGCAGCTCAGGCTCGGCTTGGGCTTGACTCGGTTAAAGCTCGATCAAGCTCGTTCGATTAGACAAACGAGCCGAGTTTGAACAATTTATAAAGCTCGGTTTGTAAACAAGCCGAGCTTGAGCCCGAGCCTAGGCGAGCTCGTTTACTTAACAGAAAAAAGGTGAACGAGCCGAGCCCGAGCCGAGCCTGAGCCGAGCCCGAGCTTATGTTACTTTCACATGTATAAGGTGTTATGATTTGTGAAATGTGACTTCTCAAATGCTATACAAGATTTTTTTTAGCTAAACGAGCCCGAGCTGAGCCTTAATTCGAGTTTCGGCTTGGCTTGTTTAACAAACGAGCCGAGCCGAGCTTCAACCGAGCTTTTCACGAACCCAACGAGCCGAGCTTGAATACAAAATAAAGATCGTTCCTGAGCCGAGCCGAGCCCGATACTAAACGAGCCGAGCCTGAGTGGGTCAAAGCTCGGCTCGTTCGGCTCGTTTACTACCCCTACTGGTAATGCAAAATGAACTAATTGTTACACCAATTCTCAGATAATGATAGCTCAGTGATTTAAAAAAGAGTCACCTTAAAAACCAAAAATTAGAATAATGCATTTATTGCTACAGCACCTACCAGTCTCGTCCCCATCAGAATGGTTGGCATTGGAGCACATCTCAGGAAGAAGTCTGAGTCGAAATAGTTTTTTCTCTCTTTTTCTTTTTAAAAAAGGTGGGAGCTCACCACCTAAATTAAATGAAAATTTAGTTATCGCTTGATGCAGAGTAGATTAAATTGATTTTAGGATTAGATTTATTTTAGGATTACCTAGATAATTAGTTAGTAATTTTTTTTTATTTTATCTATGTATTGGATAATAATTTGTTAGGATTAGGTGATGGACCAATCATATTGGTTTTGACGATGTCTACAAACCAATCAAATTATTCCATTAGGTGATGTGTATGGACTAATCAAATTGGTTTAATGATATGTATGGCCCAATCAAATTGCTCCTAAAGGTCTATAAATAAACCCCTTTGGGGGGGTGCAAAAAGAGCATAAAGTTTTAGTATTTTATTTTGTGAATTTGAAAGAGGCCTTTCAAACCCTTTTGACTTGTATTTATGGTTTGTTGAGCAATAAAGGTCTTCTAGTTTGTCATATCCCTATCTTTTAAATGTTCCATTCCTCCTCCGATTCCTGATTTGCATCATAGCTCTAGATGCACTATAGCGGACCTGGGTCTACCAACCATATAAGGAAGATAAAAAAAAAGAAGGGGAAGAGGGGGTGGGAGCAGGAGATAAGTGATAGCAATATGATCATGCCTACCCTGAAAGTCAAAATAGAATCGAACTCATCTTTAACACAGGCTCTCAACTTGAGTAATTGTGCGCTTAAGTAAACATAAGGAATAGACCTTAGTGGACAATGCACTCACCTTATCATTCCACAATGTTAATCAATCTAAGCTTGTGATATCCGTATGTGCATGAAGTTCCTCTACGTGTGTTAAGTACCGATGAATATAGTAGGATAATGTAAAAGGTTTTTGCATTCATCCTTTTATGCGCTCTAGAGGATTTTTGAGATGGGTGGGGGATGTCCATGAGATATATTTATACCGTAAACATCCAAGTATGCAAAAAGACAGAATCTTCTAAACATTTTTTTGCAAACCGAGCTTTGATTAGCCGGTCAACACACCCTGAGGCTGGGAGTTCAGGTCCCTCACCGGCAGGGTATACAAAGGGGGACACCGATTTTCAGAATAAAAGTCTTTTCAAATATAAAGAAAGAAAAACAGACAGGAATATGAAGACAAAGTTTATGCTTTATGGAGTTTTAAGAACTTCTTCCACTGATTTGTTCCTTCATATTATTGAGTAAACATGTTTGTAAGATCAACTCTTTAATCTCTGTTGATGGAGAAATCTTGTCGTGATACAGGCCATTAGAGAGACAGGTCAGAAGTTCCGAGAAACCGTTCTTGCTCTTGGTGGAGGGAAAGCACCGCTTGAGGTTAGACAATTTCTTCATTTCGTTTGCTGTCCCAGTAATTGGTGGAAGTTCACACTCTGATGCTTGATGCAAATAACTTATTCTTGAACTAGTCAATCATTTATTATTGCAGGACACACACACACACACACACGCAGCATTGATGCTATAAGTTAGATCACTCTTCAGCTCCTTGGAAAAATATATTATAAAAATTATGGCAAGGTTTTGGCCTGGATTTTGACACATTTTGTCCTCACAATTTCTGTTTTTCAGGTGTTTATCAATTTTCGTGGGCGTGAACCTTCGCCAGAGGCCTTGCTTCGGCACAATGGCTTATTGGAGCTTTCGGCTTCTGCCTGAAACCACCCCATGGAAGGTGAATTATTTTCTCCTTTTCAACCGATATACAAAATTCATGTTCCAAATTTTATCATATTCAAAATGATGTGATTTCTACTATTTCAACTGAAAAATTGTTCTTTGCTTCAGTTCAATTAAGCACCGGACCTTTATTGTAGAACTGGTACCGAAATACTTTAAAAAAGAAAAAAATAATAAAATTGTGTGATTGACAGTAGAGACATTTTTAAAGATGATATTGGGTGATATGCATTATGAATTTTCCACAAATTCATTTTTCTGCATTTTTACTCTTTCAATCTTTTTATTTCCTTGTCGGAAAATGATACGTTTACTCATTTCTGCAGTCACTTGTTTAATTAAATGTAAAATTTTTGACGTTTGTTCCTCAGAGTATGTAAGGATATTGTAATATCTCAGGCTTATACTTGTGATGTTGTTTGTTTTATCTAACTCACAGATTATATCTCATGTGAGGCTAAACTCATGGTGTGATAGTTCACCCACAATAAAGTTATTCTCTCCTAATAGCTAGAGATAGATAATACTCAATGCAAAATAAATAGATTTTGATTGGTTATCTTTTGAAACCATAAAAGTGACATTTTTATTGTTTGGTTTACTTTATATAAAGAAAAGATAAATGATGGATAAAATATGAATAAGATTTAAACTTTTTAAACAATTAACTATATCCCCTTGTATAAATTATTTGTGTTTAAGAATAAGTGTGGGAGATGTCTCTCACCGTCTATGATACGATAAATATGATGTTTTTGGGATGTGAGGGTTTGATTGTTAAATGAACTCATCCAATAGGGTTACCATTGTCCTCCTCTCCTCTGTGCATTTTTCTTATGGTAAATATCTAAATAATCCCTTGTAAATTGTTTGAAATTCATATAATCTTTTATTTTTCTTAAAGTCTATATAAATCTCAGACAGTATACAAATGGTTATTTGGATTTTTCCATTATCCAACGTGGGAGGAAAATCTACGTTACACCTTAAAAACCGTTTATATTTCTAAACTTGATTAATATAAAGCTATAGTCCGTAAAAGAAGAATTGATTAAAGATATCTATCAACTCTATCATCGATGAACTCCATCCGCCAAAATTATAGAATGAAGAAAAGAAAAAATATGAATCTAACATTTTAATGAGGAATAGGAAAAATGATTAGAGAGGGGTAGCAAAAGAAAGCAAGTGCATAGAGCACGTTTTTTTTCGTAGATTTGATTTTCAATATCCCAAATTCTTTTAGTACAAAGGCCTAAACAAAAGTGGGGTGACAGTCCCAATCAAATTATGAAAACTTACTACTAATATTAAATAAATATATGGACTAGAATAGGCAATGGTAAAAAAAAAAAACCACTAGAAAAAATAATCCACAGGGTGAAGCAAATTTATGCATTCTTCGGTTCTCAAACAAAGTCGAACTCAAGATTCACCACTCAACAAGAGGTCGTGGAGATCTTCTAGCGGTTGCATAGGTAATTTGGTGCATGAGGAATTGCCGCATTCCTCATCAATATGTGAGAAAATACGGCTAGCCTGATCAAGGAATGGGGCCGCGTCTTGACAAGCGCTAGGTGCGTTGTAATTTGGTGCACGAGGAATCACCGCATTTCTCGTGAATATGTGAGAAAATACGGCTTAGCCCGATCAAGGAATGGGGTCGCGTCTTGACAAGTGCTAGGTGCGTTTCCTTTGATCAAAGCGAAGTGTAGTTAGGGGTGTGCGAGGCGACGGTTGATACCCTATCAAGTATTGCGCTATCACCTTGATCTCGAAGCAATGCGATCCTATTATGATGTTTTATTTTGTTTGCTCTCGAATCCTTTCACCCTCTATTCAAACTTGTAATTGTGTTTTGCTCAATAAAAGTGACAGTGGCAAGAATACCATTTTCAACCAAAAAAAAAAAAAAGAAAGAAGAAAAAATTGGTATACATATTTAGGTGGTGAAAAATAAGACGGTAATTTATTTGTGTAATGGTTGTGCATCCTCCGTCTGATGGGAAGACATCTGATAAACATCTAATAAAAGAGTTTTGCAAGTGCACTCTTGGAGCTAGTTTGGTAAAAGGATAAAATTTTAAGGATAAGTTGTCCTAATTTTTAAGGGATAAAAAATTCATTAATTTTGTTCATATTTACATTTGTTAAAATTGAGATAAAAAAAAATAGAGATAAATGTCATCCCAATATTTAGATGGAACAAAATATCTTTATTTTCATTTTAAAATTAAGACAATTGTCCACAGTTTATTTTAATTATGTTTTATCAAACGGGGATAAGATATCCTTCCACTCATTTATCAATCCCCATAATTACCCCATATCCCAACACTTATCCCTTTACTAAATCAGCCCTTGTTTATTTAAGAAAAATTTCGAGGGAGGATAGAATGCCGATAGAAATATAGGATAACATCCATTAAAAATTTAGCCTAGTGAGAGGGCCACATCCCCATTGGGGGGAAGGGTTTAAACCCCAGAGATGACAGGATTGGAAAAGAAGGGTGTACAGTCTTCTAAGCTGGCTCCTGTGAGAGCTTTCGATCACAATCAGACTTTTACCTATGTTGATCCAAATTTTCGTAGTACTTAGTTTGGGGAAGGGTTAAAAAAAAACCGTTACACATGCAAACCCGTCTTTTATGGGGGTGGGGTTGTAACCCATTAAACCCAAAAATAAAAATCTCTTCAGATATTAGACTGAAAAGCATGTGTCCCACATCCTCCTAAAAGATTTAATGGAAGAAATTTAGGACTGCAAAAATAACGGGTTTATTATATTAAAAAATATATCAAATGCATACCTCAGTCACAGCACATTCTTCTTTACCCACCACAACCCTACAGATCTAGGACTTCAGATGACATTGTAACCAGACTAACAGCTATACCTTAAGAAATAGCCAACTCATAATCTGTCTAACCATGTAAGCTGTTGAAACACTGATGAGCATATCAAGTTCGTTTTAACCTACAAATCACATCCAATCTCCCAACATCAAAAGCACACACAAAACGGCATATATGAAGTTCGAATCTGAGCATGACTTTTTTTTTTTTTGTTGATTAACGAGACAATTACATCACAGAATCCACAAACACTCTGTGGGGAATTATGAATGTTGAGACTAAAAGCTATTCATGTAAACTAATTCAACCAATCCCACCGGGATATAAAATGGAACACCATAAAGGGAGTGACGGGCACTCACCTGAAGTATAAAGAAATGAGGGGGATGTCGATGTCGTTCTCCTCATCATCCTCGCAAGCAACCACAACATCCAGATGTCGCCTATATGACGGCAACTCAATCTTCGAGACCTCCCTCGCGACATCCACAACCTTCCTCTTCAACCTCTCCGTGTGCCTTGGGAACATGCTGTTGTAGAGAAGTGACGTCCCGCACGAGATGCTGTAGGCGGACAGACCCTTTGCCTTGAGCCACTCGAGGAGCTCACCCAGGGTCAGGTTCTCCCTGATCACCCAGCGGTCCCAGATGGTCCAGCTCATGTCACGGTACTTGACCACCTTGGGAGGGACGGGCTCGGCCATGGAGAAGAGGGGGAGGGCCAGGTTGGCGAACGTGTTGCGGTAGTCCTCCACCTTGTGGCCTCCGGCCACCACCTTGTAGAGCTCGAGGCAGACGAGGCCAGTGGCCATCGCAGTGGAGGTTGCGATGGCAGGGATGATGCGCCCAGCAATGAACTTGGCCTTCAGCTTGTCCACTTCAGGGATGCTGTAGTTCCTTGCCCGCATGTTGGCTAGCCCTGCTATTAGGTCCATGTGGTAGTTTGTGTCGTCGTCCTGCACATACATAAAAAATATGATATAGGCATCAGGGGAGGTCCACAAATTAAAATGTTAGAAATTGAAACTGAAGGACGAGTCAGATAACAGACACAGTGACCAAAAACAAAGGATAGTGAACAGAACAACCAAAAATTAGTGCTTTCAAGTGAGCCATTACTAGATAATTGAAACAAACTATGTTTTCATACAAGTCACAAGTAATAAAAGGGGCGCTGATATACTTGGTCCTTCCTCGAGCCATTCATGTAGATGCCACGTCACCTAACGTAGTATGTGAAATTTCTAATAGAGTATAAACTCTACTATTGAAGATATATTCTATCACAAAAAACACAAAAATGCTTTCAATACATTTGAGTATGTGCTTCACTTTTTGTGAATTGCGTACTAAAAACATTTTTTTGAAAGTATGTACTTCATTAAATAAGCATATACTTAAATAATTTCAAAACATGTTCCATCTGCAAAAGTAATTGTACAAAAGACGAAGTGCAACATTTCCCCAAAAAAAAAATATGGCAAAAGTCTATCAGCATAGATGAGTAATTAACATCCAAAATAATTTGATTAAATTTTTTAAAATATAAAAAATATAAAACAATTTTTGAGTCACAGAAATAAATAGCACGAATACCTTCTCAAACTGTATGGGCTTCATTCGGAAGCCAGGAGGTAGACTCTTATAACACTCCTGTACCCTGGCAATCAGATCGTTAATGATGGTTGTATCATCAACAGAAGCAGCAGCCGCGCTCGTGGCTTTCTCATCTGTCTCAATTTTCACCCCTTGCTTGGGCTGGAAATCAGGGACCAGAACTTTGTCAACCGCTTCAGCTAGTTTCTTCGGATTCTTGGCCCACTCTGGTACAGGAATCCCAAATGTCTCGGCTCGCAATGCAGATGCCGCAAGAATAAAATTGAGATGGCTAGCATCTTCGGTGGAGAACTGGAGCGGCCTTGGGAACCTCTTGGGAGCAGACCAGAAAGGAGCACCGGTACTGGTGGCAGAGTCTTCTGGGAAAGTGAAAGTCAACTGCTTCACTCGGTTTGCATAATAATCTTCAAACCTGGTTCAACATCCACATTGCATAATTAAAGGAGATTTAAGGATTAATTAGAGAATACAATATCCAACAACAAAAAAAATGACTGTCAAAACCTCAGTGAACAATGGACAGGCCCATGACACAACATCATAACATTGTCAAGAAACGAGGCATAAAGGAAAATATCTGATGTTATAAGAGCCACCCATGTAGGAAGAGCAGTCTAATTAATAAGATATGAACTTTATATACATGACCTTCCAGAAAAATAAAATAAAAATAATAATAAAAAGAGCATGCAAGAGGGAGAAACAGTTAGATAAAAAGTAGAATTTTTAAGTGATCAGAGAAATACTTGAGTCGGGCCCAGGTAATGCAGTCTTGGAATGTCTCACATCTTTCCTTGTCAAGGCATTCAAGAACACGCTCCAAAAGATCTCTAGCCTGTGCATCTCCAGCTTTCTTCTTGGAAAGTGTATATTCACCAGGATTAGATAAAAAGGCATTGACTTCATTAGGAGTTTTCTCGAGTAAGCCCTCAAACTCGGAGCGGGCCCATGTAAGGCAGTGGTCAATGTTATGTGGGAACGAGTGAACCGTACACATAGGCGCCTGCTTCTCTGGAGGATCCCTGGAGGCACCATAATTCTCTGTCAAGTGAGGTATGACCATCTGTGTGTTACATTTGGCACCCAAGGTTCCTGATTCCAGTAGGGGCTTCTGAAAATACAAGCACCGGAGATCCATATACATTCTTGCATTGACGTTGTCCAGGGCATTGATAACAACACTCAGACTCTCCCAGAATGAATCATCAAACACATTTTCTGTCTCTGGTCCTGCACGGTTTTGGAGAGCCTCAATGTGGAGGGCAGGGTTGATCACCGCGGCGGCAGTAGCAGCAACGGTGGACTTGGCTTGTCCAATGTTCCAGTCACGGAAAAGGAACTGCCTGCTCAGGTTACTTTTTTCAATCACATCATCATCTGTTATGGTTAGCTTTCCCTGCCGACTGCAGCAAACTCCCATCAGTGCTAGATTTTTCAAAAATTCACACCCAAGAGCCCCAGAACCTACAACAAAAATGTTGGCCTCTTCTAGTTTCTTCTGAATTCTGGATCCAAACACTGAGATCTGTGCATCATATCGACTGTTCAATGGCATAACTTCCCCAGCTTCCAGTGGTTCAGTGGGAAGGGATTCCACCGAATCGAAATAGAAGAACTGATACAGGTTGTGCGATGTCAAAGTCAGACAAACAAGGTTATCATAAATTCTTTCATGAATTTAAAGCAAAGAAATATTTATTTAATGAAGTTAAAACAAAGACATAGTCACTTAATTAACTTGATGAAACCCAAAAAAAAAAAAGTTTGAATTGCACCTGGAAAAGCGGATGGAACTTTCCAGAGCAAGCTTTAACGACCTCTTGTCCGACGATTCCACCAAACATAGCAGCCATGGGATTCAAAACAGCCCTGGCACCAAATGCAAAATGCCGCAGAAGTTTCCCATCAACTTCATCCACCCTATTCTCCCCTGAACTCTCATTAATGTTGTTTGCCAAGGCTATCAACTTCCGGGCATCCTCCTCTGATCCAGCTACAGGGAAGCGCCCCACTTCACATCTGAACTTATCTAATGCTTGAAAAGCCAGGTGTAGAAAAGGCGGACGGTCAAACTTGGAGAAATCACTTAAAAGGAAATCACCAGGATCACTGAGGGCTTCTCTCAAAGTTTTAAAGTTCAATATCTTTGGTTGTTTTACTTGTGTCACTATTCCTCCCCTTTTGTATAATCCAAAGTTTGTAGTGTCCTCCTCAAGAAAAAATGAATATGGCCTTGCATTCTTAACTTTCCTTGGTTTTCCATCATTTAATTCCGTCATTCCCTCAACTTCAGAGAATACAACTAGATCACCATCCTGAAATTCTAGCCGCTCATCATCCACGCATGATATCAGTGCAGGATTGTCATTGCTAATTGATGCGATTATACCCGTATGAGGCTCTTCGCCATCAACATCAACAACAGTAAACTCGGGACCAAAGTCACAGAAAACATTGCCAAATAGACCCCGAACCTCAGATTTTATAAAGGAAATTGGAGGCTGGTGGTTGTGACAATAATCATTGTATTCAATTGCCTCCTCCAATGTGAGATCAGTAAAAACCACTGCCTGCAACCATTAGAGAATTAAAATGTGTGAAATGTAGATCACGTTCTGAGTATTACAAGAACATACATGGCACGGAAGACATGGAAAAGAGAATAGGGTTAGGCAAAAAACGCAGATGGGAATTGAAGACAACTATCGCAACCGATCTGTCAGGCATCATGCTTTTTCCTAAAATGGTTTAAAAATTATCTGTGATTACAATCTCCAGAATCTTTATATGATTAAGTTTTCTGGCAAATGGATCTGTTTTAAGAAACACAATTAAATTTTACAAAAGAGATTTCTTTCAAATTAATTCAATGACAATCAACAGTCACACTTATTCCTAAAAGAAATGGAGATTTAGACATTATATATTTTCCTGCACAAATGATTAACGTCCACAGATATTTTAGTCAAACAAATCACACAATTGCGAAAACTAAATTCTGTTCCACGATTTTTTCATAAAGAACCAAAATAAATTGTGACAGCAATCTCAAGGTCGAAAAAGGGGCACGGTCAGAAAATTATATGAAAGGCTTAATTGGAATACCACTGTTCAAAATAGCAGCATAACATTTAATTCATTGTTCTCATTTCATCGATTAATTTTATTTAGCAATTTTGTGCTACTATACAACATCCCTTTGGAAAATAAGCAACCACAAACGTCCAACCTCTCTTATTTATCATTGCGGATTTAAGGTGAAGTATTCCTGTTTATTAATTGCTTCCAGTAGCCACTGGTTGTAAAATGCATATAGCAATCAATGCATATTTCATCACATTCTATGTTCAATAAAAACAAAGGTATTGTTTTCTTTGTTTAAAGTTTAACAATGATATTACCAAATCCTTGAAGGAAAAAAGGTTAACCACAATTCATTCATATTGGAAAGTCATTTTGCATAATGGACATCCTTGGTTTGAGATAATTTATGTTAAAAGATAAATCCATGATAGCTCCCAGCACAGAATAAGTCTATGAACAACTGTTAGAGGTCATCACCACATCTATATCCAGTTATGGAGAACAAGCAACTCCTACATGACCAAATGCCAGATCACATAAAGGAAAAACGCATGCACCAAATTCTGTTCTCCTCAACAATCAACAGAATGGACTATGATGCTCGTAGCGATGCCCAGTTAAGAATGACGAATAAATGATGACTCCAATTCAGATCAAGCTGTTCAAATTCAGAAACAGTACAGGGTGCTATCCTTCCACAACGTGAACAAATGTAAAAGAGCTTACAAAAGATGACATAATCCACCACATTGTTCAAATAGAGAGGTCATAAACTATCAAGGCATGTATCCTATGGTTTTTAATACTGTAAAGGGTTAATGAGATCAAGATGGGGTGCTGTCTGCATATCACAAATTGCTCACCTGGTAATTAGAAAGTTGTTCCTTGGATAATTTTGTCGTGATGGCAGAGATCAACACAGCATTGTTGAGTTCTTGCAGCTTCTGGACACAAGCAAGTGCACGGTTTTTCCCAACATCCTCCTCTGACAAAAAGAAGTTTCCGCTCAAATCCCACAGTTCAATGGCCCCTTCATCATGTAAGGTGACAGATTTAACTCCTGCAAGAACAAGGTTCTTTGCTGCAAAAACAAAAGTCTCATGAATCCCTTGATTGATGTAATGGAGAAACATAAATAAAAACCAAACAAACTAAGGTAAGTTATCTAACTAATAAACCTAATTACAAAAAAAAATAAAAATAAACCTAATTACAAGTTTCAGGCATTCTTATTGGCAGATGGATGTAAATCCAAATCTGAAGTTTTCCATAAACAGTTTCTAATGAATAATCATGAAGAATGAAATGAAATAACCATGTGAAGGAACATAACCTTCAATTCAATCTTCAGGGAGATACAACTGCAATTTTCATATAACATAGCAGAATATTAATAAGGATATATAGATGGGTGTGCAACATTGCCAGACAAATAAGTATATTAGCTGATTTTCCAAAGCCTAATTCCAGCACAATTTCTTTAAACATGCGATGAAACTCTACCTATTCATATATTCTGGAGACATAAAAATGAAACAACATACAGATAGAGTATGTACAATTTCCAAAACAACAATTATGTCAACTAAGCTTCCAAAATCCAATTGGAACATACTTCTTAACCAAGTTAAGGAACTCAATTTTTGTGGATCTTTGATTAGAAATTTTACATGACCAATAAATAAAGCTGTTAAATATGTAGGGTATGTACAATTGCCAAAATACAATTGCCAAACCAATTATAAAGTTGGCCAAGTTTTAAAGTTAGATTCCAAAAGAGCAGTTCCTAAAAAAAAAAAACTCAATCAACTACGAGGCTACTTTGCTGTGTTCACGTAACCAAACAACAAAACCTGTTTACAGTTGCCCAGCTAGACTTGACAAGCCTGATGCCAGCTAAATTTCTAAACCATGATGAAATCCATCATAAGATTCGAATCAATTAATAATTTGCACAACACAGTCATGTGCAGTGCTACACCATAAACAGTTCCTCTTCCCGTGTTTCATTGAGAGATCAACACTTACAGGAGCCATCACTCCAACAAATGAGCATTGAATAGGATACATAGCCTACCATCAACTATTCAAAGGATCGACAGTTACAGAAGTGATTAACCATAACTCAGTTACAAATAATCAAATCAAAAGAACAGCCGAATAATTCATCCTTCACAAAATTCACACTGCAGTTAGAGAGAGCAGTGGCAGCAATATCAGCAAGAACGACCGTAAGACTTGAGATAAAAAATAAAAAAAACATAATCATTCTCTCATGACGAAGAAAATAATTACAAACCATCCATGGATGTTTCAGATTCTCATATTGAATCTGTCAAGTCCATGCTTCTAGTATTTGGTATTCTTCATAAAACCTACAGAACATTAGGCAAAGACACAAACACAAGGAAACAATGACATCTATGATTTCAAGAAACACGATCTGAAAGAGATATTGCAAACTAAACAAAAACATATAAATCATACAGATCAACAATGAAAAAACAGCAGAGAGAGATGGAGAGAGTAAACTAACTCACCAATCTCCGCACCGAGGCCCTGCAATCCCGAGACAAGCACGTTCGAGGCGAAGAGCCTCCGCATCGTCTCACGTCCGTACACGGCGAGCTGCCGGCTGTGCAGATCCTCATCGATCTCCTGCACTCCACCCCCGCTGCTGCTTCCACCATTCACGTCACCGTTCTCGACGCCTCCATTGACGCCGTTGTTGACCTCACCACCATCGTTGTTGTTCCCACCGCTGCAGTTGATGTTCTTCTCCACCTCCATCTCCTCTGCACCAGCCGCTGACGAGATCAGACGATCGACGCGCGGCTTCTTCCCCACAAACGCTTCCGTCCCGCCCGCCTCAGCTACGTCTACTCCTCCTGCAGCTCTCTTGCTTGGAAGCATAAAGTGCATCAGCCTGCGCAGGCAGCCCATCGAAACGGCCACAGACAACAGGGACAGCCCAAACAGGTTCAGATCTGCTGATACGACCCCGACAAGCACGCAAAACCCTAATCCTAACCCTAACCCTAACTTGCGCGCCATGGATGAGGTGAGAGAGATAATAAGAGGTGGATTTAGGTCGAAGGAACGTACCGATGAGAGTTGGAGGCGGCGGAGGAGAAGAATCTGATGCGGATGTCAAAGGAGGAGAGAAAGAGAGATCGACTTTGCTTCTTCTTCGACGATTCAGATTTCCTAAATCAGGGTTTACCGAAGACTGGACTCCTCTCTCTCTCCATTTCTCTCTCTCTGCACTTTATAGAAAAAGAGAGCATCACATTTTCAGGGGATGGACTCGTGGGCGGTGACTCGCGGGTGTAGGATAAGCGGATAGGGTGACTCGAGGAGCGCTGTTATTTAGAGTTATGTTGCTCCGCTTCCGGAAAGTTCGGCCGATGGGCCAATGGGGGAGGTGGAAAGGGGGGTGGGTTTTTACGTTAGGATGACCCGCGAAAATTCATTAAATGGGGCTCTGTTTTCGGGCTGGGGTGGGTTGTGCGTGTTAACCGTTTAATGCAACGGGGTGGGTTTCGGGCATTGAAGCATCGTAACGGTGTCTGCGGGCCACGTGTCGTGCGGGTTGTTTTTTTTGTGTCCTTTCTCTCTCACTTGTGCGTGCGTATCACGTGACCCTTTATTGCATTTTATCTCATAACGGATAGCCACATAAGTCATTCAAATATAATTATTCGAATATAAACGATGAACAAGTCATTTTTTTTTTATTGTGATTTTTTTGTTATTCGAAAATATATTAATCAAATTTTTGATGTTTGGTTGATCGTGATAAGTTGTGAATAAAAATTGAATAAAATATAAACAATAATTTATAAAATATAAAAAAATAATTTGACATGTAAATTTTTTATATAAAAGGTGATGACATGTGATTTAACATGTGAACTTTATATACTAGTTGAATAGATTAGGTAAAATAACACAATTGTAAAGGACTTAGAATACTATTTCCAATTCATTTTAGCGTCGCTATACTTCTTTACACACAAATAGGTTTTCAGGCTTATTTTTCCCTCTATTCCATTTTATTCTCCCCTTATTCCTCTACCCAAACAGGGTTTTATAGAATAACTGTAAATCACATGCTTGAGGAGATATCAAAAGCAGAAAATAGAACCTAGAGTACCAGTCGGCAATCTACATTGTATAGATGATTCTCTTTAGATTACTTTACAGTGATTCCCTGCAAACACATAATGAATTGCAATCTGCAACACATCGATGTGTTTGCAATGCAATATGCGACATAAGAACTAGTATCTTTTTTTCTTTTATAGGGAACGGTAGACTATATAACTTTGAAATAAAATGTTACAATAGTATGAATCTTGCCTCAAAACAAGAGGGGGAGAATGAGATAGAAATGGGAAATGGTGCTTGCACAAGCGGTGTAAAGCACTTCTTCCCAACTAAATAAAAAGGACAAAGCGAAGGCTACGCTGAAACGCGCACACCAGAAATAGATAAACAAAAGGAATGCCACCATCCCACCACAGTCTCATCACATGCAATACCAATCCAACTCTACATGTGTTTCTAAATTTCATCACCTTAACATACACACTATCTGGGCTGTGGATCTGTTGTAGGTTGCAAAACAACTGGTGATGGTTCAGTTGGAGTCAGAGTAGGCGCGAAGACCTTCCTGTCTATTGATAAGAAGCGGTTGGAGCCTCCTGCGCTGTCAATGGAGCGCATGTACTCAGACGCATTGTTCTCTATTATCAGCGCGTCTTCCAGTTCTCGAACAATGACGTCCATTGAAGGCCGATAAATTGAAAATGACTCAACGCATGCTGAGGCGGTCTCCACCACCCTCCACATTGCCTCTGCATGGTACCCTCCTTTGATGGTTAAGTCCACGATTTCATCGATCCTCCCTTCCCTGATGTATTGGGTCGCCTGCATGCGAGGATACGACGATATGTTAAGTATGACATCTTTCTAAGACCATTATATATTGTCACTGAACTTGCACAAACTTGTAATATGTGAGTGTTGATCTCATTATATTAGTATGCAGTATGAACTGAAAAAAAAGGCTCATGTAATAAGATTACATTCATGTTTTTAAGATCATAACTAAGGTTAATCATCTCTTTTTCTATGAACATAATGTGGTGCTTTTCATCATAGATATTAATGATCAAAAACTTGTATGAATGTACATTGTACAAGATAATGAGGTTGAGAGATCATATTGTTACATTTAGGCATCGTTTAGAAATACATTTTGATGATTCTGCTTTTGCAAGAATCAAATTTAATCCAAACACTTTTTCAAATGCCCCAAATGGACTCAGCTTTTTAAGAAAGCAAAATACAATTTTTAGTTATAAACAGTTAAAGCAAAGGAGTTTCTCATCCTGCTATTCTTAGTACATAAGCATCTTTAAGCGAAAAAGCTCCTTTTCGGATTTTCAAACACCATCTTGGGAAAAGATTTGTAACAATTAGAGGGCTAAATTTCTTATACAGAAACATAATTACCCCTATATCTCTTAACAGATGACTGAAAATTAAGATATATTGGTTTCTAGGTGGAAATATTGAGGTTCTATTCTTTGGTGCCATATATTGGGTGTTGAACATTAACAAGGAACCATGTTAAAAATTTATGAATAATGAAGATTGTTATAACTGACTCTAGAACACGTGCTGAATATGTATTATGAACACTAAAAATCATTTGCATTATTTCAAAAGGACAAGGATTTGTTTAAAGTATAATCACCCATTCTACTAAGCTCCACTCGTTGCGAGGTCTGTGTATATTGAGAGGCTCCCGTCCTGTTATAATCTCTAAAAGCACGACACCAAAACTGAAAACATCACTCTTGGAGGATAGCTTCTGGGTTGAATAATACCTGCATTTAAAAAAGATGCACATCAGAGATTGCAGAGTTCATTCACTGAACTTGAACCATTTTTTATTATCAAAAATAAAGAATTTGAGAGAATAGATTCATCTATCTGATAACTCTATTATAGAATCTCAATATATTGTTATTTCAATTGAAATATAAATAGATTACCACCCAAAAAGTAACTTAAACAAATTGGACTGAGTTTCCCCTAGTATATGACCTAGACTGGATGTCAAAAATTATTCTGCCTAACATGTAGGAAGTAGGGACTGTATATAAGTAAACAGTTGCACTTGCAACACAAAATGGAGAGATTTATGGTTGATGTGTTTCTTCATTCATCAGTTCAGTGAGGCAAGAGGAGAGACTAGATACAGTCCTAACCTTCCTCATTTTTTGACACAATTTAGGACTTCATCCTTTTAGCTCAAGCAATTACTAAGCAATGTCCACTTATAATTTATTTACAAGTGAATACTATAACTTACAAAAGAATTGTAATCCAGAAAATGCTCAGCGTCCTATACTTGGGGCAAGAGCAGCTAGCTTGTTTTTGAAACATGGAAAATCAAAACATTGCTTCAACTTAGAAGTACGTTCTCACCTGCCCGCAGGAATACCATGACTGCTTTTTCAAGCATAAACTTCACTAATTATAGAAATAGAAAATTAGTATTCAAGAAGATTGAGATGAAACATTTTGCTCCTGTAAGTTTATTAAGTACTGGACTTATCCCACAATCGTTCATATCTTCTTATCAACGTAGTGTTTGGAAACACTTTGTGGTTGATTCTGCTTGCAAGAATCATCTTAACCTAGAGTTTTCAACAGCCCTAAATGATCAAAACTATTTTAAGAAAATATAAAAATAGTTTCTGGTTATAAACAGTGAAAAAATAAATCTGGTATCTAACAAAATTATGCTTCAAGTGAAAGCTCATTTGCAAAATGAATTCCAAATGATACCTAAATCAATCTCATTACTTTTAGAGACAGCAGAGATAGACATATAATGATCTTCAGAAGCCACAAACACAGAAGTGAGCTTTGGGTATAATTTATTTCAGTTCCTGGGCAGTGAGGTTTTTAGGCAATTTACTGATGAGTATATGTTTACTGTTTTGTAGCCTGTGCACCATCTGTTATTCCATTGACTTAGGAGCAGAAATTTGATTCTAACTTTGTTTAGCATAAGCCGATCATTTTCCCAAATGGTACAAACAGCATGAGGTCACCATAATAATAAATAATAATAATAAAAAACTTACCGAGGTCACCATAATAATAAATAATAATAATAAAAAACTTACTCCGGATCTAAGTATCCAGCTGTTCCCCGCACTTCCAAAGAAGCACAGCTATCCCCTTCTTGAGGTGCATATTTGGAAAAGCCAAAGTCCGCCACCTTTGCGCACATGCTGTGATCCAAAAGAATGTTGCTTGACTTGACATCTCTGTGGATGACACCTCTTCCATCAATACTGTGCAGATACATCAGACCTGAAAGCATACAAATATAATTCAACGACAGACAGTTTAAAATCGCGTTCGATAATCGATGTATATGCAATGGATTATTTATTTAAATAAATTTCCTCAAATTTAATGTATAAATTGTAAATTTATCACTTCATGTTGTAGTTATACATTTCCATTTCATACCAAAACTATTTCAAAATTCATAAATTGATATGAAATTATTGTTCTTGGATTTTCTGTTTTTTTTTTCAATTTTTTTCAGTTTTCGACCAAAAAAAAATACCAAAATCGATATATCGATTGATAATATCGATTTGGAGGTCTTTTGATATACCGATTTTTTTGATATTTTGAACATTGACGACAGATAAATAGATTGTTAGCCTCACATTTACACAAAAGCATTCATCACCATGGTCAGTATTAAAGATTGAATTACATGACACCTACAATGTGTACCACAATCAACACACCTCTAGCAGCACCAAGTGCAATTGAAAGTCTGATTGGCCAGTCTAGAGGTTTCCTCTTCGTTGCATCCCCTGTGAAAATTTGGGAATCAATGGTGACAGTTCACCTAAACAAGCTGGACGTGTTAAGAATAGTGCACCGAGCTTCCAAAAGAAAGATCAGAGATACCATAAAGGCGGTCTTGTAGAGAACCATTGGACATGAAGGGGTAGACAAGAATTTGTTGATCGTTTTCGCAGCAGTGACCAAGAAGAGGGACTAAATTCTCGTGTTGCATCGCTGTAAGAAGTGTTACCTGCAAAACAGGTCCATATTTTTAGAACTACTGTAACTGAAAACTGACTAAAGAACATGACTCAAAAAATGTTTTTTTGCTCTATCATTATATGTTACGAGCCTACTTGTAGAGATGTTATGGTGTCATGACAGAACAAACAAACAATACCTCGTTATTGAATTCACGGGTTCCCTGCGTAGATGTATCTGATCGAACCTTCACAGCAACTTCTTGGCCATGGGGAAGAGTACCGCGATAAACAGCTCCAAAACCGCCTTCACCAATCATGGTTTTATAATGGCATGTGGCCTCCTCAATGCATTTCAAAGAGAATGACCGCACTTTAGAGTCCATTTCACGGTTTTCGGAGATGGGTATTGCAAAAATTGCTTCTGCACATTGAAGAAGCAGAAGTCAATGGGTATTGCAAAAAATAGATTTCAGGGGTTTTTCAATTTTTAACGTCTGGTTTCGGATTTTGGTGTTAAAATTCAACAAAACAGGTTTTATGGAAAAGCTGATTGAGAGTAGTTTTATGAGGGCAAAAATAACCTTGTTGAGAGCAGTTTTATGAAAAAATTGTTTCCAAAAATTGGTTCCAAATGGGGCATTAGTTGTTATCAATATATTTATGGGGTAAGCATATCTATAAGCAATTTTTATGAGATAACAGTTTTGTACCTACAAATAAAAAGGCATATCCAATTGACCTAATAAACAATTGTATCAAATGAATGGAAAACTTAATAACATACTCTTCGTATAAATGGGATACGTTTCATCGCGTCGATGGGCACGTTTGCAAAAACATGTAAACATGACTCCAATTGCAACTGTAATAGCAACAGATCCTGCAGCTGCACTGGCTATGATGACTGTTCTTTGTCCAGCATGTACCACTGGCAGATCACCACAACTTCCATGGCTAGCAATAACAGTTATGAACTAACTCAGATAAAATCATAATTCTTACTGAAGAATCCAAGTAACACCAGAATAAAGTATGCCATTTCATACTCAGTAAGAAGATTCGACCGGTTCATTAGGCCTGGAGGAAGCCGTGCGTCGAAGTCAGGGTTGCAGCGAAAGAAACTAAAACAATAACATTTTAATCTTATTCAACTGAAAATTCGTATTTACATAGTAAACAAGCTTGTACAAATACACAATAAACTTACAGTTTTGTTAGATGGGGAAGAGAAGCAAAGGATCCTGGAACAGATCCAGTAAGGTTGTTTTTGGACACATCACTGCAGATCCACATGATTTGAACAACCCAGAGAAAATTCAATTATTACAGAAGAGTTGCTAAAATTGGGATAACAATGTTACGCAAAAGCAAATGCAAATAGTATTCCTGAGAGGATAATCACGTGGTTCACAAATAAAATCAAAAGATCCACATTGTTCATAATCAAAATGAAGAGGGTAGTTACACTGAAGATAACTTGGACTCCGGTGGGAATGAAGGGATGGTGCCGGAGAAATGATTACTACTAAGATTCCTGAAAACAAAAGAAGAGGCAGAGTACATTAGCACACTTGTTCGTATTGAAGTTCATAAGCACATGTTTCAGCCAAGTTGAATCATACAATTCCTTCAGCTCTGTCAGTTTACTGATGATTGTAGGAATTGGACCCTGAAGACCCTTTGAAGAGAGATCCCTGAAAAAAGAAGAAGGTGATAAACAGCTTGAAAGAGCTACAACAGACCTTGCATTTGTTTGGAAGATAATGATCAAGAAATAATAACCCAGTCCAATAAACAGACAACCCATTATGCTAAAAACCACATTTTTACAATCCATTTGTACAGATTTTTTTACTCTTTCCATTCAAAATCTAATGCTATCTTTTGTTCATCATTCAAAAATGCATTCCTATAAAAACAAAACTTTATAAATATTCAAAAATGCTTCCCTATCAACAACACACACACACACACACAGATAGATAGATAGATAGATAGATAGATAGAGAGAGAGAGAGAGAGAGAGAGAGTTACAATTTTGTGATGATATAGGAAACACCATTGTTTGTCTTCTCACAGGACAAGCCCAGCCATGAAGGCGGTCCGCATGGGTCCCCTTCCCATCTCTCCAAAACATCACTGCCATGGTTTTTCTCCCCCAGTTTGTTCCTCAACTCTACTGCTACTTCCACTATTTCAAAGAGAGAGTGTCAGAAATGTTTGAAAGAAAATAGTCGAATTTAGAAACCATGTGACTTGCTTTATTTGTATGAATTTGAAGATCTTGATTAACATGTCCTGTTTTATTAGACCCAAATGAATGTTACACATGAATGGGAAGCGAACAAAGATAAAGACCAAGATCCAACTTCTTTGGCAAAAGATTTATAAACTAATCAATTACTTTAGAAATCCATGGTTACTGAATGTCTTAATCGCGATAAACATCCTTGTTCACTTATTTTGACTGAAATTAGTGAAAACTGAGAGGAACTGATAGAGAAAGAAAAAAACACTAACCTGGTTGAGCGTATGCAATTTGAATGATGATCAAGCATAGATGAACAAATAAATATCCCATCCTTGTTGATCTGATGAATCCCATCTTCATCCACAAGGCTTATGCCCCATCTTTTCATGAATTCTTCATACAAATTCTTCAATCTAAGCAACTGTCGAGACGCCCTCCACGCCCTAGTAACATCTCTTTGTATGTAACATGAACCCAATTATTGATAGAGTGAACAGATCTGTTATTTCTTGAAATCTCTAAACACGATCTCGACTCATTTCGCCTCGTTTAAGCTCATAAAATTCACGGATTGACTTCTCTAACGATGGTTGTGGAAAGAGAGAAGAAGACCACCCCCAATTGATTGGGTAATCAAAACAAATAAAATTGTTAAACTATATGGGTGGGGACTTGAGACTATATAAAATCAAATGATTAGGTCATTGAGTATTATTAATAGATGTGTGTTTGTTGGGGAGGAGGACTTCAATGGGTGTTTTTGTTTCTTGTTTTTTTAAATTTTAAATTGAGCTTTTCAAAGCCTTTCGTCCCGCTCTTTGTCTTATGTACAATCTTTCACAGGTAATCCCAAAAGCCACGGCAAATGCAAGTTTGTTTTTACTAAAATGACCCACAGAAGGTGCCCTTTGTTTTGTAAGAGTTGTGAAGGGTGTTTTAGTAAAAATCGATTTATGATCATGGGAATCGTTTGGCCGTCCGATCCTGTAAATCTATGTTTATTCATCCTGCTCTGTTTTTTTTTTAAGGCTTTGCTTTTGTGATTTATTTTTGGATAATTTTATTAAAAAGTCTCAAACCAACCCTGAATTTTGATGATGTAGGTATCCAAGTAACTAACACTGAATTTGGTATGGGACATTATCTAGAAAACATTTTTGTTGAATTCCTTAAATTTAATTTATATAAATAAAATTTCTTTCACTTTTTGCAAAATAGGAGATCACACTTTTTCACTTTATAAAAAAAACTGGGAGGTTTAGGGTCTGTTTAGATCCTTGTTTAGGTGAATTATGCGTTTGAAGAGTTAAAAAATTCAATCACGGATCCAAACATAAATTAGTGGTTGGTTTCCAAACACAAACCTCTATTTATTATTTTTTGTGTAAAAAACTCATTTTTGAAAACTACAATAATCATGTTTTATAAAATTAAGTTTAAAACACAAAAATATAAAAATTATCATTTTTGAGTCTCGCATCCAATTTTGAATATATTTTTTTTGAAAAATAGGGTTCTTCATAAAGAGATGAGGCACTAGCCAACTAATGAAAGTTTGATTCGCATCCAATTGAATGTTAATCAAGAGGGCATGTTCCTAGTGGTCTATAATAAAAATATGAAACACTAAACTCCTCACAAAAATAAAGTAAGAGAAAGATGCATAACCTCTTTAGAAATAGACAATTCTAAATATGTTTGATTCTGAATATGTTTGGAAACACGTTTGAAAAATAGGACCGGGTTAGGTCCAATATGCGTTGGACAATTCGATGGTTCAATATAATTGTGATCGTTCGATCTTAGTGAGTCATTATGACTGAAATATTCTATTAGATTTTAAAATTAAAATTAAAATCAATTAAATTCTAACATTTTTTTTTTAGGATTCAATTAAATTTTATATCTCAAAGTGATAAGATCGAACGGTCATGATTGCGTTGGACAGTGTAATTATCAAGGCCTAACCGGGTCCCTTAAAAAATAAAATTTTGTATAAAATGACTTAAATAGATTTTTAATTAAACTGATTTTCTAAAACTCGTTGGATAATACATTTGAATTTTCTATTTAATTAAAAACAGAATCAATCCCTAATTCCGTTGTCAAACGGGAGACTGAGATAACCCCTTAAAAATTTATAAATAAATAAAAAAACTCATATAAATGACCAAATTACTCACCTGAATGGACGATATTGTCTCCTTCCGGCATCTCAATCTCCGCCGTCCACTTCTGGCACGCCCGCGGCGTCTCCCACCGCGATCTCAAACCCTAGAATCTCCTCCCCGAGCACCTCCGCTACGACAATGGCGACCATCAAAGTCTCTGATTTCGGCCTCTTCGCCCTCCCCGAGCACCTCCGCTACGACGGCCTCCTCCACCACACGTAGTTCCCCCGCCCCCCGGGCGAAAGTCGCGCCGGAGGTCCTCCGAAAGAGGGGCTACGACGGCTCACAAGGCCGACATATGGTCCTCCGACGTCATCCTCCTGGCCGGATTCCTCCCCTTCAAGGCCGATTGTTGAGTTCCCGCGGTGGATCTCGGAGGACGAGAGGAGGCTGATTTCGAGGCTCCCCGTTGTCTTTCCGGTAAAGCGGATCTCGATCCCGGAAATCATGGCCGTCCCCTGATTCAGGAAGGGCTGTGTCGACCCCGGATCTCGCTCACCGTCGACGCCGCCCCGGAGGCGATCGAGGAGGGGGAGGTCTTCGCGGCGGCGCCGGAGGTGGCCGTGGTGGAGATCTCCAGGTCGTACGGTAATGGTGGGTCGTGATGACCATTTGGGGTATTTTGGTCTTTTTAATTTAAAGTGGATTAAAAAAAAAAAAAATCGATCTTACTCCAAGAAAAATCAATGAAATCATTTTTAATTCTATAAAATTAAAATATCATCTTAAAATATCATCATAAATTCTTATGTTATTAAAAAAAATATTGTGTTTGAATATCTACTCACTTCAATTAACTAAGTACATAATTACATAGTTATATGGATTTTTTCCTTTTTTTACTGTTGATGAGTATAAAATAATATTAGAATTTTCAAGAAAAAAGGGATATTTTTATCATCAAAATAATTAAAATAAATTTTTTATATTTTATAGAGGCTTATTTAAATGTATTTATTAAAAAAAATTAACTCAAAATTAAATTCATTAATCATACGTAATTTCTAAGGATCTATGGTAATTTTTTAATTTGACAGAAATTAAAACCGATTTAGCTAACTTTTTAAAGAGTTAGATCGAATTTTTTCCTTTTAAAAAAATACAAATAACCCCTCAGAACTGCATATATGATGAAATGATTTACATTTGGTTGGGTCGTATACTTGAAATTTTACATACGTGATTTAAATTAATCACACAGGGTTTACCTGTATTTTTCTTATTTGTCAGGGTTATATGTGTTTTTCCTTTAAAATAATCTATTCTCATGGTAACTGATCACCCGTAAAAACCCACATTCAACATTTGACTTCAGCTTATCTCCATTGGAAATCTTATGAAAACTTTTTAAGGAAAGGACAAAAGAAAAAAACAAATGAATCTAATGCATAGATTGATAAAGATTCTAGAATAAAAAAAATGGACTCTGTTCAACAGGGTGTTAAAGAAGATACATCACAAACAATTCCCATGATCATCAAATTTATTTGATAATGACTACAATAGTTACCATCCTCTTAATGGAGTTAGCTAACCTAATGTGGTCCAGAGGGTTGAAGAAGATATTTCTATTTTCTATGCATTCTTTGAACGATTACTTACATTGACTGATCCCTTCATCAAATGTCATGCTAATCTTATCAGTTCTGAATCGAAGATAGCAATTAGATTATTCAACGCGCTCATAACTATCTGATCTTTTTATTTTAAGATAACTGGGATATTCTATCATATTTTAAACTTTGAATATGATTCAATTAAAGTTTAACCTTTTTTAAGAGTTTTTCTCAACTTTCTCAATCTCAAAATGAGAAGATCGAACGATCACAGACACATTGAAGAATCTAATTGTCCAACAGGCGTTGGACCTAACCCGGTAATAGCTCAATCCCCTGTAGGCTGTAGTATCTTTTGCGACATTCTTTTCCTCTTACCGTTTTTAGCTCCTGTTTGATTCGAGAATATGGCCCGGAACAAGGGGGATTTGTTGGAATAATAGCAAAATGGGTGTTTGGAATGATAGAATAAATGAGAATATGTATGTCAGAAAATGATATATGGATTCCAACCAACCCATGGAATTAAGTTATTGCAGGTTATTCAACCCAAAAAAATATATGGATCCACTATTAAATCAACTGTCATCACCTCTTATAAATTAATTGTCATCATTTTTCACATTTTATAAATCATTATATACATTTTATTCACATTTTATCCAAATAATAAAAAATTTATTATTACGTTTCATAACGATAATAATTCAAAACACAGTGAAACAAAAAAATCATTTTATTCTTATTTATACAATAATTTCATAATAACTTAAATCCCTATCCAAACGGGGCTAAAGAACTCAATCAAACCAAGCTGATGTCAAAACACAGGTGAAAATCAGGACACGTTACAAGTATCGACCATAAACCCAAAACCAAGGTTAAATGTTATAAATTTCACATGGGTCATCTTCATTCGTCACAACCTCACAACCAATTCTTTTTTACATGGATAAAACATTCCCCAAAACATAAATAATATTTATATAAAAATAAGAACACAGACCCAAATTAGCTTTGATCACAAAAAATGAAAAAAAAAAAAAAAACCCACCACCATCACAAACAACAAAAACTATCTCCAGTCACGTCCTCTGAATCTTCGAAGCGAACCTCAAAACCAGGTAAAACAGCACCCTATAAAAAACAGCCCACCCGAGCAACGCGAGCACCATCCGCCACTTCCTCGACTCCTCGATCCCCAGATGTTCCAATATATCGAACCCCCTCTCATTCAGATCCTTCACAAACACTTTATCAGTCTGAAACTGGTTCAGGAGAAGCCCCTCGTAAGGGTACTTCATGGTGGACACGTAGTTCATCCACTTCCACGCACTCGGTATGTCGCGACTGCTCAGGAAGTAGCCGCAGAAGAGGAAGAAGAGCGCGGTGAACGCGATGACCGCCGCGTACCCCAATATGAAGTTTGGCACGACAGAGCTGACAAAGACGACGAAAGAGTTCGTCGACAGAAGGGACGTGTAGAGGACGACGAAGAAGTACCCGAAGTCCCCGCGCAGGCGGAGCGCCTTCCACACTATGGCCGCGTACGTCAGCGCCTGCACGGAAGCATGTCAATTCTCTGGAGAAAAAAATCCACGTAAGATCCGAATCCATTTTTCTGATATTCTTCGAAAATCCAAAAGACAGATATAAATGTATTTCATCTAAAAAATATAAGAACCCAACATATATTATGAAATTATATATGTTTGTATTATATATAGTTCATATTTGTTATATTGTATAATTAATCACAATCATAATATATTATATAAAAAATGTTATGTTCAATTCATTTTATAGTTCAAAACGCAGACAACGTGTGTTATTATTATTTTTTGAAAAATAATAAATATATCTGTGTATATATGTGTTTTAATAGAAAGTGTGCATCGCTTCATTTTGAATGAAATGTACCTTTTTTAGTAAATATAAAAAAGATACATATATATCGTCTATATATGTATATGCTTCATTGAATTTCTAACTATTCATATAAAACTATATTTTGAACTGTAAAAAGAATTTGAGTGTAACAAAACCCATATTATATTACTGTAAAAAAGAGAATGAACTTTAAAAATCTCAATTTTAATTTTTTTAATGTATTATTTAATTATTCAAATTAATGTTAATATTTAAATATACCATTAAAAATATATATATATATATATATATGAAGATATTCAAATCCAAAAATTAATATATGTATCCGAATTAACTCGTTTGATCCATTGACATGCTTACCTGGATAGCGAGGAAGGGGAGGTAGGTGATGACGCCGGAGATGGCGTAGGAGGAGGCGCGGTAGGCGTTGTGGGAGGTTTCGCGCACGAAGATGAAGCGCTCCTGGATGAAGGCGGGGACAGCGTCGTTGGAGGAGAAGAAGAAGAGAGAGATGGTGAAAATGAAGAAGCTCGTGCGGTTGGTGACGCCCTGGGCGTCGGCTTTGGGGTTGGCGAACATGGTGGCCATCATGAGGCCCATGAAGGTGAGGACCATCTGGCGAGAGAGGAAGAGCTCGGGTGTGCGCCGGATGTTGGTGAAGTTGCGCCGCATCAGGACCCACACCTCGCTTGGGTAGGGGTTCGCGAATTTGGGGCCCAGGCGGGGCGGGCGAAGGTGGGAGGAGGAGGCGGCGGCAGTGGAGGTCGTGCGATAGTCGCTGCTGTGGACCGTGCTGATGTCGCTGCTGTACGGGGTGGGTGTGTCTGGGACGATCTCGATCGAGCGCGTGTAGTACCCCGGCGATACGCTGCGATTGTCATGGTGGATCAATCAAACAGGAGATGGGATTCAATCAGGCTGACAGGAGAAAAAATAAATAAATTTCACAATCTCACGTTTTAAAAAGGTGCAGACCAATTTTGATTTCAAATATTGATTGGGACTGGGATGCAATTTGGGTGGGTTGAACGAACCTGACACAATCCAAATCAATTTTTATACTTGGATGGATTCAGATTGTGGTTTTAGCACTCAGGCTTAACTAAAATTCGAACCCAAACAAAACAAATCCAATTCATATTGGATTTGGTTTAAAAGGCCAAATAACCTAAATAGGACACGAACCCGATTTGATGACCGGTGATAGCTTTGAACATGAATCTGAGATGAAATTTGATTTGTTTATTTTATTTTTATACTAAAATTCGTTATTTTTATAGTTTTATTTCTCTACTATTTCGTCACAGTTGTTCTTTGTTTTTACCTTTATTATATTTTTCCGTGCAAAACATTGATTTTTACAAATTTGATTGTCTAAAATGATATCATATGAAATCAAATTTGAATATGAACCTGAACCCAAATTAAACTCGAATCGAATCAAGCCAGATAGGTTAAGCTTGTTAGAAACTTTGTGAAAGTTTTGGGTTTTCCCCCATTTTCTTCCAAATGTTTCAAATAAGTTTCAAAAGTTCTAAAATGTTTTGGAGGGAAAGTGTGTTCCCTCTATTTGTTTTCTTGGTTTGGGACTCCTCAAATATAGTTCCATATTAGTTATTTTGTAAACTCAATCCTCTTTATAAGGAAGGGAGTTGGTACTTGACTAGGGTCCTAAGGGGGGCAAGGGCTTGTGGATTGCATTTGCATTTTGTATTTGGTCATGAGCTTGGTCTTGGGTCTGGGTCAAGAAGAGACGACAGAGATAGAGAGAATCTCTACATGCAATCGATAACAGTCGTGGAGGACTGTAACCGCCACGTAATTAGGGGGGAACGATTGCGTAACGGGTGGAGCGTTTCTTCGAAACGGCTTTCAAATGGATCTCTTCCTTAGCCTCTATAAAAAGAGGCTAAAGGACTACACCACATATGCAATCTTAGCTCTCTCTTGTTCCAGAAATTTTTCTTTCTTTTGGTGATTGTTCAAGTCAGCGACCGGTTTACATATCTTCTTCCTGCTGCACCAGAGGAGAAAATCAGCGAGGCTGGGTGGTTGTATCCGAGGAAAATTGTCGAGTACCCTGTGCGATTGAGGGAGCGATTCTGTTCTTAAGACAACGTACAACGTGCCTCCAATTAGGCCATCTCTGAAACTCATTGTCTCTTGATATGTTTTTGATCCATTACATGCAAGTTTAATCTGATTTTGAAAAATGTTTGAAGGTCGGGTTGACTTGGGTTTGATTGGTTCCCTCTAATGGAGGGTTGGATTCGAGTTAAACTCCAGTCTAATCCCACCCATCATTTTTTTTTTTTTTTTTTTTTGAAGGAATGGTACTCCCCGGGATTTAATTCTTTGACCTTTTTTAAAGAGAGAAGAGGTGTTTTCTGACTTAATCAAAGCTTCATTCGCCCCACCCATCAGAGTTGCAACCTTAATTTGTTTATTGGGTGACACCCCAAATTAGAGTAGACATGCATGCTTACATACCTGGGTGGACCCTGCGGTGGTGCGAGGTTGCTGCGGTGAGTGGAAGGCGTGAACCGTAGAGTCGTCGTGACACTAGCGGTTCCACCCCAAGGAGACTTGAGCGGGCTCCGAATGCTACGATCAAAACCATCATCCATCTGGTGATGGACGGACGACTGTGGCGTCTGCGGGAACACGGTCGATATAGAGTACTCCCCACCGTCAATCTTCGGCGGCTTCATCCCTGTCAAGCAGAAGTCGGCGAGCGCCTTGACACCGCCGAGCTCGGACTCATCGTACTCCCGAACGACGTCGAGCAGGTACTCAATCGAGTTCTCCCCCTTGGGGACCTTGCGCCCCATGCGCGCGAGGTGGCGCGTGACGTCCTTTGGGGACCCGATGAATATGAGCTGACCGCGCGCGAGGATGATGAGGTGGTCGATGAGGGAGAGGATACGGTGCGAGGGCTGGTGGATGGTGAGGACGACAGTGCTCCCCGCGCGCGCGATGTCGTGGACCCTCTCGATCACGCCGTGCGCGCTCGTCGAGTCCAGGCCAGATGTGGGTTCGTCGAGGAAGAGGAGGGACGGGCCGTGGATTATGTCCACGCCGATCGAGACGCGCCGACGCTCACCTCCCGAGACCCCGCGCGTGCCTTCGTCGCCGATGTACGTGTTCTGCGAAGACTGCGCGCGCGCGCGTGTGACAAAATATGATGGTGAGAGCTCAAATGGTGTGGCTGATGTGCTTGCACAAAAAAGGTGATTTGTAAATTCATTTTAGTTTTTATTTTCAAAACAAATTTTTTTAATAAAATCACAAAAATTAAATTTGAAAACGAAAAATCCTAATAAATAACAATATATAAAAGAAGACAAAACTAAAAAGGTAAAAAGAAAAAGATAGCACATAAAACAATAAAAAAAAATGTATAAAAGCAAAATAGAGTAAAACAAAATATAAAAATACCACATAACCCAAAGAAAGAAGGAAAAAAAATATAGATATCTTTGAAAAGAGAACAAACAAAACAAAAAATTGAGTTTTAATTGCTTGGATCTATTAATTTGTAAAAGAAAAAAAAATTAAGTGTGAGATTATTCCAAGTGCATTTTTTTTAAAAAAAAGATACATATTACATGTAACAAAATTTACATCTTCATGAAAATAAGCTACTGTATGTATCGTGTTTGGTTCCAATATTATATAAGGTACACAAAATCTCAGTGGTAAAATGATCTATCCTATATTAAAAAATAAAATCAACAATATGGAATCTGGTCGGTGTTGGATCCATTGGTTTTGTTAGCATGATGATCGACAAAAATGATGAATCCAATCGTTTGTTTTGTTTTGTGTTTCTTTTCCTGCATGATATAAATTAAAGAAGTGATGAACAGGAGTAAAAGCGAAATGGAGTATCTTTGTTCCGTAGGCACTCTCTATATAGGTGATTATATATATCTTGTTAATTATATGTTATCCTAAAATTGTTATCATTTGTACTCATTCAGAGTGGATATTTCAAAGTTTTGTAAAAAAAAAAAAAAAAGAGGTTTTAAAGCAGGTGATGTGTAAGTGCTAGTGTTTTGGGTGCGGGCACTCACGGTGAGCCCGAGCTGCTCGATGAGCTTCTCGACCCGAAGTCGCTTATCCTCCCTGGGCACCGCCCCGAGTCGGAAATCCGCCGCGAACATGAGCGTCTCGTACACCGTCAACATCGGGAACAGCCGGTCATCCTGCATAACGTACGCGGACGTCCGCTTCACGAGTGTCGGACTCATCTCCGCCCCGTCGAGCGCGACCCGCCCTTCCAAACTCCCGCTCGCGATCCGGCCCGCCAGCCCGTCAAGAAACGTCGACTTGCCCGCCCCGCTCGGACCCATGACCGCCGTCACGCACCCCTTCGGCGCGTACCCCGTGATGCGGTGGAGGAGGTCCACGTCGCGCGAGGTCCACTTGCCGTCGACCCTCTGTTTCTTGACCACCGTGTACGTCAGGCCCGAGAACTCGAGACCGCCTATGAAGGTGGAGGGTTTCACCACGTCGATCACCGAGTGTTCGTGCCGGTTGTTGTGGTGGTGGTGGTGGGCCATTGTTGGGTACTCTGTTTTTTCGGAGAGTTATGAGAGGAGAGTGTTTGTTTGGGGAGAGAGTTTAAAAGGTGTTGGTTTGAGGGGGTTCCAAGGTTGGGTTTTTTTTTATTCTTGTTTTGAATGAAAGTTGTTTGTTTGTTTGGGGAGAGAGTTTAAAAGGTGTTGGTTTGAGGGGGTTCCAAGGTTGGGTTTTTTTTTATTCTTGTTTTGAATGAAAGTTGTTTGTTTGGTTTTTTTTGGAATCGTTTCAATCGATTGGTTTGGCTTTGTTTTCTTCATCAAAGGTTTTGAAGGGGAGGTGGTTCTGCTATTTTCGATTGTTTGTGAAGGAAAGCTGTGATTTTGAGAGTCTTATCTTGTTTTACAATGCTAGAAATACAGAGGATCCAAATCATTTTTATTTACAATGATTGATTGGGACATTCTATGATTGGATTATTTTTAAGGTGTGATGAGGGCGGAAGAAACGAGCGTCTCCGAGGATGCATTGCAGGTTTTTTTTTTATATATCTGACATCGGAGATGGTCTTGTGTACTGTTTAAAGTTAATGAAATACGTATATTTATAATATAAAAAATGTTATTCTCAGTCAACTTTATTAATTAAAACTTATATCACACATGTTTTTAATTTTTTAAATAGTAGATATCATCTATATACTTTAATAAAAAATGCACATCGATCCATTTTGAGTTGAATGAACTCATTATTAGTAAGTGTAAGAAAAAATTTAACGAGATATATATATTGTTTAACAAGGTATATGTTTCACTGAATCTATAACGATATATAGGACTGTAATTTGAACTGTGAAAAAAACTGAGTGTAACAACACTCTTGTAATATATGTACAATGTCATATGCATACGTTTTTATAGCAAAATATACTGCATTATTACATTATATGAAATTATTATTATTTATTTCTATAAATAATATATTAGTATACTTCCGTATATATTTTATGTAGAAAAATTCATGTAACCTCAAATTATCTGATATCCATGTAATCCCTGTGTTTTATGAAATCTATATAACCCCTAAAAACCTCCACATAAATTAAAATAAATCATTCTGTCAATCAAATTAATTATCATTGATTTTATTTAAATCTACTTATAAAATAACTTTTTTACCCCCGCATAAGAACTTAATATCTCTTAAAAATTCCACTAAAAACATTTTCTTTACAGATCGAATGGCAGCGGGGAGGAGGAGGAGGGAGGGAACATTGGGGCCTGGGGGTGGTGGGTGTCAGTTCAAGTGGCGGAGGGTGTTGTGGCAGTGGTGGTTATGGTGGGAGGAGGTGAAGGGTGGTGGTGGAAAGGAGTGAGAAGATAGTTAAGGTGAATGAATGGTGATGGTACTGGGGAGGAGGGAGGGGGAGGAGGGATATGTGAATGGCGGTTCAAATGAAGAAGGGTTAGTGGTGGTGGTGGTGGTGGTGGGAGGAGGTGGAGGGGTGATGGTTCAATGGTGGGAGTGGTAGAGAGGGCAAGATGGGTGAGTTTGGAGAGGGTCAAATAGTAATTTAGAGGGGCATATATGCATTTTTGTATAATACAGGGGTTTTAATATACAAAAATTATATAACCTGAGTTAACATAATGGAATATTATGTGAATATTTAATATCTGTTAATTATTTTTTAGCTCAAGATCTATTTGAATTTACATATAAATTTTCAGGGAATTATATGTAATTTACAAAAAATACAGGGGGTTATGTGGATATTAACTAGTTTATCGGGGTTATATGAAATATTTTTCAGTATTTTTTGGTGGTTTTTTACATGTATACCATTAAAAAACATGCTATTTAATTTTATATCACTTCAAATAAACTATTTATTTTTATACCATTGAAATATGTAGAACTTATGCATATTTATCATTCTAGTTAACTTCCATCCAAATTTTTATTAAAACCATTAAAATCTTAGAGAAAATATCAAATTACCCTTATTTTTTATTTTTTTGCATATTTAACCTTACCAAATACAATATTTATAAAGATAAAAAATATTAATTTTAACATGAAAATGATAAATTTCATCTAAAATCCAATAACATAAAAATTAATCATAAAAACTATTTATTAGCATAGATATAATAATTATTAATATTTATATTTGTAAAAATAAAATAAAATTATTTTGAGAACAATTAATAATATATGTTACAAAATACAATTAAAAAAAAAATTAGATCTTGATTGAAAGAAAAAGAAAGAAGTAACGGTGAATGGATTACGATTGATTTAAAAAGAACATAAAATTAATTAGATTATTATATTTAATTATTTACATTATGAAAAAAAATATTATATATTAAGATTATTTTTATCAATTTTATTTATTGGTTAAGAAACTAACTATAGTTAAAGTCTATTTTAGTTAAAAAAGATAAAAAAGTGACACATTTTTATATTAAGAAAAATTCTAATGGTATAAAAATAAATATGTTATTTATGGTGGTATAAAAATAAATATAATATTTTTTATGACATACATGCAAAAAACCCTTTTTTCGTACAAGAACTCTAGAAACTACAATCTCCCGATTCCTCAATATGATAGATTGAAACAACCCTACTTATTATTACAAACTTGTGTCATCATGTAATACAAACTATCAATAGACTAAAGTTTCTAAACAAGTACAAGAATATTATTTTTTCGCCTTTTTATGCTTGAACCCCACCCTCCAAAACGAGAAAAGATGTAATCTGTCACAGTATCAAAGCCATGCTGACTTTTTTTTAGTAAACATCATCTAATGAAATATATATTTTGATAAAAAATGTATATCTTTCCATTTTCGAATTGAATGAATCTATATTTAGTAAGTGTAAGAAAATATTTAATAAAACATATACAGCATCTAACAAGAAATATGTTTCATTGGATTTTTAACATGATATAACTGATTGTGATAGCACTCAAAATTTATATGACTATTTACTTTAACAGATAATGTTTTTTTTTTTTTTTTTTTTTTTGGGAAAAGCACGAGGGTTCGGATGGCACTGCACAAATAAAAATCCGACCCGGATTAAATTGCAGTGAAAAAAAAGGCAGTAGCCACAGAGGGGTCTCTCTTCACCTCACAAAGCCATGGCGACTAGTCTCTGCTTCGCGGCCTCCATGAACTCCCGCAGAGCCCCAGCCAAAGCAGGTACTCCCCTTTCTCCCCTTCAATCTCCCTCTCTTTTGTTTCTTCAAAACAGACTTCGCATCCTCCTCTTCCTTTTAATCGTTTCAGGGCTTCCAATCAGTTCTAAAGCACCAAAGACGGGTCATTTCAAGCTCTTCTGGAAAACCCACACCACCAGACTTCAGAGCTTCAAATCCGAGGTTTTGGGTCTTTTGGGTTTCTGGGTTTTTGTGTTTCTATTGACCCTCCTATTTAAAAATGCTTCCTTTCTTTTGCTTGACCCTTCCTTCATGTATGTATTTTGTGTTCATGTTTTGATTTTTGATTCTTTACAGGCTATAGCTGATGCTTCCCGAATCACAAATCCCAATGGTAATGGAAAGTGAAATTCTCTTTTTATTTTGATTATATGCCTTTTTTATTTTCTTTTTTATTGTTCCATGTGTGTGGAGTAATTGACACTGTATTTAAACCTTTCAAATTGGTGTGGAATATTGAATGCGTGAAATAGTGACACGACTAATGTTTTCTTTCATAATTTTACCAAATCTCTATCGGCCGTGCTTTTCTTGTTGGATGCCTTGTGAGCAAGAATGTTAAATGTTGTCCCCGGTGGCTATAGCACAACGGTTCGAGGCTTACCTGTGTTAAGGGTAGGTCTTGGATTCGAATTTTGACGCTGACTTATCCACTTGTTTATTGGTAAAAATTTGAAAGAATTTTCCAGTGGAACCGGGACAAACAGGCGGAGGTAACCTTCTCGTAAGGTCGTCATGGGAGGTTCATCCGATATAAAAAACAAAAAGAAAGAAAGAAAAAGAACGCTAAATGCATAGCTCTGATCGAGGGATGTTGATTCGCCATAAATTATTTGTCCTTCGAATTCTACAAAGAGAATACACACCATAACAAAATAGGTCATTTTCTGGTTTTAATATATATATATATATATATTGATGAGTAAACAATTGCTACCTAGATTTTATAAAGGCTAATAAAATTTTAAGAATTGCGAAAGTTACCTGTAAGGCTGTAATTAATGTTATAGATGTTTATATAAGAATTTCACAAAGGAAGTGCATTTAAAAACAATGAAGGGAGATGCATACGTTTTGGTGATCATTTAGCGAAGTCTGAATGCCACATCCGACAACTTCAAAACTGGATAAGCACGCAAGATATGTCAACACAAGAAGACAAAAGCAAAATAACCGTTTGTGTTCAAATCTTTTTCTTATCATGGCTTTAGAATTGTTGATACCTTTATGACTATTGATTATGTAAACTTATGAAGTTTTAACGTTCTGTACTTTTCCCAATTTTATATAGCTCTTTCATTGTCAGGCTTTTTTCATGTCTGTCTCATGGTACTGATTTTTTTCTTCCCCAAAACAAATTTCTGATGTTAGAGACTTCAGTGAGCAGTACTTACACTGCCCATAAGGAAGAGAATGATGAAGCTGAAATTACACAAGGGTACACATTAGCTCAATTTTGTGATAAGATGATAGAGGTCTTCATGCATGAGAAGCCCCAAACAAAGAATTGGAGGAAGTTTTTGGTGTTCAGAGATGAATGGAACAAGTACAGGGAGAGCTTCTATAACCGATGTCAGGCACGAGCAGATAGTGAGCATGATCCAACGATGAAACAGAAACTGATTGCATTAGCAAGAAAAGTTAAGAAGGTGCGGTTCTGTTTTGCATAAGACTTTTTGGGTGAGAGGTCTTTCTCCAAATTTATTTATATGAATTGTTTTTGGAGAAGTTCATATATATATATTCTATAGTTTTGGCTGATAAAAATAATTTGCAGATTGACAATGAAATGGATCAGCATACCGAACTTCTGAAAGAGATTCAGGGTAACCCGACAGATATTAATGCAATTGTTGCAAGGAGGCGAAAGGACTTTACTGGAGAATTTTTCCGACACCTTGGTGTCCTATTGGACACTATTGACAGCTTGGAGGAACGTGATGGTAATAATTTTTTTTTTAAAATTATTATTATTATTATTATTATTATTTGGGTATTGCACATGGATATTTGGATTGATTACCAGTAGTTATGACAGTCATGAATTCTTGGCCAGAAATTACATCTTTTAATAGCAGTCATGAGTCATGACACTCATCATATGTCTTTATGTACATGATTTTCTTGTTAATTGTATCAATTCACTTGTTATAGATCACTGATGAATCTTCCTTTGAGAATGCATTGCTTAGAACAAGTAGGTTAAGGCCAACCTGAATTTCAAAAACAGTGAATGATATGTCTGTTGCTCATCTTTCACAAAGGAAGTTGCATGTTGGAGCAAGCTTTGCGGATGTTAGTAGCACATAGCTATATGCATTTGCAAATGAAAAAGCTCATCTGAGATCTCTATTTACCAATTCGAAATAAGTGCAAGTTATTGTGTAATATCACCATATTGTTTGTTTTTTGAGGCAATATCACCATATTGTTGATTGTATCTTCCACTTGTGTGAACAGCAATAGCAAGGCTCGGAGCTAAATGCCTGTCCGCAGTCAGCACATATGATAATGCATTGGAGAATGTGGAGGACTTAAACATTGCCCAGTCAAAGTTCAATGAGATCTTGAACTCTCCTTCATTGGACGCGGCATGTGAAAGGGTCAAAAGCATGGCCAAGGCAAAGGAGCTTGATTCATCATTAATTCTGTTGATCAACAAAACTTGGGGGGTTGCAAAGGAGTCTACTACAATGAAGAGTGAGGTATATACTAATAGGATTTGGCCTTCTTATATTGTTCTAAGGCAGTGCGGACATTTGATAACAGAACATAATTATGATCCAATAGTTACTGTAAAACATCAAGTTTTTGAGAAATTATATATAGTGATCTTGAATGCGGTAGACTTGTGTCACGTATATCTACACTATTAATTAGGGATGAATAAGTTATTGATTGATAAATTTCCACCCACCTGTCTCTTTCACCCATTTGGGGACATTTTGGGAAGAAAAAGGGAAGGTGAGATCAGTAAAAAGCAGTTTCCAGATACATCAGTTTATCTCTCTATAGACGTGCATATATCGACTGAAAGCTCAAAACAACTTAAGAAGAGTTTTATCATAAACTCATCTCTTTGAAGGAGTAGTGCAAATGGCCCAAAATAGATTCACTGAGAAAGTTCTTCTCTTCATCTAGTTGCCTTGTGTACCACATGACACCCTCTCAAATTTCTCTTAGCACAAAATTATGAACTTGTGCAGGTCAAAGATATAATGTATCATATATACAAGACTACAAAGAGTAGCCTTAGAAGCATTGCACCAAAAGAGATAAAGCTACTTAAGTATTTGCTGAATATCACTGATCCGGAAGAACGATTCTCAGCGCTGGCAACAGCTTTCTCTCCAGGAGATGAACGTGACGCCAAGGATGCGGATATCATGTACACGTAAGGACTGCAACACAACACTTCAACATGTCATATGCCTTGTGTGTTTTGCTGAAATCGATCAAAGACCCTAAATTCTAGAAAGGATTGAATTACCTTTTACCCGAGACCATTTATTTTGACATATTTGATGATACATGCGCATCCTTTGCTTCAAAAGATTACATTATTCTAATTTGTGATTACTTGCCATGCTGTGGTGACTGTTTAATATCCATTATCTTAGAATAACACGATCCCAAAACATAGAGAACCAAGATTCATAATTCATTTGCACAATGATTGAATTATTGAGGTTCTCAGATAGACCTGCCTTTTATGTACATTTTTCAGTCATCTCACTATTATCTTGCTCTGGAATTCTTTACTTTAGGGCTTCCCTTAGCAGAGGGTTAATTTTTTGGGTATTGCAATACATATGAATTTAATCATCTTTTGAAACTTAATAAGTTATTTCACTTTTATCTTTGGGTAGCAGTTGGTATAATCTGTACACCTTTTCAGAAAAATGATTTTACTCTAAATGACCAGTGTGGTAATATAAGAGATGAGAGGGGTGATTGATGCACCTTTTTTTTATTAATACTTTATGTAGAGGTGATAAAATGGTATAAGTACTAACCCATCACTCAAGTAGAGTAATTAAATAACCATTTGAGGATAAGAAATGATATTATAACAGCATAGATATTCCCCACATCTTTGTCGCCATATAGAATTACAACACTATCAATTTTATACCATGAATATAACCGTTAATATACCACCATCAAAGGAGGTCTAGAACTACATGCATGTAATCTTTCCAGGAATTCACACCATCTCAGTTTACTTTCCTAAACTAATGTAAACAACTGTCAACTCAAGTCGTACATGCATGTAATCTTTCCAGGAATTCACACCATCTCAGTTTACTTTCCTAAACTAATGTAAACAACTGTCAACTCAAGTCGTACAATATATTTCTTCCCAGTCACCGTATTTGCACCATCACTGCAGCATGCTTTATGCATGATTATTAGAAGCTTAAAATGAAAAGTAGCCCTTTAATTTCTTGGTTCATTTGATTTTTTTGGGGGACAGTACACCTAAAGAACTGCACAAATGGATCAAGATCATGCTGGACGCATACCTTCTGAACAAGGAGGAAACTGAACTAAGAGAAGCCCGTCAGCTGACCCAGCCTGTCATCATCCAGAGGCTCTTCATCCTCAAAGAAACCATAGAAGCAGAGTACATGAAACAGGGGACGACAAAAGCAGAGAAAGATGAGGAGCCCGAAGAGTGAGACAATGCTCTTTGTTCTTCATCACATGTTGTCTTTGAGAAAAACGAGCATCTCCTACGTCATGATATAATGAGCCACTCATCTGCACAGTTGTTGCCATGGATTCTTAGGGGAGGCACTGATCCTCACAATGGAGGAAAACTTTTGTCGAATTTCATATCAAGCAAAAGCATGAAAATCTCAAGTGAAACAGTTGAAAGTGTGTACTTCAAGAAGATCTTGGTATATATTCTGTGTTTGTATCAAATGAAATCTGTGACTCTTGTGATATCCATTTTTTCTTGATAGAAAGCACCAGGTGCTTTGTACCCCTTCAGCCTCACTGTTGTATACTTTAAGCCACATCAAATGAAACCAATGCATCATTTTAACTTTTGCTTGCCCTTCATAGAGTGCATCAATGCCTTGTATATATTATTCTTCAGTTCTTGAGGTAGATTGTCTACAATTATAAATATTCATTTGTAATTTTGTTCTTATAATCCATTCCACACAATCTTCATATGCAGTTCCACGTGTAGTTCCACCATATATATTTCATTTTTATCTATTTTCACGTGAGAGTGCATACAACGTTTTAGAATAAATACTTGATAACATGAAGTATACGCTTTAATAAACAATTATCTTTCATTTTATAATCCTATCCATGGTCTATTTCATTAATCTATATACACATGTACTTTTGTTTCCGTACAATTTTGTGTAATTATTTTATTACTTTTACTGTATATATTTTGATGAAATAGACTTCAATTTTCAGGTATTTATTTTATGCACAAACAAAGGCTAAAAAATAATTACTTTGTGGTGGTCCTTAAACAACCAACCTCAATCTGATGTTCCACAAATCAGACGGTTCTGATTGATCAAAATAGGTTAACGTATTCCGTCGGAGCACGCTAGTAGCATATGTGGAGGATTCACTGAATGACACGTGTCAGCTTCCACACTCTTCTAGACACGGACGGTCCAAAATGAGTGGGAGGTCGTGCTTTCTATTTAGGGTTTCTTCTTAAAACTGTGTGTGTTTGACTGTCTCTCACATTTTCACTCAAAAACCCTAAAAACCCTGAATCCCTCTCTGTTTTCAATCCATGGCGACATCGGTGGTGCTCAGGGCCCTCAGGAGGCGTGACCTTCACGGATCCCTCTCCGCTTTTGGTTCGGTGAGTTCTCTATATCTGTTCGAATCTCGGTGGAGTAGTTTCAATCGAGCATTATTGTTATGAGGGGATTCGTCGGTTGTGATCTGTTAGGGTTTGATTTGGTGTGGTGCGTTTTGGCTCGAGCTCCCTATCGAAACGGATCTTCGTGGGAGATCTTTAGTGGGTTTTCTTTGTTATAGACAGAGAGTTTAAGTTTTTCTTTTAGTATTATTAAAGCTGTTGTGTTGTTTGTAGCATGTGAAATGTTTAAAAGATCATCAAATTGTTGTGTCATAATATGTGTTTTTGTCTGTTCAATTTATATGAGTGGGTCACCTCCAAATTTGATCTACATGAGTTGTTTGTGTCTTTCGCATAGACGTTTCTCATCGTTATTTTCTTGGTTCCACTTTAGTTGAAAAGTTAGTTATAATTCATAAAGAGGGGAATCATGAATATGGTTGTTAGTTGTGATTTTGGCGGGTTTCTGTACCTTTCTTAACTACTCAGATTGTAGATCATTGTGTAGGTTGGATTCATTGAACTTTTTTGGGAGGAGTTCCTTTTGCTTTTTTAACATGCGGTGATGTCTTACATGTCTATTTTAATTTCTTGCTCGGTCTTTAGTTCATTGTAAAAATGTGTTACTTGGTGCTCTGTTGTGATGTAAGCCAACTGGTTATCACCCTGTGGAGCAGTGATCTTGAGATGAGGTTTTGAACATTTAACTTTCTGTTACTTGTGAACGGCACGCCATTTGTGATGCATGTCAGCATAGAAGTAATATATGATGTAGAAAAAAGTATCATAGAAAAATCCCAAACTAAAATGATAAGCTTAGAAGGTGGTAAGCATTGTGTCCATCATGAGATGGGTGTTTTTGAAATTTTCGATTTCATTCTCGGTTCTCCACAGTCACCTTTCAGAGTTTTGGTTTAAATATTATAAGTAGGAACAATTTGTTGATGTTAGATGGGAATTGAAATTTGACCAATGCATTGTGCCCACATGGTTAGATGCTAGGGGATTCTCTCCCATTCAGTGTATTATGGTTATCTATATGTTTACTTGCCAAAAATGATCACGTAGAATTCTTTTAAGAAATTAAGTTGTAACAGGGTGTTTTTCTATCATTTCAATATTTTTAGGAGCAGGACTCCTTTTTCTCTGATTTAGTTTTTGTTTTTTTCCTCAATTGAGAAGGGTAGTTCTGTGTATATTGGAGACGTAAAGAGTGGCAAGGATTTTTTTAAACTTTTCTCACACACGTGCGAAGACTCTGGAAAGGGATGAAGGCTTTGGATAGGGGCTCACAATTTCCCACCTGAAGCAGTTACAGTTTGATGTAAATATGTTATGCACTGGTGTGCCATAGGTTTCTTATTTGAAATGCATCTTTAAAATTAAGAGCGATATGCTTGATGCTTTAAAATTGGAGTTTGGCTTTGAATAAAAAAATTGATGTATCAAAATTTTGCTCCTGTGAGTAATATGGTGTCTTCTGTCTGTTGTCAGAGTTTTTATGGCATATGCCACTTTCTTCTCTTTACATCTCTCTGAATGAGTTTTTATTCCCTCAGGTATCTTCATTGAATTTTAGAGATGAATGAAATATCTGAGTATTTAAAAATAAATAAAATGAGTTCTAGTTCATGATTTCTGATTACTTGTGTCATTAAAAATATGATTCAATTGATGAATGTTCTACTTGTTTTCAAGATAGCGAGTCAAATTCTTGGTACCCACAGAGAATTATTAACTATCAAGTGACAGTATGTGTGAGAATCAGGAGTCACTTGGAAGGGCCAAAACAAATGAAGTTGTTCATTTTGCTCAGGGCCTTGGACAAATTACATATATTTCAGGGAAGGAAAAAACTATTTGAGAACTCTAGAAGATATCTATGCTTAGACATTTGCTAGGGTTTAAATTTCGCCTTCATATCTTTAAAGACCAGAGATTGTTGAAACTTGAAATATACTTGTTTATGGTTCTCCATTAGAATTGTTGCATAATTTTATTGAAGCTCCACAGGATGACATCTTACTGAAGTTGTATTTGAAGTAATCATGGTAACCTCAGTTATAGTTAAAAACTCATTTTTTGATGTAAGTCGAGATTAGATGAGATAGAGCTAAAAAAGTGATGAGCTTCTGCACTATCTATCATTGGTGTCAGTTCCTTTGTGTTTTTCTGTGTGTGGTAGTGCAGTAAATTGCTAAATTTGTTTGTGAGAATATCAATATTTAAATAATGACATACTCTAGCCTGCTCACTATAATCTTTGGAGTTGTCATCATGACCATTTCAATTGTCGATTGTTGCAGTCTGGTACTTAATAAATTTGTTGCACACAAATTGTGTGTGTGTGTGTGTTTGTGTGGCAATTTTGGCATGTAGTCAGGATTTGTGAGGGACTAATGGGTTCCATTTTGCATCTATTTCTCAATCTATGCAGGTGACTAGCAAATCATGTGGGTTTTCATCACTGGGTCACAGGTGGACAAGTTTGACTAGACCATTTAGGTATTATCAATCAACCTGAAAATGCACATTTTTTGTTTGATTGCCTTTCATTGTCCTGCTGTTTCTCTTGTGCTGAAGTTCAAATCTTGCTCATCTTTAGCTCGAGACCTGCTGGTGGTGATGTTATTGGTGTTGACCTTGGTACAACAAACTCTTGTGTTGCTGTTATGGAGGGAAAGGTGCACCTGAATCTATTTTTCTTTTCTTGTTTGTGTGAGAAACAGGTATGTTGAATATCATATTGATGTTGTTGATGTCTTTGATTTTTCGTGCAGAATGCTAAAGTTATTGAGAACTCTGAAGGGGCACGGACTACGCCGTCTGTAGTTGCTTTCAATCAGAAGGGTGAATTACTAGTTGGAACCCCCGCCAAACGTCAGGCTGTGACCAATCCAACGAACACCGTTTTTGGTACTAAACGTCTCATTGGCAGACGATTTGATGATCCACAGACACAGAAGGAGATGAAAATGGTTCCTTACAAAATTGTGAAGGCTTCGAATGGAGATGCCTGGGTTGAATGTAATGGGCAGCAGTATTCCCCTAGCCAGATTGGTGCATTTGTTTTGACCAAAATGAAAGAAACTGCTGAGGCATACCTTGGAAAATCTGTTACAAAGGCAGTGATTACCGTTCCAGCATATTTTAATGATGCTCAGAGACAGGCAACAAAAGATGCAGGGAGAATAGCGGGTCTTGACGTACAGAGGATCATTAATGAGCCAACTGCTGCCGCTCTTTCTTATGGGATGAATAACAAGGAGGGATTGATTGCTGTGTTTGATCTTGGAGGTGGAACATTTGATGTTTCAATTCTTGAAATATCAAATGGTGTCTTCGAGGTATTCTTTTTTGTCCTGTTTTAATTTGAGGAGGCATTCCATTTTATTTTCATGTATGATCAAAATACTAATTAAACCATCGCTTCTCTTTCAGGTTAAAGCAACAAATGGAGATACTTTCTTGGGAGGGGAAGACTTTGACAATGCCTTGTTGGAATTTCTAGTCAGTGAATTCAAGAGAACTGAGGCGATTGATCTCTCAAAAGACAGGCTTGCTTTACAGAGGCTTCGTGAGGCTGCTGAGAAAGCCAAAATTGAACTTTCGTCAACATCACAAACAGAAATCAATTTGCCATTTATCACGGCAGATTCTTCAGGCGCGAAGCATCTGAACATCACGCTGACAAGGTCAAAGTTTGAAACTTTGGTGAATCACTTGATTGAAAGGACCAGAAATCCATGCAAAAGCTGTTTGAAGGATGCCAGCATATCAGTCAACGATGTCGATGAAGTTCTTCTTGTAGGTGGAATGACCCGTGTTCCAAAAGTGCAAGAAGTTGTTACGGAGATCTTTGGGAAGAGCCCAAGCAAAGGAGTAAATCCGGATGAGGCAGTTGCAATGGGTGCTGCAATTCAGGGTGGAATTCTTCGTGGGGATGTTAAGGAGCTTCTCCTTTTGGATGTCACTCCCCTTTCACTTGGTATCGAGACCCTTGGTGGTATCTTTACAAGGTTGATTAACAGGAATACCACTATTCCTACCAAAAAAAGTCAGGTGAGTTCACATTACCTTCACCTTTTACTTTAAAATGATTATTTATTTACTTTTGTTAAATGAAACACTATTGTTCACTTGTACACCTTTTGTTTGCAATTTTTAAAACAGGGATGCTCTAAAATGATTAAAATAATCGATTCTTGAAAAGCTACTCACCCAATTTTTTTATTATATAAATTAAAAGTTGTTTTGTTGACTTTTAAAACATAAAAACCAAAATCTTATCTTAAATAAAAAAAGGTGAAGTACAAAACTACCTGTTTGGTACCAATCATCTAGATTTTTGCAAAAGAAAAATTTGTTTGATAATTGGTCCCAATGGGGCCTTAGAAGTGTGTGCTTTCTGGTGATGTTGATGTTGAGTCATGAGTGGACTGCCAGTGTTCTATTTTGTTAGATAAATCTCTCGTCATCAAAGATAACAATGTCAAATACTTGTAGGATGTTCCTACATTGGTTAACATTCTACCTGAGTAACAATATACATATTGTTGTCATCCCATTATGTTTAATTAGGTTTTATTTTTGAAGACATGTCCTGTTGTTGAAGTTATTCTCTCTCTCAGTTATGCTCCTTATAATATCTGAGGTGGTCATAAATTTCTGGTTGCTGTATCAACAGGTCTTCTCGACTGCAGCAGACAACCAAACCCAGGTTGGAATCAAGGTCCTCCAGGGAGAGCGTGAGATGGCCTCTGACAACAAGCTCCTAGGCGAATTCGACCTTGTCGGGATCCCGCCAGCCCCTCGAGGCATGCCTCAGATTGAAGTCGCATTCGACATCGACGCCAATGGAATTGTGACTGTCTCCGCCAAGGACAAATCCACCGGGAAGGAACAACAGATCACCATCCGTTCTTCCGGTGGTCTCTCAGAGGATGAGATAAACAAGATGGTAAAAGAGGCTGAACTTCATGCCCAGAAAGACCAGGAGAGGAAGGCGTTGATTGATATAAGGAACAGCGCTGACACGACCATCTACAGCATTGAGAAGAGCGTGAGTGAGTACAAGGACAAAGTCCCAGCCGAGGTTGTGAAGGAGATCGAGTCGGCCATTGCAGACCTCCGGCAAGCGATGGCTGGAGATGATGCCGAAGTGATCAAGGCAAAGCTTGATGTGGCCAACAAGGCCGTCTCGAAGATCGGGCAGCACATGGCAGGTGGTGGGTCAGGTGGTGATTCTTCCAGTGGATCTCAGGGTGGCGGTGGTGACCAAGCACCGGAAGCTGAGTACGAGGAGGTGAAAAAGTGAGAGATGTCTGAGCCGAGAGTGTCATCTTGATCTTTGCATTTTGAAGGTCATGTATCAAAAGAAATTTTCTCCTGTGGTAGTGGTTCTCATAGCTTAGTAAATATATAGGCGGATAATTGAACTTGATGAGGTTGCTAGGAGCACTTGTTTGGAAGAATAAACAAATATGCTTTCAGTGGCATCATTTCATGGATTTTTTGTTGAAAGAAGAATGCGGTGCATTGTTTATCATGTTCAGTCTGTTGTGGTTCTTATTTTCTGAGGTTATATAAATTTATATATACCCAGCTTGAAAGAGTGTGAAATTAGTGCTTATGTCAAGATGCAGGAATTTTTGTTAGTGATGACTGCTCTACTATTCCAAGTGAAACAGTTATTCAGAATAACTATCCGCGAGTAGGAAGCAGATTAGTGGGAGAACAGGAATCTATTACTGAGTTGCTATGCTACATACTCGTGGTTGCATGTTTTGCAGACAATGTGATATACTTCTGAGGCTAGCTTCCGGTGCCTGTATAAGCTTGATTTTCACATGGGACATATGTTTCAATTTATTACATGGGACATGTGTTTCAATTTATCCTAAAATCTTATATGTTTTGTATGTGAGGAACACATATTAGCCCTTGAATTGGATGTCATTTAACAAAGTAAATGCTAGTCCCATCAATAATGTCAATATCTAATAAAAGATTGACATGTGTTTTAATTTATTTTGAAATTTCACATTTTGCATGTGAAGTGATATATGTATTGATGGGATTTAACACTGATTGGATCCCATCTCATTTGATAAGGACATATTATGCAAGGTGTGTAAAAGTCTAAGGGATTAAATGATATGATCTTTGCACTGCATGGACCACACACAACAATTTTATATTAAGGTTCAACAATCAAACTCCTGTGATGTGATTAGATATTGATATTATTGATGCGTCCAGTACTAACTGGATCTCATCCCCTATAAAGCAAATTTGTCTACCGTTGTCATGGCATTATCCCTTATGTATTACTTTCCTTCAAAAAACAATAATTCCCAACAATATAGTTCTTAGACCCCATTTGGGACTATGTTGGGGGCACGTTTGTGTTGACGGACACGGTGAAGCACCACCTCCAAAATAAACAAATATAATGTGTTCGTGTTGGAAGTTCAATAATAACATTGAACGTGTATTTTTTTTTGCTTTTACAACACTTTAAAACACATCTTCTCAAACTGTGATTTGCTTCTCCTAACGCAGTGGCTCTAGACGCATTCTCAAACAAGATTTTACTTTTGTTAAGGCTTTTATTCATAAAAAATTATATATTTTAATTTTTTTATATATATCTGATCTCATCCACCATCCAACTCCCCGTGGCCCTCACCCTATTTCTTTCTTTGTCTTTTTTTTTCTCTCTTCTTTTTTGTAGTCCTTTTTAATGGGGTGGGGTTGTAATTTAATGGGGGTGAAAGTAAAGACAAACACCAAAATACCACCAAATAAACAAAGCATATTTTAACTGTTTCTAAAATTAGGATGAAATAGAGGGTTTATGATGATACGAGATCCTTAACTATTATTAATTTACTCTTAATAAATCACCCCCATTAAAATAGATGGAGGGCAATTTCGTCATATGAAAATCCCTAAAACCCTAATAAAGCTCAACCCCACTCTCTACCTCCTCTTCTCGTCGCCTTCTAAAAAACTGAAAAACCCTAGTTTTGGGTCTCCAGAACCCTAAAAAAACTCGTTTGAAAAGAAAAATTTCTCTGAATGGGAAGCAAAAAGAGACCATTTAAAGAAGAAACAGACGCCAATGGAGAAGACAATAACAGCACAGAAGAACCAATGACAGAACGAGTGGCAGAAGACGAAACGCCGGCGATTAAGCCGAAGAAAGACCGGAATCCCGAGACTTCCCTCAAACCCATGGAGAGGAAGAAGCAGAGGAAGGCCTTGGCCAAGGAGAAACACCGTGTGGCCACCGCGGATACCGAGCCGGCCCGGCCTGTCCCGGTCCCGGCTCCGTCGGCCGTCGCGGAATCTTCAGGGGATCTCCCGGAGTTCCACATCGGCGTGTTCAAGGACTTGTCGGCGACAGTGTCCTCGATCAGGGAGGCGGCGGTGGAGGCCATGACGACCGAGTTGAGGAGGGTACAGGAGGCGTACGAGAGGATTGGCGAGGAGGGAAGGAAAGGAGGGGATGTCGCGCGATTGGAGGCGGAGAAGGATGACGGGTTGGATAACTGCGCGCCGTCGGTGAGATATGCTTTGCGGAGGCTCATTCGGGGGGTCTCTTCATCGCGAGAGGTATACTGGGTTTTGTTTTTCTGATTGACGTGTTTGTTTATTTTTTATTGTTTTGCTGTTGAATGATCCAGGATGACTGCAATCAGAAAAATCAAGTCTTTTTATTTAACGAAACAAAGGGAAATTTTGAGCTTTGATTGGAGGGAGGATGTGGGGTTCTGGTTTTAGGGTTGCATTGGATATTGTGAAAAGAAAAGGCATAAATGGGTTGCAACAGAAAAAATTGTTTATAGACTTTTTTTCCCTTCTTTCTAATGCAATCTAGTATGTATGCAGTAGTTGGATTATTATCTGGCCTTGGAATGTAATCTGGTTCCTTCTTTGGGACTGGGGGATGTATATATTGGGTGATGAAGGTGTGTTGGCTGTTGGTGGTGGATGGGTGCTGGAATAAGCTTGTAAAGGGTGCCTAAGGCTACTGTAGTCTTGCTTTGTCTTGGTGATGATTTTTTTTTCTTGGCTTGTTTGCAGTAGAGTTCTCTACTCTGCTTTTGTTCAAGGGGTATAATGTTGATTTGTTAAGGATGTGTTGTCCTACATCTAATAAAAAAATAAATTTAAATAGTCAACATGTCCTTAGGCATTTCTAGCACATCTATTGATCAACCAAAAGTTTGAACTAAGGTTGAGATACTGAATTGAAGGGATTTGTAAAAGACATACATGTCTAATGATGACCTTGCTTAAAATTGGTCTCATGGGTGGTGTTTGCTTGATGTATCATAGTGATGGCAAAGAAGTGACATGGTGTTGCAAACAGAGACGGTATCTGGTAGAGGTGGAGTTCTTAAAAAGTTTCAAACCCAGATCAATGTGGCCAGGGAGGACAGGGCTACATGAAAGAGAATGAAGGATTAAAGGCTTTGGTGTAATCTTTTTATGCTGCCATTGGTGAGTCTCTCTATATTGTTGGAAACTTGGGCACAACTCTTAATTCACAAGATATAGAGGGTGAAATTCCTTTCAAGTTTCATGGAGCAGGCTCATGTACTTCTACAAGTTCCGAACAAGGAAAGATGGATATAGGAGGAGGATGTTAATATGTGCTCTTTGAAGGGAAGCATGAATCTGCTAAACACCTAATGACATGATTTGTTTATCGTCAGGAGTGTGGAGGCATTTAGAAGCCTTTTTTTCTGGAAGAAGGCTGCCTTCTCAATACAATAGATGTTGGAGCTTTTCCTTGTTCTCAAGAAGGAAGTGGATGAAAGGGATGTCACATCCCAACGAATTCACATGCAGTTTGCTATAGTATATGATTATGTGAATAACAAGAAATGGAAGAGGCTCTATGGGGGAAAAGTGCGTTATGTAAAAAATATGTGGGAAAGGATCTTGGTTTTCTTAAGGGGTGGCTTCAGCACATTTTGGGGCGAATTTGTTGGGCTTATGGGGTCATGGGAGGTTTTCTATTGGGTAAAGCTCTCTCCTTTCTTTGGCGGTGTTGGGAATTCCTCAGTTGGGTGGAAGGGTTGTATGGAGTATAGCATCTTTACTTTCCTGTGCTTTCTAAGGAAAGGATAATGTCAATTTTGTCTTCTGTTGTATTTTATTTGGACATTCCCCCTTGCTTAATGAAGTTAATGAAGTTGGTGGACTTCTCACCCTTATCTAAAAATGTAATCAATAGAAAAATTTCTCAGTTTTTTTTCTATTTTGCACATTATTACAGCTTATAAAAAAGAGTATGTGCTACAGTTATAACATGTAATCATGAGGTACATATGTAAACATGTCCTGTTACTTCTAAATATGTTTCAACTCCAGGTTGTGAACATGTCCTGTTACTTCTAATTATGTTTTAACTCCATGTTGTGAATTCCTAGCAAGAGCAATGAAACATTCTGTAATTATTTTTTCAGATATGTAGATACGCTTAGTGAATTGTTCCTATTTATTTTCTTGGTCATTTAACCACTTGTTTCCCTGCTTGAAAGTATCACCATAATTATAGAATCATCCACATAAATATGGATGAGATGAAGTGATAATGAAATGTTCCAATATAATGCTTTGTCTTGGTAGTATTGACAAGATGCCCAGTGATTTGATAAGTGAGGTACCTTGTGATGTCATATATGAGGAAAATTGTGCTTGCTATTTACATTTGAGTCATATCATTGAGACTTCAAAAGATGTCTGTGCTCATTTTCTGATGAATGATTGTGGGTTCCATCTTGCTTTTGTACATTAACATAACATATTTTATATGTTTAGTGTTTAGCATGGCTTCTTGCCTAATGAGTGATATTTTGCTGCTTGTTATGTAGTGTGCAAGGCAAGGATTTGCTTTGGGGTTGTCAGCTGTAGTTGGTACAATTCCTAGCATCAAACTGGACTCCATGATGAAGTTGATTGTTAATTTATTAGAAATCACATCTTCAATGAAGGGTCAGGTATCTCTCCCCCCCCCCCCCTCCTTTTGATATATTCTAATCATGTTCATCAGTTTCCTATTTTCAAATGTTATATAACTTTTGTTTTTGGCTATCTTTCTAGGAAGCAAAAGATTGCCTACTGGGTCGCCTTTTTGCATACGGTGCTCTTGCTAGATCCCGGCGAATCACCAAACCAGTGGTAGCTGATAAAAACACTTTGTATGTGAAAGAATTTGTGGGCCATGTTTTATCTCTGGCAGAAAAAAAACGCTACTTACGTGAGCCTGCCATCTCAATTATCTTGGATGTGGTTGAACAGGTACATATACTTCATCCTTTTCATGCAGGAATGATTCTTTTAAGAATTTCTATTTTTTTGCCTCTTAATTGCTTCAAATCCAAGAAAGAACACCAGCAACATGCTTTTCATACTAGCTGATTGATTCCAAGGCTTTAATTATGGTGATCACAGGAACCTTGTTTAGCACATTTTCCTCACCAATTGCAGGTATTTTGCAACTTTAATTGTGTCTTTGATAGGTAGTATTAACCATAATTATATAGTATCACAATAGAATGATCATGGCTTTGATAGGTAGTAATAACCATGGGCAGGTGCAGAATTCTTTTTGGATGGACACAGTATGACTGCCTGGAATGGAATTTCACATAAACAAATTTTATAACTGAATTGGAAACAATGATCATAGCATGCTACCGATATGAGAGCTATTCTGAAATATCTGACTATTATATAAAGCTCCCATCTGTGCCTTAAGACAACTCTGGCATTATCTACAGAGGCACGGCATTATTCAATTTGGATAAGGTTGAAAATTTCAATATAACTTATTCCTGTGGATTTGTGGATTTTTTAATATGTGTGAAATGCCCTGTATTTCTATTTCTTTGGCAAAAGGATCAAAATCTTGTGGGATTTATGACTTTTTATAGTCTATTTGAGACTGGAATTCTTTTCTGTAAAATGCAAATAGTTATTATTGTATCATATGATAACTTTGCAATGCTCTAGGGTTTCTCTGTCTCTGATTTTTTATAGTGCTTATGAATTACTGAGCAGCATTGAGATCAAGCCAGAACTGATGTTATATTGTAGTTTTACAGATGCCTGTTGAAGCATTGATGAACCAAGTTCTTGAAGCTCCTGGTATGCAACAGTTGTTTGAAAAGGCTGTGGAAATTGGAGATCCAGATGCCCTTTTCTTGGCCTTGGAGATCCAAGAAAAATTCCCCACAGGTGGTCAAATGTTCCACAAACTCTTGCCACATCCATTTAATGCCAACCTTTTGTTCTCCAGAGATCATTTGTCTACTCTCATTTCTTGCTTTAAGGTAAGTCTCTTTTCTTTTCTTTTTTTAGTATTTCAGGTGCTTCTTAGATGAAAATTCATGACATTTGTGCCCAAAAAATATGCAAAATTAACTCATGCATGGAATATCTTGTTAGTGGTTGCACAATTGTTTTTGCCAAATTAGCTGCTGGATTTCATGTGGTTTGATTTATTTATTTATTTTTCTGGGATGTCATCAGTGTATCTGAATACTTCTGGTCAAAAAACTGTTGCTTGCTGATGGGAACATGAACTGTTTTTTTAATTAGATTTTCTAAATTTATTTTGACTATTAGGCATCTTGTCATAAGTAGTATGAGAAAATTCTGAAAATGTGTGATGGGCCCCCAATTTAGCCTTCATTATGTTATTTTCAGTTTGTGAATCTAATTTTTCATTTGCGATATTTCAGGAATCTTCCTTCTGTCAGCCTCGAGTTCATAGTCTGTGGCCTGTTTTGATAAACATTTTATTACCCAAGGGGACACCTCAAAGTGAAGATGCAACATTATGCTTAAACAGTAAGAAGCACAGGAAGATTAAGAAGTGTAATGTAGAAGATGTTTCCAAAAATATTCAAAATTTTTGTGAAGTTGTTATTGAAGAATCCCTTCTTATGTCATCTCATGACCGGAAACACTTGGCATTTGACATACTGCTTCTTCTTCTACCAAGGTTACCTGCATCATGCATTCAAATTGTGTTATCCCATAAGTTGGTATATTGTCTAATGGACATCTTGTCGACCAAGGAATCGTGGCTTTATAAGGCTGCACAGCATTTTCTTAGGGAATTATCAAATTGGGTTGGGGATGATGTTCATCGTCGGGTTGCAGTCATAATAGCATTACAGAAACATAGCAATGGGAGATTTGATTGCATTACACGGATGCAAGCAGTAAAAGAATTGGTGGCTAAATTTAATTCTGAGCAAGGTTGCATGTTACTTGTCCATAACCTGATGAGCATGTTTGTAGATAATGGAAGCCTTTCAGATGAACCATCAGATCAGAGCCAGACCACAGATGAAAATTCAGAGGCTGGTTCTGTAGAGGATAAGGATTCTTCTGGAACACCAGGCAGTGCAGATTTTCTGAAGAATTGGATAATAGAAACCATGCCTCGCATTTTGAAGAATTTGAAGGTTGAGTCTGAAGCAAAGTTCCGAGTGCAGACAGAAGTACTTAAATTTTTAGCTGTGCAGGGAATTTTTTCTTCATCATTGGGAACAGAAGTGACTTCCTTTGAGTTGCAGGAAAAGTTTAAATGGCCCAAGGCAGCTATTTCAAGTACATTGTGCAGGCTGTGTATTGAACAGATTCAGTTATTGCTGGCAAATGCACAGAAAGAGGAGGGTTCAGCTTCTCTATCTAATGTCCTTGACCGAAATGATCTTGGATCATACTTCATGCGTTTTCTTGACACTTTGCACAATATTCCTTCACTTTCATTATATAGGCACTTGAGCAACGACGATGAAAAAGTGTTCAAGGAATTGCAGTTGATGGAAACTCAACTTTCTTCTGAGGTATATCTTTCTCATATTGCTTTAGGGTTTCTTGGACATGGTGATATCATGTTCAAATCATTAATCTTGTAATGTCACCCGGTGTACATTTGTTCTACATTTGAGATTAAATTTCACTCACATAAGCTTATATTCTTGTTGGTTGTTTATCAGTTAGTTTCATTTCATATTTGATCCCATATTTACTAAGGTGGATCCCTCTGCTTGTTAATTCAAGCCTTGTTTTAGGTTGATGCTATATTTAAAAAAGATCATCTCTCCAGCAATTTTTCGTGTATTCAAAGCACGTCTTTACTTAATCCTTTTCTTTTGAAGATTAGTTTTCTCTGACATAATTTAAATGAGATGAATATAATATTTCAAAAAACATGTTATGCTATATATATATATATATATATATATATATATGTATATATGTATATATAAAATTTTAATTGAGTCGGATGTGTTTCGATTGTTGAGAAAAATACTGGATTCATCTTTCTTCATCTTCTCAATACTTCTTGGCCCTGCAATTTTAGGCCTCACGTTATTATCTTCATTGTATCAGACATGAGTCGACTTATGAGCCATATCTTATATTTACCCCAGGAAAAGAATTCAGGAAATAAGACTGATGCGAGTAAGTTGCACGCATTGCGTTATTTGCTGATCCAGTTGTTGCTTCAAGTACTTCTTCGTCCCGGTGAGTTCTCTGAGGCTGCTTCAGAACTTGTCACATGTTGCAAGAAAGCTTTCCCTGCTGCTTGTCATGATGAATCCATGGAGGAAGATGATCAGTCTGATGATGATGACGCACCAAATTGGATGGATGTTCTGATAGATACTCTACTTTCTCTGTTGCCCCAGTCATCCTCCCCCATAAGCTCGGCTGTTGAGCAGGTAAACTGCTATTCTGGAGATGAAAAATATAATGAACTGTTTCCTCGCTACTTACACTGGAATGACCTTCTGGTAGTTAGTCTAATCACAAGTTTGAGATTGGAATTGCTTCAGTGAGGGAGAATGCAAATTTTATTAAAAATGTGAATTTTTGTGAATTTGAAACTTATATGATTAAATTAAGATTATGATGATGAAAAAAATATGAATATAATTTAGATATAAAAAGGCCAATACCAGAAAATTTTGCTAAAAAAGGTAAAATTGAAGTTTTAACATTTTCATTCACACTATCATTAATAAGTAAGTTGCACTTCTACCACCATAGATAAAATATTATATCAGGTTCTTGCTTACCTCTTTTTTGTTACATATTTAAAACTTGAATTTTGTAAACTGAAGCTCTCCATCATGGATTTCTTTTGAAAACTATGTTACGCATGACTAACTAACGTATGCTTTGTAAAAAAAATGCACCAAATTATTGCAAGATGGATGAGAAATTTCCATTAAAAAAGATTGGTTGCAGGGCGAAGTTATTTGAAATCATTCTCAAATATCATGTAATGTCCAGATCCATTGAGGACAATATAGACTTTTGATTATAGTGGATCTCTTGTCATACATATCTGCTTCATTTTTTGATTTCTTCATTTTATTTAATGCAGGTTTTCAGGTTTTTCTGTGATGACATTACGGATTCTGGACTCCATAGAATGCTGCGTATTGTAAAAAAAGATTTGAATCCTGGCCGGCGTCGCGGTATGGAACAAGATAGTGATGAGGATGATGATGATTTCCTTGGGCTTGAGGAAGCAGAGGATGGGGAAGAAGCACAGAGTGAGGAGACAGGTGAGAGTGGTGACCATGCGGACGACTCTGATGATATGATGGAAACAAATGAAACTGGTGAAGACAACAGAGATGCCAAGGACCCTTCTGTTTCTGATGATTCTGATGAAGAAATGGACGACGAAGCAATGTTTCGTATGGATGATAAGCTTGCATTGATTTTTAAAGAAAAGAGGAACTTAGCGGCCGGGAAAGTAACCGCCCAATCTCAGCTCGTGCTTTTCAAACTCCGCGTCCTCTCTCTTCTGGAAATATATCTACACAGAAATCCAGGTAGATCCATATAATTGAAACTATGTTTCACAAGACTGCTTTTTTTTTTTTAACTGAAGATAAGACTCCTAGCTAACTGTTAAAATTTTTTTTCTTTCACCACAGGCAAGCCTCAGGTTTTGACGGTATACACGTACTTGTATCGGGCTTTTGTGAATTCTTATGCCTCTGAAGGAGGGGAGCAACTTAGGCAGCGGGTTTCAGGGATTCTACAGAAGAAGATATTGAAGTCTAAAGAATATCCAAGAGGAGATGAAATTCAACTCTCAACCCTCCAGCCTCTCCTTGAAAAGAGCCTTGAAGCAGCCTCACGTTCCAATCAAAAACCCATTATTTCTTTAGCCGAGAGTTCAATGTTTTGGTTACTCAAAATCATTCATGCAAGATGCTTCTCGGAGTCTGAATTAGAGGGCGTGTTCAAACTCTTCAAGGATGTATTGACGGATTACTGTGACAATAAGAAGTCGCGAGTGAAACCTGCGATCGTCAGAGATGTTTTTCAAAGGCATCCGTGGATCAGTCATCACCTTTTTGGACTCCTTTTGGAGAAGTGTGGTGGTGCTGTATCTGAATTTCGTAGGGTAGAATTGCTTAACATATTGTCCTGCATTTTCAAATCATGGTCTTCCAAGAAGGGAGATGGAGACAAGGATGCTTCAAGTAGATCGAAAATGCTGAAGCAACATTTGCCTGCCCTCTGTGAGCTTTTCCAGAAAGTACTTACCAATGAGGACCATTTAAAGCGAGCAGAATTACGCAGGCATTGTGCCAAGGTCTTGCAGGTGATTGTGGCTCTCAATCTGAAGAAGTCGTTTCTCAAGGCATTGACACCAGATGCTTATGCTGCTTGTGAATCTCATCTGGGCCAAAATTTTCTTCCTTTTAAGAAGAGTCCTGGGTAGGCTTTTTCCCACCGCAAATGCTTCAGTTTTGATCACATTCGATTTTTGAGGTATGGTTTTGTACTTTTGTCTATGGTTCCAAATTTTCCTGTAATGAGTTTTGTTGTTGATTATCAGCTATCTGATTCCCTATTGTTTTTTGTTATTAGGTCTTCATGGCACTGCTGCTGTCACATAAAGAATTGGAGAACTAAAATTTGGAATATATGATGTGAAGGCATATACAGAGACAAATCACAGGCAGCGAGGTTAAGGTTATAGTAAACTTTTATTATCAGTGAGCGTCCATCAAGTATGTTAAAATTATTGTAACACTGGATTTTGTGTATTCTTTGACATTGAGCAGCTAAAGAACCATATGTTTTGTGCTTAAATGGTGAGCATAATATTGCAGTTGGCATTTGTTTGTGGCTTTCTTTTCTCTTGTGGTGGTGGTGGTTCCTTTTTTAGGGGTGGGTAAAGTTGAATGGGGAATCTTAGTTGGGTAATTTTATTAGAGCATCTCCAACTATGTGTACCCAAACTCAAATTTGAATAAAAGTTAAACATTTATCCATACTTATACCACAAATCAAACTTTTACTTGAATTTTTATTTGGAGATTTAAATTCTTATCCAATTTTAGGTGTATATTTTTTTTCAACTCATTTTTTTTTAAATTTGAGTAAAACATAAAGTGATGGTTGAAGACACTATATCAAATGAAATTTTTATTCAAATTTTTAATGAAATTTGGGTATAAGTTTAAGTAAGAGTTGGAGATGGCCTTAGGTTCATATGTTTAGTCTATTTTGTAGTCTTGCAAGCATCATATCATTCAGTTTTTTTTATCAATCAAAACTCAGATCAAGAATGTTTTTATTTGTTTAAAAATAGTAAACATCATCTAATGAATTATATGTCTTGATAAAAAATGTATAACTCTTTATTTTGAATTGAATGAACCCATTTTTAGTAAGAAAATATTTAATAAGGTATATACGACGTTTAACGAGGTATATGTTTCACTATATTTCTAACGAAGTATATAGGACTGAATTTTAAACTGAGTGTAACAGCACTATATAAAATCGTATAGGGGTGTGCAAACAATGGCACCCATCTCAGTTTTCAAAGTTTGTTAGCTCGAATTTGTGAGAAAACTGTGACCCTTGTAGGACTTTCTAAAGTTTTATGGGAAGGTTCTTTTACATACCAGGATAGGTGGAAGTAAAAGATTAAAAATGCTACCCCATTTACATCTTTTATATTTCACACATGTCCTAAATTTTTTTGAAAATATACTTAGCCTAACGGTGCAAATTCTTTTACAAAAATTGAACTAAGTACATACTCATATAAATTGTTTTTTACATTTTTCTCAATAGAGTATATGCTAAAATAACGGTGTGTATATTGTGTTAATCAATTTAATATACTGCATTAATAACGTGACAACTATAAATGTGGCCTCTAAATTTTTTTTTTTGTTTGAAAAGAACTCGGCCGCGCTTTTTTGTTTTGTGAATAAGTGGATAAGAAAATAATAAGTTCAGTCTTAAGGAAGTAATATATTATTTTATTTAAAAAAACATTGTTTAGCTCGAATAAACTACATATTAATTTTAGAGGATTAAAGTAATATCAATTTCATCCTTATTTTAAAATAGAGACAAAACAAAATGATAAATGTTTTTATAGCTTAGGTTGAACAAAATAACTTCATTTTTATTTCAAATTCTGGAGCAATTGTCCCAAATTTATCCTGTTTTTTTTATAGATAAGATGGAATAAATTGTTTTCCAACCACTTATACCCCTATTTCTCTCTTATCACATAACTTATTCCTTTGTCAATATTCCTAATTATCAGTTTAACTATTGAATTTGCCTTCATTTACATTTGTCAAACTCAAAAGTAAAAAGAGTAAATAAGTGTTATTCTAATTTTAATATAATGATTCACATTTTTATTCACAATCAAAAAAATTATTCACAATTTTTCCAACATTTTTATTATCACCAAAATGATAAGTTAATCTCTGTCCATTTATTCCATCACTTAAATATCTTACCCCAAATTCCCTTACTAAACTAGGCCTAACAAGGTAAAATTAAATCCTGATAATTACACCTGGGGAGTCATAATAGTTTATTCTAGCTTATATTCTAATAAGACAAATACAAAACACATTAAAAACACACACACATACAAACAGACAAAAGAATATAACCACCAAATAAAAATTGGATTCTCATTTGATTCTTATCTTCGGTTAATTATTTTATGCCCGAATAAGCTATCCACAAACACTGAAATGCGACATAACTTAGCAGTGCGAAGTCCTTTTATTACCTGAATCTCAAAACATTTTAAAGAAGACTTGCATCTCCCACTCAGCACCCTTTGGAAAACTCAAACACCATGCTGTGCTTGTACTTCTCACCAGGCTGAACCACAACAGATGGAAAGTTTGGCTGATTGATGGCATTTGGGAATCCTTGGGTCTCCAAACACAGCCCTGCATGCTTCCCATAAACAGCTCCACTTTTACCAACCACACCATTCACATAGTTGCCTGTATAAAACTGCATGCCTGGCGCGTTGGTCCATATATCCAACACTCTTGAGCTCGAAGGATTTGTCACCTTCGCAGCGTGCTTGAGACCATCTCTCTCCTCTCCACAGTCTAAAACATAGTTGTGGTCGTACCCACCCGGGACTTCCTGAATCCTGCTACCAATCTTTTCTTGGACAGTGAAATCAAACGGGGTGCCTTTAACTGGCATGATCTCACCTGTTGGGACCGTGTTGCTGTCGACTGGGGTTATGTGTGATGCCCATATCTGGATCGAGTGATCGAGTATGTGGCCGGAGTTGTGGCCGGATAAGTTCCAGTAGGTGTGCTGGGCTAAGTTGATTGGAGTGGCTTTGTTTTCGGGGATGGCTTCCATGTCGAGTCTCATTGTTGTGGTTGAGGTGAGTGTGTAGGTTGCAGTGACTGAGATGTCTCCTGGGTAGCCTGAGTTTTTTTGAGGATGGAAAGTTATGATAAGATATAGTGTGTTTGTTTTTTTATTTTTTAATTTTATTTTTTGGTAATGAGAGATCACCTTCTTCTCCATCACAACAGAAATATTTGAAGGTGATTGATGGATTTTCACCAGTTTTGTGTTCTACAACATCCCATATTACTTTATCAAATCCTTTGTGACCACCTGAAAAAAAAAAGGACAAACATAAGAATTTAAAGCAGTAGCGCTAATGGTTGTTCAATGTAACAACTGAATTATTTACATCAATCATACACAAGCGACTAAATCATTCAAATGAGGAAATTTGAAAGGTAATGGTGGTCCAATGGACATAAGCACTGAATGCAATATAATGTCCAAACTCCAAAACAACTATCATGTAATTTACTGAATAACCCAAATATCCTAGTGAATACCTATCCAGTAAAACTTCCCTTAAGATTGTACTTGGCACAATGTGAAGACTGGTTTCTCATGGAGATTTTTTTCCAGCAAAATTTAATCTCTGAAATCTGTTTTTTTCTTCTGGGGAAAAGTGGATGCTACCATATTACTCTAAGAGACAAATATTGAGCCATCATTCTCCCATGATTTTTTTAAAATTAAATGGAGAATAGATGCAAGATAAAGAAAAAAAATAAACATGATATGAATCTTCAGATAATACAGGAGATTACATCTGATCATCTTGTGTGCATGATCCATCTGGACTGGAAAGTTATTGCTAATGCTACTTTGATGGTGTAGAAGTGGAACTTATATCATTATAGGAATAAATCCACCACATTTAGATGTGACCCACCTTTAGAGTTCACACATCTCTGTCTTCCATAGTCAAATCTTGCAGACAAGCTGGCTTTGTAATTACTGGTATTCATGATCAGAGCAAAATATGATTACCTATCAATTCAGCTTCATGTGATTGTCGTTTGCCAACATACTTGATATTGTAACAATGATCACATCATATGATATGCATAATTACAAATTATCAGGATAAAAAAATCTACAGAATTTATGAGCAGAATTTCATGTACAGCATTGGTTTGACCTGTGTCATGTTTATAATTCAAGCTCACTGTGGAGGTCTCTCTTATTTTACTAAAGATCCCAACACCATCATCAAGCCTTTTTTTTAATGCTATCTACAAATTCCTAATTATGGGTCTTCACAGAAGCATCAATACATATCCAGAGATTTTCTACACAAACATTGCAAAAACAGATAAGCGCGTTTAAAGACTGAAAATAAATTATATTCTTACCATGGAGACTATTTGGAGGCTTGTTGATGGGCAGATTGTACTGCACGCCGTTCAGAGTGAACTTGCCATCTTTGATTCTGTTTGCCACTCTTCCAACTATGCATCCAAAATAGGGTGCCATACCATTCTATAGGAATACAAAAGCATTGGGGGTTCAATCAATCAACAGAGGTGAACAAATCCCAAATCCTCAAAACAACTCAAACAAGCTACTATGGGCAAAAAGCTCGGCCATGAGAACTCAACATCTTGTAGTAAGGATTCTCAAGAGTCAAATGAAACTTAACATATGCTTTGTTTGGAACCAATTGTCAAATTGTTTCTGCTTATGTGAAATTCGTTTTCAGATAATTTGTTCCAAATGGGTGTTTTTAAATATTGATTTTTGGATTTTTTTTTTTTTATGTGTTAAAAAGTCAACAAAACTACTTTGATAAAAAAAAAAAATTGGTTGCAAGTAGTTTTTTTTTTTTAAATAAAAACTTATTGAGAATAGCTTTCATGAAAAATCTATTTTTGAAATTTAGTTACAAACGGGGTCATAGTTTCCAATCTATTGTTTCTCTACATTGGAGGAAAAAACAATACTCCGACACACAAATCAATCGATTCAAATAATGGAAAAACACAACAATAGCTGCCATGGATCCAACATTTCAAAAGGGACTAAAAACCCAGTACAAAAAGAAACAATCTTTTCCAAATCAACTCACGAGGTAGGGCTCCATGGAATCGAATCCGAGGACGACGTCCGCGTAGTTCCCTAAACAAACAAACACAACCCCAACTTTTCAGATTCTTCATTGTTCGAGAGATTCAAAGACAACGAGAGAGAGAGAGAGACCTTCAGAGTCAGGTACGCAGAGGGAGGTGATGGTGGCGCCCCAGTTGCTGATCTTGACACGCATGGTCCCATTGTCAAGCTCGAACAGCTCTGCTTTCTTCCGCTCATCCGCCATTGCCCCTCTCTCTCACTCTCTCACTCTCTCTCTAAGTGAAGATCACGACGGACCGGACTTGCTTTTGAAGACGCGTTGGAGATTGAAAGGGTTGTTTTTGTTTTTTGGGTTTCGACCGTACAAATGGAGGAAGATCCGGGACAGTCTGTTTGAGATCCTCTTTTTTTCACAACATTCAACAAAATTTTTGGTTTTGGATGCTTATCTGTAAAGTTTCTAAATCTAGTATGTAATTATCCTGTTTTAGGAAGATTAGGAAACATTTATTAAATTTGGGTTAAAATAGACACAAATTTAGTTGGAGTTAATATGTATTTATTTGCGGGTCATAAGATTAATTGATATGTATTTATTCGAATGTCATAAGATTAAAAAATTATTTTAATATGATTGCAAATGTCTTCAAAACGAACCAAACCGCTCATACTTAACTTAGGATCGACTCGATTTAAACGACTCGTTCAATTGAATAAAAATCTCCTTATCAAAATACTCTTGGTGTATTACTATTTTTAGTAATACTACCCTTCAAAATAATTTAAATTGTGCATGCATTTTTAAATTGATATGGAGAAATTAACAAAAAAAACAACTTAGATATGTCATATATACAATATGGAACAAAACTAAAAATGTCAGTATGCTAAAAAAGTGTATTAACAAGTATTGATCCACAATGTTGTAAGAGAGATTCTATATGCATTTGACCATAGTCCATTGGTTAAAAGGATTATCACAGAGAGAAGATTCAAGGAATTAGAGGCCCACTTTACAAGCAAAACCATCATAGCTGCAGATATGAAATACAAACAGTACAGACTTCCATACCTGAGCAGAATAGAAAAACTTGGGGTTTACGATATAAGCAATTTGGAGAACCTTACCGACCTCAGGATCATCAAAAGCAGCATAAACATCATCCAGATTTACATCCTCATATTCAACATGTCTAGCAGGCACATAATTCTTACTGAACCACTCTTCGTTTCTGATATCTTGTATTTGTATCCGCTGCATAGAAGACATATATATCATATCCGTCAATGGCAAAAACAAAGAACAGACTCTGCATTTTGCAAATGTCTACATTGTTAGGATAGTATTTAAAGTACATCATTCTAACATACATAAAGATCAAAGTCTAAACAATTCCATGAATCACACAATCAAAGTACAGAAAATGTCTTCAGATATAAGATGAAAATACTGTAAAATATAGTATTCCGATGCATAAAGATCAGCTATCTAAACAAGTCAACAAAGTATCTACTAATAGAATGCATCTCATCAAATATATCAAAGATATCATTTGCAAGAATTTGTTGCTATAGAATATTTTGTATGAACTATCTAGGGTGTACCAAGGATTTTCTTATTTTCATTGTCAAATATGGATATGAACAATATATGGTCTAGATGATCACAAAATGGTTGTCATGAATGAGTCATTTTTCAATTTAATTGGTCTCAATACATTCATATTTAATAAGACACACAGATTCACAGTAAAAGCTGTTCACAAAATTTTACTTGATTACTTGAATGTTTAAACCACCTAGAATCAGGAAGAAGCTGCTCAAGCATTACGAGGGTGAGTGCTTTGGATCAATTTGACTTGTTTGACAGGTTGCGTATGAAGTGATTTGAATCCCTGGAACAGTATTCGATGATACTAAATTGAACTTTATAAAAACAGCATGGTACATTAGGTATTTTTGAAAATCCAATATATTCCGAGTTAGTGCCTACAGATTGACACACCAGATGTAATCACATATACATGACATATGCCATACTTTAATCCTCATTTACATAGCCAAGAGCTCTGGATATCATATAGTGTTTGACTGTGAGAAAAACAGGTTTAATGGGTATAGCAGAGCAACACTAAATCAACTGGCAACAGCATTTATCATATCCAAGTTTATTAACACAAAATAAATGTCATAGAAACTACCTGATTTTACATTGCATAAGTGCATCTGAATCAATCCTCCTATAAATATATGGGACATGGAGCTTTTTTCATTGTAAAGAAATTGTTTAAATGAGCCAATACTTACAGTATCCGGATTCGGATATAGAATTCAATGAATCAGTAACTTCGCTCCGACAGGAAACCAAGAAGGACAGGAAAACTTGGCCTTGTCAATCTGTGGAAAACTCTCACAACAAATCAGATAAGAGTTTCCTGCAAGACATACCTTTGTGAAAAGGGTCTTCACATAAATTTTACACCAGAGCAAACATACATCACAGATTTATCCATTATTGTGATGACTATATCTTTGCAAACTGAAAATCCATGATGATGTGTACATCTTTTGCTGTTTGCTAATAAAAAGGATCTCCTTCACTAAAAAACATTGTCCAATAAAAGTTCAAATATCAATTTATATATTTACATCTTCATCATTTGGAAGCCCATTCAAATCAAATATGCTTTTGAGGTAATATGAAAATTGTGTTCTTGGTCAATTCTCTTCTATACATGTACCATGGGAAAAGATATATGATCAAATTATTGCTTGTGAGATTATAGATTTAAATAATTTAACATTTAAAAAAAACAAATAGAAATAAAGATGTAAGATCTTCAAAAGAACTATTTGTATTGCTTAACACACGCAAACATTGTTTTCATAATTGTATGTTATACTGTTTGCTTTAGACCTTTCATTGGGTTTTTTGTCGGCGTTTTTTAATGTAATAAATATAATTTAATAATTGCTTGTCTTGATCTTTGGAGGCTTTTAGATTTGCTAATAATGGCTTGAATGATTCTAACTTTATGATTTTTTTGCCTAATGGAACCACAGAGATATCCCAATTCCCAAACTCTACCAGCCAAGGATTAGTCCTTCAAGTATACACCTGATGATTTTCTAGTTTTGTGGGTATGTAAATCATTTGTTGAGGCATGTAAATTTTTTAATTACACCAAATCACTTCTTGATAATTAATCTTTTTTTATTGAAAGGTCATAAACTCGTGTTTTTCTCCTACCTATGGGAGGAAATTTAACTAAAAAATAAAAATAAAAAACACTAACCCACTAAAAATAGCACATCAATTTTTATATACCATATATTGCTCTCCATGGTATATATACAATATATGTAAATCTCATACAATCACTTTTTTTGGTGTTAGTTGGAGGTTCTTTTCCCTTCATTGTGGTTTACTGCTTATTGACTTTTTTTTAAAGGTGAAAAATAGAATGCTACATTGTGAGATTCGAATGCTACGACCCTGTTTGGATTTTTGTTTATGCGAATTTTATGTTAAAAAATCTAAAAATATTTAAACCCGTATCCAAAAGGATTTGGGTATTTAGATTTTCAAACTTGTTTTTCATTTTTTTTTATATAATTAAAAAGTTAATGAAACAATATTTTTCAATAGTTGAATTGCAACAACCGGATTATTAGAATCGACAGGCTCCCACACAGAGTCCAAGTGGCCATTTGAGAGTGTTCGGGGACACCGTGTCAAGGGAAACAAGAAGCAGTGTTTTAAAATGTTTTAAATGCAAAAAAAAAAGAACGTTGTAACGCTACCACCGGCCTTCAAACACGAGCACAATTTTTTTGTTTGTTTTGAAGGTGGTGTTCTAATTAGGGGTGATAAATAAGTCGAGCAGCTCGGACTCCATTTGATTTAGATAAATGATTCGAGTTTAAACAATTTTTAAAGCTTGGTTTGTAAACGAGTCGAGCCCAAGCTTATTACTTAACATAAAAGTGGGAAACAAAAAACCCGAGCCGAGGCCGAGGCCTAGGCTGAGCCAGAGTTTATGTCATTTTTACGTGTATAAAATATTGTGATTTGTGAAAGACAACTTCTTAAATGCTAAACAAGTTTTTTTTAGTTAAACGAGCCCGAACCAAGCCTTTTCGGCTTGGCTCGTTTAACAAACGAACCGACCGAGCTTTTCACGAGCCAAACGAGCCGAGTTTGAACACGAAATTAAGCTCGGTCCCAAACCGAGCAGAGCCCGAGTCAAGCTTGATACTAAACGAGTCGAGCTTCAACATGTCAAAGTTCAACTTGTTTACCACCCCTAGTTCCAACCGTATCCACCACGCACAAACGCCCCCTCGGACGCACTCTCAAACAACGCCTGAGAAACTTTTTCAGAGGAGGGGGCTAGGCTCCGTTTGGTATTGCTTAATTAAAGCGATTCCGCTTTTAATTAAGCAGAAAGCTAAAAAGTGTTGTCAAACGCATTCTAAAAAGCTGGTTTAATTAAAAAGTTACTTTCAGCTTTTAGTGCAAAAAAATTGATTTTTAAAAAACGAAAAAAATCCGCTTTTCAGGAATCAAATTTATTTAAACCACTTTAATCAAAATCTTATTTTTCATACGTGTTTCCAAACGGACCATTTAAGATATCAATAGGGGCGTGTCTATTCCCACCAAACATTTCTCTTAACCCACCATCAAAAAAAAAATTCAGTGTTTGGCTGTTCCAACCAATCCAGGTCGACCGAACTTGGTCACCATTTCAGGTTTTGGACGACCAAACTTAGTCGCCATTTCAGATTTTGGGCAACCGAAATTGGTCAAACAGGATCTAGAACTATATCTACCTATTATTTGTAAACAAATTGATTTTTGGGTTAATCCATCATATTTTACGTTTATTCTTTTATCTAAACAGCAGCTAAGGGACTGAAAAAAAATGTAAGTAGGTATACTTTCAATTAATTCAATTTTTTTTAGAAAATATCTTATTAGACAAATATATATTATTTTTAAGCTTCGTTTAAATTTGTGGTTAAGCAGATTCTTTGTTTAAAAAAAAAAACCTACCAGTTGATCCAAACACATTTTATATCTGGCTTTTGAAAATTTATCCCTCACTTATATAAAAAAATTATTCCTATATTTTACATTTAAGAATAATGATTGATTCTCCATATATTACAAGTCAAACTTGGAGTGGTATGAAAGATACAAGGAGGATACATGTCATGGGTTTAAGTTTTCAAAAAAAAATTAGAACTTTATCACAAACCCTGTTCGACCAAGTTTGGTCGCCCAAAACATGAAATAACGATCAAATCCGGTCGCCCAACACTTAAAGTGGCAACCAAGTCTGGTCAAACTAGCCGGATTGGTGGGAACATAAAAAACACTTTTTTTTATTGGTGGGTTAAGGAAAATGATTGGTGGGGATAGACGCGCCCTATCCATAGGGCTCTAATTTGTTTTTTTGAAAAATTAATTAAGGGTCCTCACAGCCACCCCTCTATTATTTTTAGGTCCCTTGACTTTTTTTACTTTTTTCTGGATCCCTATTTTTAAATCTCATTATTTTTAAATTCAATGTAACTCATTCCGTCATATCCCTCCATTTGCATACCAAAATTGCCCCTTCAACCCTTTTATTTTCCCAAACCATCTTCTCTCACATCTGTACATTGGAACCCATCTTCTCTTCTTTTCTAATTGTCACTCTCATCTATTTCTCCTCTCTAATTGATCATTTTTTCCCCCACCAAATCGTAGGAGAACAAAACGGAACAATAGATCCGTTGCCCCCCTAGTCATTCGTTACATTGTTCCCTATGTGCTTTTACATTCAAAACCCAAAAAGTTCACTCTTCTTCTTCTCCATTGGAGAGATGGGCATAATAGAAATCTAGTTTTTTTATTAATCTTTTTTGGTTGATTGTGTAATCCTAATCATAGCTTCAAAGATTTACTTTTGTTTCATCACTTTTTTAAAAATTTCAATCTTTCTGGTTAAATAAAAGTTTAGATTTTGTTCATGTGAGAATCTGTTTCATCAGGAGAGATGGGTGGGAAGAAGCAAAAGAAATTCTTGACAGTTGCACCGTTGTATCACATTTTAAAAATTGTCCATTTTTAAACAATGTACCCATAGCGATTAAAAATGTACTCAGTAACATTAACAATGTACTATGTATTATTTTTAATACTATATTACAATTATTTATATGTTTCATTGTATCACATCTGATCCTACAATGGGAATGAATTATAGGATGTCCAACAATGTTCAACTGAACCTACCCACATTAGTACCTACATCTTTAGTACCTAAATGGCTTCATCCATAAATAGTGTTCCCCTTATTTTTGAAAAGATTTGTACTACAAAGCATACGCCACATCAATCTTACTTGTTGTAGGTGTTCAGAGGAGGAAGAATGCAACATATGCATCAAACCTCCTTTAATAAAAATCAGGTCAAGGAGAAAGAAGAAAAAAAGATTGAGTCACATGCAGATCCGGACACAATGTCACTGTATCGTTATTCGAGATGCAAATGCCTTAGACACAATAGAAAAACATGTAGAAATCCAATTATAGTTGAAGAATGAAATCATTTGTCTAATTTGAAAAACAATCGTTTGCTTTATTACATTATCATTTTGTCATGTATGAATATTTGTTTGTGATAATTGAGATTATCCTATTTGTGATAATTCAAATTATTCTATATATATTAATTCAGATTATCTTGTATGCTTATTACATATTGAGTACATATTAATCTGATTGTGCTTAAATTGTTTTTAATGTATACAGAGTGAGATTATAGTGTACCCAGATTGACTAAAAATATATCGTTATTGATTAACAGTATACCCATCTTGGTGACAGAGTATAAAATACTTATAATTGGATAACAGTGAATACATAACTTTTGCACTAGAACATGTTATATTAACACAGTGTTGTATATATATAAATGATAGGATGTTATAGTGTACATATAATTGCATATCCTAAACACCAAAAGACCAAGACATACAATAACAAAATATGCATTGTTTACCACCAAGCCAATATAAGCCATACATGTGCAATGACATTCAGACATGAACACCATAATTTGTCAGTTCAATTGGGTTCTGGACAATTGGTATTGGGCAGCTTCCTCTTGTAGTTGTCGAATCTTATCCTCACTTTGTTTGGATCGTCTTAGGATCTTCGAAGCATATTCACCTTTGAATTGTGGAATGTCGCCCTATCTGAAGTTTATGTCCATTCTTTTGATAAGATCCTCACCAAATTTGATTACGAACATATCGCAGTCCACCCTAAAAATTAAAACATAGTTATATTATATCATAGTTTTAAAACATTCTTAAAAGAGCAATAAGCAACAATTACCCATTAGTCTGATCAGGACATTTGTCGTCCCTAATAGTTAGCTAGTTCTCAACTTCCATGAAATATGCTTTCAACTATAGGACCTGCATATTTAATAGTATACTTCAAAATATTAGTAATGTACACATGTTATGTAACAGTGTACCTATCAACCTTAACAATGTACACATCACTGTAAAATATATCATAAGTTAGTAGGACTGAACTTACCAAATTATCAGTGGTTTCCATGAAACCCAATATTATAATTGTTGTTCATATTACACGTGAGCATTATGCTCAAGAGAGTAATAACAATTACTCATATAATCTTGGAGCTCATACTTGAAAAGAACTTCACGCAAGCATATCGTAATAATGTAAGTTTTTTCACCCACAAGGGGGTCACTAGGAAAAGAACAACTAATTTAGATACATATGTTAACAATGGAGGGATAATGATCATGAACTTTGAGATAATTTGATTAATCATGTTAACATGGGTCTCATATCTAACTCTTATCCTTAGAAACATGGGAAGCTTAAATTAAGTCATTTGCTATATAAGTAGAGTCCACACTAACACACCACAATATAATCAATACATTTTGCTATATAAACATGAAATTCACACTTAACTATAAATACATTATAACTGTAACAAGATATTAATTGTGATTAGCATGAGAGAGTGAGGTTGCTAAGCTAATGACAATAAAAAACTATGAACACATGTATAAACAAAAAACAAAGATTATATTTATAAAAAAAATAAATTAGGATGGCTCTTTTTGTTGTAGTGTCTCCATCTTTTGATGCAACAAACCATAAACTGTCATGCCATCACTCATTAATCTACAAATGCAACTTGCTTACATCCAACAAATCACCATGTTATCGTTCTAATTTTTTCTAAAAAAAACACTAGAAATTCAATAGTATTATTATAATCTTCCATTTAAAAATTACTAAGCCATTGCAGTAATTAATATCTTTATCACAAATAATTTATTACGTTAAAGTTATAGTTCTATCAGCATGTGAAAGTCTCATAAGGATGTAAACAATTTGATTGATTCGAGCGTACCTAAACTACGATAATTATCTAGTAATTATATGGATCTCCTCTAGGAAAAAGGTTGAATATTTAGTTCACATTAATAACCCATTTCAAGGATATCTTTATAATAAACAATTCATTAAGGATATAGCTCTATGAGCCTATAGAAGTCAATGATATAAACAATTTCCTAGATAGTTTTTCATGTCATGGAGCAATAGACCCCCTCAAATATGCATATTACATGCCTAAATAAAGTAATAAACATACATGATAACAGTGTACTATGATAGATTAACAATGCATCCATATCAATTAACAATGTACTCATATTATATAACAATATACTGGGCATATAGCAACATACAGTTTTTTTTAGATGATTGATAATCATGAATCAATAATTTGGATGATTCATCGTGTGAAAAGAATAACAACCCCTCACAAATTAACAATGAACATGTATATCTAACCTACAATAACAGTGTAGGTAATGACAATATACAAACCCATATGCAAGGTTCCCTGTGCTTGGCCTAGTCCTAAGACAGTAATGTAGCCTGACAATATACAAACCCATAAGGAAGTTAGAAAGTGTCAGGGGTGTCCCCGTCGATGCTCGTCGGACATGGTTTCATCGACGGAGGGAGGGGGATCAGAGGTTTTCGTCAACGGAGAGGGTTTTGGGAGAGAAGATGTTTGGCATGAGAGGGTGTGTGTGTGTGTGAGAGAGAGAGAGAGAGAGAGAGAGAGAGAGATGAGAATGAGAGAGAGAGAGAGAGAGAGAGGTGTTTTGGGAGAGAAACCACAGAGTCCAAAGAGACTAAAAAATAATAGAAATTGAGTTTTAAGATTAAAAATAAAAAAATAAAAAAGATTCAGGGATTTAAAAATAATACGAGAAACCTATAGAGACCCCTAATTAATTTTTTCCTTTTTTTAATATTTATATATATATCAAAACGAGTGCGAGCTGAGCGTGGTGAAAGTAACATTTTATTTTTTATGTTTACACGCAACATCCCAAGAAGCCCCAATAATGCAGTACATTGTACTACTGTGTTTAGTGTACTGCACGCAACATCTATATCTGTACAGATCAACCCATTTTATTGCACCTATTATATATATTTATGTTAAGAGGATGAACAGATCAACCCATTTTATTGCACCTATTATATATATTTATGTTAAGAGGATGATTTAGGTGAGCAAAGCCTCTGTCGTTCAGTGGGTGCAATGAAAGAGAGAATCTTCTAATAAGACAAGATCATTGAATAAACTAGTTTTTAATCTTATATTGTGATTTTGAATAAGCGGTTTTGATTGTCGTCTCAAGAATCAAAATAACGCATAACGTACATGTGACAAAAAGGTTGAAGCCTATAAATTGACCAAACGGGGGGACTATTGTGGAGGAAGCACTTTGAGAGCGTTGGATGGTCTAAAACGAGACTTCTCAAAAGTCTTTCCATTATAAACAGCTGGTGACAATTCTTTCTTTCAATCCTCTCTCTTTGGCTTCCCTGTTTTTGTTTGGTCAAGTTTTGTAAGGTGGGTCCTTTTTGTTCTATGAATATGATGCGTTTTGTTGATATGTGCCTCTATATGATCCGGTTCATCTGTTTCTGCATTGGGTTTTCGATTTTTTTTTTTTATCTAGGTGTTTTTAGTTTTCTGATTAGTGATTATTCTTGTTTGTGGGTTTGTAATAAAACTTTAGAATCATGTGTTGATGAAATGTTTTCTAGTCTTCCATTATAAATAACTAGAACTGGTGAGTTCCCTTTTAATTCCTCTCTTTGGTTTCCCTGATTTCATTAGGTCTAGTTTTGTAAGTTGGGACTCTCTTTTTTTTAAAAAAAAATTCTGTTTTTGAATATGATGGCTGAGTTGGTTGATTTGTGCCTCTATTTGATTAAATCATTCTGTTTCTGAACTGGGTTTTTCATTTATTTATTTATTTATTATCTGGGTATTCTTCATTTTCTGAGTATTGGTCATTGTTTATGGGTTTGTAACAAAATTTAGAATACTGTGTAGATGAAATATTTTTCTCACACTATCAATAAAAAAAAAAAAAAAATTCTAGTCTTCCAGTATGCGTAGATCTTATGTCGGGGATTAAGGTTCATTTGGACCAAAGATATGCTGATGTGCTGTTTAACTCTCTTTTTTTTAAAAAAAAAAGTGAATTTTAAGATAACTTGATTTTTCAAATCTTGAATATCAGAAATGGACAAGTCTCAAGAATTAGAGTGGCTTGAAGCGCAGAAGATTGTAATCAGCGAGGACCTCATTGTGGCAGCCAAACAGCAGCTAAGGTTTCTTGAGGAAGTCGATAGGAATCGGTGCCTCTACGAGAGCCCGATTTTGGACAGGGCAATTCACAGGTATGCAAGCAGACAGAGTTTCCTGCAATCTTATGGTATTAACAATACTAACTTGTTTTGTTTCTGTTGTGTTGACTAACTGATATTGATCCTTTTTTTTTCTATACAATGCCAGTTGACTTTGATTTTAGAGGGTGAATTGTTTTTGTCTTGTAACTTTAAGATTCTGACTTTGCTAAACCCTGGCAAAATTGATTAAGGTGGCTATTTTTTTTTTTTCATTAAAATCAAATTAAATTGACTCCAATCTGAGCCTTAATATTTTGAGCATTTGTTTTTCAAATTTAAAATATACAACAGCTTCATTATATGGGAAAGTGTAGGCAGCAATGGAGAATCTTTTCAGTGATCTCCTATATTAAATTATTTTGAACTAATTGACCTGAGTGCAATTGGTTCCAATTCAATCTGTCATTGACTTTCTGCTTAAATGACTCAAATTGAAAAGGTAATATTGATGTATCTATGATGTGGCTCCCCATGGTATGGTCAGTTGTATATCTTATTACTCCTATTTTAAATTTTTTTGAACTAATTGACCTGAGTGCAATTGGTTGCAATTCAATCTGTCATTGACTTTCTAATTTAAATGACTCAAATTGAAAAGGTAATATTGATGTATCTATGATGTGGCTCCCCATGGTATGGTCAGTTGTATATCTTATTATAAAGCATGCTTGTGCATGGAGAATCGAAACAATTTTTTGGTCACCTATGGACTTTTATGAGTGGACCGACATTTGAATCACTGAGATGAAATATCAGGTACAAAAATTGCTGGCTTCCCTTACTCGCCAAGTATGCAGATTCCGAGGTTTTGAAGGGGCCTCTGGTTGTTCCCCTTGATTGCGAATGGATATGGCACTGTCATCGGCTTAATCCGGTAGATATTATCAATCACAATCAAGTTCATATTTGAATGTGTCTATTGACCTTTCGGGCAAAGATTAATGTAACATTATTTGTGTGTTATTAAGGTGCAATACAAGGCAGATTGTGAAGCATTTTATGGTCGGATCTTGAGTAACAAAAATGTCAGATCTATTGTACAAGGATGCTCCAAAGTGGAAACTGCACATATCTGGGACCGTCTTTACCCAGAAGAAGTTTATGAACTCGACTATGGCAGATTTTTATCAGTCAAAAGTGACGAGACATTCTCTGGAGCTACAGAAACTATTACATATGATTTGGCCTCTGCAGTTAAAAGGCAAGCCACTTTCTTTTATCAGGTAAGCTATGAATTTATCGTGACCAATTGATATATCCAATAGACATTTCACATTTTCTGTGGTGTTGCTGAATTATATATAAAAAAGAGCATATATAAATGTAACATTATTCAACTTCTCAGAGTTTTAAATTATTGTATAGTCATTTGGCATACCTGTAAGCAAATGTGATGGTATTCTTCATGAATATCGCACCCAAATAATGCAACTAATACTACAAAAGTTGAAACTGATGAAAGAACTCATGTTATATAATACCTCGAGAACATGTTGATTGTTGAATAATGCTATCAAACAACAGTTCATTCTGTGGCATCATATGACTGCTCATGTAGTCAATCATTAATTTGATACTATTTAATAATTAAAAAATGTGTTTCTTCCATTGTGCTAGAGGTTATTCTCTTTTATTCTCTTGTCCAGGTATCAAGACCCAGTATGAATGACGATCGCTTTCTTCAAGAAGCTGTGGGCAGATACAAGGGGTTTCTGTATATGATCAAAAGAAACAGGGAGAGGTCAATTAGACGCTTCTGTGTACCGACTTATGACATTGATCTTATATGGCACTCTCATCAGCTCCAACCCGTCTCTTACTGCAAGGATATGTTGGCAGCCATTGGAAAAATTCTGGAGCATGATGACACGGACTCTGACAGAAGTAAAGGGAAGAAGCTTAATGTTGGGTTTTCTGAGACTAGCCAACAGTATGAGGAGACTTTTGGTATAAGATACTGGAAGGCAGGGGCGATGTATAGAAATCAAGCTCCATCTCCTGTTGCAACCACACCTTGTTCAACAAAACATGTTACCAAGAATGTCTCTCAACAAAATAAATACCAAAAATATATTCAGCTTCCCCAGAAAATGGTTGTGGATGTAAGTTTTTACTATTTATTAACTTCCCTTGAATTTTCATACATGGACACTGTGGAAGGAAAAGAAATCATGGAGTTACCATACACCAAATATATATGACGCCGGGCACAACAAACTGCAGATCTGTGTTGTTTTATATATAGATTACTTTACCTTGACAAAAAAAATTAATTTACAAACTTGTTATTCTAAGATTTTCTGCACTATTGCAGACTTCTTTTATGATCATCTCTAAGCAAAAACAATAACTTTCTAGACTTCCACAACAATAATTCTCAAACTAATAGGAGGACACCTTCAAAGATTTCTTTTCTGAAAGACAACTTAGCAATTTGATTGAAAACTGGAAACTCGTTTGTTCTTTGCATACTCCTTTTGTAGGATTTTTTTTTACAAGTCAGGTCTAGTATTTCTATATCATTCTTTCAAATTTTGTTTTATTTATGCATAAACTTCTCCTCTCTTTATAGGTTCTCTTAGAAATTGTGGGGATACGAAACAAGCCCGATGGACAGAAAGGGAACTTCTTTGTCACTTTTAGCACAAGAAAGCCGGATATGTTCTTAGAAGGTGGCAACAAGTTGAGTATTTTATCAGAATCAGGCCATAAACATGCATCTTCATTCCAGTGTGAGCCCACTAGTGAACTTGTTTTGACCCTTATGTGGAATCCACCCTCCAATTTACACATATCAAGGCCAGCAAAAACCATTGGGAAAACCTCAATCTCCTTGACAGATCTGATGGACCCAAATGCAAGTCTGTCTATACAAAAATGGTTTGAGTTGGAATCCATTGCTAAACATGTGGACTCCAGACCAATCTATCTGCATATTGCGGCCTCTTTTACTGTCCCGGTACATGCACCCTATGGGCTTCACATGGTTAAATCACTTCCTTTCCCCACAAACGCATGCTTCTTCCCGCTTGAAAGGGCTCAACTAGTTAGATCCTGGACTCGTTTTGTGGATGATGATGGAAGTGAAATCATCAGACTCCAAATGAGGTACTAGTGCCTAATTTATGCAAGCATGCCTTTATAATTTGATATAATGTCTTCTTTCTTGCCTTTTGCCATCCTACATTGATCTGAAGACATTTGCCTGCTATCATTCAATCCAGAAATTTGAAGAATACAAATTCTATGCACAAATGTCTTTCAAAGAGGAAGGTGATTGGCGTAACTAGGTGGTCTGAAGAAGCACATGTTCTAGCAGTGCCCACAGAAGATGGGTGGTCTCTTATGGACTCTAATTGGGCACTTAAGAGGTTGAAGAAAACCAGTCAAGATGAACATATTTTTGAACTCAGAGGGCCCCGATCAGTAAGCATCTCTAATACAGACATTTCATCTTCAGTATTCACCAAAGAGAAGCATTTTTAATGCACGCCCTCAATTTACAAGTTCAATTTATATGTATTTCTCATTCATTCTTGCTGTCGCTGCAATTACAGCTTTTTGTCATTATATGAATATTGCAAATGTGAACCATCTGTTTTCTTCTCTCTTTTACCATGTACCTTACTGAATTTTAGGAATAATTTGTTTAATTTCTAGACAATCGTGCCATTGATTGAATATTCTCTCTTGTTTGAGTTTCTGCAAAGTAGTTAGGAAAGAGGGACCATGTTGCTTGCAGGGAACCATCTAAATCAAATCTTGCAATCCTAAGTTTGGAACTTGTGAGGGAACTTACACGCTACTGTGCAATCTCTAGTGACTGCAACTGTGTTGTTGACATCTATCAAGATATAGAAGGTTTATAAATTATGAAATGGTTTAGCTCTATGCTTATTAGTGGCTAACTTATTGTTTCTTCATAAAGCATAACAAACCTGACCATTTCAATTGGTAGTCTCAATTTTAAGTCTTCTGAACTAGAAGGCATCCAAGTTGGCATTAGTGTAGCGTAAACCATATAGATGAACATAGGAATGAAAGTTGATAGACATGGAATTGATTTGTGCCTCGTACAAATATATTCACACGCAAATTTTGTTGAAACAGATGAAGCTCTTCCATGGTAGAAAGTTGGAATTCGAACCGAAAACCTGCACGAAGCAGAACACCAAGCGTGACTTCATGACAGTGGTGGAGTTCTCTGCAGAATATCCATATGGTAAAGCCGTTGCACTGTTCAACATAAAACATGGCACTCTCAAGGTCAACGAAGAATCACTTGTGCTGCCTATACTAGTATCGGCATACATACTCTTTGACATGTTGAGGAAGGATGGGTATAGTGCTTTCATGGCCACAGAAGAGACTGTGGATATGGAGATCATTGCTCAGGATGATGCCATCAAAGTGGCCAATGATGAATTCAAAACGAAGACAGTCATGAATGAAGAGGATGTAGAGGTGGCACCGAATAAGGTGGGAGATTGTGGTGGTAATTGTGGAAATGCATTGAACATTGGTGAAGTCAATGCTGATGAAGCAAAGAGTGGTGGTTGTGGTGGTGGATGTGGTGCCGGATGTGGTGGTGGTTGTGGTGGTTGTGGTGGTGGTTACTTTGAGTTGGATGGGAATAATAGCAGTGGTTGTGGTGGTGGATGTGGTGGGGGATGTGGTGGTAATTGTGGTGGTTGTGGTGGTGGTCACCTTGGCTTGGATGGGAATAAGAGCGGTGGTTGCGGTGGTGGATGTGGTGGATTGTGGTGGTGGTCACCTTGGCTTGGATGGGAATAAGAGCGGTGGTTGCGGTGGGGGATGTGGTGGTTGTGGTGGTGATGGTTTCCCAAAAGCTGCAACTGCAGAAATGGAAGGAGTGGTTTAAGGATCCATCAAGGCTGATATGTGTGAAACAGTGTCCCCTCAATGTGATCTGTGTATATAAGGTGACAGTGTGGTGTAGATAAATAAATAAGCTTCCACTCAGATGGATGGTGTTTCTCATTACAGTAAGTATTACTTGTTTTTATTTGAGTTTATGCGAGTGGTTTTCCATGTATCCTGGTTTATGGACTGTATGTTATGCCTATTCTGTTTTACTCTTTTTTTTTTGTAAAATTTATGCCTTCAGATTTGTAGAAATCTGAAGTCTCCTTCTATTGAATGTTATCATTATATATATATATGATAGTGTATTTATAACTTCTGGCAGTATGAGAAGTATATTTTAAGGCATATTTGAGGCTAAGCTCAGCAGTTATCATGTCATGTTTTCCATCTGTCTGTAATTATAATATCTGTTGTGGTGGTAATTCTTTTACTGTCGTGCACTGCTTAAAATCAGCAACTTAGTTGTCTCTGAATTTTAGTATAGTTCCATTCATTTATGGCATGAAAAGGAGAGGATGCTAAAATATGTCTTGCATGGAGCTGCTTGCTTAAACAATACACCAGATGACATCCTTTTCAATATCAGATATGTTGCAACTAAATTATTTTCCTAGGCTGTTTATGAATAGAAAACATTAATTTCCATTGCTTTATCTGGGTATTAAACCTGTCAATACTGTATTTTCTCTGAATCCATATTTGGAAAATTAGAAATTATCAAATATTTGAATATCCAAAGTACAAATACAATCCATACGAATATCAATATCTATGATCCGAAAAAAAATATGAATCCGACATATAATATAAACTTTTGTGTGTTTTCTATTATATATTTATATTTATTATCCTGATTAATCATGGTCTTAAAAATTTAAATAACTATTTGGTATAGTATCTCTACTAACTATAACAGAAGCAACTGATGTGCTTCTTCATTTGATTATCATTTGTTTTTTGTTGCTTTAAAAAATTATAAGAGTCATAAATAAGTTATCAGACAAGTTCACTTAATTAAAAAATTATTCTCATGATTATAACAAAAAAATTGCCTCGAAAACTTATGTGTATTCTAACAAAAACTTCTGTTATCAACAAATGTAATTCCTTGATAAATAAAAAAAAACAACCTTTATAATTATATCTTAAAAAATCACCTATAAAGCTTAAAAATGTTTTTCAACCTGTTTATCTAAACACGTCCTTAACACTAATATCAGCTTCCACGATATCCCAATATGTTATATTGGGGATGTTTTGTTTGTTGCTTTTATGAAAAAGGGTTCCCTTGTCAGCTAGTGAAGAATCACACAACAACAATAGAGGGTGGTTATTTCCACCCACAGAATCATTCCCAAAAATATAAGAATATGAGAATGTGATTTTATTTTAAAGGTGAACCCATCCCAATCTATTCAATATTGTTAAATCGTTTATTATGTTATAGATTAATATCATAGAGTTAAATTATCTAAGATTTTTTTTGAGCTCATTCAATTTTATATAATCATCAGTTATATATTATATTCGACATCACAGAGTCAAACGCATCACAGAAACTTAAGGTCCTCTATGTGATTCATTCGACTTTGTAAAGTCGTTCACTATTTTAATGCTTTAAAACCCTCATTTTGAAACAAAAGAATCTAAAAAATTTAGTGTTTCAACGTCAAATTCAAACGCAGTCTTTATAGTCCAAAATACAATCTATGTGTTTTTTTTTTTTTTAAATTGTATATCTCATTTACTGATATATATATTTTATAAAAAATAAAGTGTACATTCTAATAAATTAAATGAAATTATCTATAAAAAAAAATATGAAAATTTATAATGAATTATATACTTAGTTATAGTTAGTGGAAACGACTAACTATTTGAGATTATAAAAATGATCATTAATCATAATAAACCACCATGAACTGATATTCGAAAATTAAAAATCACAGAAAAGTCATTCAATTTTGCTATAATCTTCTACTTGGTAAATAAATAAATTTTTAAAAAAAAGTATTAGAAACTCTGTAAACCTAAACTCATTCGTTTGTGCATCTCATCCAAATCTCAACCTAATCACAAAGAATAAATCAATCAATCAATCACCTCCCCCAATCAACACGACGAACTCCCGGTATCCGAATCACTCTCCGAAGAAGACCCGCTCGAGCAGCTACTACTCGACTCGCTCGTGCTCTTCCCCCGTCCGACCACCTCCGCCGCCGCCGCCGCCGCCGTCTCCTCCTTCTCCTCCTCAACCCCAACAACATCGACGACCTCCTCCCGATTCACCTTCTCGGAGGCCAATCTGACGATCCTGTCGAGCTCCCAAAGCGTCTCATCGTCCATGGCGTCCACATCAATCTCTATGTCGTCACTCTCCCCCAAATCCGGGTTCCTCCGCCGCAAAAACCCCACCACCGCCTCCAACTCCTCCGCCGGCAGCCCCATCACCTCCTCCACCAGCCTCTGCTTCTCCAAAACACTCATCTCCCTCTTCTTCCCCTTCAAAGGTATCCTCACAACCCTCCGTGCCGGCACGGCCCGGGCCCGGGCCCGGACGTACGCTTTGTGGGCCCGCGAAAACGCGGTCTCGAACTGTTTGAGCATTCGCCGGGCCGCCTCGTGGACGACGTGGCCCGACGGGTTGTAGGTCAGGGCGTTGTCGAAGGTGAGTCGGACGTCGGATGCGAAGTCGAGCGGGCCCGAGTACTGGCCCGAGTAAAGTCGGGCCCGGACCGTGCCGAGGTCCATGGGCTGTTTTACGATGTCGCGGTAGTCGTGGAGGCCCAGCTTGACCGTGTCGACGGGCTCTTTGAAGATCCAGGCCGTCCTTTGTTTCAAGAGGTTGCGTAGGATTTGTTTGCATTTCTTCATCGCGTCCGCGAGTGACTTCGACTCCGATTCGAGACGGGCTCGGCAGGCCCGGACCAGGTTGAGCTCCGTCTCGAGTTTTCTCTTTAGGTTCGCCTTCTCGGCCCGGTTGTAGGAGGTGGTGTCGTAGGTCACGTGGGCTACTTGGCTGAGCCCGTCTTCGTTATTTGGGTTCGGGTTAGGGTTTTGGAGTTGTTCCGTCTCGTCTGAGGGTGCCATGGTTGGTTGAATATCATGGGTTCTTAAAAGGTTGTGTTATTTATAGACTTTTTAAGGTTTGTTGAGATTGCTTAGTGTTTGTTTAATTTAGATCTTTAACCCATCTATGCAACTCAATGTATTTTTAATAACCGATTATTGATCCTAATAAAAATATGAATAAATAATTGATTATTTAAAACAATTATGTAGATAAAATAATAAAACAACCCTAAATTATTTTATTTATTGGGAAAAATCCAAATGACACCCTGTAAACTGACTAAAATCTATATGATCCGTGAAAACACTTATGTAAATCTAAATAGCCCCTTGAGTTAAATTTTTGACAGATTATGATTATTCTGTGAATATTTTGTTTGACTAACCTTGGTTGAAAATGCATAAAAATTCTTTGTAGATGATGATTTTATCCTTTCGGATAAGATTCCAGAGGAATAAAATCATCATTTACAAATAGTTTTTCGCATTTTTAACAAATTGTAGGGGTTTTTTTTTTTGTGTAATGTGTTTTCAATCAAAGTTAACAAAATAAAATATTGATAGAATATTGATATTTTGTTATCAACCAAAGTCAACAAATATTTAACACAGGAGGTTATTTGAATTTATATATGTGTTTTCATATAGTATATGTACTTTAGTAAAAATTAAGGGGTTATATGGATTTCAAGCACTTTATAGGGGGTTATTTGAATTTTTCCCTTCTTTATATTTAGAAAGAATGAGAGGAAAACTTTGTCGCGCTTAAGGGACGACTTCCTCTCTCTGTTGCGCCGTTTTTTATGATCGGACGGTCTAGTATTACTCTCTGAACCTTGTGACGGACGGCTGTGATTTTTTCTCGGTTACAGTCTGCATTTTAGCGGGCTAATGGGCTGTGGTTTGGGCTCTGTTGGGCTTGAGATTGGCGTTCTGGTAGCCAGATTAAAACCCATGTATACAGACATGAGTTACATACTACATACATCATGAAAGACGTTTTTCATTACTGATTTAACATTTCTTACACAATTTATTAATTGGAAGAATCTTCAGCACACAATAATGTTTCCTCTGTTTAAATCATACCAATCACAAGGAATTGATTCGACTATTTTTTTAAATGCCGTTTTTGAATATAAACATACACTATTTTAAGATTTATGTCTATTTTAAAAATAAATTATTATATCAATGAAATAAGATATTTTTTGTTTGATGATGTTTTTAATTATTTTTTATTAAAAATGTAATGATAAAATTTTTATTGTTTAGTTAACCATGAATAAATTATAAATAAGATTTAAATAAAAATTATAGAAAATGAAAAAAATGATTTCACATATACATTCATTGATTTATAAGAGATGTGATAATTAAATTAACAGTTTCTATTACCTGGAATAGTCTAATTCCAAGGGAGAGGTGTAATGATCATACCACCCACTTTCAGCTTATACTTGCATCCAAATACCAGTTCATTTTATTAATCCAAACAGTTTTTTTTATTTCATTCAAGTCTATTTCAACACTAATCCTCTATCAAAACAGTCTGAATAACTCCCATCACCTAATAAATAATAATCCCCGATAAAAGAAACACCAATCATTCATTAAAGAATGAAAAGAAATAAAACTCAACTAGAACTTATACTGCATCAAATCTAATAAGAAGTTTATCATACAGACAAGAAAACTCTATGTTACATAACCATTCAAATAGCATAAAAGACATCATTTGAAATCTTCAATGGAGGCCATATAAAGATTGGTGGGTGAAACACATAGAAACTTTGTTGGCAAAGATGGATGGATCATCAGCTCACAAAAATAATAGATGGATCACAACAGCACTCATCAATAAGACAGCAACAACACAGTGCAGCAAGACTGAATCAATTTCACCAAGAACATAAAAACATTAGAATTAGAAAAAATCAAACAAGAAAAATGAAAAAAAAAAGAGATGAAAAGTTATAAGTGATAAAAAAATGTACCATCCTTCAAGAAAACCAGAGCTCCTCCTTGGAGGAGGTGCTGCTGCATATTGAGGTGGTGCCATCACAGGTGGACCTTGGTAGTACCCTTTTAGATGGAAAAAAAAATAGAAAAAAATAAATTAAATTAGAAATGAAAACTAACAAAGACAGGCTAATTTTTTTGGATAAAGATAAAAACAAAATCATGACTAGAAATCAGAACCACTAAAAAATAAGCGAGGAAAGAAAAGATAGCGGAATAGTTGATCATGAAAGTTGAAAAAAAATTAAAAAAAGTTTTTTTTGGAAATAAAACAGGGGTAATCAGTTTTTAATCCAGAGAGCATCAAAATTTTAAAAGAGTATATATTATTTCATTAGATGAGCTCACATGAAAGTTGAAAAAACTAAACTTTTTAAAAGGAAATCGAAACTGGGAAGCAAATTTTAGAGTATAAGACATCAAAATTTCAAAGAGTATCCGTAATTCCATCATTAGTTGACCCAGATCAAAGAATCCATGGTTAAAAATCAAAACCATAAATAAAAACAAAACAGATGGGGGGAAAGATGGCTACAACCATGAAAATTAGAAAAAAAAAATCAAGTTTTTATGAAAACCAAAAAAATTCAAGAGGATATCGAATTATTTCATCAGATAAGCTTGACCCAAATCACAAAAACCAAAACCCAACAAAACCCATAATCCAAAAAACCCAATAGAAGTAGAAGTAGAAGAAGATGTGATCAATACCTTGAGCAGGATAAGGGTAGGCGTACTTGGGATCGCTCATCTTCAAAGAGACCGACAAAGTTGGATGTCACAACGAGATGGCGAGAGAGAGAGAGAGTTGGTTGTATTTATAATCAGAGAAAGAAATAGACATTAATGAAGAATCTAGAGAGGGCAGAAAGACAGAACCGCCTTCCTTTATAGATGTGAAAGAGATTGCGTTGTGTGGAAGGAACCCTCAAATTTTCAATCTTTTGAAAAACAATATGTAGGGGAGGCGGTTCCTTTCGTTTTTGTTTGCTTTTACTTTTTTAATTATTCCTTGATTTCATTTTCTCTCTAGAATCTCTCTCTGCAATTATTTTTTTAGATCAGAGTCTGTTTGAAAACACGTAGTTTAAAAAATAATTTTCAGAATAAAATTGTTTTTGAGATGATTTTAAATTTTAATTTTTATTGTGATATTTTTTTTAAATTCAGGAATCAATTTTAAAATCAGTTGATGTTTGGCATAGAAATTTATTTTTCAATTAAAAAAATCAATTTTTGACTAAAAAGCGTTGCTTTTGAGTTTTTGAAAACACGGATTTTAAGAAAAAAATTAAAAAGAATTCAACTTCCAATTCTGAATAAAGTTATTCCGTTTAGCTGCACGATTTTAACTTTTCAGTTTTTCAAAAATCAAAACTACTCCAAACATGCACCTAAATGGGGCTTTAATTTTGTTGTTATTGATGGTGAGAGTGCGACAGTCGGATTTATATTAGGTGCATTCGTCGAAAGATCGAATGAGGCATTTTTATTTTATTTTTATATGCATTGCTTTTTATTTATCATGTGTTAAATTTGGATATCATCAATATCGAACTATATAATTTATTAATTGAATTATACAATCTATTTAATTATAAGATACGTGTATCATTCTCTATGCAGTTCGACTTATAAATTGTACAATTCAATATTAATAATACTGATAATATTTAAGCCTGATTGAGTCCGCATATCATGCATGTTAGGTTTTTAATGTGTGTGTATGTAAATCATTTATTCATAAAAAGAAAATATGTATTCAAGTAAATTGTATTATTAGCATAAAAATAAAAGTGACTATTCATCTAAATAAGCATGTATATGTAATTGTGCAACATGTGTTTCGATACAAAAAAATCATAAAAAATATTTTGTATTTAATTCATGTAAGCATTCAGATCATCTTTTTATTTAAAAAGTATATTTTATTAGCTAATTATATAATATTTTTTTAAAAATCATAACATGTACCTGATGCAAAAGCTGACCGTATCATGTATTTTCCATTTTTTGTTTCGAAGCAATCCCCACTAACTACATGTTTATGTTTCTTTTATTGACAGAAATCTTTATTAGCTCGATTTTTAGATAAACAGTTGGATTTGAATCCAAAAATTAGTGGTTACAAATTATGAAATTATACTATACTAAAATAATTGAGCTATGTATCCAAGCTAGCCCTATATTAAACGCATTTTAAAAGTCCAATTTTTAATGAATCCTATCCCTGCAAAATAATTTAGAGCCCCCAATTGTGGGATGATAAAGAGCTTGTTTGACATGTTATCACTATATAAAAACATACCAAAAGCCTCAGCAGCTCAGCTATTGAAAACCGATTAAAACAACATTTTTCATAAGATAGGTTTTGAATGCATCATTTTAAAAATCTTCACGTTTTAATAACACATTTAAAACGATAATGTTTTTTAAAATTTAATGCAGTAACTTTCTTCATATTGCGTGGTGTCTAAATTGATTTGGATGTGTGACATTAACTAGTGTCACTAATTTGATTAAATTTGGATCACTATATCAGGACTACACTTTTTTAGAAAATGTTAAGGTATAGTCATTTTTCCAATCTTATTTTCAATCTACACATTTTTTATTTTTGAAAAAAAGTAGACATCATATAATGGGTACATAATATTATAAAAAATGAAGCGTATATTAAATAAATTGTCTAGATTTTTTTATAAAAAATATGAAAAAAAATTTTTAATGAAGTATATATCTTATTAATATGAGTATATAATGCTAATGAGACATATAGAATTAGAAAATGACGGAGTGTAGCAGCTGACAATTTTATCTCTACAAGGCCACCTCTTTTCACCATATATGCATTTAGCCATAAATCATCCTATCATAAGCCAATCAAATTATTGTAACTTGCATCACAGGGTACTCATTATCCTCGTGTTAGACATGTTGATTTTGAATATGCATTATTTTGATAGGGATATTCGTTTGTGGAGTTGGTGAGTCTGACGTGTTGATTTTGAATATACATTTATCCTGCTAGGGATCACACAATGGATTGGTTGATGACTGTGTTTATTGTGTCATGGCCATGCAAAAAAGTTAATAATGCATTTTAATTTGTCCTGGTTTTTCTCTACATTCAATCCTCAAATTCCACCAGAATATGTGGTATCCTATGCCCAATAACATCAGGGGCAGTTGCATATGCAGTCCTTTTTTTTTTTCATTTTCACATACTTTTTGTATAATTCATGTTATCAATATGCATTTAAAAAAATATATATATAATCAAACATGTTAAAAAATAGTGTTTCACATATCTATATCTTTATATAACCGTGTGTAACAGCACCATCCGTGGTGTATCTTTTTTTTTATAGCAAACTGTAGACATTTTTCATTTCAAAAAATATCAAAATAGACAATATCCTTCATACATACCCAATTTAGGTAGCGGAATAAGAGACAAACAAGATGAAATAAACCCAAAAATGTATTTGTTTGCAATGAATAAATATGTGTAGTTATATCTGGTATTGGATGTCTTCTGAAATTATATTATTATATCCGATCTATTCCACTAGTATAAATAGAAATTATATGTCAAATCACATGTCATCTTATGGATCAAAGGGCTATATGATATTTTTTTAATTTCACATATATAAATCATTATTCACGTCTTATTTATAATTTGTCCATGATCAATTAATAACAATTTTATTTTTCTACAAAAATAACTAAAAACACAACTAAACAAAAAAATAATTGATTCATTTTTTTATGCTAGAATAGTTAATTATCCCAAAATATTAAAGAAGCTCAAAGTACAAAACAAACATTCAATTACTGAACCTTAGTTCAATGTCAGTTATTGGTATTCAAGGCAATGATAATTTAATACCACCCAACAAAAAAAATTTAATGGACCATTTTTTTCTGTTCACAAAGGTTTTAGTTAAAGGGAGCGGTTATATTCACCCCCTTTTTTGCTTCCCCACCCAAGTCAAATTTGATAAACACCAACCCCACCCCATTATAAATACTATAGATTACAACTCCAACCCTACTATCTCTCCTCCTTTGGTATCTCCCTCGGACGGTACTGACGCTCGGCACCTAGTAGTCGTCTCCTCCAATCATGTCTGTCGCCGACCGTCGACCGCCATCTCTGTTGTGGATAACAACAGTGTCCTATCCCCATTGTTTACTCTCCTTAGTCGTGATCATCCAATTAATGAAGGGTGAGTCCCCTTTCTTTTTATTTTTCTCGTGTATTCTTCCTTGTTTCTTGTTATCAATTGTGTTTCATTTATTTGTGTATTTGATCTTGTAAACCCTAGGTCATTCTTTTATCAAACAGAATACTAAATTTAAGTTAGTTGAACACATGTTTGGAAATGGTTTCTTTTCAAAACACATAAACTAATGTCCTGTTTGATAACAAAAAAAAAAAAAAAAATAGTTTTTAGCTTTTTTATTAACTAAAGCTAAAAGTTGTTATTAAACATGTCAACTTAAATATATCATCATTATTAAATTTTATCTTTAAAATTTGCTTCGAAATCTATATTTCATAAAGCAGCTTTCAGCATTACACTCTCAAAAAGTGTGCATGAAGCTCTAAAAGTTAAAAACTGCTTTTAAAACTATATTTTTAAACACACCTTAAATTTTTAAGGGGTGGGATGAGTAACTAATTGGTTTAATCAGACACACGTGCGATGTCATGACGCATTTCAATAACAATACGTAAATGAAATGATTGCAGTTATTCTGTTTTTTATAAACATAGATCATGACACCCCAAATTTCATTGGTGGAGATTGCTTTATTTTTATAAGTTCTCTCATTCAACAGTCAATCTTCTAATGATAAAACCATACCATGACACCCCAAATTTCATTGGTGGAGATTGCTTTATTTTTGTAAGTTCTCTCATTCAACAGTCAATCTTCTAATGATAAAACCATTCAATTGGATGTTGTGATGGATTCTAATATGAACCAGTGAGATTTGAGAAACATGAGATCATATTCCGTGTGTAAGACTGTTCGGAAAAGTGAAATGGAAGCTAAATAAATGTTTTATTGTCTACCTTCCATTCAACAAAAGACTGCCATATTAGTACCTGTTTTAAACAAGGTACAACAAAAAGTATAAAATAAAACCCCATTGGAGACATTCCCTTTAAAAAATTCAATAGCTTTAAAAAATCGATTAAAATGTTTACTTGAAAATTCTTTTTTGACGGAGCCTTTTTTTATAGATTCTTTTCTTACTAACTTTAATATTAGATGTATTTCTCATCCTAATTAAATGAAAATATCTTTCAAATAAACGTATATGAATATTATATGTCTTATATAAATAATTTTAGAAAGAAAAATATGATTAAAAGATGGGGCCATTGTAGCAACGAACTATTTTATACTGAAGTTTTTTTTACTGAACTTTTGACATTTTCTATTTCAAATAAATTCAAAACAGATTATGTCGGAACAAAATAAAGATCGAAAGTAAATAAAAAAAAAACAAAAACAGAAGCGTTCTACAAAAAGAAAGGACCCCAAAAACATTAGAGAATGTGTAGAAAAGGCTTCAACCCCTCTCCAACGCCAACCAGTCCCTCTCCCCCCATGGGGAATCTATTATATCACTATAATCGAGCATTAATCCATCTGAACGCAGCTTACTCCTGCAATCCCCGAGCCCTACTCCAAAAATCATAAGTCCATCAAACATGTTTTATTTCAAAAAAAAAAAAGTATTTTATTTTAAAAAAAAATAGATATAACTCCTTGAAATTTAGCTAAATTGGTTATAATCCCTATGAAATTGAAAAACCCCCTGCAATTAAAAATTCTTTAACAAAGTTAGAATATTTTGAACATATTTCGTTATCTAAATCATGATTAATAAATATGTATTCTTTTAACCCTCTAAACAGTCAAAACTTTAAAAAAAAACCCTAAAAGAATGTAAAATTAAAAATATGAAGGGTTTTTTCTGAACTATTGATTGTTTTTTGGGGTTAAAAGAATACATTTTTGTTAATCATGATTTAAATAACAGAATATGCTCAGAATATTTCAACCCTGATAAAGAATTTTTAACCACAAAGGGTTATTTACATATATAGTGTGTTTATAAGGTGTTATATACTTATATGAATATATTAAAATTACATGAAGTTATATCGATATCAGAAAAATTACAGTGGGTTATATGGATTTTCCCGACTATAAAAGTGACTATAGAGTATAGATTAGTCCTCCCGGCATTTATGACGAACCAGGAGAGGGTGGACCCAAGTTTGGAACGGTTGTTACTGGACTGGGACCTAGTGTATTGAAGCCCGAACACGTGGCCCCGTGTACTTTTCCTCAAATAGTTCCGTCTGATAAAACAAATTTTACGTATCGGTGCACTTACCAAGATTCAGAGTCCACCCTCCTCTCTCTCCCCCCCCCCCACCACCTCAACAAATTCGTAAAGTTCTCAACAAATTTATACTCCCCCCGTTTCAATGTAGAATAAGATTTATTATTAGGTATGTAATTATTTTAATATAAATAAATATAAATAAACATGAAAAAATTTTTTATTGTGTTTTAAATTATTTTTGTTAGAAATTATAATAATAAATTTTTTTGTTGTTTTTATAAAATATAAATAAAGTGTAGATAAAGATTTATAAAATGTATAAAAATGATTATAGTTGATTTGACAGATGATTTATTAGAAGTGATGACAGTGGACCCACGTATTTTTTTAGTGGAATAATCTAGAATAATTTTAATTTCAGGAGTTGATTTAAATCCATATACCAATTTATTTTGACATATTTTATCCATGGATATTCTCTGCATCCAAACAACAAAAAACACATATGCTGTTTTATTCTCACTTATTCCCTGGACAGCACCCGTCATAGTAAGTTAATAACCCACTAGGATACCGCTGCGGTGGGTAGTGTAAATTAAAGGGGGGGGGGGGGGGGATCTGAAGGAATCCAAAATTAAATTGGGGTTCTTGAGTAGCAGTAGTGCAGTACTCATTCCCCATGTGAAGAAGTTCTATTTGTTTCTCTGCCCGATGGAATTGGATGGGGGCCATGAGAGTTATGAGACCTTTGACCATGACCCCCCCCCCCCCCTGTATAGTCGTACAGACAAATCATACAATTAGTAGCAGAGACTGTCACTGTTTTTATATATTTTTTATTTGGAAGAGAGGGACTTTATAGTTTCCCTTCAGGTGGTAGGTGCTGCTTCAACACCATATAAATGTATCATCCATTCCACCCCAACCAGTCATGCCCATTTTCATATTTCAAAAGGTTTCGGTGATGTACTGATGTCCCTTCCATCTCTTCACCTACTTCTATTACTATACATCTGTATATATACATATACATAATATCCTCTTCTAAATACTACTTATCAGGATTCTCAAACAATTCAAACACAGTCAAAACAGTCTCAAGTCTCAACACCAATTCCATGTGCATTCCTCTTGTGATCTGATCTAAACAATAAAACAAAATAGGCATAAAACCACTACAGAGCAAATAAAAACGAAATAGCAAAGATTGGAAGGGGTCCACGTGCATTATATATATTATCTATACATAGAAAAAGGGACTGTTTGAGTGTGTGTGTGTGTACAGGAAAACAAAAGAAACCGATTAATTTAGGACAAGCCCAACGGCAACGGCACCCACCAACTCTCTCTCTCTCTTTCTCTGTAAAAACAAACACTCAAATTTTACTTCCCCCACTCAAGCCAGTCCTACCTGACACTACCAGCTCACGTTAACAACTTCAATCCTCTGTGTCTTCAAAAATGAAAATAAAATAAACAAGCAATTCAAAGTTTCGATCCCACTAGATACAAAAAAACCCATCACATCATATTATGTTCAAACGGAATTAGCTACTAGTACTAATGATCACGGTATCAGTAACCCATACCCAACTTTATACACAAGAACACTAATAGAAGAAATAGCTAGAAAGAATTACAAACCAAAATCAAAACTCATCCATCCAGAAAACAAGATCCCTCGTTCTATGCATAGAGTTATTTATTCACTATTACTATTTTTTTTTTCCATTAATTCAAGAAGCTTGGGGAGTCTTCTTACCCTCAGGTGTCGCAGTCACCACCGTCTGATACGTGGATACCACCGGCGCCGCCATGTAGTACACCGGCCTTCCCGCGCCGTGATACGCCACCTGCGCGAATCCGCCGCCATTGTCAGTCGCCGCCGCCGCCTTCCGTCCGCCATTGATGTCCGTCGTCCCCGTGCATTGGGGGCTCAGATTCGGCGCTGCCGTGCCGTACATCTGGGGTTGCTGCTCCCGGTAGACGTAGTAGCCCTGACCGGGTCCACCGTTGATGGTACGTGCGGCGGGTACCGGGATCAGCAGCATCGGCTGGTCGGTTCCGGCCATCGACGCGTAGCCTCCACCGGTGACGACCGGGAAGCGGTCCTGCCAGTATGTCGCCGGGACCTGAGTCACCGCCGCAGGAGGGAGAGGCAAGGGTTTCGGCGGGAGATGGTGATCCGCGGCTTCGTCGGTCTTCCCCTGCAGAAACGCCGCCTGTTCTTGGTTTCCGAGGATCTGGAGCCTCTGCAGCTCCTGAATCTGCCTCTGGATCTCCGCCGAAGAAACGCCGACCCCTTCTCCTCCTCCTCCCCCGCCCCCGCCCCCGCCGGCTAAGACCGTCCGATCATCCCTTGCCCGATCCGGGATCGGGATCTCCGCTCGAGCGGCCTCCGCCACCACCGGCTCCTTCGCCTCCGCCTTATCAAGGCCGAACAAGAAATCCGGATTCGGCGCCGCCGCGGCTGCCGGAGAGGCTGCCGCAGGAAGTTGAGGAGGAACAGAGTTCAGGGCGTCGATGAACCACTCGCGGTCGGGCTTGGGCGGGAGGGCCGCACCGCCGGTGGCGGCGGCGGCGGCGGCGGAGGAAGGGAGGAAGAGGAAGAGACGGAGACGGGCGGGCTTGGGAGAGGAGCGATGGACGCGATCATACTCCATCATCATGTGCTCGAGGTCCTCGTCGTTGGTGACGGAGATGAGCGCGTCGAGGTCCTCCCCGGGGAGTTGGTACTTGAAGAACGTCAGATCTGGGTTTCCGCAGAGGGAGGAGAGCTTGGAGAGGACGACGGAGAACCGGGCGGAGCGGTCGACGGCGAGGATTTTGGTCTCGCCGCCGAAGTACGACAGCTGGTTGTCGTGCGGCCGCGGCTCGATCTTTCCGCCGTAGCTGCACATGAACTTCACCCGAAAAGATCCGCCGCTTCCGACTCCACCGGCCGGCTGCGCGGACTGGTCGTCCCAGGAGGCGGCGAAGCCGTTCTCGCAGTCGGTCTCGCGGGACGGAGGGGAGGATTCGTGCGAGTCTGGGTGGGACGAGGACGAGTGGTTCTCCATCGATTAGGGTTTCGATGTCGCTCTTTTTAGGGTTTTTTTAGGGTTTGGGACGAATTGTGTCCGTCAAAAGACGTTCAAATTTGTTTTGGAAGCTTTGTGTGGAGAAATTGAAGAAAAGGAGGTGAGAGAGAGTGCGGGCTATTTATAGGTGGAGGTCCAACGAGGGATATAATGCTGCGATCTCGCGCGACGCATGCTTGGTGGGCCTACGACAGGTGGGTCCTCCATCGGAAAAAGCCCATCAAAAATCTCTCGACCGAGAAGCTTCTTTTTCCATGTCTACCTGTCCGGATGGACGGCTGTGATTGCTGGAAATTTCTTAACCCGAAAAGGAATGTCTTATTGCTGAAGCTCTTCAATCATATCTGAGCCGTCTATTTTACGATTGATTCGTTGTAGCTATTTTCAACGGTCAGGATGATGTGATACGTTTACATCAATGACGACTTCTCGTTGATTTGGGATTTGCTATGTTTACTATTGTCGAGGTTGATTTGGGGAGCTGTAAATAAATCTCTGATTCTATGCTAATAAAACGGGAAGTTAAGGATTACAGTTATTATGATTGGCAGTGTTTCCATGTGAGAGTTTAATTAATGAAATATATATTACACACACTGCACTGAATGTCTTCTTTGTTTATGTAAATCAAATAAAAACATAATTGGCCAAGTTGTCATGTGAGCTGGTAAAGATGGAAAATTAGCTGTATCTTTTTCTTCTCTTTTTTTTATTGCGTGTGCGCCCTCCGCAACAATGATTCAAAGACATTACCAGACCAGCGGGTGTGACTGGATTATTCTTCAAATCTGATTACTTATTTAGGATCAAGTTTGAACATCCAAAAAAAAAAAAAAATATTTTAAAATCTTTTATTTGATATCTCAAACAAATCAGTTGATTACAATCAATTATGATATTTTAAGAAATGGGGGAAAAAATCATAAATTATTATCATAAATTGTTTGTTTTAATTTAATGTCTTTAATAAGAAAATTTAATTACTAAACATTGGTTTGCCTAATTTCATAGCAATTATTCTTGATCTCCTCGCAAAATAAGTCTACACATCAAATTTTGTGGGATTTTGAGATCTTTGAGTTTTATTCTTGTCTGCTGTTAAAAATACTCTTTTAGTTTTTAGATCAATCGTAAGATTTTTTGCAGAAAAAAATAAGATGATTGTTTAAAAATTTAAGTATTGAAAATATGTTTGGATTCATGTTTGAAATTATTAATTTTTCAAACGAAGAATATACATAAACATATATCTAAACAGGGCCTTAGTTTGTTTGGGTTTACCTTCGAGTTTAACGGTCCTTAAAATTGTTATTTATAATGAACCAGAAAGAGAAATCATGGGACTCACTCTAGTCTCTAGGCAACGGTGAGAGATTGGGACCGTTTCATTGGAGCGGAGAGCGGGAGGGATACCTTTATTTTAGTTTTTTGCTTATATCCTTTTAATCCCCTCGTCTCTTCCCTCTCGCTCCCTTTCAAAGTTTGTAGTCCAATGCTAAGTAATTGATATTAAGTAGCAACTACCTTTCATTAATAAAATGCACTAGTTCTTAAAATATAAAAAATAAATATTGTTATTTGTAAAAAAAGGATTTATTTCATCTAAAGATTTAAAAATAACAAAATCTCTAAAATTGTTTTTGAAATTTAAATTTTTTTATGTTTCTCAACTAATACTCAGATATACTTATTACGATGGCCCGAGTTGACTAAGGTTGAATTAATATTCGAGAACCTCATAGTTCATTTTTCTTGTTCCATAAAAATGGCTCCAATTGTATATAGAGTAAATCAGGATGTTTTATTACCTGTAAATCTGTAACGGGTGAGGTAGGGTGACACATAAAAAAACCATTTTTACAGCACAAATACAGCTAAGTGGGTCAGACCGCATTAATTTGTGATGAAAGTAGGGTGGAACAAAAGTTGGCAACAACATTGGAGGTCAAAGTCGTTTTATGTTTTATTATATATTATTTTTGGGCAAAATCCAAATAACCCCCTGTGAACTATCTGAAATCCATAGAATTCTCTGACTTTTCCTAAAATCCCATATAACCTCCTGAAAAAACCTATATAAATTTAAATAACACCCTGAGTTAAATTTTTTATTGATAAATTATGATCATTATGTAAATATTTTATTTAGTTAATCCTGATTGAGAACATAATATACCAAAATCCCCTTCAATTTGTTGAAAATACAAAAAAATCATATGCAAATAATAATTTTACTCATCTGGATAAGGTTTTATAACGTATTGGAATTGATAAAATCATCATGTGCAGAAGATTTTCTACAATTTTAATAAATCGTATAGAGTTTTTGATACACTGTGTTAACATTTAGGATTAACAAAAAAAAATATTTCACAAAATATTCTTTATCTATTAACAAAAGTTTAATTTAGATGATTATTTGAATTTACATAAGTGTTTTAAGAAAGTCGTGTAAACTTTAAAAAAAAATTTTAAGATTATATGGATTTCAGACAATAGGATTATTTGGATTTTTCACTTTATTTTTATGTTGTAAATACGTTTTTGGGTGGTTGTGGGTCAATTCGAAGACGACCATACTTTTTTTAATAATTTTTTATTATTATTTTGGTTGTGCAATCTACGGCTGGTTTTAGAGTTGGTTTAAGATTATAAAATGTGATTTAGGATGTGGGGCTGTCAATGCAACGTGCAACATGTGACAGTGACAGCATACCCTATATGGTCTTTTAGTGATATTTTAACGATGACTTAGACTTATAACATTTGATAATATGATCCGGTCCTTTTATAATCAAAGAAGAGTTGATTGATAAATTAAAGCATGGTTTTACAATGACTCATCATTGCAACATTAATCAAGATTTAAAGAATTAAGAGTGATCTAGATGCCACGGGTGTGATTTTAAGAAATATTGCTTTTTATGTGATTATTAATATTACGTGATTTTATAAATGGTTCAAATTGATCCCCCCCTTTTTTTTGGTGATATCAAATTGATCCGAGTTGATGATAAAAGAGAACACCTAATTCATTTACATAAAAATCAAAAAACATACTAGCTAAAAAAAATACAACTATAATATAATATCCATATGGGATAATTGTTGAGGTTTTACACGTTAAACATAGCCACAAAATCCGCATGGCAAGTAATCAGCAAGTATTTTGCTCGATATGGTACTTAATAAGGGATAAACATATTAAATTAAAGAATAATTTTTTTTATTATATGTATCATATCATTATTATGAAAAATACACGCAAACAAATGATTTGTTAGGTGTGAATACAATGATAGATCATCCAAATCAAATAAATGCCTAGGTTTTGGATATATTAAGTACAAAAGATATCTGATGAGAGTGTTTTTTTTTAAACATTTGAAAAGGTTATTTTAAATGCATTTTCTTGCATTATATTATGTTTTTCATGTGAAAAAGTATGCCATTTTCAATTGATCCAATTTTTTTTAATAGAATAAATGTGACTAAATATTAGGAATCAAATCAACATTAACAATATATATAAATATATATATGTTAATTAGTTGATTATTTTAAATGTCTTGATCATTGTACTAGTCTTATAATAATTAAAATTTTAAAAAAGTTGTTATATTAGAAGATAAAAAATAAAAAACACAAGTCCAAATTTAAAAACTGACTCTCCAAACTTTAAGACAAAAAAAGTTTTCAAATCGAGGCCAATTTTTCCCCCACTGTTTGGCGCAATGGTGAGTGGACACCCTCCACTTCGTGTGGATAATGATTTTGAATCCTGCTTTCAACATGTAGAAAAAAAATGTTATCCCAGTCTTTGGATTGAGTTTTGTTGGTATATAAATAGGTTATGTCTCAGTCAGCTTGTTGTAATCGTGGTGTGAGACTATATACAAAAAAACAAAAAAAATAATAATTAAAAAAATCGAGGCCTATTTTGGAGTTATGTTGGATAACCAACTTTGCTATGTATCGGAGAGTGGAGTACAATGGAGATATTTTGATACTAATTGCATGTAATTTAATATTTAATATCTATGAAATACTTGTAATCTAAGTTTTCAAGGATGACTAGTCATCCCTGTAAATAAATATTTTAACATTGTAGAAAACCACAGACTAATTTAAGTTTACAAGTATGGCTAGACATGCGAGTCATAAGACAGAAAGTCAAGGATGTCCCCATTGATAAATGTGATCCAAGAATTTGTCTTTCTTTCTCAAAGATTTTAAAAAGAGTTTTTATATAAAGCAACAGTTGTTTTTTTAAGAAAATATACATTCATTTTTGTAGAATCTTAAGGAAGCATTTTTTACAGTTAAAAGCTGCATTCATAAATTTTTTTTTTTAAAAAAAACAATATACAAAAACTGTCCCTTTCAAGCGCTTCAAAAATCTAGTAATTGTTTGAGTAAAAGAAATATTAAATACAGTTTTTATATGTTTTTATATTTTAAAAATATTAAATATTATATAATAAGATATATGTTTCAATACAAAATGTATATTATTTAAATTGAGTGAAATTATTTTTAACAAATATAAAAAAAAATTAAGATATATATCATTCTTAAAGAGGTATATATCACTGAAAAGCTGTTGAGATATGTGAGATTGTCTATGTGACTGCATATAACAACTCTCTAAAAAAAAATGGACTGAATAAACTCAAAAAATAATATTTGATTGTAATGAATTAACGAGTATAGCTACATCAAAATATATGTAAAATAAGCTAATTTTCGTATTCCCAATCCCCTGAAAATGTATTAATGCAGTTCCATTGATATAAGAGCCTCCAATATCGTCTATTAAAAATTAAATTTCCATGTTTCAAATCTTATTTATTTTTTATTAATCACTTATTTTTGATTAAGCACACAATCAAATTTTATTTTATGTTCAAATGTGAAAATAACTAAAGCACGACATAGAATATTTATCTATGTTGTAATATTTATCCTCTTCAGAATAACTTATTCCCGGCTTCAACGGATTTCAAGACATCTTGATATTCCTGCTCGACTTCCACCTTTGAAGCACGTGCAGCACTCTGATTAGTCATCCAAGATTTTGGATAACATTCGTTCTCGAATATTTTAAAAAAAGTTTTTATATAAAGCAACAGTTGATTTTTTTAAGAAAAATACAATATTTTTGTAATTCTTAAATAATCATTTTTTATAGTTAAAAGCTACATTCATAATTTTATTTTTATTTTTATAAAAAAAACATAAAAAACTGTCATTTTCAAGAATTTCTTAAATTTAGTAATTGTTTGAGTAAAAAAATAAAAAAAGTTAAATACAACCATCACATGTTTTAATATTTTAAAAACAATGCCACTGAAAAATTAAAAGATATATGAAATTGTACTTGAGACTGTTCACGTGACTGTATATAACAACTCTTTTAAAAAAATAAATATAAGATAGAGTGAATATACCCCCCTAAATAATGTTTAATTGCAATGAATGAATGAGTAGGCATAACTATATCAAAATATAAAATATATAAAAATAAGCTAATTTTAATATTCCCAATTCCCTGAAAATCTGTTAATAGTTCCGTCGGTATAAGAGCCTCCATCTCAAATTAACAATACCGTCTATTAAAAATTAAGGATCAACAGATTAAATCTTATTTATTTTTCATTCCAGAATAACTTATCCGGATCTTCCCTGGATTTTTAGACAACTCGATATTCGTGCGGGACTTCCACGCTTGAAGACGTGTAACACTCTGATTGGTCTTCGTAATTGACCAAGTAGCATTAATTAACAGGCCGACATGTCACGTCAACATCTCCAATCGTCCAGCTGTCGGTACATTCTTCAAATCAACGGCTCCCGATGAACATAACATTCAAATTCACGAAAAGTAAAAAAACCAACCCACCCTCCACTAATGCTTTCGTTAATCCCCAAACACCCACAGATTGTTTTCATCGAAAACCCAACGACAAGCACGGAAGAGTCTGTAGAACGGTCCATCTTCGTCTCTCCCTCTGCAAGAAAGGATGGTGAAGAAGCGAGTGATGTTGCCGGTGAAGGAGGTGGACATCTCGGCCGTGAAGTACGAGAGGGAGGTCGTCAAAGGTGGGGTCTTTTTTGCAACCCAAGTGTTTGTGTTTTTGATTGACAATTGGGTATCTCGGATTTTGATCGCTTTTGGGTTTTTTTTTTTTTCTGGGTCAGCTCCGCATTTGACTGGGTTCACTTTGAAGCTCTTCGTTTGGATGGTCGAGATCCCGCTTATTGGGTCTCTGATCATGTCGTTCGTTAAGAGGAAGAACAAAATTCCAGAGGTCAGTGGAGAGTCTCTCTTGTTTTTTCTTTTTTAAAGATTCTTTTTTTTGGGGGGTTCTGTTGATTGGTATTAGTGTTTTGGGTTGATTGTGTTTTTTTGTGGTGGTCGCAGTTGTTGCGTCACACTGTGATACCGGAAACACCCATGTTTCGTCCCGAGCTTCCACCACAAGGTTTGTTGTATTTTGCACCCACATATGATTGTGTTCATTTGATGCTGGGTTTAATCGATTTAAGCAAAATTTTGTTGACTTTGATGAAACTTGTTCATATGCATGTTCCTAACTCTCCCAAATATGTTTGTTCCTACGAATAACAAATCTGAATAAGCTTGGCTGAGGTCCGCATTCAACTGACAGTACAATATCAGAGATATTTTCCATTTATGGGCTAAGAATGTTCAAATGATCAATTTCATAGAAGATAGCTCATATTGTAGATTTGATTGGATAGTTGGATTTTTGAGATAAAACCCATGTTTATTTTGTAGGTTCAACATTGCCTATGATACTCTATCCTTACATGTTGTATAAATCGATATACATGTACATGAGTCATCCATCAATATTTTCCATTACTAGAAAAGGTCTAGATGTGATGTAATCTGGTCGACCATACAATGATATTGAAAATGAGATCTGCCATGCAGTTTATACTGAAGTGAACTAAAGGTGTTTTGGAATGTTAAATTGATCTGTAATATGATGCTGTAGACACCCACTTGCATTTGTACTTATCCATGAGCATGCACAACTAAAGACTGCATTTTTGAATTAGTGATTTATTAGAAATCATGCTTTATACTTTTCTCAATGGGATCACAAGAAAGGCTTTTTATACCTCTCCTATCCCATTGGTGTTAATGGTTGATAGATTGTCATAAGTATATATGCCTCATTTTTCTATCTCGTTTAAGAGGATCCATCTTTGTTAGAAGCATGTGACAATATCAATATAGGAGCACACACTGATTTTCAGTCATCCTGACCTTCAGAGGTGGAACCTGTGGTTATGATCATGGATGAAGACAGTGAACCCAGAGCTCGTCTTGAAACTGCTTTAGGTTGCCTTCCACCTCATGATCCATGCCACCGTTTGAACAACACTTCCCGGAATTCATTTCTGTACTGGACTATTCGTGATTTTGCTCATGCTTATCGTTCGAAGCTCACAACCCCATCGATCGTAAGTCACTCCCACTCTGAGAGGCATTTCACTTTGTGTGTTGACTTCAGATCGAGTGATTCACTTCCGCTATCTAGGTGGCGGAGGACATTGTCTCGGCAATAGGAGATTCCAATAATCAGATTCCTCCCATGCCTCTATTGATCACCTTTGATCCTGAGGAACTGAGGAAGCAAGCTGCTGCTTCTACTCGAAGATTTGAAGAAGGTATTGGCAATTCTATCATAGGTTCATCTTTTGGATGCATTTACAGCAGTATCATCTCTGCTTACTCAGGGAGCATGTTATGGCCTGTGCAGGGAATCCTTTATCCATATTAGATGGGATTTTTGTTGCAATTAAGGATGATATAGATTGCTATCCTTATCCTACCAAAGGTAAATTTTGGATTTTTCTTCTTCTTTAAACAATGTTCAAACTCGCTAGGCATATTTTAATGATAAATTCATTGAACCCCAGGTGCAACAACATGGCTTCATGAAATCCGTCCTGTAAGAAAAGATGCCGGTTGTGTTTCTAGATTGCGGAGCTGTGGTGTAGTTTTCATTGGGAAAGCAAACATGCATGAATTGGGACTTGGAGTCACTGGAAATAATCCAAACTATGGGTAGAAGATGTGCTATGCTTGCTTTTCACATGCCCAACTTGTTTATGCTTTCAGTTGATATTTGGGCTTTTGATCTATTAATAGAATTGTTATTGTCTTACGACATTCATTTGCTGACTTTTGTGTTTTATCACAGAACGACAAGAAACCCCCACTCAATTGACCGGTATACTGGGGGGTCCTCATCTGGTCCAGCGGCACTTGTTGCTTCTGGACTATGTTCAGCTGCACTTGGGACGGATGGTGGAGGTTGTACATGATGCTCTGATGTGATTATGATGACTAAATGGGGACGTAACATCTTTCTCATAATATTTCGTTTAAGCAGGTTCGATTCGAATTCCATCTTCCCTTTGTGGCGTCGTGGGCTTGAAAACAACATATGGGCGGACAACGATGGAAGGGTAATATGCTTTATATAATTGTATCATATTAATTTATTTCAATTTTTCATATTTTTTTTTCTTCTTATAGGTTACCATTTCATCGTTCTAGTGATCATTGATAGACTAAATAACTTATTAATCAGCAAACAAGTTTTTTCCCCTGTCAAAGCTTGATTTAAGTTGATTTGAGATGGTTTGGTTATGATGACATCTACCCTTTCTGAAGTAGCGTTGAATCCCTAGGTTGGTGGTTAGTAAGGAAGAGAGGGAGCTTCCACACCTGCTGATGGGTAGTGGAACTTACACATTGGTTCATTAAGCTTTAATAATTCAGGAAGCAATTTTCTTACTCCCTTACACTTGGAAAGAATCTAGACTAGGAGTTAGGTGTATTTGATATATAAGATTTGCATACGTCTCCCAGGAACTTTACTGGCCAATGAGCCATCATATTTAATTAAGATTTAATTCAAGGTGACAGCGCATTATTTACATATCCTAATCTATTTTTTGGGGAATATTTAGGCAACTTTTCTTTGTTGAGATGCTGAACTTCCATATCTGGCAAACTTGGTTGGTGCTGTACTATGAATTGGTAAAATCAGGTGCTATCAAGTAATTAGCATATTCTTTTGGTCATTCAATGTGGTGGTTTATATAACCATGTTCTTCATTCTTATATTTCTTCTTCTTCTGTCTTCTTTCACAATCTATGCTTCCCCTCTTTTTGCTAACCTTGTCCTGCATCATCATACCATCAAGTAGAATTTACATGGAATATATGGTCCACCATGTTTCATAACATTTAATGCCTTGGGGTTCCAATATTTAAAATTGTTGTCTTGCAGGACGCTATGTGCTGGAACTGTCGAAGTTGTTGCTCCTATTGCAGCAACAGTTGAGGACATCGTGTTGGTGTAAGTTCTTTCTAGTCTATATATGTTTACTCATTTATACGCAAGTGACAATATGTGCATCACCTACATGTCTACATGACAGTTAAACAAACAATCGAGCATTTTTAACAATGTCAATGATAGTAACTGAAAAGTTAATGATAAATTTACATGTTTAGTGATATAAGCAGGTTGGCTCACTGCTGAATGTTGGTGTAAGTTCTTTGTGATCTATATATGTTTTATCATTTTTATGCAAGTGACAATATGTGCATCTCCTACATGGCTACATGACAGTTAAACAAACAATGGAGCATTTTTAACAATGTCAATGATAGTAACTGAAAAGTTAGTGATAAATTTACATGTTTCGTGATATAAGCAGGTTGGCTCACTGCTGAATAGTAAGCTGTTTTGGCCCGCAGTCTTATATTACCATATGCATTTCTGTGCCTTCTTTCTAGCATTGACACAATCAGATGCTAATATTTGCACCTGAAAAAAATATATATCCCCCTTCTGATATGTTTATGAGAATTAGCTCGGATTATATTGAGCCACACATACTGTAGAGTGGGAAATTTGAATTTTGGGCCAGATCACTCTACGAACGTTCCATCTTCTGGAATGTGGTTATGAAGATGGGAGACTTATATCTGCAAGAGATGAGTGTTGATGTTGAGAACGGGATGATAATAGATTCTGGTTTTATAAGTGGCTCAATGGGGAATCATCAGCTATGGTCTTTTGAATGCTTAGGGCAAGTTTGGTGACTCTAGTCTAGAAGGAGAAATTATCCCTCCACAAGAATCCAATTCTAATAGATTTTTTGGGAAGAAGAAATCAAGGAAATTTTGCTTGTGATTCCCACGTATGGCAAAGAATGAAGGATTCCAACCACCATTTACCTGGGTGCTCAAGCAAAAGGAGAATGGGAATGGTTACCAAATTTGCCCTTAGTAAGAGTGGTGGATGACAAGCAAGGCTAGATCAGTGATTAATTCTACAGAGGAGGGGGGAGAGGTACATGGAGTCCAAGAGTTTGAAGGAACTTGGAGGAGGAGATTCCTCTGCCATTGTTGGATGGATACAAAGTGTGTAATTGATGGAGGGAGATATAATCAGTAATGCTGGTCCAGGGGCGCTAAAATTGTCTTTACTGTGAAATCCTTATGTATGGTACTCCCTGATATGGAGGAATTCGGCATGGAACTGGAAACAATTGATTAAGGGTAGAAATTAGGAAATTAAGCTAATTTAAGCTTTTGACATTTTTCTTAGCACATGCAATTCTAGTTGGATTCATACTGCACTAAATGTGGATGAGATCCATTTCAACAACCTTAGTAAGATTTATAATGAGTGCTTGTAATTTCCTCATAACATACTCATTGCACTTTTATTGTCTATTGAAAACTCATGAGTTATTAACTAAGGTTAGGTGCCTGGCTGAGTCATGGCGTAAAATGATGCATGCTGTTTGAGTCATTTGTTCATTTGCTATTCATTTTGAATGTTAAAATTTCTTCATGAAAAAGGAACTGGGATTTGGACTAACCAAAATGGGTCCCAGAATTGAACTTCGAATTGAAGCAGACCAATGAACTCTGAGTGAAATCACGAGTCTCAGTCCCGTGCTTTACAGGTTGGCCAAAAAAGGTAGAAATGCCCTTGTCAGTGGGCTTTGGTGGTGTCGTTCCTTTTTATTTTTGCATCATCCATAAATTGGCTATTATTCATATGGTCCGAGATCATGTCCACATCCATATGTTTAACTTTGATACTTGTGCTTGATCTTCCAATAATTTCTGGTATTCTTTATGTTAAGGTGGTGTTTTATCTGTCTCAATGACTGGCTTAAATTTCAGATATGCTGCAATGTTAGGAGCATCCCGGAGTGACAGAATCTGTCTGAATCCAGTGAGCATCATTAATGCTATTATTTACTTCACAGTTTTTTTTAATGTTGCGGGATTGTCTACCTTGTATTAGAATCTGTTCTTTAGGATTTTTGGAGTTGCTTGTGATGTAGCAACAGCTACTTGCATCTATCTATTGCGGAACCTTCTAACTGCCCTGCTGCTTTTTTTCTCTAGTATTTGATTTTTGCCTTACAGAGCCATAATTTCTGAACTACATTCATTTTATGCACATGGAATATGCTGTTCACATGAACAAAGAATACGAAACACATTCTCTTTCTGCATTTAAAAAGTCATATGTGCAACAGTTGCTTTTATGCACTTTGTTTTTCTTTCCGCACTCAATCTTGACCCTCAAAATGAGTAGATTATAATATCATAAATTTTAAGGTTAAAATTTTCTTCTATAGTAAAAATCATTGGATTGTTTTTATGAGCACTTGGCAGGCTGACAGGTCCATGTCTTGAGTATTCTGTTGAAGCTTTATCAAAAAACAAAAAAATAGTATATATGTAGTTTAAGCTAGGCTTTAATCCTGGTATTCAAGATATTAGTTCTCATAGAGAAGTTTGTGTTAAGGACTTAAGGCAGCTATTTGAGGATGTGGAGCCTCCTATAGCCTAGTGGGGCTTATGGAAAAAACTGTAAAAGACACCATCAGAACCACAATATCAAATTTATTATTGTATGATAGCAATGAAAATAAAAACTAACTTTAATCTCAAAATGAACAAAGATTGCATAGGTTACTATGCATAGAACATAAGATTCTAGTTGCAATATTTCGATATTTTCAATTTCATCATGGAAGAGGTCATCTCAATTCATACACATTAAAATATAAGAAAAATGTTGCTTTTGAAGTTGATGAAAGTACAACAGGCTACCAGTATAAAAATGATATTTTATATTCCACACTGCTTATTTTCCTTGTCTGCTTAAACTTTCAATTCATTTAAATAAAATTTATTGTTAGACTGATTATATCTCTGTCCATGGTTTCTGCAGTCGGCCCCTTGTTTACCATATCTATCATCATCAGAAAGTTTGGGTGCCTTAAGATCTTTGAGGCTGGGAAAATATACAGAGGTTTTAAAAAAACTTTTATCTTTTTCCTGGCTTAGAATTATTTACTGAAATATAATTATGCAATTGTAATGGAATATCTTGCAGTGGTTCACTGATGTCTATTCTACTGATATCTCAAATAAGTGCGCGGATGTTCTCAACCAGTTACATGATGCTTATGGATGCAAAGTAAGTCATATTTTCAAATTTAGTTGCAAGCATGGTCTCAAATTCTTTTTAGCTGGGAGTTGACTATGAGGGCATGCTTGTGCCAAGACCTCTAACATTTATAGTGTTTATGCAGATTTTCAAGATAGGAAAAATTTCATTATCTTTTCACCCAATTTTTATTTTATTCACTTTTGGGTGGGAATTGTTTTTTCTCAGAGGAGAGAAACATTGTCCCTTTGGTTTCTGGTCTCACAAACAACAATGTTTTGGTCAACGGGAAAGTGCATTTTCCCTTCGTGGTTGTGCACAAACACACCTGAAGTACATAACAAGTATGCTTTGTTAGCTGACAGTTTCCCCATGAACTACACACAAACTTAATGATGAACTGGTCAAAAATTGACATTGAAGGACTTTGAAATGAATGCAAAGAATGATTCATTCATCTATTTAGGTGTCATTTAGCCAAGAGTCACTGTTATATGAATTTCTCATTTGAGTTTCATTTAATCAACTGTCGCAGGTCAGGATTAGAGGTTTTTGTTTAAGAAATTAGAAATATCATATATGAACAGTTCTGGTAAGGAAGTCTGTAAAATTTGGTTGACATTTTATGGGTCAATTATCTTGGAAGTTCCATTTAATACTAGAGTTACTGTTTCATGTTATACACTATTCCTGATTTATATCTGGTGGCTTAAGAGTCCTGTCTAAATCACGAACCACCCTACTATATTTATGTTTCAATTGATTAAAATTGAATTATTGAATCTTTTAATATCTCATTTACTTAATTTTAGAAAATAATTCCATCATTCTTCATCCTTCCCAACTTTTAATATTCATCCTTGTCTAGTATTTTCATTTCATCTTCGTTTTCCTCTTATCCGTCCTAGCATTGTTGCAGATTGTTCGCCTTTATATTTCCAACCCAAGTCATTAATTGACCCATATGCTTGGTATGCTGATCATATTATAGTCTACAATCAAATATACAATACATATGTGTGGTTGGTCTCAAATTTTCTGTATAAAGGTTCTGATACGCTGTTTTTGTTTTAAGACTGTAGAGATTGTCTTGCCAGAGCTTCAGGAGATGCGTATAGCCCATTTAGTGTCTATTGGATCAGAATCAGCTTGCGGTTTAAACCCTGAATATGAGGATGGGTATGATTTTCAATGATCTGAAAATTATATAATCTGTGTCTTCTATATAATTTTTTGATGGACAATGGCAGCCTAGCTAACGTAAAGAAGGGCTGGCTTATAAGATTTTTTGGGGCTTTATATATTTTCTTATTCTCCTATTGTAGGAAATGTTCAGAATTAAATCTTGATACTCGTACGAGTTTAGCACTTTTCAGGTCTTTTTCTGCAACAGATTATGTAGCTGCCCAACGGCTAAGGTAAATGAAGCAAATTTGATAAAATTTCTGATGAAAATTGATGTTTCTTAATTAACAAAAGTAAAATTCTAGTTAGTTTGGGTGGATTGTAACGCCTTCAAATTAAATCTTGTAAATTTTATGTGTCATTTCAGATGCATAAACTTGATGTACTTTTTATATTAGACTTTATAAACTTCTATGATGACAGGAGAAGGATAATGTACTACTACATGGAAGTGTTTAAGAAGGTTGATGTCATTGTAACTCCAACCACCGGGTATGCTCGTTCTTATTTAGTTTATCATCATATACATCCTCTCCAATCATGTCTACATAATTTTCATTGGGCTAGCTGCTTCATATAACTTTAATCATCATGTTGATCCAACGCATTTGAGAAGCACAGGCATATACAGAAAAATATACTTTTGAGGTGATCTTGGTGGTTCTTTAAAGTGGATTAGGATAAAGGAGGTTGCTTGGGTTAGTATTAGTTGATGCAAGAAATTTCTTGATTAGTGAAGCCAAAACCTCTTCAGATAGTATCTGTACGAAGTGGCATAGGAAATGGCTGCAGAAGATGCATTTTCTGATGATCAAGTTTGAGAATGATGTAATAAGTTCTTGTTTTGCTGCTAACTTGTGACGTTTGAGTTAGTTTCTTTACTATGTAATACTTTCAGCATCTTAATAATTTTTTCACTTTCCAAAAATGAAAAAAAAATCATTAAAACTACTTTCAAATTACTTATTCCATAACTACGGATAGCTATTATGAGCTTTGGTCAGAGCATCTGCATGTCTTGTGGACATTATTTTTGGTAAATATCCATGTGGACATTTTTTTTGAAAAGAAAATATTGGCCATTTACAAGTTGAGCTGAAGCAGTACATAACCGGGAAATAAAGGGAAAAAAAATAATAATAATGAGAATGTGGGCAAGAAGTCAACTCCTCGCACCCAAACAAAAGATTGCTCCTCGATTTCAAGTTCACCCCACTCAAAACAGAGGCCAGATGCTCCCACAAAATCCATGTGGACATTTTACTTTGTTTCTTTCATTGCTATACATTTTTTCCATCAAAAGAGAAAATATTGAGAAAATAATTAATTAATAAATAAACTATTATGACTTAAAGGACAGGGACAAAAGAATGTTGATCTCAATAGTTTTAGAGAAAGAGTAGTAATGCCTAGTAATTGGGATCATGGACAAGAATACGTGAACAAACAGCTACCTTTTCATGTCAACAGGTTAAACATGAGTGAGGGCTGATTCAAACATAAGTGGAGGAGATACTGTGCGTGGGAGAATGGGGTGGTTCTTCGGGGAGGGTGCTTTATTGTGCGGGGGTAGTTGCCAAACTTTTTATATCAGGTGGGGGCATCGGGTTGTAGAATTCTCTTCTACTTTTGGTGCCCCGCCTAGGGGGGTATTTTTGTTGTGTTTTTGCTTTTGACGGGTGTTTCTTGTATTCCTTGTTTTGGGTTTTCCACACACACACACACACACTAGCAAGGCTATTCTTGAATTTTGCCAGTGGGAGATTACGTTTTTGTGGCAGTATCAGTAATTGTGAGAATGCTTACATCCAATACTTGAAATTCATGACATGACATATCTTTGCTTGACTAATTTATGCAACTGAGGATAACCAACTTCAATTTGTAGCTGAACATACATGGTGGGACAATATTGGATGTTCATTGTGATAAATTTTTCCCCATGGAATCTATGCATCAATTCAATAATCTGAAAGCTATTATAGTGATGTCATCCACTTTGGCTGTTGTTATTTCAGCATGACAGCTCCTTTAATTCCTGCAAGTTCTCTCAAGTTTGGAGAGTCAAATTATGAGGTGTCAGGTCAGTGATTTATGTTCATATGATAGCTTATCAGTTATCATCAGCATCAAACTGATACCTTATCGTCAGCATCAAACTTTTTGGGCATTTTTTTTCTGCATGCTTGTCGCTTACTCTTGAGGAATCACGGAGGTAATGCTAAATAATTTGTTTTAAATATTCTGAGTCCATGATTTCAGGTTACCTCATGCGATTTATAATAGCTGCAAATCTTCTTGGACTCCCTGCTATCTCTGTCCCTGTAAGTAAAGGCATATCGTGTATCTACAACTTCATTGCTACATCATGAACATTGGACATGTAGTACTTATTGTAAACGGAAACCACATTAACTAAAGAAATCTTTGCCATATATAATTTGGAACCCTCCTAATCTCTCGAAAGAAGCCCATTATGGTTGGAAATTCTCTACTTTTTCTATAGCATACCCACTGCTCTAGTCACTTCATTTGAATGGAAAAAATTTAATATAATTAATTACCGCTACATGCTTGCTTGGTCCATTTTTTCTATCTTATGAGATGGAGCATCTTCTTTCTCGTGCGTAATACTTTCTGGAATCATGAATGATGAATTGATTGATTCTAAAACATCAATTTCTTTTATTGTTGCCTTACCTTTGAAATGTTTTACTCATTGTGCAAAACCGGTTGAGTAATGAACCTGAGAAACATAGAAAAATATGTCCTAACATTCCGATGCCTTAAAGTTCGTCCAGTGTCCAGAATTCCAAAGATTTCATTCGTGGCTATCGAATATGTTTATTGTCCCAAATGAGCACAAACTCATGTTTCTATCACTTGTTTGTTCATTTTTTTAGGTTGGTCATGATAAACAAGGACTCCCTATAGGCCTGCAACTAATCGGCCGTCCTTGGGGCGAGGCTAATATTTTGCGGCTAGCGTCTGCAGTGGAGGTGATACTTCTTTGTTCTTGTAAAGTGAAGTCTGCTTATGCTCTATAGTTATGTTATTTGCAAATTGTTTATGGAAAAAGATCTAATAACCATCACTATGACTCTTCTGGTGACCCAAACTGATCGTGGACTAGTAATAGAAGGACAATCAACCCTCTCAAAAGTGATAGGATGACGTCTCTTTTTATTATATTAGTCCAAAGTTAGTTTTGAGTCATTAAATTGTTCAAATTCTGGGTCACTGTATGAGGACTCTTTGTTTATACCTAACATAAATGCGGCCTTCCCTCTTTATCAGGAACTATGTTTGCCATCTAGGAGAACACCTTCCAAATTCTATGACATACTCAAGACAGCTTGAAGCACAATATACACTTGAACTATATAATAAAATATACAGTTTCTGACTCCAGTGAAGTACTTGGAATTTCATTATGTGTGGGTGTATGTCAATTCTACGTTTTGAAAATTCGAAATCTTGGAAGCGGTGGATTCACTCATCAATGGTGTATTATATTTCTTCTTGTGAATATGTTTCTGAATTTATGTTAACTAAATGTTTGCTTCAGAGAAGAGCATGTGATGATATTTAAGCAGTTCAATATCACTAATATTTGTCTTCCTTAGGATTTATATTCATTGGATAATCTGACTAACCCATTAGGTTTTTGCACTAATATATTATTTTTTCTTGCTATTATACATTTTGCTATTTCTCATCCAATGTAAAATTAGACTGTTACACTGGATGAATTGCTCATTTCAATTCTTGTCTTACATAAATCTACAAAAATTGTTTAATTTAATTTTAATGTTAATAAAATAAAGTTCATCTCATTATGTTCTTGTTAGTTCCATTCATAGTTTAATTTTCAAATTCGGATTAAGGTTTATATAACTTGAATTTAATTCAGTACAAAATTATTTTTTCTAAAAAAATGTCTCATGTGCCTAACACACGAAACACACAAGTAAAGCATCAAATCCGGTTTACAAGTTCTGCAAAAAGCCAGAGGAAAAATATAAGACTTTCGATGATGTGGTTCTAAAAATATATAAATTTATAACTACCAAAAACATATACATGTATCTAGATTTCTGGTTGGACAAATTGCATAATGTCTTAAATGAATAAAAATAATTATGTAAAGTAATCTATTTCTTGATAGGATAATGTGTTTAACAAGCCTTTTTTTTATCAATGTTTCTCCCTCCAAGTATATATCTTCACGTGCGAGGTTTATGGACAAAAAATATACATTTTATGATGTAAAATAACACTAAAATAAGGCCTGCCTAACAGTTTTTTTTAGAATCTTGGATAGATTATATATATAAGCCTGTCTACAGTTGCCTAGTTGTTTCTTATTGAACTCTAGGCAAGATTGAGTGCAACTTAGATGGGTTGGATCAGGTTGGAGCTTCATCCAAATCTAATCTGAAGTTGATGAAAGTCAACCCAAATCCAACCCAACCCGTTCTCAAACTCAAGAAGCTCAATCTAAATCCAATCTGTCGGGTTTGGTTTGGATTCGGGTTAAGTTCGATTTGGGTTTAACTTCTAAAATGTGTCATTTTAAACAATTAAAACTTTGTAAAAGTTAGTGCTCGGGCTTGGCTATTGAGGAATGCTTTCATTTAAAATATAGAAATAAAACCATAAGGGCTATTGGTTTGGGTTTGGCAATAGAATAAGTGATGGGATGGGATAAGGGTAATTATGGGGATAAGTGCGTGAGATTAGGGGTGGTAAACGAGCTGAGCTTTGACCCGTTCAGGCTTGGATCGTTTAGGCTCGGGCTCAGCTCGGCTCGGGACTGAGCTTCATTTTGTGTTCAAGCTCGGCTCAGGCTCATTTAGCTAAAAAAAAAAACCTTATTTTGCATTTGAGAAGTTACATTTTATAAATCACAACACCTTATACTGTTATACATGTGAAAGTAACATAAGCTCGGGCTTGGCTCGTTCCTCCTTTTTTTGTTAAGTAAACGAGCTTGTCTAGACTCGGGCTCGGCTCAGCTCGTTTACAAACTGAGTTTTAAAAATTGTTCAAACTCAGCTTGTTTATCTAATCAAACGAGCCTGAACGAGTTTTAACCAAGCTGAGCCCGAGTTGAGCCCGAGTTGCTCGGATCATTTACCAGCCCTACGTGAGATGACAGCTTATCTCCGTTTGATATAAAAAATAATCGGGATAAACTGTTGACAGTTGTCCTAATTTTAAAATGAAAATGAGGATATTTTGTTCCACTTAAATGCTGAGATAACATTTATCCTCACTTTTTCTTCTAATTTTGACAAATCTAAATATCAACAAAATTAATGGATTTTTTATCCCTTGTAATTATGACAATTTATTCTCAAAACCTTAACCTCTTATCAAACTAGTCCCAGAAGTACATATTCTAGGTAAAAAAACATTGAACAATTCAAATTTTATTTCAAAATAAATTAAAATTTAAAATATGACTTAGAATATTTAATTATAGCGTTTTCTACTTAGGGTTCGGGTTTTCAAACCCTCAAACCAAACTTAATCCAAATTAAGTTTGGGTTACTCGGGTTTGGGTTTGGGTTGACCGTAACCGCTAAACTTCTAACTCAAACTAATCCAAATGTCGGGTTGGGTCGGGTTCAACCCATCCAAGTTACACCCTATAACCAATCTTCGAATGAGGGTGCATGAGGAACTCTTAAAAGTCATTTAGATGTGAGATTAAAAAGCAGTGATTTTTATATCTTGTGTTCTAAACTCAATTTTAATAAAAATATAACTTTCGTAGTTTTTTTATTTATTATTATGATCAAAAACAGGTTTTTCTACACTGAAAAGAGGGATGTGTGAATTTGAATCCCTGTTTGTTGTTTTTTTTTTTCAATCCATTTTTCCAGACGCGGGTCCGCCCAAATGCCACCCAAATGGGTCCTACTTATAAAAAAAATATTACACGTATATTTTACAATCTATTTACAATCAAAATGCAGTAGTTTAATTTTTTTTAAATCATATATTTTATATAATAAGATATATATTTTTTTTAAAAATGAAATATATATTAAAATAAATTGAATGATATTACTTATAGAAAATATAATTTTTTTTAATAAAATATTTAAATGGTTGGGTTAACTGTGTATATGAGTAAGAGTGCTGTTGCGCACAGTTTTTTTCTAGTTCAAATTCCAGTTCTATATGTATCGATAGAAAATCAACGGAGCATTAACTCACATTAATGAGGTGTATACTTCAATATAAATTTTTCATATTTTTTATAAATGCATCTATGTAATTCATTAAAACATATAATTTATTTTTATAAATAAGTATACATCATATTAGATGAAATATATTATTTTTAAAAAATTTAAAATCCATGTAGACTGGAATTAGACTGGACGTTATCTTTATCCATAGAAATGGATTGGAGGCCGTAAAAAAAGTCTGAGTTGGCGATCCATTTAACTATTAGGGTGCGTTTGGTTGCGCGATTGTAAAACTGATTTTGTAGGAATCTGCGATTGCAAAACTGATTCTGCAGGAAGCTCACTTTCTCAGCTTTCTGAAATCGCAGCTTTTGGACACTATTTGCCTGAAATCTGTGTGCATGAAGCTGCTACAGTAAAATTATTTGGTTACGCGATTGTAAACGCAACTTCCTCCAATGGCAATCGCAGCGCAATCGCGCAAGTGGGTCCGGCTCAACCCACGAAATTTTCTTCATGCGATACGTTTACCTCCCGGTGAGACTAACCCTTTTTGATCACCACCCACACAACTATAACTGCTCTCTCGGACTCCTCTGGTCTCCCCTTCTCATCGAACCCTCCTCTGTCTCCGCAGCCATGGTGAGATCCGTAGTCGGAGAAGAAACCCAACTCAAACCATTCGAAGACAGCCTCTCCCAATCCGGAATCCCTTCACAGGTAAAAACCCATACAATAAAAATCCCAACTTTTCTTTCGTTTCCAGTCTCTCTACAGTGTGGGTTTCGATTTCGCAGGTGGGTCTGATCGTGGGGAAGCTGAGTCCTTCCCTGGACCGGGGATTCATCTACGACTTGATCCCGACGCCTCCCACTGAGTCGGGAAGACTCGCTTGTTCTCTGACCGAGATCTTCAGAGAGGATCGCAAGAAGGGACCCCCCTCGAAAGGGGGGAAGCCTTCGCAGGCCGAGATCGCTTCGCTTTCCATCGATGGGGATTGGGTCGCCGAACATGCTCGCCAGGTTTTGTTTCGAATCTGCTTTTGCTGTGTTATATTGTGATGGGTTTTGTTTGAAATCATGATTTTTTTTTTAATTCTTGTTGCAGGTGTCTAGAATGTTATTGGGTGGTGTGAACGTGGTTGGGGTGTATGTTTGGGCTTCGGAGAACTCGTTTAAGAGTTCAAATTTGATTCTTTGGCAGGTTTTGTTTCTTATATCTTTTGTGGGATTTCTATGTTGGTGTTGTTTGTGGATTTTGTGATGTTTGATAGATATGGTTGTTGGTCATGCATTTGCGAATTAGAATTACAGTGAGATTGTGTTTATTTATTTATTTATCTGTGGTTTTTTCTTGGTGTCATCTATGAATGTTTTTCACATTTGCTTATATATGATCATAATTTGAGGTGATCACAGTTAGGCTGTCAGTTTGGATAGCTAGTCATTTTATTCCATTGTATATGTGGGTGATGTGTTAGTTTTAGATAGCATAGGTTCTTTCATTAGTAAATGCGATTTCAATTAATTCTTTTGAAGATGGTAGGAGTGAGTAATATATTTATTGACTTAGTGACTTTTTTGTTGCAGACGGTCAAAGGCGTTGCTCAGGCTGCACCTTTTCATGATAATAATTTGGATGAGAGGTTGCTTGTTCACATTTCTTATAGTCCGAGAAGGTGACCACTCTTGTTTGTTTGCAAATGCTTTCTTAATCCTAAGGATTAATTTCAAAAGCATTTGATTCAGTTTTCGTTGTTCTTAATTAACTTTTCTTGGTTTTCGGATTTACCATTGAAGTTTTTCTTGCAAGTTTGAGTGATCCCCAGGAAATTTGTTTGGTTTTAGCTGTTCTTACCATCAATTATTTAGGAGAACCAGGAACCAGGCTCTGCGTGTATGTTTTGTTGTTTCTTTGGTGTTTAATATGTTCAATTGATCGGAGGATATGATCACATATAATTTGAACAAGCATTTTCCCCTCCATTTTAATTCTTTATACTCCGATGTATGTTCTTTATTTAGTACTTTGTGTCTCGCTGTAACGCATCTTGTCACTCTCCAGAAAATCAATGCTGCTTTGCACTCACTTAACCAACATTACAAAAAATGAATGAATGCTGCTTTGCACCCTGTTGGAAACGCTTATTACTGAAAACTGCTAAGCAGAATAACTGTTATTCTAAGGGAATATCTAGAATGAATGAAACCAATTTGAAATTTGAGTGAAATGAATTTGTGCTATCTTCAGGAGTTTTTGACTTAATGGTCCAATTATTTTATGGGTTTGATAGCTTCTATAATGAGTGGAGGGCTAATATCATAACTGGGGAAGCTTGGGGAAGAGTGAAGACTCAAGGATTCCCCTCCTTACCCCCACTCAGTGAAATATTTTCCTCCTGGCTTACCCAGTCATGCCTACAGGCCCTACACCCTCTCTCTCTTGTATAAGAAGAAGAAATCTGTGACAGTGGCTTACCTATCTTGATTTGATGAGAAAGATACTGGCTATCATTTATTCTCTGTCTCACCTTTTTGTAGTTCACTGTAGGGCTTTTAGGATCATTCTTCATGACATTTTTACCACACATACACCCTCATGGATGCTCAACATTGCAACTGGCAACCCATTTTACGGCCTTAGTATTTTTCTATGAAGTGCTTATATTAATGTATTATTTCGTAGTGTTGGATAGGTGGACCTGCCGAAGTTGCGTGTTGGGTTCAAATAATCCATCAAACAGTCTACGACCTTGCGATTTTAAACTGGGCAAGCTGTTAGCATCTCTTCAAAATTTTAAATGCCAGTACAACTTCGAAATAAGGTAAATTTCCAATTTCTCTGGGACTTCTCAAAGAAGGCATAGCATTGTGCTTTGATGATTAAAATGCCTGTTAATCATTTATATGTAAATGTGATAGGAAATGCTTCTTGTGTATATGTTTACATGCAAGATATTATTCGCTTTGTTTTCAATGAGCTTGTGGTTTTCAAACACGTTGTGAAGTGTAAGATAAATGGTAATGTATAAGCATGGGTTATCCACCTCCATTAGATGGTTCGAGCTTAAACCATGACCTCACCTCACCTCATCCCACCCCCAATGAGCCTTCTAGTCCAACCAATTTGTGAGTCTGGGCTTGGGGCATTGCAGATACTAAGAAAGATTTAGTGCAGATTGTATAACTCCCCTTGAGGAATGTAATTAACTTTTTAATTAAATATAAAAGGTCTAAGGTATGGTTTTGGTTTAATATGATGTCTATATGATGTATATGGGGAGGGGAGGCTTAGAAAAGCTATGCTGACATTCCACTTTCATAATATCACATCACTATCTTATTTAAATCAACTACTCAAAATCCCCTTTGTTCTCCAAGGTTCCCACTCTTACTATAACTAATTCTAATATCAGCTAACTATCCTAAGACCCAGCTGATGCAACCATTTGCCCTCACTAGATGAAACTCTAAAACCATGTGGCGACAGAGCCATTTATAATATTGTCCATGCAGAAAGACTGAAATACCTATTCTCTAGCCACTTCCTAAATCTTCAACGTAACCCAACACATGAAGATCCAATCAATTTGGATTCATTGGAAGATGACAACGAGTGGATTATGGATGTCGACGGCCCAGTATTCCAAGGTGAAGACTTGATATGGTCTCAAGTGGAGCATCAAGCATACGGCGACACCATAGAACATCAACGCCCGAGACGATCCACGTAGCAGGCTTAACAATTTGAAGGTGCAAGACGACGTGGGAAACTGCCAATCATTGAGGAGCCTGAAGATGAGGACGACGACGATGATGAAGACGATGAAGTCATCCCTGCAACACAATTTCAGAGCCAAGAAAGAGTTGGATCATCAGATGAAACAAGAGATGTGGATAATGAAATTCAGGAAGAAGATACAAATTCGGATGACAATAACGGTAGACACGGCAATGATGGTGGTGGCACCTCTTATGGTTATGGCACACCATTAGGTGGAATCCAGGGAGGGGATTTTGTAATCAATGCAATGGATTATCTATTTAAATAAAATTTCTTCACTTTTATAGTTTTATGTTGTAGTTAATTAGTTATGCATTTTTATTTCAAACCAAAACCATTGTAAAATTATTAATATCTTCAATCAAATTATTCTTATTCATTTTCATTATTTTCCACAATTTTCTATCTTTTGTTTTTGCTTTTTTTTCAGTTTTTTTCCTTTTTTTTTCAAAAAAAAAAAAAAAAATTTCGGCCAATCGATATATCGATCGGAGGCCTAATCGATATATCAATTATATCGATATTTAAAACATTGAGCCACTATGTAATATTTTGCCTCCACCATATTCTCTCTCCAAAGGATTGGTCCTCCAAATGTCTCACCTTAGAATAATCCCCGTAAACCCTGACCAATGTATTAAAAACCAGCTAAATAAAGTAAAAAATGTTAATCCTGAAAAACTTGACTTGTGTGTGTGTGTAGCATGTTCCATTGTGTCAAATAATTTTTCTTGAACATGACTATTAATTACCTGTTGTGAATTTTTTTTCCTTATTGAAGGCTGTTCTTGTTTTGATTTTCTAATGTTTCTGAAAAACTGCACATGAATCATCCTTTATTTAAAGGTTTCACATGTGTCTAAATTCATCAGTGGTGTTTTTGTGTTTCTCTATATAATGACCTTTACATTCTTATTTCTTACAGATTGCCCATTTTCAGTGAGGCATTCAATGCCTCTTCATGGGGAGATGTTCTTCGAAATGGAGTTCATGCCCATGCTAAAGAGTTGAAACATGCCAGAGCCTTAATAGATGGGGACTTGGTAAAGCCGAACTAGATAACTAACATTACAACCTTTTTTTTAGTCATGTTTAATTTCTTGCATATCATTGAATTGATAGAGACATGCCTTTCAACACATCTTTTTTGTTGTATGATACTAAAACAGGTTATGATATTAAAACAGGTAGATACCTTATAAAAATGTAGAATATGTGTGTTGATTTACAATTTTTGGAGAAAAAGTGAAGCTCTGCAACCTGTAATTTTATTGGAAAAAGAGAATAACCTCTTACAAGGATGGGGGCATGAGATATGGCGATAGGTTGTTATTAAAATCCTGAAGCAATGAGGAACCCTGCTATTTATTGGTTCAAGTAGCTGTGCTGACAAAAACTCCTTTTCTTTTCCCAAAGCCAATGTGTAATTTTTTTTATTAAACAAGTATATCTCATGATGCTTTTATGTTCTACAATTTAAATGGCTTAACTCATGTTATGTGGCTTCTATTTTATCACTCATTTAGGTAACAGAGGATCAGCAATGTACTTCAGAGGGGTCACATAATGTTGAACTATATTTACCGTTCCTGATGCATTCACCTTCTGAAGGTGTGGTTACTTCTCTATTGATTTTCAAGTAATTTTTTTATGTCATCTATTTACCACAATGTTAGAGAACCTAACATTATGGAATGTCATCTGAAGCCTGCAGTGGTGGTAAGGAGGTTGTTGGCGTTGTTGTTTTTAGTGGATCTATATATTCTTCTACTTACGCAAGTCCAAAAGAACCTGTCTTGCAAGCTTTATCTGATTTGAAGGTATTCATAATCACTCTAACTCGTAAATGGATTATCATGTGAATTGGTTTTGTATAATGCTGTACTCTTGGCATTTGAAACAAGTACGTAGACAGTTTCTGATGTCATCTTTTTCACCTCTGATGCATGGGTACTTTATATGGTCAATATATCCATATTGAATGCTTGTACAAATGTTTCCATGTGATAGTTTTGGAACAATCTTCGGATGTAACATACATGCTATGCATATGCACTTTGTTCCATCTTTCTTAAGGCCATTAGATACAGTGTACAACATGGGGATATAAAAATAAATAGAAGCCCAAAACTGATTACTCTTATTATTTTATGCAAGTTGTTTTTAATTTTTTTCAATCAAGTAGGAAGTTCTTATCCTGTATCACGTTGTAGCCATTTGTTTCTTGGTGGGTGGTGGCCTTGGATTCATGCTATCGATTTTAACGTTATTATTTATATTTATCTGCTTTAGGGGGATATTATTGCCACTTTAGAAAGCAGATTAGATATCATTTGCGATGAGGCAGAGAGGGATGCAGGGTCAGGTTCTGATAGTGTTGGAGAAGCGGGTGACATTTTGGATGAGAAATCCATGCATCAAGTTCGATTGTGTGAAATGAGGTAAGATGCATAATGTAGCATATTTGATGCAGTTTCATCGTTTTAAGTTAAATAGAAATTGATCACATGAGTAGCTCATGCTGCCGCTGACTTCGGCAATAAAATCTACCTTTCAATTAAATAAAAAAGCACCTCAAAATTTTCTATTCAAATCTTGTGAGCCTTCATTTAAGAAGATAAAAATCTTGTGTGGCCGCATATGTGTATGCGGGCTGCATATTGGGCGTCTTTGGACTGAACCGTATATGTGGCCGCATATGCACCCCGCATTAGACTGCATATCCAAACAGTGTCCATATATACTATAGATGACATGTTTTTGCATACGCAGTTCCTTTAAAGGCTAAACTATGCATTTTGAATTGGTAAACTTTGTTCTTAGTAATCAGCATTACGGATATGACATATATATGTGGTTTTCATATTCTGATAGATAGGTCTGCATATTTTCCGCTACAGAAAATCTTGTAGCCTCTGCTTTCCAAGAAGAGTTCTTGTTCCTTGGTTGACTGGTGTTTTCGTTTGCGACTACCTGCAGCCTTCAGAAACTTTAGAGGTTTGTAATCATGGTTTGATGCAAAATTCTGTATCTGGTTTTTGTTTTTTATTTCAATATTAAAAGATGGTTGAATTTTTTTTGTATCTAGTAGCCTGCTTTAAGATTGTTTTTGTTGCTTTTTGGTCGCATGATTGCAATTTTTTCTGTGCTACGAGGAGTATATTTAGGCACATAAAGTGGTGTGTTAAAGATAGGCTGTTTTATGTACTACTATATTTTTAATGAGATGCTTGCCTTCTTAGTAGGAGTTGTGCTACTAGTTTCTCTTGGTTCCATTTTGACATTATATGGAAGAGAAAAAAAATCAGAATCAAAAGTATTCAATCTCAGAGCAAGAATTGAAGATCCATTCTAATGCTTATTAAGATCTGTTCTAACCTTTAATTTTCTTCTAGTCTGCTCCATCACTAATTTTCTGTGGACTGATTCGACTGATGAGGGCATTTGCTGCTTATAGAGCGTTCCATTAACTTGATCATTACATAACACATAAATATTGATCTTCGTCCCTGCCTCATCTGTGCCATTGTGTAACTCCTTTTTACAAGAATTCAGGGTCGGTGCAGAATAGCTTTGCTGTACTTAAGTTTAAAAGAGGACATGCACACATTTTATGACACACACTTCAAATTATTCAGCGGTAATCGCAAGTTGTGTTCTGCATTATTTTTCAGTGGACTGATATTCTCCACCGTCTTGTTATTCTTGGACTCAACCTTTATAAGTGCCACAATTTTTTTGAATCACCCATTTGTATCAATAAATCTCTTACTAATGCCTCCTTTTTGTTGCCGTGTAGGATCTGAAAGATCGCTGTAAAGAGATAATGTCCTTGGAATTTCCAGCAGATGCAACATCCATTGTAGAAGTGGAAACACAATCTACCTGCACAATAGAGAGAGCATTTTGGGATGCAGTTACTGGCACTGCAGCAACCATGGTTGATAGCCCAACGAAGGACGACATGAAACCTTTAATTAAAGGAGGCAAGAGCAGGCAATCAGGGGAATTTAATTTCAACATGATTGCAGTGGCCATCCTCATATTGTCCATCATGATTGGGTGCGGAATTCTCTTCTTTGGTCCTTTAAAGTTGTAGCCCTTTTTAACTTTAGCCATTCCATTTTCTTGTTCAATATTTTTAGAATCCTTGAACAATTAATTATTATGGGTTTAAAATCAATGAGGGAAATGTAAGGCAACATATTTATTTGGTTGCTGTTGAAGATCAATGTGAAAGCTGGTGGAGGTTTTGTTTTTATTCTTTTGAGAATCTTTTGAGCGTGTGAAAGTGCAAACCATCCTCAGTCCTTTTGGACAACTCTCCATCAAATTTGGTCAAAAGAAATCTTTCCAATTGTTTCTTTATAACTTCAGTACTTTTTTTATGTGATGCTTGGTGGAAGAAAGTTATTGTTCCATCAAGTTAGGAAAAATTTCCTTCTATGGAGTCAAATCATTATGGAAGGATTGGATTTTGGAATTGTATTCCCATCGAAAATGTTATATCCAATTAACTTTATGGCCTGCTTTTTTGAGAGCTTGTCCAACTTGTATTTAGTGATAGAATGTGGGAGAACAATAATTGGAGGCTGGATAGAATAAAGAGCAAATACTTTATGGCCTGCTTTGCATTAATCAAATTGGTGATGAACTACTACACAGGGTGGTTGTGAGCAAGGTGTAAAATGTTGAAGCTTTTATGGGCTGGCAATTGGGGGATTATGCCCACAATTTGAACACTAGGGCTCCCGTTTGGATAGAGAATTATGTTATTATGAGATTCATGGCTATTCTAATATAAATAAGGGTAAAATGATTTTTTTATTTGATTGTGTTTTAAATTATTCTCATTTGAAAACGTAATAATATAGTTTTTGTTATTTGGATAAAATGTGAATAAGGTCTGGATAAAGATTTATAAAATATAAAAAAATGATGGCAATTGATTTATAAGAGGTGATGACAGTTGATTTGACAGTGGGCTCACATATTATTTTGGGTTGAATAACTTGAAATAATTTAATTCCAGAGGTTAGCTGGAATCCATATACCAGTTAATTTTGTCATACAGATTCTCATTTATTCTAGCATTTCAAATGCTCATTATGAGGATATTTTGATTACTTCTCACTTATTCTGGGCCCTATTCTTGAATCAAATAGGAGCTAGACGTTATCTATGTAGTTCTTAATACGGTGGATGAAATGTATAATTCCTTTTTTTTTGTATTTTGTATTTTTTTTTCTTTTTTGCATTTTACGAGAAAGTGTCCGTTGGAGTGTTTAAATTTTTTTTTCCCAAAAGTATACAGTTTGTTAAATTAAATATGTAACTAAAAAAATAAATAAAAATAAAACATGTTATGCTCCAGTCGGTGTGGTCTATTTTTGAAATTTTAAATTATATATATGACTAATGCAATTTATTCTTTTATTATAAATTCATGTACATATTTTTATGTTTTTGTTTTTTTAATAGTATATAATGTCACAGTGGAGATATGCACAAATGATTGAGGGCCCAACTGATGACAGAGGCAATGGGAACCTAAAACCCAGCCCAGCCCAGTGAAAGACTAGGCTGGGCAAAGAAAAGCCCATTTGATTCCCATTACATCCTAAAAGAACAAATCACCACTGCCAACATGTGAAATTTAATGTTTCAAAGACCTATTCTTGTTTCACTGTCCCTATACCACCTCATTGAACTTGTAAAAAAACAAACAAAAAAGAGAATAAAATTAGACACGAAAGTTGCAACAAAATTGTCCTATCTAACCTCTCTCTCCTCCCCCCTCTTGAACTTCAAACCCATAAGAAAGTGGTCCACATGCAATAAAAAATTGGAACCCTGCCCATGTGACACCAGGGCACCACATGACTCAATCCTCTTCAATATTTTGTGCTATGATCAATGTTTCTTAGGCCACCCACATTCCCATTACTTTATAAAAAAAAAATTCCCCTTTTAGAATGACAAGTGTCATTCCTGTGCAGAAATTCCTGTCCATAGATGCAATCTGAACATCCAAATTAAAATCTTATATACTCTTAACAACCCACTTCCATTATCTGAGCCCTACATTTATAGATGGAGCAGCATTGGCAGTACTACTTGTGCATGCATGGTGTGGCCCTCTCTCTCTCTCTCTATTATTTTTTGTGCATGCAATTCAAGCATAATTAACAAAACCTTATTTTGGGACATAAACACCCACTTGGCTTACGTGGAGAGAGTGACATGTATGGATATGTAATAAGTTTTATATGATGTATTTGCAAAGCATATGGATTGTGAACTTCAAGGCACATGGAACTGTGGTCACTTGGGAACTCAAAATAAGTTGTGCTTCTTGTGGATCTAAAACCTCACCCCAAGGCATGTTGAGAGGTGTGCTTGTGAGTTGGTGTATGGGGAGGCTTTTTTTATTTTTATTTTTATATTTTTAGAGGAGAGCTTGATTTGCTTCTTGGTTGGACATTTTTAAATAATATGATAAAACTATACTTGCAGTGTAGAAGGATGGTGGATCATCCAAATAGAATATCCGAATAATTTTTTTATAAAATTTTTGGTGGAAGCATGGATAAGATGGAGCTATAATGCTCAAGGAGATGAATATTCTTAATTATTCTTAATATTCTTAAAATTAAAAAAATTATATGAATGTTCACTCTCTTTCTTTTTTCTTCGCATTTGTTGGTGGATAATTCTTGGCCATAAAAATATTTATCACAGGTGATTAGAGCTAAACATTATAATGCTAAATATAAGGCACACTGGAGGACAACTATACCTGTCCATTTGTTTTCTGAGTTAACATTGTCAAGCATACATTGATACTTTAGGATAAACAGTTATCTGAAGAGATTTTTGTTTTGTTGCATTTTTATTTGGTAAATCGTTATTTTTTTTTGCCTTGGTATCATTTAGTTTTAAATTGAGGTGAATAAGGTTAGATGATTCATTTTAGCTTTCACTTGAATTATTAGATTTGGACTTACGGCTAATCAACACACAATTATAAGAATTTATCAACATGCAACAAATGAAATTTTTTGAGAGCATTGATGCACTCAGTCGGTTTTGTATGGTAACTTAGATTACAAGGCACATGATTAAGTATATATTCCATTATGGTAATGCATGATATGATATTTTATTATTTTAATATATAATTTATTATAAAAAATGTAAAAATATTTACATTCAACTTATACGATTACGTCAGAAATCAGACGTGTTACATCATCCCACTATTTTAGGTGTCATAATGAAGGAACTGTGAGTTGATGGGGGTAAGAAAATAAAAAAAACTATGATTTCGTGAAGGCAAACATCTCAAGGTAATTAATTAAATTAGGACAAGCTAAAGCTAATGGAACGTTTTTCTGAATTAAGCTTCTACTTTACTCTTTGGTTGAGGACCCGTATGAGTTTATATTAGGGCTGCAACTCGGACAGGTTAGGTTCGGATTGACCACAATTTGAATCTAACCCGAATTCTAAACTATTCAACCCTAACCCGACCCAGCCTGATTTTCAACCCGAATTGGACTAATACAAACCCAACTTGTAATTAAATAAACCAACCTGACCTAACCTGTAAGATTATTTAAGTTTACCTAAAATTTGGATTGCTCAGATTAGAAACTACAAAATGAACAGCCATGTTTTTTTTTTTTTTAAACTATTAGTTTACGGATTTGGGTTGGGTCGGGTTGTCAGTGAGGCCAACCCTAACCCAATCTAATTTATGAGTCAATCCGAGTTGATCAATCCAACCCATGTAAAAATTGAATCCAACCCAACCCAAGTTGGAGCCCTAGTTTAAATTGTAACAAATAATAACATAGATAGGGACCGAATGAGTTTATCTATGAAAGTAATAACATGGGTTCTATTCTCTATTGAACATTCTCCACTGAAAACTTCTTGGTAGCCCATCAAATGATCTCAATTGCAGGGACTGCATAAGCAATAGTTGAATAAATTTTGTTAATTAATGATATTATTTTTATCTTATTTGAATTTATTTATAATTTCTGGCAGATATATGAGACATGCAAGGCAGTTCAGCTCCCTCTGAAATTGCTATCAACGATTTATACAAAAATTTCAAAGACAAAACTTTAGATCTTTGAAATATCAATGAATGAAATATGAGCTCTCTATGGAATTACTATCAATTATTTATACAAGACAGAAAATTCTTGTTCCTAGATCTTGACTTACCACTGGGGTGAAGTGGTTTAATTGTTTTTCGTTGTTCAACACGTAACTCTATTTTTTTCTCATCCCTAATTTAAATTTTGTAATCTTTTCTTTACTGCATGATATGCATCATAGGCAAGACTGTATTATATTGATCCTCCAAAAAAAAAAAAAAATTCAAAAAAATCAAAACAATCTTTCACGTGTGAACACACATAATGGAGAATCACGGCCCATCCGACCCAAACATTCGATCAAAACTTCCAACGCCGTCAGATCAGCGTGACTCACCCCAAAAAAAAGGCCCATCAAAGACGTGGCTTTCATTGCTCCAAATTCCAAAGCACACGGATGCTACAGAACTCATTATCATTACCAAGTTGTTTGTGCTTTTTACATATACACACATAATAATAACAACAACACATAAATATAATATATATATATATAAAGATTTTGCTTTGTCTTGTTATGCTTTTTTAATATGTATATCTTAGGTCCCTCGTTTTCTTATGTTCCATCAACGCATGCAGGACACACCTACTGTTCTCTCTCTCTCTCTCTCTCTCTCTCTCTAGAGTTTTATATCTTCCCATTCAGAGGTAAAAAGTCACCCCAATTGGATGCTTGTTTACAAAAATCATGGCCTTGTAAAGTGAGAAATAAAAAAGAAACAAAAATGGTTGTCGTGCACTGTACATAACTGCAGATAAATCTAGACAGGATAAAAAGCTTATAGCACTATTATTATGTATGTGTCATGTTTGTATTTAAAAAACAAAACTCTGCTGGGTTTTGTCTTTGTGAAGACATTAATTTGGACAAGTTTGTAAAAAAATATTTAAATAACTTTTGTTTAGAATTTTTTATAATTATATTTTATTAGATTTTTGAAGAAAAACACATTTAAAATGTATGATTTATTTGGATTTATTAGGTGTTTTCAGGGGGTTATTTGGATTTCAGTAAGATTTTAGGGGTTGTATGGATTTTTCCCTTAATAAAAGTTTATTCGCATGATATATATATGGGAAAAATTAATACAACCCTATGAAATCTGAGTGAAATTCATATAACCTCCTGATTTTTTTTAAAATCCATATAACCCCTTGAAAACACATAGTAAATCCAAATAACCCCCTGAATAAAATTTTCATTTATAGATGATGAATATTTTGCAAATATTTCGTTTGGTTAACCCTGACTGAAGACACAATATACTAAACAATTACTACAATGTATAAAAATGCAAAAAATTATATGAAAATGATGATTTTAACCTCTCTGCATATATTATAAAACCCAATCCGGATGGGTGAAATTGTCATTTATAGAAGATTTTTCACATTTTTAGCATATTGTAGATTTTTTTTATGTTTTCTATTAGGGTTAACCAAACATAATATTCACAAAATATTCATCATCTGTAAACATAAATTTTATTCAGGTGGTTATTTAGATTTATTAAATGTTTTCAAGGGATTATGCGAATTTTAAGAAAAGCAGGGGTTACATGGATTTCAATTATATATATATTGATTGAGCACAGTATGAAGTCACTAGAAATAATTATTTTTATTAAATTCGAATCATTTATACATGGGGAGGGGGGGGGGGGGGGGGAGGAAAAATGTGATCCTGAGCAAGATTTGAGTATCTACTGATGAAAACTTTTCATACTGAGGAACCTCTATTTCTTGTCATCATGGGCACCAGCCTGTGTTTCATAAAAACTCCCACCAAAAAAGTCACATGATACAACTCTACACAATGGCCTAATAAGAATAAGATGGTAATTAAAAAAAAAAAAAAAGGATTTTTAGTTTTAAGTCCATGTAAACTATATGATTTAGTGATCAATCTTTTACTTCTTCATATTTTGATTCAAGTCTCCAGATTTAAATAATATGTTCCTTTTTAGTCTCTCTTAGGAAATAAAAAGAAAATTAAATAATTTAGGAATAAATCCCTGGAAGGGACTAAAAAAGAACATACCCTTTAATTTAAATATGAAAATTTAAACCGAAATATGAAGAAGTAAGAGATCAATCACTTCATAGGGATTTAAAAATAAAAAAAAATATAATAATTCCAGGAAGGATTGTAATAGTATGCACCCTAAATTATAATTAAAGACAAATATAATTTATCCGGATATATAGCTTGTATCCCAAAATACCAAATGAGTTAAATGTTCTCAGATTCTCAGTTCTGATAGCAGGATTTCAAAAAAAAAGAAAAAAAAAGAGACCACGAGTAAAATCTGGTTCACAGATATTACTCAAATAACCTAATTAATGAACTTTATTGGGCGTAATTATATGCAATCATTGTATGCATGCAGTCCCACATGTAATTCTATTAAAGGGATATATGTCTTATAAGATCTCGTGATTGTTTTGTTTAATTTTCCATTTCATTTAACATAGTATAAATGTATAATATCCATTTCAATTGTGTATAAATAATCATTGCTCGTTACATGGATACTTAAAAAAAAAAAACCAAAACATGCATATAGACCATAATAACAAAATACATTGAATTTTTCAGTCATTTATTCATCAAATTGTGTACTAATATCTTTAAAATCTAGGTATCCATTTATTTTAAATGATTTATGACAATTTTCATAATTTTTAAATTAATCCTATATAATTGTTTTAACCTCCTTCGCACCCAACATACAAGTTTCTTGCATGTTGTTCTCAAATTAATAATCACGTTACATCTAAAAAATAGTATAATCACTTTTGTACATACATCATATTTATCTTACATATGATTTATTAATGTACACCTACTAAACTGGATGGAATCAAACACACGAACTTTGTGATTATTATAAAGACTTAACTGCATATAAACTAACATTACCAACCCTATTACCTGGGCATGTAAAAGAATATCTTATATATATTATTAAGATATCAAAACATATTTCATTTGAAACCATCCATGGCTGTTCAGGAAAACCGCTTTTGTTGAGCTCACAGAATTGCCAATGCTTCTGTTGTTCAATTTTTTTTATTTTTTTTATTTTCACAGTACCTTCTCCTCGTGGTCTTGTCACACTGTGAAATATAATGCAGTGTTTTCACCACTGTTACTGTTACTTCCCCAAAAAAAAACAAAATATAATAATAATAAAATGAAAAACAGAACAAGATCTTCCGTATACATGCAAGTCCATCTTCACAAAAAATTTCACTCAACGTGTCACTGTTTCCTCAAATCCTGACCGTCCAAATCGCCTCTAATTCTCCCAAGGTAAACCCAATCACAACTCCCCAGACTGTGTAACAGTTGCATGTTAGGTTTGGTTTTTTCTTTTTTTTTGTGCTGTACAAGAGAGAGGACACACTGATCACCTGTGACTGTACTGGATGAGGGTATTTTAGTCATTTAAGTTTTCGACAACATGGTGAGTGGGGACAGAGTGGTTCATGTGAGTGTGTTGTCTTCATCTAGGAATGACTAATTTGCCCTTGATTCTGAATTAATACCAACCTTTATATTATTGTGAGAATAATACAAATGAAGGGGGAACATGAGAATATATATGGAATGGAGAACAGTGAAGGGGAACAGTGGTTTTGTTTTTACGTAGGTTTTGCTACAGTTTTTTGTTATGTGTTGTTGATAATATTCTAACTATGGTTCTTATTTTTATATGATCTTTTTGTGTTTGTTTTGAGACCACACAAATCAGGGGGTGGCTGTCATTTAAATAAACAAAAAAATAATGTGTGTGCCTTGTTCATGGAAGGTGGTCAACATTAACAGCTAATTTTAACACACACCATCTTACCAACCAAAAACACAAACACACACACACACACACACACACACCCAAAACAGTTTAGTTGGTGGATATAGTTTTGTATCCCATGGAATAATAGATATGCAGGATATATAGAAGAGGAGGATGATTTTCTGTTTCACTATTATTATTTTTTCTATTTGGATAATATTTTACCTTTTTTTGTTTGTCATGTTAGAAATTTATATGGTTACAAGGGGTAAGAAAGAATAAACCATGTCCACCTTTCAGCTTGTTTAATTTGTTTGATGAATAAGAGTTTGGATTAGCGGATAACAAACTTAAAAATAAAAAAAATATGTTTGTTTAATATGGATAGACAGCAATATGTATATTTGATTAAATTAACTAAACTAAACATATATACTGATAATTACGCGTAGAAGAGTAAGATATAATTTATTCCTACTTATTCGTCTAATATTATAACTAATTCAATAAGATAAATACAAAAGATATAAGTTCATGAAAACTGAGAGAGGATTAACAACCAAAACAAAAAAATAATTTGATTTTCCTCTATGTATTCCCATATAACTATTTTATATAAGATAAGTTATACACAAACCAAATTGGGGTTAAGATATAATGATCGAAGTTTATTAACCTAACTTATCACTGCATAATTATTATTGCTTATCCACATGCATTAGACAAACATATTTTTTAGATTCGTATTATTTCATTATTCACTTTATTATTCACGAAACAAATAAGGTCTTACATTCCACCAATATCGAATCCCCTCTTCCACCAAAGGATTTTGAGTATACAATATAATGTGGAATTGAGGGTGCATTTATTTAAAAGGATTTTTATTCCTTCCTTGAACATATGTGATTTTTAGGACATCTACACGACTACACCAAAAAAAAAAACACTTCAGAAGTTACCAGATACTTTTTTTCAACTTTTTTCATGGATCCACATATTTTTTGTTTTTTTTTTTTAAATCCAGAGATGGTGCTTCATGTGATTAAAATGCTCACATTCAAAACAAGGGAAAAAAGTGTTCCACACTCACTGATGTACCATACTTTTAAGACCTAATATGTCACATGTTTGTCGGATATAAGAGTACAGGTTAAATATATGAGCGCCCATAGTTTTTACCCACGAAGTAGTTCAACCCATCTCTCTCAAAAACATAAAAATGTGATTTTTTTAATAGGTAAACTTACTCGACTCATTCGGTTTTATAAAGTCATCCATTATGTCACAGGTCGACATCACATAGTCGAACTGGTCACAGAAACGTAAGCCCTCTCTGCGACTCATTCGACTTTGTGGAGTCGTCAGTTATATACTCCGTTCGATGTCGCAGAGTTGAACAAGTCACAGAAATATAAAGCTCTCATATGACCTATTCGAATTTATGAAATGGTTAATTATGCAGTGTTTTAAAACCCAACCTGACCTGCTTGGTTGAACCAGTTAAACTTTCACCTGTATTGAATTCCGGTTTGGTTTAGCCATATAACCCGATGATATAAAAAATCAGTAAAACTCAATCAACCCACCGATTGAACCAACGGTTTTTGTGAACCGGCTGCGGGTTGATTATATCGAATGGTTCTTTATTCATAGAAATTGTTATTAATCAATTGTTAAAATATGAAATCTAATAAAAAATTTAGATTTTATATATTAAAATCATGTTATGATGTTAAGTAAAACATTTATGCAAAGATTTTTTAAAATATTATATATTTTTATTTAGTAATGATAATTAAAAAAATTATTATATTATAATTATGTCATAGTTCAAATCTGGTTGACCCAACAGTTGAACCAATGACTCTTGACTCATTCATTTTTTTGGTTCATTGAACGGTTTGATTTTTAAAACATTTTCATTATGTCAGAGGTTGACATCACGTAGTCGAACTAATCCCAGAGACCTAATGCCCTCTCTACGGTCTATTCGACTTGTGACATAATTGACAATATCACAAAGAGATATCCAAACACTACATCATGCGATATGTCCTTTATGATACTGAACAACGCACCATCATTTGAAGATATCATTTCATTGACCACGCTATAACACGCGAACACATTGTTCAAAACACAAAGTCGAATAGGCCGTAGAAAGAGCCTGAGGTCTCTGTAACTAGTTTGACTCTGTGATGTCGACTAGTAAATTAATGAACAACTTCACAAAGTTGAGTGGGCTACAAAGAGGACTTTAGATCTCTGTGACCAGTTCGACTCTATAACGTCGACTTGTCACATAATAAACGACTTCACAAAGTCGAATGGATCAGGGTGGGATCGCTATTTAAAAAAACCACATTCTGATTTTTTTAAAGGAATGGGATAAATAGCTATGTGAATGGGAATATCAGATCCCTAAATATATAGAATGGTTCTTATAATATACACACACACACAATGGTTCATGTTATTGTTCATCTTTCAGAAGGGAAATAAAGTTTTGGGGGGGGGGGGGTGTTGTTGAGGATCTTTTGGTTTTCTTGAATGCAAAACCTACATGACCAATACCTGGTAGCTTCGAATCTGTTCTCATTCAAGTCATCAATACAATAATATATAATAATTCAAAAAAGAAAGGTTTCTCATAAAGATGATAATAATAAGTTACCCACCTAAAGATTCTTCTTTCATGTCAAATGTTACATGATGAGCAGCTGTGTTGATGATCACGTAAGATGTGTAGCCTTGCAAGATCAATGTGACTATCATGGTAGTAATCAATGATAATATTAAGTTATTAACAGCTAGTAATTTAAACTTCATAATGCAAGTGAATAGCCATTATGTTATCAAATGTTCATGGATCACATTATTATGATATTAATTAGTCCATTATTTTGGGCTACATAAAACGTGTGCTTCACTAGCATTACTATTATTCTTTTAATAATGATTCATGGCTCCAAAACACAAATTTATTACCAAGAAATGCATAACAATGCAAACAAAGAAAATCACACTAATAGTCCAACTGCCTAATAAGATAAAAATTTTGTTTCACACGACCACGATCAGATGATCGTCGACATTCTTGTCACCACCACCACCATCACAATCGTCACCACAATAACCACAAGCAAACCTACGGTGACGAGGATGGCGATAAGAACGAAGGAACTATTCAATCATACATATTAATCCATGTCTTTTGATGCAGGGAATCAAGCCCTTGCTAAAATTTAGTTTCTCCCACTAGGGCTCTTTGATTGGATGTTAGCCTGTGGGGCACCCTGTTAACCCTCAACTTGTTAATACTGTGCTCTCAATTAACCACTTACTGTTTTGTTGGCCTTCCTAAATATTCATGAGTGCCACTGCCCATCCTTCAGAGTTGCTTACTGAAGGTCATGCCAGCACTGAACATGAAGAGTGATGATCCATGTAGATGAGATGGGATTCAGTCAGGATTGGATCTGATCCAAGTTTGGTCAATCTCTAGTACGAGATGTATTGTGAGATTATCTCTTATTAAAAACTGATTAAACTTGATGGTATCTTAGCTCATCCGATCCCCGTGTAGATGATGAGGTTTGGATGATCTACAGTTCACTACAATTTTTCTTGATTGGATGGTATATATGGATCAAAATGTCAGGGAACAAGTGGGGATCAGGTGTGCAGCAAATTTAAGTGTAAGCAGTGGTTGGACAGTAGCCCTCAATAGCAGGAACCACCATTGTTGCACAACCAGTAGTGATGGTAGTGAGTGATTTTACATTTTTTTTTTCTTTTGTACAAGTGATTTTACAAGGTTGTGTGATATGCATCACATTTAAAGTTTTTATAAATTTTGGATAGTTGAATTTAAAATATAAAAGAACAGCTAGTGATTTGATTGTTAATGCTGATGGAGATATTTGATCCCATCTTTAGCTACAATTCATGATTGTTTAGCTGCTTATGACAATGAGAGGGTTGACGTGAAATTACAACTAGTAAATCTTCTAGGCGTGGTTAAAATTACTAAATATACTGAGCAATCTCTTGACAGATAGATAGAAGCATTTCATCTCCTTTAAATGACTCTAATTTTAAGTCTTACTCATGCTTATAATAAATATTTAACCCAGAAAAAAAAACCCTTTATGCTAGAAAATAAAAGTATTGGACATCTCCATATATATTGAGCTACCATGATATCTAATTGTCTCCCTAATCAAAATCAAAGTAGGTCCGGCGCCATTATTAGGGCAAATCTAATGAACGACCTCGCATCACCCTCTACCCCCCATGTTGATACGACCAAGTTAAATTCCGGTCATCCGTGATCCGCCAAACAAGTCTGATTTAAATCAAAAGAATATGAAATAGAATCCATAGTTCAGTAGAGAGGATCAATAGCATATTGAACAACCATAAAAAGAGGATACAATTCCTATTGTTTATCATTCCAATATGTAGAAAGACAAACTTTTGATTAGTATAAAATTATGTGAGGGAAGAGGTTGATCTTTAAAAAAAACAATGGAGATGGGGACCTTCCACTCATCTCCTCCCCATCTCTCAAGAAATTTTAGAAACAGATCAGACTTTCATTAAAAAAATAACAAAAAAAAACTCAATCAGAGACAAAGTTAAGACTTTTAAGTAATCCATGATTAAGCCAAATCTATAAAAAGTGGAGGGAAACAACAAAAACCACCAACCCATTTTGAAAAAAATAAAAAAAACTTGTGACAGTATTACTTGTCCCATTGTTATTACAAACAGCACTACTTTTTTTAATTTCTACTCTCTCCGTAGGTGAAGCTGGTGTCAATGTTTCAGTTTGTTGTATTATATGTTGCAAAAGAAAACAAAGGACCCCCTCTGACAAGGTCTATGATGCTCACTCCATCCTTTTCGGTTGAGACAGATGTGTGGGTCAAAGTTTTCATGGGTCAGGCCAATTTTATTATAATGGCTGTTTTGGATTTCAGATTTCGGTGAAAGTGACTACTTGGAATCCCCCACCTCCCCCAAAAGAGAGAGAGAGAGAGAGAGGGGGGAAAAGCAGATTCCAATTCAATCTTATAGGCTCATATAGGTGGCTAATGAATACAACATGCCTTGATTCATTACTATAGTGCATTTATTACAGAGAATAATTGTCTTCCACCAAGGTTCATATATCTATATATATAGGGAGGGGAGAGAGAGATACATATGTTGGTGGTGCAAGTCCATGCTTTGCTTTCTCATTGAGAAATCCACTAAAGATGGAGCTTGATGAGCATGGTTTCTTGGAGGAGCTACTATCACTTAGAAGTACCAATGCATGGGAGAACTACCCAACAAACAACATGGGTGAGTTCTTCAATGGAGGGAGCTTTGACACATTTGAAGACAACCCAAGTCTCTTCTTGCCCACCTCCACCTTTGAAGGACCTCCCATGTCTGTTGAGCCAGGTTTCAACCTCTCCACCGATGTCTACTACCCCTTCCAAGAAGAGTTTTCTCTGCCTGAGATCCAAAGCAGTGAAGAGCTTTGTGTTGATAGGAACCACAGTTTGGATTCTGGGGAGGGGAAGACTGTTTGTTGTAAGGTGGAGGCACCGGTTTTCGATATGGGCTCATCGGGCGTGGAGAAGAAGACCAGAGTGAAGAGGTTGGAGGGCCAGCCTTCGAAGAATTTGATGGCGGAGAGGAGGCGGAGGAAACGATTGAACGATAGGCTTTCGATGCTTCGATCCGTTGTACCGAAGATTAGCAAGGTAAAATTTAGCTTCATTTTTAATGGTTGCGGTTCCGTGGGCCAGCTTGATAACTCTGATACAGAAAGGCAAATTTAATTTTGATAGATTCCAGCAGAAGAAGTATGAGAATGAACAGCAAACTGACCCTTGGTGATTCTTTGCTTCATGTTTTTTTGGTGTTTATGTAGATGGACAGGACATCCATACTTGGAGACACCATTGACTACATGAAGGAGCTTTTGGAGAGGATCAAGATCTTGCAAGAAGAGATCGAAGTGGGGGACACTAACAAACAGGTGAACCTGTTGAGTGTCTTCAAAGAGATGAACCCAAATGAGATCTTGGTCAGGAACACTCCCAAGGTATATAAAAAAAAAACACAAGCACCATTGGAGATCCAAAAATTGGATCTTTCAATCAGAACCATGTTTTAATTTGCATGCAATTGCAGTTTGATGTGGAGAGGAGGGAAACTGATACCCGGATCGAGATATGTTGCGCAGCGAAGCAGGGGCTGTTGTTATCCACTGTGAATACCTTGGAAGCTCTGGGGTTGGAGATTCAACAGTGTGTTGTGAGCTGTTTTAATGATTTTGGAATGCAAGCTTCTTGTTCAGAGGTTTTTAGCCATTCTAATTCTGCCTTTTTTTGATGAGTTAAAGAGTTACTGTTTCTTGTTTTCAAAATATCTAATACAGTTTTATTGATGATTGGTAGGGAATCGAGCAGAGAACATTGTTGAGTTCTGAAGAGATAAAGCAGTCATTGTTCAGAAATGCAGGTTATGGAGGGAGGTGCATGTAGTAGTTAGTGCATGAGGAGGCAGTGATTGGTTTATGAATAATAACTGGTTCCCACTGGGGAGCTGCTTGGTATCATTAACATGTAATGCTTATTTTTGATGTTTTGGGTGGTTGATATTGATTAATGTGATGGTGGATTGTTTTGATACATATGGGTCTCTGTTTTACCAATTCAATCATCTTCAGTTTAGGAACATTTGCTTGCAAATGAAGATGCAATGGAAAAAAAAAGTAAGTTCAGTGAATTGGGTATCATATCAACTGCAATTTATTATTTTTTACTCCTTATTCATTGAATGAATGAGTTCTGCAGAGTCAATCAAGACGGGAAAAAATTTCAATGGATTTCTCCACTCGTTTGTAGCTGAAGAATGCACTGTAATGCATCGATATTCAGAATGTGATTTTGCTCAAATCATATTTAATATGAAACTTTGATTTAAAAAAAAAAAAGACAACAATGTATTTGTTTGATAAAAAAAAAATGTATTTGTAAAAGATAAGATATATCCATAATACCCGGGTTTACCTGATGGACAAGGTTTTTTGGCATCAGAGATTTCAATTAATGTTGAAGAACCTCATCCCCCACAACCCCAAATAATAATAATGATAATAAATAAAAAAATCTGATATGGATTTATCTGATAGAAGATCACATGATTCACTTCCAAAGAACTGCCTCAATAATAGGCCTAGCAATTGGATTTTTATAGCAAAGACAACTCCAACAGCTATATACCAATCTTCATAAAATTCAAAATATCTACATAATTAAGGTTTCAAAATGTTGGCCACATAAATAAGTCACTGGAATCATGTTAAGTATAAATCACCTTCATCGTCTTTCACCATCTCCATCAAGATCACCACACTCGAATCCTCGTTGTCCAGCAGATGATCTCAGCCTGCATTCTATAAAAGTGGATGATAGAATCCCTTGCTCCAGACGCAAGAGCAGTCTTTGCAGTATCAATGCAATCAATATATACTTCTCATGTAATAGATTTTGACGCCAATGCAGATGAGACTTCTTTTTTTTACTCTCTGCAATGTAGCTGATCAATATACACTTCTCATGTAATGCCATGTTTTTCACTCTTTCCAAAACCACGGGGCTTATAGAATCAACACTGCTTGAATTACAAAATCTTGAGAGTGATGATGACAGTCTTTCATGGCTATTATGGAAACAAATGGGTGATATGGCTGCTGATGAAGAAGGCAATGAGGGCATACTCATGGTATTCTCAAACACAGAGAACCTGAATGAATATCTCGAGTTTAATTAATTGGTTTTTACAAGGCCAATTTGTTTTAGCAGAAGTACACGGACAGGAAAGTGAAATGCATAATACAAACATTTTTTTATAGTAAATCAACAGAGACAAAACCATGACATGCGCTAGCATTAACAGAGAATATATCATTTCGTATCCAGGCAACACGTTTCCATTATTCGGGTAGAGAAAACTTCGGACAAAGGTGTGACACATCAAGCCGGATGACCAGGAAACTAGTACCGGAATATATTTTGTAATGTGTACTGTAACTAAGAAAAAATGAATCTGATGTGACATTTTATTGTTCACAAGAATTCATGTACATGTGACACGATCAAGATGCGGACCAAAGGGGGAAAAAGAGGTACACACATACAAGACATCCACCCATTTGTATTGTGCATATATGACAAAGCAGAACAATGGAAAGGTTTCATGTGCTTACAATTCATGCCTACAAGATAATATTGTCAAATGGGGATGGTAACTCCAAAGAATTGTTGTAATGTAGAGGATCACCTTCATCACATGAAATTCACAGTTAAATAAGCATATAGAGTCACTTATACCATCTACTACATCATTACATCATCATAAGGCTGTACAACTCAGACCATCAGAAGGTAAAAAAATAATAATTACTGCTTGATGTTCAGAATATAAGAAAGAGAAGTTCCAACTGATGACATTTATAAACTATCATAAAAATAATATAATATATCTTTTGCAAATGCATCACTGTCAAAGCTCGGTTTAGAATAATATTTTAAAGCATACAATGTATAATAAATTATACAAAAACATTAAAAGCCTTCCTACAATGGTTTAGTCAATTTTGTCGATCTTACTCCTACATTGAATCTTGTCCATGATCCATCCCATAATGTTTTTGCATTGTCATCATCAACATTTTATGAACTACTACTACAACAACAAAAACATAGGAATTAAAAAATGCATTTTGTTTTCGAAACATTTGTTGAATCTTCATATTGTTTCAATCCCTGGTGCTCATTGCACAAGACAACTGAACTACCTTTAATAAATGTGTATCGATCCGTCTTCTAATGAAGCTGCTCTAGTCTAAACAGGATCAAGCTCTCTCCATATTACCATTATCCCCAAGCTTCCTTTCTTACCCCTATTTCTAGTCCACCATGCTACTCCCGAACATCTTCATCTATTCATTTTTACTGGCAACCCAACACTTTTTTTTAATGATACTGGGGGTCTACCACCAAATAAAATTCTCAATCAATAAAATCAAGGCAACCCAATCAAACTCCCCATTCACTTTAGGGGTCATTCAGGTCATCACATGCAACCCAAGCATACTGTGTGAACGACCTTTTCTGTCAGCTTGTTTTTGCGGCAGAGTTACTCCATGCATAGATATTATCATACTAAAGATGGAAGATTGCACATGCATGGGGAAGATAATGCCACAAACAAGACATTTGTCAAATGTCGGTTTCGAATCCAACGAGTGGATTTGCCTGATAGGCTTTTGAGTTCATTAAATTCTACCGGTAAAAAAACAATAGATAGGAGAGTGTTCAACACATTCAGTGGCATACAACCTTACACTAATAGTTGGTCATTTCATTGGCATTTTTCTATGTTATATGCAGTTCCATGCCTCTAGATAATCATGGTGGTTTATTTTGATAACTTGTGGAAAGCCATAGCAAGGAGCCGTCCCCCATTTATCAGATTCTTAGAATCGGTTGCAACACTTTTTGGAGTTCACCCATGGGAGTGGGGACTCCAGAGGTGTACAGGTGGCCCATGTCAGGTGAAAGTAAATATCCACTGGATCCATTATGCTGTTAAATCCCCTATATAGATGCCAAAGATGTGTGTATGAAGATTTCTAGACGTGATGACTATTACGACAGACAAAATGCCATATGTAATGACACAATTTCACATGAACTTTACATATTTAATAATGTTATTCTTATTTCAATTTTTTTTAAAATGTCGATTTTAGTTTTCACCTAACTGTGTTTAGCCTTCAAAAAAAAGTAGCTTACACAAATTATTTGTAGAATTAGAAATTCCTTGATTTACTCAACTTTCTTTTAGCATTGGCAGTACTAAAACATGTCCTGCCAAAGTGTCTTACACCAGTATAAAATTTATAAGACTACCTGCAACTTGTTTTAACATTCCCTTTTCAGGAATTGACATCCACACGAGGAAAAAACTTTCATCCTATCTTGATTTTCTCTCAGTCACATCACACTCCAAACTTTCTACTAGATTTTCACATTCAAATTATACATATCAGCTTTTCGCAAAAAAATTTATTTTCAAATCACCTTAATCTTTCTTTTCATATAACAAAATGGCATAAAACCGTGTTGCAGTAAATGCCATCGACTTTGGTAACTTTGCCATTCAGTCCTTTGGCTGAGCATATGGATAAGGTATTAAAGTGGCATAAATAAGCACAAATGAGTTCCACCATACCCATACAACTATCAACCAACTCCACCTTTTCCAACAAGATATTTGTTGCATTAGAACAGAAAGAAATTAAATTAATATGTTAAAAAAATAAGCATGTCACAATATTGGTGGCAACTGTATCCTGATTAACAAGGAATCCATCAAATCAGGATATCAACATTCCCATGCAACTCATACCTACTGCCAGTGGTGGAGCCACATACACCATGATATGATAATTGCCCAACCTGTCTTGAAAAAAATACACACGCAATTATGTAATAAAGGCATTGCAAGTTGCAACAGAATATTTGGCTTTTTTACCACCTCAATTTTAGAAGTATAACATTGCCAAATGTGAGAAGTTTTGTTTTACTAAATATTTAACACTTTTAACCCCCTAGTTATATGAAATTACCCCGTGGATTTGTCAACTACCTTTGATAGGTATCTAAATCAAGGTGAGGTGAACATGTGGAAAACGTTTGGGCAGTTATTACAGCATCTTCAGGTTCAGGTATAGGTGATCCAGGCAAAGATATTGCCTCATCTATCATGGGTCTTTTTTGATAGGGTAATTTTCAATAAGGGTGAGATGGTATACCACCTTTGGGCATTTTTGGTCTTATTTCTTTTGTAAAGACCCCTTGTCTCCTTTTTTTTGAGGGGCGTCGTTTTAATATAAATCGCACCCATCTTCATTTCAAAAAAAAAAAAACTACCTTTATAGGAAATTCCAGGGTTCAAAAGAAAACTTGCCCCTAAGCAGAATTTCCACTCCCACCACTACTGCTATCCCTTGGTACAATTGCTGAAAATGCCTCAATCTCGAAAACTTCTACTTCCTTTTCTCAAAGGGAAACTTGTTGGCATGCAATGTTTCTTGCAATGGGTTTTGCCACATTATTAGAAATCATCCTCACTGCATCAGAATACTAATCAAAGTTGTTGGAATTTAAATCCTCATTTTCCTTTTTTTTTCACAGAGCAACTCCATAATTTACTTCAGGGCAATATGAGTTACCAAGCAGGTAATCAATAGAAGAGTATACAAAATGGGGCCAAGACAGAATCAATCAGTTTGAACTAAAATGTTCCATGCATCATTAATATTTCAAATGACAGTTTATCTGGAAACAAAATAAGTCTCCGCTTGCCCTATGAATACTAGAGCAAAAGAAATGGTGTCTTGTTGGTGCAAACGCCTTCAAATAAATAATATTTTCCTTTCCCACTTTCATAAATAATTTGTCAACATCTTAAGGAATAAAGAGGAATTCCAAGCTCTCATTCCCCATGCAGTTTGTTGGACTTGTAACTTGAACGTTAGGAGCTCATTTTCCAAAGGAAAAAAGTTTATGAAGAAAAGATTTTGGTGCCAATCACAGTATCACTTCAAGCTTGGGCTATCGTGCTTCTTGGAGAGGTTTCAACTTCAAACATCATAGGGGAAATGGAAAAGGATGTAGATAGATTGTACTAAAGTGTTGTGAGGGCCTTCATCAAACTTTGGGTCTTGCTTCTTTTTCCTTGTTTTTTCTCTTATTTTCTTGCAAATCTCTCATCTCCGTTATGTTTGAGGGACATCAGTTCACAATATGAATGATCCAATTCACATTTCGGAAAAAAAAAGGAACTTAAGGAAGACTTGTATAAATTAGAATTGTATGAAAGAAAAATGTTATCTACAGTAGATCAATACTAGATGTATGTATAGCTTAACATATGCACAAATTACTCAAAGAATATTGAAAGACAGCCAACAAGCTCCAACCCCCATGGGTGGGTAGGCACATCTGGAAAACATTGTACATAAAAAAAAAAAAAGATAATGACAGAAGGAACTAAATCTTGCATAGAATAAACACAATGCACAGATTGAACATTAAATATCAGAAATAAAAAAGAGACAGTGAAATACCATTTTCAAAACTTTCTTCCACAAATGCGGTGACAGCTTTGCAGTCAAGTAATCTCTCTGCAAGGCAAATTCTTCATCTCTTGTCCACCCTCGAGAAGTGCAAACCTCCATACATATTTGGCTTGTCATCCCAAATTGCTCGACGTTCTCCAACTTCCTCTTCTTTCCCTCTCTCCCCAACTTTGGCATTGCCATAAGCATAGAAACTACATAGCCTCCATTTTTATTTCTTTTTGGAAAGAAAAGTAGGTGCCATCTTATTAATAGAAATCCCCCGAACAAAAGGAGACGAGGGATCTCCATACAAAGTTTAACAAGAAAAATAAATATGCTCAACTGAGTTATTCTTCTACAAAATAACTTGGTTCAAACCAAACTACTTAAACCAAGCGTTACCCATAACATTGGAGGAGAATCCACGCCAAGGATCCACTTTAGCCATGCTTTACGAGAAGAAATTGCCACCCACATATTCTCCACATTGATCATCTAATGTAAAAAAAAAGGCATTCATTGCGAGTTAACCATATACTCCAACAAACAGAATGAAAAACGAGCCATCAGCCATTGAAATTTGGCTAGACTACGTTAGTCACTTTTTTTCGTGTCTTTTACATAACTGTATCCACGTACCTTCAATACCTTGAAAAGAACAATTTAACCCTAAGGCCAAACCAACCATTTCCCCATGTCCGAATGCTAAAAGGACAACAGAAAAGGAGATGATCTCTCGTTCCCTCATCCCTACCACAAAGTTCACAAGATTCATTACCTCCTTGCGCCAATTTCATCCGATTTGTTTTGGTGAGAGCCTTGTCTAGGGTGAGAATCCACATGAAGCATCGAGTCTTCAAAGCAAGTGTTCCCTAAATAAGACATTTCTCATATCCTATTCTTTTCCCTTCAATGATTCATCACCCCCATCAAATCCAATTCAATAATTCTTGATCAAAGAACCTCCTTTTCTCATCTCCCATCCATTTTCCATCAAAGACGCATCAATCCCATTAAACCCACCTTCAATTACTTCCGGATAATTTAACAAAACTCGCCATTTGTTTGGTCTCTCTATCCATCTTGGAATCCTCTTCACCATCTTTGGCAACAGCACCCATCACTCCCAATTGCTCCATTTCTCTCAAAATTTCGCCTTTTCAACAACGCCAAAATCGCCCCTTTTTTTAATGTTCCGTGGACACGAAAACCTCCGACGACCACCATCAAACTAATGACGACAGTGATCGGAAATATTACTTCTTTCGATAGGTTTCCCCTTCCATACCCCCCAAATCATTCCCGGAATGCCCCAATCTGGCTCTTCTCAAAATGGGTATTTCGACCGAATTCGACCAGATTGGATTCGATTTTCAAGTAGGTTTTCTTTTGGGGGGTGTTGAGGGGGAGGGAGAGGAGATGGTCTGAGATGGTACCTGAATCTCCTTCGAATTGGGTCTCTGGCCGTTGTTACGCGGGAAACTACGGAGGATGCTTTGATTGAGAACCGGAGCTTCCATTGCTTTTTAGGGTTTTATCGGTTCGTCACAGAGAAGATACATTTGTCAAGTATGTACGAAATCCAATTGATGGACTTTTTTACCTTACAATAAAATTATGATAAAATATACTCAAAATCTTTTTTCTTTTTTTTTAATCAAATTTTTTTTTGTTAATTTTAGGCTACAACTTTGTTTAATTCCCATGAATTTTAGTTCCATTGTTTCAAAATGATCAATTAGCTCATCATGCCATGTTACATGATTTTATTACGTTACTGGGTGAACAATTTGTATGGAATTTGAGATCCATAAATATTGTCTCGAACTTCAAAAACTGGAATTTGAGAACTCCAATGGAGTTCATAATGAAAACAAATCACATTTTCTTAGTGAGATCAAAATTCCAAATCAATATTTTGGATTTCAAATTCCAGAGAAGGAAAAGTATTCAAGAACATTTTTTTATGTCTTTTACAACTAATTCTTTTACAACTAATTTCTCTGATAAAATTAGCTTAAATTGATTAAAGGTGCGTTTGGATGTGATGTTGAAACACTGAGATTTTAAAAATCTTATGTTTCAAACTTAGCTTTTGAAAAACTATGTTTTATTAGATTTTTAACCGTAAGATTTTTTGGCCTAGAAATGAATATTATAGTTTGAAAAGCTAAACACTGAAAATGTGTTTGAATCTGAGTTTGAGAATTTTTAATTTTTTAAACGTAGAATCTAACTAAACTCATATCCGAACTGATGTGTGATGATCTCATTAGGGATAACTGATTAGTTTTAGAGAAAAAAAAAATATTGGTTTCAAACTTTCAATGGCTTGGCCTTCCTCTTTAAAGGATAAACTTGGGTGTATTATGATAGTTTGTGTTTTATGTTAGAATAATGTTAGGGACAATCCACTTATGTTTTAATTTTTTTAAAAATAATAAATACTATCTAATAAAATATATGATTTGATGAAAAATGTATATCATTCAATAATGAATTGAATGAACCTATTCTTAACAATATAAAAAAAAATGAAATTATTATAAATATACCCCTACTAAATTTCAATTTTGTTAAAATACCCGTTAAAAAACCCACAGTGCAAAAATACCCCTTAAAAACTTTAAGTGAGTGCAACCGTGCCCCTCTGATCAAATTCCGTCCGGTATGCTTAATCTTCTACGTTTTCATTCAATTAGAGGAGTTCAAATGACCCTCGTACCCTCAAGTTACCCGAAGTGAATTTTATTTTTTTTGCTTTTTTGTATATATACCGCTCTTAAAACTTGTATTTGCATGATTACCCTTTTTATTTCCACTATTACATAAATATCTTTAAATTTTAATATGTTGTTAAGATTTACCCTTAAGATTAGTACCCGTGAAATTTTGTTAGAATATCTCCGTTAACCACTATTATTCACATGTAAATAGTTTAAAATATCATCTCCACTTTTTGTTTGGAGTGTTGAACTCTAGTTCCTTTTTCATTCTTCAACCTTCTCTTCTTCTTCTTCTTCTTTTTATTTGGGTGGTTTAAGTGAGAAGTAAACTAATAATTTTACAGAGTAGGATTAAAAATCTAACCATGATTTGGTATCCGCTCCTAACAGTGACTAACAGTAAGGCAAATTTACATGACTTACTAAAATTTCAGAGGTATTTATGTAATGATGAAAATAAGAGTAATTCTAAAAATACAGGTTTTAAGAGGGATATATACGTAAGAAAAAAAACTTTTTTTAAAAAAAATTAATAAAATATATACCTCGTTGGATGACTATGGAAGTATATCATATGGACTGTTAGTGTGGACCAAGCTTAACATCACACTGTATGTTAAGATGATACGGTAGAATAGGTAAAAACAATACGTAGATATTAGAATAATATTATATTGTAAGAGGCCGTGAAAAAAACCATAATGCTCACTTTGGTACTGGATTTAAATTTTTTGGCTAAATGTATCACACTGTAAGTTAGTCTTGTAAAACATATTTTTATTTTTTATCTTTAGTCTTTAGTTTAACCTATACATCTTTTTTAAATACAAACTTAATCCTAAGTGAAATGTGTAATAAAATAAAAAAGGAGGAGGGGGTGATTGATCCATCTATATTTTTATTAATATTTTATGTAAGAGTGGAAGTGCTGCTTTTTTTAAAGAGGTAAAAACCTTGTAGATCACCTTTTATGTTATTTATACCAATGGAAGAAAAAAATGATGTATATCTTAAATCTTAATCCCTCTCAAGTAGACTAACTGAGCCAATGGTTAATGATTAAAAATAATATTCTAGTAGCAGAGATATTCTCAACATCTCTGTTGTTTCTATTATACTATTATATTAGTCACTGTACTACAGTTAAGACCACAAAAAAGCCTGTAAAAAGAAAATTTAAATCTCATTAAAGAATCAAAATGATCAACTGCTTGTCAATTAACACTATAAGAATGCAAGATTAAGCATTGCTTTCAGGATTGTATGCAAGTTTAAACTTGCTTATTATATGCTTTCTTAAGTCCGCGTATAAAATATAATAATCATATCTCATATCCCATTAATCTGTGACCAGATAACCTAACATCAAACTTTATTATTGTCCAAGACATGCTTATATTATTAATTAAGACCACTTATGATCCTCAACTAACATTCAACATCAAGGTATAGCTAGTCATAGATGACCAACTACACTAAACCTAATCAAATTATGACAAGTGACACTAAGAACCTCTTGATTTGCCTTTTATTAGAGATTTAGAAGATCAGACGAACTGTGGATCCCATGAGACATAACAACTCCACCCACTTAAGGGAGAAGGTGAGGATCCACTGGCCCTTGTCCTTTGGGAATCTCTAAGAGTCCTTTCTCTTATGAACCATACATGGCATGTTTATAGAGGTTTCTTTTTTCTATACCAAAAGAAACATTAAGTAGTGCTTCCTCTGTCAAGGACCCCATCCATGTTGACATTTTATGACTCATAAGACTCCCTACCTAAGAATCACTTGAATGCTTTTCGTTTTCTTTCACTTTTTATGTAGTGTTTGGAAAAATGTTTTGGTTGATTCTATTTCCTCTTGAATCTACATTGTCCAAATGTATTTCAAAATGCCTCTGATGGTTGCAGAAATCCAAGAAATGTATGTTTTAGTGGAAATTTAATTTCAGAAACAAATTCAAGTGAAAAGTTGTTCTTCAAGTGGATTTTCAAATGTTAATTTAGAGTCTATTGGCATTCATTCTTATTCTCATTCTGTTGGAATATCCAAAAAAAAATTGCGTTTGAAATCCTCTATTCATATGTATTCCTGGACATTGTAGACCAAATTTCTTCTTCAACGGAATCTATCAAAATTGGATTTTTATGACAGAGTTATCAAAATGACCTTAAATGACATCCATAATATGTATGTTATGTTGTCCACATTCTGCTTTTGGGCCTTGAAGATGGCTTCCATAGATTACAAATCATATAAAGAATGGGAAGCTTTTGAATTGTTTGCATAGTAGGTGACCTCCCATCAAATGATTGATGTAGATAATTATTTGTGGCAATTATGATACATTTGAAAGTAATGACAGTTGGGTAACATCTCATTCACATGAACTGGTCCACTGGGGCACATATTGCATGCAAGATTCTCAAGTTCACACATAAAAACAGAATTTCTGTTATTGTTTCCCTGTTCAGGATTTTTCAGAACCTTTTCACTGCTCCACTGAAAGAACTTTCCCAAAATAGGTTTCATTCAAGTTAATCATATTTGATGAGTTTTCAATACGAGACTAACTTATAACAAAAAATGTTAAAAATGATCAAAATTTCCAACTGGCATTGCTGATGAATTGTTATAAGGTGGTTGTAGATATGTAGGCTATGCCATCCCACTTGTAACTTAAAATTTTTTATAGGTGAAACCTCAATGTACGTCTCCTTTATTTCTAATCATCTTTGTATTTTATTCCAGCATCTCAGAAAGTTCAATATCCTCTTCCCTTAAGAGGATTATGGGGATGTCATTGGGTAGAGTAGTTGTTTATTAAAGTAAACAATATTTGATTAAACTATGCAGTATCATGTATCACATCCAGGTACAGTGTGCATACTTTGGAATCATTTCATAACCTTGAATATGTCCCTCTAATGAATGGGTATATCTAGGTACGTATGTCACATAAAAGGTAATAGCATAATAAATTCCAGCAGCTAGTGAACCTAGTATTTCTTCTAGAAAAGGACATAACACTCATACTGGGTTTTAATTTTCCAGAATAAGATGGAAACCAGAAAAGGAGAGACAAAGATGAAATGGCACAAAAGGAACATATACTCCAACTAAAATTTATGTCAACTTTTGAGTAGTCATTATATTCCATTGCATAGCTCGCATCAAAGTAGATGTTTGCTCTATGATGCATTTCATCACAATTTTACATAACAAATCTAGCCCAATTCACACTTCTCACTGAAAGTGTAGTATTCATGACATATATAACCATTGCTCTGGCCACCTATTGATGGCTCTATAAAGCATTATGTACCCTTTTGAAGTCGTTAGGACCACATAATCAATCATATAGGCAATGCTAATGCTAATGCCAATTAGTCGAAAAGTACGACTAAAATACAAATCAGTGGGCTCCGAATGTTGGATAGAAAGCTTGCAGGGGCACGCATCAATTGCAGAAGATAAGAATCCACTATGTATTGCCTTCAATCACTCTTGAACAACTTGTGTTTCTCAATGAGGTCATTAATTAGTCAAATATAATATTTCTTGCATTCCATGAAGAAGAGAGTCCAAACACACACAATGTGAGAGCGGATCACATTTTCTATGTTGTGGTACTCATTAAGGTCTGTTTGTTTTCATGTAAAACTTCTGCATGTACCAAGTTTTTTGAAAAATCAGTTACAAATTTTTGTTTGGGTGCATTTGAAAATAAAGTCAACAGAAAATAAAATACCTAACTATCTTAAAATCTCGATTTTGTGATACAGAGTGAAGGGTGCGTACGCCGTTTTCCTTGCATCTAGAAATCCTTAAAAGCCCTCAACTCTCTTTCTCCTCCATTTTTTATCTGCCTCATTTTGTTTTCATTTTTGTTAGTGCATCAAAAAAGAAAAGGTACATCATTCATCTCTTTCTATTTATTTTTTCATATGTTAAGTTTATATTTGTGAATTCATGTCTTAATTTAAAAAAAAAAATTCTGAAAAAAAAAATTCATTTTAAAAATGTTGGATGCATATAATTGTTTTTAATCCAAAATGTTTTGAACATCTGATTTGTATATTTTATTAATTCCATGTTAGACATGATATCTTATTGAACAAAATACATAATAGATTATATGATTTAAAATTTACTAAAATAGAATTTTTAAGGGTCATAGGGATTTTAATGAATCTAAATAATCCAAATTAAGATCCAATAAATGCCATGTTGAATTTTTTTTTTTGTTCATATCAATTGAAAAGGTTTGATACGATGAAGATGATATATATATATATATATATATATTACAAAAATGGGATAGATAATCAGATGTGTATGATATTATTTCAAATGATAAGGTTATTTCAAATAATAAATATTTGATAAGATAATTTAAAAGAAAGCTAGTTGAATTTATCCCAAACGATTAAATTTATATAATCTAAATAAAAATAGTTTTAACAAAAAAAGGCCACGGTGAAATTGATGGGTAAAAAATTGATCAGATTTGATAAGATAAAGTAATTGTGAACTTTGAATAGGTCATATATTTGATTTTTTAAAAAAAATGGGATAGACTATCTATTTTGTAGGAAAAATTTTAGGTGATATGATTATTCTTTGAACTTTTTAAAATGTTATTTAAGTTTAATGTTTTTTTAATATAAATAGAACAAAGGACACGTTGAATTTTAATTTATTAGGTGATAAGTTTATTTAGTCAACTTTTTATAATTTTATGAAACTTACATATTTTGAAAAATAATCATGTTAAATAGTACTTTTTCATGACTAATAAGGTCAAATAGTGTAGGTATTGTTATTCTAAAACAATGGAATGCAAGAATAATTTTCATAATTGTATTTATTAATAATTTTGATCTATTTGTTGTTATTATATTTTTTATATTCATAATTTTGTATTAATGCATACATATGAAAAACAATATGTTTTGAATTTATAGAACCAAATATTAGAAAACAATTTCACGTTAACATTTTATGGGAAAACAAACGACGGACATTATTTTCTGTAAAATGATTTAAATACAACCAAATACCAAAAATGGATTTTCTTTTCCAAAAAAAGTTTTTCTACGTAAAATTAAATCATTAATAAATCAAATTACATGAAACCAAAAGGATGTCTAGATTGTCCAACATGTTTGAAGTCAACTTTGTATGGCATGTTAAGCAAGGATGAGCCGTCACATATGAAACTCTTGTACACCCATGGGCTTATCAATCGCAACTAACATTTATGTTTCTCGTCACTATAAAGCGAATTGGATAATACAGATTAATTGAAACAATTATATAGTAGTTCCATTGATTTGTCCTCCAATTTGAGTTCATGTGCTATGATTCTTGTCCAACAAGCAATCCTTTCAAGTCAAATAATTCAAGTCATTCCACTCTTCTATCTCTTCACACTATTTGTTATAACTTTACATTAGAATCAGTACCAACTGTATAAGAAATCAAGAAAACGAAATCAATAACTGATTATTTTTTTTCTTCCAGTGATCAACACAAGATGCATGTACACTCAAATTACATGAACAGAAGGTGGCGGCGGGACTAATAAAAGTGGCGCTTCGACGGTGATCCTATCGGGCGGCGAAGGCTCGCAAGGACAAGGCCATGCTATGAACTTTGGCATCCGATCGCCCGGCATCAACACCGGCAAGCTCTCCTTTTGAGTCTTCTTCAAATCCTATCAACCACAGTAGCAAAGAACACATGTACCGAAAAGCTTAATTAGTACATCAAAACATTCATTTAGAAACTTGAATTCATAATCAAAACCATGGTAATGCATGATAATCATGTATTTGGTTCGTTAGTGATTATTATCATGTTTACCATCGCTGACAAAAACTGATGGAATCCAACACTGCGTTGATAAAGTCATGCATGCACCAGTGAACTAGTGAGACTAATGAACTTATTAGCACGTACCTCATGACCCTTCACAGGCTTCGAGGAGGAGGAGGAGGAGATGGTGGCCGCCTCGGGATCGGTGATGGCATCGGAATCGTCGGAGGAGGAGCGGCGGAGGGACCTGAGCTTGTCCCTATGGTAGCAGCAGGAGAAGATGCCACTGAGGCAGAAGATGACGATGAGGAGCAAGGCGGTGCCGAGGGGGAAGCCGAGGGACGGCCTCGACGTTGACGGTGACGACGTCGACGGCCCCCCGGCGTGACTAGGCGGCGTGAGACTCATGGTGTCTCTCCCCTTCTCTCATGTGAAGTAGGTTTTTATTTCTTTGAAAGCACACACTCTCCCTCCTTTGGTTTTGGTTTGCATGTGTTTTGGGTTGGTTGTGATGGATGAGTTTATATGGAGGAGCATTGGAGGTGAAATGAGAAGATGGAAAAGGATGGGAAAAGATGTTTTAGCTACAAAAAGTGGGTGGGTGGGTGAACTCTCTTTTAACTGGAAAAGGAATATATTTTTTTTTTTTTAAACAAAAGTAAACCATTTATAAAACATTTAGAAAGCAGAAACATTATTAGGTCTGAATGGAGGAAGGGGCACAAGATGTTTGTCCCCACCACTTCCAAAGGGGGGGATTCTTTTGTTTTTTCAGTTCGACCTACAGTTAAAATAAGGTAAATGTTACTTTTAGTATTGTTTACTGTCTCTTTTACCTATTGAATTTTTTTAAATACATATTTGATTGATGAATCATATTTGTTTAATAAAAGATGAATATCACATACAAAAACTATTCAAAAAAGACTTTCAACATAACATTTTCATTCATGAAGGTACATACAATCTGATTTTTAATTTCATTGTTAGTCTCTAGCGTACATTCTTTTACGTGAAAACATATTATAAATGTGAGGTAACGTCAACAATAGGGTTAAAACATATCAAAACTACTCCATCATGTGTTTTTAGACTTAAATACAGTTAATATCTATTTTGATTTTATTATAAATTATATTCCCCATCTAAAATGGTCATATATATGCTTCTTTCTTATTATAAATATAACAATATATATGTACTTTCTGTTGATAAAAATTCGTGGGACAGTGCCCTTGTATTATGAAATAAAATAATATAAACGATGTCAGTACACACATATATATATATATGTGTGTGTGTGTTTCTTGAATGGTGATGGATTTGGGGACTCCACCTACCCACATAGACATAGCAAATTAGGTGGACCAAATTAGTCCCTTCAAGTACCACGTAGAGTCCTCGCTGTACTCCAAAGGACCACAATGAATAATCATATAGAGTTTTTTTTTTATTGATGTGTCTACGCAAAAGCTTAATTTTAGGGTGGCTTCATTGTTGATTTCTTCACTTTTCTCCCCACCTTTTGACCTTGTTCGTTAAATTTAACTTTTTTTCAATGTGCTGGAAAAACGTCAACAATTGTACTAAAACAGTGTTTGAAAACTAATTTTAAAAACAACATTTCATTTAAAAAGGTTTTTAGAAAATTTTTCAAGAAAATGTTAAGACTCATGATATTAAAATATATATAATTAAAAATAATTTTTTACTTTCTTCAAAGACTGAGATTGTGTTTTTTTTAAAAAAAAAAAAAAAGAAAGAAAGAAAGATAGGCAATACTTCATAATAACATATACTAAGTTTGTTATAGAAGTTTAAGACAGCATTTGATTGTACAATTTAGTAACTTTTGTGGTTTGCAAAAAACTATTTCTGTAATTGTACAATCAAATAGTTTTACCGTAATAACTTCCTGTAGGTAAATTTCAAGTAAATAAAGTATGAAAGCTATGATTTTCAAAGAGCTAGGGACAACTTCTTGCATATTCAAAATCCAGCATCTGCACAAAATCAGTTTTACAATTCTACTATCAAATGCTGCCTAAATTTGGATTGATTGTGATTTATGTAAAAGTCAGATATTTTAAAAGCTCTTCAAATCTTTGAATGCTGCCTAAATAAAATTGGAATCAGGATGGACAGGGCTGTGTGGGATGGCTATTGTGGATTGGGAAATTATTTTTATTTAGTAAATCTTGTTATTTCTTGTATTTTAGAAAATGATTGGTAAATTCAGCTTTTTTTTCTTTCTTTCTATGCAAGGCATGTGACTAATGTGAGTAGCTATAACTCATTAAGGTTTCTCAAATAATTTTCTGATTTAGTGACTTGATTTCTTTGTTATATTATCGACTTTTGCATCTTTTACCAATATTATAAACTGAAAATCAGTTATTAAGACATGGTTGGTTTGTATGATAATGGTGCACATCCCAATCCGCATGTATGTTTGAATCTATATTGAAACATACTATAACTCAATCAATATGTCATTTATTAGATAAAATCCATCATTTCCTCGATTCTGAATTTTAGTCCTCTTGATTAGATTATCACATCTGATCATCTTTTATTTGTAGCAACCACTAACCATGAGTTGGGAGCTGTCCTAATATGTAGGAAAAAAAATCTTTGATTTAGATCTTAACAATTAATCATCTTGGATTTCAAATAATAATCATGAAATCAATGGAAATACAATAACACGCATCTACTCTCCAAAGCAATATATTCTTGCTTTTGTTTATGGGTACATGATACATGATAAACATCAGTTTGCCAATGAAAAATTACTTTCAACACAACTCATCTCCAACACCACTACACATGGAAACTTAATAGCTGTAATTTAATTTAATCACCATATAATCACACTTTCCAATAAATTAAAATTATTAGCACCATTCCTGTTGAATGATTTTTCATTGAGCCTACCAATTCCATGCCTGAGAAAAAAAGTAAAGACTAGAATAGGTATAGAACAAGTACAAGATAAATCAGAACTAGATAATTGGTGAGTGACCACTTTAAAAAGCGTGGAATAGGCTCATTCATCCTTTTTTAATTCACACATCTATTATTACACTTAAATAATTAAGAAAAATGTTGTTACACAATTATTTTTTAATCTTATTTTTAATTTTACTAATAATATATATTCATATTAACGTTGTATATACTTCATTAAATTTTTTTTATATATATAATTAAGCACACGATAACTTATTAAAACATATATGCCATACTATAAAATTGAAAAAAAAAAAATCAAAGAACTGGGTATGGAACTTTTTTTTTTCTATCTCACAGTTTAATTAATGTCAACAAAAACGCAGATTTTATTTTATTTTATTTATTATTATTATCGTTGTTGACTGATGAGACATCGACAATGATTTTGAAAGGAACCGAATTTTTCAAAATAATGGCAAATCTACACTTCGTTCATTATTTGATGTGATGGACCCACATATGCAAGGTCCATAATATCAATGATAACATCACATGGAAGTGACCCAGATATTATCTGTGAATTACATTGAATCCTTTTTGGAGTTAACCTCACTATTCCTGCTTTTTATCTTTGGTTTTGTGTGTCAACTTGTGATTCCTTTTCATGGGAATTCTCCCTGAAGAGGACCACCCCTCATAAAACGTGTTGGTAGTGGGGTTTAGTTGGTGGTGATCTGTTGGATGGTATCACAATCCATCGTTTTGCAAGTGGATTTCAATTTTGATTATGCTTTTGACAGTGGCATTAATTGCTTCGTTTTCCATGAGACAATGACAACAACAATGGGAGTGTTGACTGAGATTATTTTCTTCACTTTTAACTACCTTTTATTTAGAATGTGACCTAATAATTGATAGTTTAGGATAGATAGCTAACAGAATAGTTTGACTATATATTTTTTATTTTGTTATTGTTATTTTCCTCACTAATTATAAATTAGGATTGACTATTCCAACCCACCATGAGAATTATTATTAGAGTTTATATTAATTTGTTCAATCATAGCACTCAGATTTATCTTTGTGAAATAACAATTTTTTATGTAAGAAGAAAACAAGATGAATGAATGAAAGGACAAAGGGGCCTCTTAATAATTAGTTTGATCAACAACACCCTTATGGATGATGATTTTATTTGAAGTCATAGAATCATCAATTGCTACTAATATGACATGGATCATATGTTCTTCAAATATTAGCTAGACCTTATTTGGCAATTAAATTGATGTTTATATGAGAGAAAATTCAGTTTATCACACTCAAGATCGAAAACACATTGAACTAGAGTATCATTATATTCTGGCTACTGATCATTAGCTAGGTTTGTAGATGGTTTTATACAGGGCACAATCAGTTTTTACCTGGATTTGTTGGTTACAGTGGATAAAATGTTCATTTTCACCTATTTAGATAGCTTATCCGGGAAAAGTAAAATAATTGTATTTTTGGATAACAATAGTAAATAATTATAGGAAATACAAAAGAATTAATTTTTTTTTTTTTAGCTTAGTAATGAGTTTAAATTTTCTTTCACATATATACTTGATTAATAAAATATTAATTTTTATTAATAATAAAGATAAAAAGTACTTTTGAATAAATTTCTATATTTTCTATACAATAGAATATGTACCATGGTTAATTGAATTCATGTATCCATATCATTGTTTTGATATGCGGGATGTGGTTTGCGTGCAATTGTGGTACCACACAAAGTATATACGGTATGCATAAATATATGCAATTGTGTAATTTTTTATTAATTAAATTTAATTACAGGGAGATGATTAATACAGTAAAGATAACAAGATAAATTTTAAAGATATAACAAACCTTATTTAATTTTTGTCACACTTTTAGTCACACATTAATAATATGTTCATAAACAACTTTTTTTAAAAAATAGTATGTTCACAAACTCTTTTTTTTTTAATATGTAGGGATACTTATAGTTGTGGATAAACAAAAACACAAACTAATTATATAACCCATATATCATTTAAATTATTTTGTTATATATATAAAGTTTAAACACGTGTCAAATAAATACCCACGTGTCAGTGTCAAGTCAAAGAGATTATACACGTGAAATTGTAAATGGAAAGAGAGAAGAGAGAGAAGGGGGTCTGTTTCTTATAATAAAAAAAAAAATTAAATGAAAATAATATATATTAAGATAAAAAAAATATAATTATATAAATGTATTTATAAAAAATATATCAAAATAGATATTTTGTTATTAATAAAAGGGATGTGGGCCCAACATTAAATGAGTGCCGGGTCTTGAAGCCCAAAATTTAAAAGTCAGACTCTCTCCCACGTGCGAACAGCATCCCATCATACGACGTCGTTCGTACGTGCCTGTCAACCAGGCACGCGCACGTGGGTGCCTCCCTCCACGTGCATTAGGGACTGTTTGAATCTGACACGCGTCGTCATCTCATTGGACTAAATGTCTGACGAAAACTCACGAAATTAAGAACCAGCACAAGCAGCTGTCGAGAGGAGAGGAAAGGAGGGTTAACTGAACCACGATTAGAATTTGTGTAATGATTAACCATGGTTGAGTCAGGTTGTCCTGGTGGGCCCCGCTGTCGTGGCAGCGTCCCGCATAATCTGCGGTCCCCCGACCACACGACCCTGTTTTCCAAAAAAAGCCAAGTCACAAATTCAGACAGCTCGTCTGCACTGAAGAGTGATGCCTACGGTCGGAACTAATCCGTTTCACCTAATAATCCTCGCTTTCCACTGTAATAATACTTATAATAATAATAAAACACTTAAATACATCCTAATTATTTTTGGACGGAATTAATTAGAAGTTCATGTCGTCATCTTTCTATTTTTTTTTGGTCTACGTAATTTTTCAAGTTTGTTTTTTGATCCCTATGGTGGTGAAACATTATTTTTAGGTCCCTTTGATCGGTTGTTGACTTGTTTGTTCAAAAATACTGAAAATGCCATCGCACAATCATTTTAGTGCACTGTTAACACTATCTAATATATTGTTAAGTATTTCTAGTACATTGTTAACATTCGCATGTATGTTATGCAATGTTTTAAAAACTAAATCATTCAATGAATCAGAAACATGAATGAATTAAAGATAACTGGTTTAATCATTTGACAAATTAGATTTGAACTATGATATAAATATAACATAATCAAAATATAATAATTATCATTACTAAATTAAAAATATGAAATATTTTAAAAAATATTTATATAAATTTTTTTAGCATCATAATATGATTTAGTATATAAAATCTAAAATTTTAATTAGATTTTATATTTTAACAATCAATTAATTAAAATTTTTATGAATATAAAAGGCCATTTGAATTAACAAATCCTTAACTGATTTTTATATTGTCGGGTTCTAATAATAAATCAAACAAGAAATTGAAACGAGTGAAAGTTTAATCGGTACAACCGGCCGATGGGATGGTATTAAAAAATTACAAACCCAGGTTAATTAAATTAATAAAGAAATCAAGCTATTAAAAAACAAATTAAGAAGGGGGTGTTGATGAAGCAAAAGTGGTTGGTGGGGAGAGAAAGAGAGAGCCGGCAAAGAGAAATGAAAAGGAGCTTTATGTCCCCTCATTAACGTCTCCCCCGTGTTTTCTTCTGTCCCCCTTAAAACTATATTATTAATTATTAATTAATTAATTAATGCACCTCAACGTGGATCCCCCCCCCCCTAATTTAGTCCTAGTGGCGTAAGAAATAAATTCAGAATAAATAAGAACACAGGAGAATAATAATAAAAAAAAAAAGTTGTTTATTTTGATAGAATAAATTCTGATAATTATATTTGAATAAGCTAAGAGAAGACCTGATAACTATTCTAAGGAAATGTTGGAATTGCTTATCAGACATTATCTATGCCAGTTGATAAAAATACCATTATCTGTCATTTTAAAAAATTTATCTTATCTAACAGTCTCACATAGATTTAAAAAACTGTTACATCTATCAAATCAATCGTACATTTCTCACACTATTCTCAGGGATATAGTTGTCTTTTAAAAAGTCATGAGTTTTTATTCATCTCTTATCAACCATTTATCATCACTTTATCCAAGATGAACCAAAAAAAAAAAAAAATCATTTTTACGTTTTCTAAAATATAATAACAGAAAATGCAACCAAACAAAAAATTACTTATTCAGTCTGAATTGTTATCTATCCTAGTATAACTATCAAGAGCGAATAACCTAATGTCACACCGCATACGGGGGGTTAGTGTTAACAGCACTTTCTCAACCCCCTTTCATTTTTCCAATTTTTACTCTTCTTTCTTCCCATTAATTATTAAACAATAATGCAGAGTGATACTTTAAATATTTGTATTTTGTTTTAAATAATTTGAATAAATACATTATTATTTAAATTTAAATATTTTCTATTTATATTTTAGATTTTTGATATGTTTAAATACATAAACTAATTAGGATGATTAGGTGATTTATTAGAAAACTGAATTAGAATCAAAATTTTAAGATTTATCAGAATTTGAATTTAAAGTCTACTTGAAAATGAGTTTTAGGAGTTTTTAAGCTTACATGAAGCCGAGTTCCTAAATTTTAAAATAAAAAAGCTGTAGCTTAATTAAAAATTGCATAATATTATTATAAAAATAAGTCCAAAAGTTAATCTTTTCATAATATGCAGAGACACATTTTTCTGTAAACTCAATTTTAAACTCAGCTATTGAAAAAAATCTAACTCTCAAACTCATTTTTAAATGGGATCTTAAACTAACTTGAATTTAATATATTTAAGATAATTATTAAAAATCATAAAAAATAATAGAACATTTTTTTATAATATTTATGATAATTGAATTTAAACTGAATGTAATATAAACAGTATGAAATTTAAATATTTTAAAAATAAAATACATTAACATTTAGAGGGTACATGAATATTTTGGGATAACTAAACCTCATCCACTTTGAAGAAGGGAATACTGTTTGTCACATAAAGGGAAAGCACCACTTTTTATCATGGTTAAACATCCTCAGCACAAATGACCGAACTGCCCTTTACTTTATCCCCCAAGGAAAGCCATCTTCAGCTCCACCGGAAAAGGCACCGACAAGGGCAAAATGGTAAAAAAATGCATACGATTTCACGACCCACTTTATCGCCTGTAATGATGCGCCACGGATATTCTGTTCACCACTATCAGGACAAATCCACGGCTCAGGAGCTGTCCCCACCCACCCATCACAACCGTCCATCCACTGACTCTCATTTCGATACATAATCTTGACCGTCCGTTTCAGGTGCGGTTGAAACACGGAAGAGTGACCGAGCTGAGCTCTCGGAGACACAGTACACCAATTACAGATATTTGACATCATTATTTTATCACGATTAAAAAAAAAAAATCATTCAATTAATCACTTGTTCCCCTCAGTTAAATGGATTTTGTTTTAGGGAATCAGATATCAACTCATCTGTTCAATATCAAAATATGAGGAAGATTATTATTGACATATTATCATGTAATCCATATATATGGATTTTAAATGTAGCAAGTGCACGTAAAACAAACTTATGATTAAATATGTGAGTTTTGTGATAATTTTTTATATTCACTGAAAACTAGTTTGACAAAGAGATAAACAGTGAAATAAAAGATAATATAAGAATAAGTGAATGAAAAGATAATTTTATCTGCATTTGATATAAAAAATAATAAGAATAAACTACAAACAGTTGTTCTAATTTTGATATATATATATATATATAAAAGGATATTGTATTTTTTATCTAAAAGCTGAAATAACATTTATTTTAATTTTAACAAATATAAATCTGAATAAAATTGATCGCTAGTTTGGTTTTAAGATTTTAAAGATAAATTGTCATAATTTTAAAAAATAAAAATTATACCAATTTTATACATATTTACATTTGTTAAAATTAAAATAAACGATGTGAATAAATATTATTCTATAATTTAAATAAAATAATATATTTTTATTTTAAAATTAAGACAACGGGACATAATTCATCTCAATTATTTGAATAAACCAAACCAGTCAGTCATGTACGAACAAGGAACACATGTGGGATGTAACACTGGAGTCACTGACTGTGTTTCATCTCTAATCTGTGATTATGCCTGAGATTAAATTCATATTTTATTTTTTGTCTCTTCCTTTTTAATTGTGTCATAGTGAGAGAGATATGTATAGCATTTGTTGGCTTTGTATCGCCAAATGGAGGGCACCTGATCTTCCTTTCTCTCTCTAAGGAATCACGCAGCATTTGTGAGTCCGCTTCAACAGATTATTATACGCAATCGCCTCCTCTGCTGGGATTTTGTTTTTGTTTTTTTGTTTTTCCCTTCAAAAGGGTTCTGTTTGTTGGTGGACCTTTGAAGGTATGAGCTCAAAGACCTGATATTTTTGGGTTGTGTTTGAGGTTTGTGTCATGGAAACTACGCAAATTCGTGTTTTTTTAAAATGGGTTTTTGTTTCTTTGGAGAAATCTTTGGGTGGGTTCGCTCAAAGCCTCTTTTTTTTAAGTTTTTTTTAGGTGGGTTACGTTTAGTTTGGTACAAATTTGGATCGTTTTGTGCTTTTAATTCCGTGTTTTGGTTTTTTTTTTTTTTTGTAATGCATCTCATGAGCTGGATTTATGTTGAAAAGTTAATTATTTTTATTTTTTTTGGGTGATCTGATGGAGTGGAAGTAGTTTTGAGAGACTGACCTCTGGTGGGTTATTTTTTATTTGATGTAATTTGTCATGAATGGCACACCTTTGAAATTCTTGTGTTTCATGTTTTTTAAGTTTTTTTTTTTGTTTTACTTCTATGTCGTAACAGTTTCGTCTGTTTTGAAAGGTTGAGATTCCTTTAATACTAAACTAGATTTGGGGTTTTTGGTTCCGTCAGGGTTTGCTAATGTAAAGGTCTGTATATTTTGATTCAATGAGTGTCTTCTCTTACATTTTATGCTTTCTTCTTTTTTAAAGCTATGTAAGGCATGAATTTGAAATTTATGATTTATTTAGAGTCATTCAATAAATTGCCTAAATTGATGCAACACTCGGTCCTTTCCATTCATGTATGCACTAGTTTCATCAATTTGTTTGAGTTTTTTTTGCTTGTCACAGTTTTTTTTTTTAAATTATTGGTCATATTGTCATATGTACATTCCATAACTTTCTGAATCAGTAAATTAAATTTGAATGCGTTTGTTACATTGTACACACATTTTTTAGTAGGCAACTCTGGTATGAGATTAAGATTCGATACTCGAATCTAACATTGATAGCTTGATGTGATGCAGATTGATGTCTCCACCACCGCTCGGCATTGCTGAGGATGGGAAGAGTACTGTCTCGTTGGTGGCCTCTTCGGACTCATCGGACAGTACCTGCCAGAGTGGCCTTTCGGTTCTGAAGGAGAGCGATTACATGGGCTTGTCTCACCACTCATCCATTGAAAGCTATGTGGTCTCTCCTGCCGGAAAGGAAACATCTTTGAACCTGAAAGCGACCGAGCTTCGTCTTGGCCTCCCCGGATCCCAGTCTCCCGAGAGGGAACCAGACTTCGGCCTTGCAAGCTTGGTGAAGCTTGATGAGAAGCCTCTCTTTCCATTGCTTCCTTCCAAGGATAGTATGCTCTCCGTTTCTGGGAATAAGAGGGGATTCTCTGACTTAAAAAATGGTGCATTTGGTGAGAAGAACTGGATGTTCCCTGCCGTTGGATCAGATTTGGATGGCACACAGTGTGTCAAAGAGCATAATGGATCTTCAGCAGGTTCAATTCTGAAAGATATTGCAACTCCAAAGATACCACAGGACAGGTCCCATGTTCCCAGGGAAGCAAATAACAATGCAAATGCACCTGCTGCGAAGTATGGATTTGTTTATGAAACTTTAATTCTTGAATGTCTTTTCAAGATAATGTTGTGGATAGTAATTGTTTTTTCCGGATAATTGGCAGAGCACAGGTGGTGGGTTGGCCACCTATCAGATCATTCAGGAAGAACACCTTGGCCTCCAATTTGAAGACTAATGAAGAAGTTGACGGGAAACCAGGTTTGGGCGCTTTATTTGTGAAGGTCAGCATGGACGGTGCTCCTTACTTGAGGAAGGTAGATCTGAAAAATTATACTGCCTATCAGGAGCTCTCTTCTGCCCTTGAAAAAATGTTCAGCTGCTTTACTATAGGTGAGCAATGGCCAAGTGCTGAGTCTTGTTGAAGTAAATCAACAAAGGATACAGAAGATCATGATGACATTTATGTAGGCAATTATTTACAGCATATGAATTATTTTTCATCTCCTGTTGGTGCACTTCTAATGATATAAAGCATACTGCACTGCTTGAAGAAGCTCCTGGCATGGGTTTGTTGCCCGTTTTGACTGTTATCTGATTGTATTCACAGGCCAATGTGGGCCCCATGGGACTCCGGGAAAGGGCATGTTGAGTGAGAGCAAGCTGAGGGACCTCTTGCATGGGTCAGAATATGTGCTTACCTATGAAGATAAAGATGGTGATTGGATGCTTGTGGGTGATGTCCCTTGGGAGTAAGCTCTGAATCATTCACCTATTCATGTCTTGCATTTACTTATTGAAATCTTTTTCATGTTTTGTTGAAGATTCTCTCTCCTATCTGATATGCATTACAAGCCACGCTAGTCTCTATTTTTATGTAGACTTGCTTTTTATTTGTTTTCCATAAAGTAGATATGGAAGAAGACGTGCCTTTTATTTGTTTTCCATAAAGAGTGTCTGTCACACTCTTCATATTTATGTTGCCTATGGTTGTGAAGTACAGAAAATCTTAGTTTTCTGTCTTCAACATTTCTTTGCCGATAATGGCATAAAATGTAGCAGACAATATGATTTTTCAATTGTGTGACTTGTTCAACTATTTATTGTTTATAATCTCTGTATTGATGATGCTAGGATGAAATCTTCTCTGTGGCAAGTTTTTTTATATTTGTTAGATTACTTTGATATATAACTTATATTAACTTTATATCAGATATTCGTGAAATGTTATTTTAGATAGTGGTAGTAATTTTGAGATATAATTGTAATCTATTTTTGTCGTCAAAGAAGGTTGCCAGTTGCCTAGTCTAGACTTGCGTAACAATCAATAAGTCTCTGCTCAATGAAACACATTGCAAGAATCCATTTTTGTTGCTTCTTGTGATCCAATATGTATGTCACCTTCTCCACAGTTTGGAAAAGGACTGTCTGCTGTCTAATGTAGTTGTTCACAGAAAGTGATAGTCTATTTTTCTATTTTTGTTGCTCCTTGTGATCCAATATGTACCTCACTTCTCCACATTTAGCAAAAAGCCTGTCTGTTGCCTGCTGCAGTTGTTCACAGAAAGCGATAGCCTATTTATGAAGTCATATGTGTTGTACCTAGACTGAGAATGTTTAACTATAGCCTAAACAGATACAAAGGATGCTTCTTTCAGGAAACGGTTATATGAATGTTGCAAGCTTCAAAACCCATTGCTCCTTTTGACCAGCCTAGATGGACTGATGTTCGGATGAGGGGATAACTGTTTCTTCATTTTGGAAGATTAAAATTGACATTTGTAAATCCAATTTGTGGTTTTTTCTATAGCAATAAGAACCTTCTCTTATTTTGATGGACTGAGATTCATTAGTGGTGCATCTTTGAGTCCTGTGTGCTGCGACATTATAGTTGCATCAGTTGATCTGCGTAATCCAAGTTGTGTCACCTAGAGATTTCTCCATATGTGGGCTTATTTAGCCATAGCCATCAGTTGATGTAAAATTCAAGTTATATTCTTAACTCGGAATTTGTAATATTCTATTGATTTCATGTATTGACTTTTCCACGGCATACTATAGGCTATGTTACAAGGATGTTATGCATCCGGGTATAAATTCAACAACTATTCCATCTTATGTCCCCTGTTCAACCCACTTCCTTTTACAGAGATGGTGACTACCACATGGTATACATAAACTAGATTAAAAAACAAATTAGCTGGATTTATTGTCCACCATATGTTGGTTTACATATGTTATATCTTTGTTATTTTTAATATGTACAGGCATGTTCTGGAATCCAGCCTTTTGAAGTTGCTTTGTTTGAAACCTAGTATCCATGTCTTACATGGCAGTGCATATTTATGAAGAAAAATAGAAGTTGATCATTTACCAAAAAGATGCTAAGAAAATCAACAAAATATGTGACGTTATCTGCTACACCCCCCCCCCCCCCCTTCCGCGGTTCCCTTGATGTTTGATGTGCTTGCTTGCTTTTTAGTGAGATCTCTAATTATTTCCATATTTAATTTTCTTATATTGTGTCACATGCTACTTTGACTTCAGCATTAGCATGCAAACGTAGATGGATTACTCCAGTTATGTGCATAAGATGTCTCTCGCATGTGATTCCCTAACACTGGGGAAGGGGCTTTATTCATCTCCAAAATATCGAGACTTTAGATAAGTAACCATACATGAGAGGGAGGTAGAGGGGTCTATGGATGAAGGAATAGTATAGCATCAGGGATGGTGTGAGAATGTGCCTGAATTTGTGGATGAGAAGTGCTTAGGCCAGTGATGGGAAAATTGTTTTAAGAGTGTAGGAGTTGCATTGATGAACCCTTATCATGCGAAGAATCCTATTTGGTTGGCTAGCCACAATAACACTTCAAATAATATGGCAATGCTACTACTATATTTCATGGTGGTGTTTGTGATATAAAATCTGTTTGATTTGTGTTTTTCCAAGCATGCTTCCTACAAAAAGTTACATATAATTTTCTGAACATTTGGTTCCTGGCAGGATGTTCATTGATTCATGTAAGCGGATGCGTATCATGAAAAGCTCAGATGCCATTGGCCTTGGTGAGTATATTTTCTCCCCTCAACAAGTTAGCTTAAAATGAATTTGTTTTTCATGCAAGACCGAACACCGCTTAAGCCATGCCTTATCATTTTTCATTCTTTTTGCAAATGCAGCTCCTAGGGCCATGGAGAAGTGTAAGAACAGGAACTAGGTGGTATTCGAGCATGATGCATGCTTTCCAACCAATGGACATACAAAGGGAGCAGAAGTCATTTGAGAGGGACTGCAATTGAAGCTGACAGAGTTGAATTGTGGTAGAAAAAGGGAAGAGAGGTTCTGTATGCCCCGGATGGGAAGCAAATCATGGATTCGATGCTCGTATTCCCCTGGTACCTGTATGTTGCCTTATTTTTATTAAAAATGTTTGTGTTTTGCTGTGATTGATGGTATTATCACATATTTGAATGTCAGAAGAGACTACTAGGTGATTGGATAAGTGTTTGCATCTATAATATGTAAAGTGTCATGTGAACCACTTGTACTGGTATGATCTAGTCTGCCTCTCCAAATACTATCCCATGTTTTGTTTCTGCAAATCTTGGTTGATTTCAACTGGTGTTTTGAGTTATTAATTTTTATATGCTTGAAATGCCCCGTGGTTAGCTGTGAAGGGTGCATGGTGGTTCTGGTGGTGCTCTCTCTGAAGGCATCTACAGTGGAGGTCTTGTATCTTTTCTTCTTTATCTGAGTTACAAAGCAATCAAAAGGAGTTCCTTCTGTCAAACATTCAGACAGATTGTTATTGCCCTTGTTTGAGGGGAATTTAAATTTATTTTTTTTAGTTGGGATATAAAATGGACTGTTGGATCTAGGCCTGTCAATGGATCGCGGGTCGACTAGGACTCAACCCGAACCTGACCCGATAAAATGCATAAATACTCGATCTGAAAGATCCGAGAATCAAAACAGGTCGTGTTTAGGTTCATTCTGACCTGATCCTATGGATTCGTTAGACTCTAACTCAAATATGATGTAATTTTTTATTATTTATGATCCAGTCTAACACTCATGATTCAACTAAACATTTATAACTAAATATTGAATAATCATTTAAAATTTTAAACATTTGAAATATTTTTACAACCTTTTGACTTAACGTAAAAGCATAATAATCCAAATCGTATTTCAAATGTTCTCTCATAAAATATTTAAGAATCAAAATAGTGGAGAACTATTTATGATATATTATACTCTATTAAAAAGAAAAAAAATGAAGCCATTGTAGGCTCTTGAAAATTTTTTAAACTTTTATTTGTCTGATCTGAACTTGTTAATGGGTCGATTCAACCCGAGACCCGATATAGACCCGATGACTGGCCTAGTTGGATCCATTAGCAATGACTTGAAATTTCCGGTGACATTGATAAATCACAGTTACACAGCTTAATAAGTACACTAATAAGGCAATGTTTGGCACTGCCCTATACCTGCAGTGGAGTCGGCAGATGCCCCGGACGTGAACGCACACACAAACGGAATTTCATCGCTCCGTCGGTAACCCAAAACATCCTTGTCGTATATTGTTTTCAGCCTGTTTTCCTGCCCACCGACGGATGTCTGAGACGCGCTCCCAAAACACCCTGTTTGCACTTAAATTATATTAAAATATATATTTTTTTATAAAAAAATCAAATCAAATGTAATTGTTTTATGTTTTTTATAATGCAGTATATACGGATACAGTGGAGTATGTATTTTGTTAGATTATTTTATACATGTGCATTAGTGACACTGTGAAGTAAACGGGAGTTTTCCACTGGGAATTGTTTCTCAATTATAAAGGTCTACATGAAATCAACAAAAGGACCATAGCACCAATTAATTACCGTCGTCTAATCTCTCAAAATTTTACTAATACTGGATAGCTATTTAAGGATAGATGATAATTAAAACATAATAAGCAAATATTCAGTTTGGTTGCTATCTCATTTATTTTCATTGAAAAATATGAAAATAATATTTTATTATGTGATTCATCTTAAATGGATAAAAAGAGGAGCGGTGGATGAGAGAGATAAAAAAAAAGCGTTTATAACCTTCTTAAAAGATAATTATATTATTTTATAAATTATTTATATTTGAAAATAAGAGTTAGAGATGTAAGCATGGTTTGGACGGATGCATTAATTTTCTAAAGAAGTTGTGGAATGTGCCTACTTTTACTAAAAAAAAATGTAAAACATGTGTGTGTGAATGTTACGTAAGATAGTTTTTTAAAATGATTGTCATAGATAATTAGGGCTGGTAAACGACCCGAGCAGCTCGGGCTCGGCTCGGGCTCGGCTCGGTTAAAGCTCGCTCAGGCTTGTTCGATTAGACAAACGAGCCGAGCTTGAACAATTTTTAAAGCTCGGTTTGTAAACGAGCCGAGCCCGAGCCAAGCCCGAGCCTAGACGAGCTCGTTTACTTAACTGAAAAAAGGTTAACGAGCCGAGCTCGAGCCGAGCCCGAGCCCGAACTTATGTTACTTTCACATGTATAAGGTGTTGTGATTTATGAAATGTGACTTCTTAAATGCTAAACAAGATTTTTTTTTAGCTAAACGAGCCCGAGCCGAGCCTTGATTCGAGCTTCAACTTGGCTTGTTTAACAAACGAGCCGAGCCGAGCTTTAACCGAGCTTTTCACGAGTCCAACGAGCCGAGCTTGAACACAAAATGAAGCTCGTTCCCGAGCCGAGCCGAGCCCGAGCCGAGCCTGATACTAAACGAGCCGAGCCTGAGCAGGTCAAAGCTCGGCTCGTTCGGCTCGTTTACCACCCCTATTGATAATCATTTTAACACCCTAACTATATGAGTTTATTCTTTTAAAACAAATAACATTTTTTTTTTCTTTCTTATCCTCCTCTATTCACTTTTATTCCCCAGTTATGCCTGTCACCCCGAACGGGCTCTCTCTCTCTCTCTCAGAAATGAAGCAGCAGAGCAGATGGAGCCTGCTCTTCCCAACCCTAATCCTCCTAACCCTAACCCTCCTCTACCTCTCCTCCCTCCTCCTCCCCAAAACCCCCTCCCCAAACCCTAACAACCCCTCCCCACCACCCAAACCCTGCGACCTCTTTCGCGGCCGCTGGATCCACGACCCCTTCCGCCGCCCCCTCTACGACGCCACCTGCCCCTTCCACCGCAACTCCTGGAACTGCCTCCGCAACGGCCGCCACAACATGACCCGCATCAACTCCTTCCGATGGGCGCCCGCCGCTTGCCCCTCCGCCGTCCCCGCCGTGGATCCGGAGGGGTTCCTCCGCGCGATGAGAGGGAGGCGCATCGGGTTCGTCGGGGACTCGCTTAACGAGAACTTCCTGGTGGCGTTCCTGTGCGTGTTGAGGTCCGCGGACGGCGGGGCGAGGAAGTGGAAGCGGAAGGGCGCGTGGAGGGGCGGGTATTTCCCCAGGTTTGACGTCACCGTTGCGTATCATCGCGCGGTTCTCCTTGCGAGATATAAGTAAGGGTTTTGAGTTCTTTTGTTGTTGTTTTTTATTTTATTTCTGTCAATGTTGATGCATTTGGCTTTCGCTTGTCTGGGTATTTGACGAATTTTGCTTGATTATGAACATAATGGTTTGATCCGTTGTATATGTGTGTGTGATTCATTTTTAAGACTATAGAAGGTTAGTTTGGTAACCCTGATCCAAAAGGAGAATTCTTACTTCCTTAAGAGCCAGGAATAATCCTATTCTGATAGATTTTGTGGGAAGGGGGAAAGAAGAGAAATTTGCTTGAGTCGATGAAGAATGGCCAGACGGTTGAGGGATTCCGAGTGCCATTCACTTGAGTGCTCCAATAGGAGAATGAGAAGGCTTACCAAACTGGCCCCATAGTGTTTTTTTTTTTTTTTTTTTGAGAAAAGATAGGAGTATCACATTAATAAACCCTTGAAAAGGAGGAGACGGGGGATCTCCTTACAAAAAAGAAAAGGGAGTAAAATTTTACAGAGCCAGGATAGTTTGGATTTGATTGAATGATGGGAATGGTGTATGATTCTTGGGTTCATGTGGGAGTGGAATTTGAAGTGGGCTGTGGGTGTTATTGATAATTGTGTGATCAAATTTGGTGAAGGAAGCTGGATGTTTGAGGGAATGATGTTGGAGATGCATTTTTCATTTTGGACATATCTGTTATGATACACACATGTTGCATTGCTGAGAGATCAAAGTCGACCTCAATGTCCAGAAATGACAACAGGGGTGCTGAAGCTATCGATGATATAACTATTTCTTTTGGATCTTTTGATGAGGAAAATATGCTTGATCTATGAAGATTTATTATCTGAAGTGTTATATATTATTAACTAATTTATTGTCATCTAAAGAATGAAAATATTGGGGTAGTTTAGAGATGATATTGGGTTATAGACAAGCCTTTGCATCTTCAAGGTAAGAGAAGAGTTGCGGTGATGTTCTTTTGTGAGTCCTTTCTTATGTGTGAACTCTTTAATGAAAGATTATTTTGTCCATAGAGGGTCACTCAGCTTCTCACATTAGCTTGTATTGACTTGTTATTAAAATGGATTGAATGTCACCCCATTCAGTGGGTTTCTTCAAATACATAGGAAGAATTGGTTTCTGTGAAGGTGAGCATCATTTGTTGTTTGAGAAAGATCTTATGCAGGTTTTGTTATGTGGAAGTACATTAGAGTCTTGGGGGATTGTGTAGGTTCATTTGGAAGTAGAGTGATGAGAGGCCTCGGAGGATTTCAAGAACTTGGCTTGAAGAATGGCCTATACAAAAAGTTATAGGATTTGTGAATGGGGGCACCAAACTAAAGGTTAGAAACATCTATATGGAGGACATTATCCATTGATTTCAAAGAATTTTGAGTAAAGCAATATTGTACGATTCAGTCATTTTTTACAGCATGGATACATGAACCAATCCAAAGTGAGCCGGAGTGTCTCAGAGTTTTTCTGAGTGTTGGCAAGGCAAAACTTCCAGAAAGATACTCTGAATGGTATGTGCTAGATGAGTTGGTTACCATCAGCATATCCATCTGTACCTATTAAATTACTTATATCCCGACCATCTTCACTTTGTATGTTCATGTGCTTGTCATTTTATCTATCAATTTTTTCTCTTTTTGTTGTTTTTTGCTCACTTCAAAAATTATTATATCACAGTTGTTTTTTATTTATTTTTATTTGTAATGCAGTTTATGAGGAACAATTCATTTTAAGTGATAATTTTTTTATGTGAAGTTTCATTTTAACATCTTCACATACTCATAACTGATTACATAAAGGTGGCAGCCTGAGAATGATACAAGCGCCAATGGAGTGAAGGGGATCTATAGAGTAGATGTTGATATTCCTGCTGACGATTGGATCAATGTTACCAAATTCTATGATGTTCTTTTATTCAACACAGGACACTGGTGAGTAGTTGTTTACTTTTTCTTAGATTGTGCGAGTTTCTTGTCACTTAGTAGTAATGTTCATAATACATCGACCTGAAGAAATTATCTTTTCATTTTTGTGGTATGATCATATGCACACGTGTTTAATTGACTCTAGTGAGTAACATTGCTTAGCTGATGCAGACTTACAAGGAACTATGCAATTTTATTTAATGAAGTGTTGGCAACTTAGTTTATCTCATTTTTTGTACACAATGGTCTGGGACAACTGCAAGCTTGTAATGTGTGTGGATAAGGAAATGGTTCACAATTTGTCTGATGCAAAATAACCAATCTTATTCTTTGGTGATGTTTCATTGGGTGTTAGTAAAAGTGAGTTTTGGGTGGTTAGGCTTATGATTAATTGGAATGATTGTGATGCCTCCTAATGACTGTTACTATGGGGCTTCTTAATATAGTTGATCCAAGAGATAGATGCGGATGAGTGCTTTTTTGTAGAGATACAGAGAAATGCTTGCAGTCTAGGGTTGAAAGTTACCTTAACTGAGATAGTATATGAATTTTATGTATTTTGAGACCGGTGAAGATTTCCTTTAGGCAATCTAATCACTAACAAAATCCAATAATGGATTTTCATCTTGAATGCTATTACTTATGAACCTCTGTACATTCTATAGACATGATATGCATCCGAAGTATCTACGCAGGTGGGGACCTGATAAATTCCCAGATAAGACTCCACTGGTTTTCTACAGAGAAGGAAAACCAGTAATACCTCCACTTGGGATATCAGACGGGCTACGGGTTGTCCTCAACAGCATTATCCCTATCATAGAGAGGGAAGTCCCCCGAACTACCCTCAAGTTCTGGCGAATGCAGTCCCCAAGGCATTTCCATGGGGGCGAGTGGAACCAAAACGGAAGTTGTTTGTTCGACCACCCTCTCGACGAAATCCAGGTACGTGCATGCAACGTTGCATCTGCACTGCAGTTTCTGTTAAGAGAAATTATGTAATGATAATTTATAAATAGAGTTTCTTGGTGCCTCTCATAATAAGACAATGAATCTTTTCCCTTAGTATAACATGGTATCAGAGCTTATTGTATCTTGGACAGCTTGATTCATGGTTCGATCCAAAGAATGGTGGGGTAAACAAGGAGGCGAGGGAGGTGAACCACGTGATCGAACAAGCTATACGGGGCACCAGTATCCGTCTACTCGACTTCACCCATCTGAGTGAGTTCAGGGCCGATGCGCATCCGGCGATATGGTTGGGCAAGAAGGATGCGGTGGCTGTCTGGGGCCAAGACTGCCTGCATTGGTGCCTCCCCGGCGTGCCGGACACATGGGTCGAGTTGTTGGCGACCCTCATCTTACAAAACATTGAGAATGACTGAATTTACAGAGAGGAACAAGCATTCTTCGTCTGTTTCCTGGTGAGCAACCTCATCTTACGGGCATGCTTGATTTTTTTTTTTTACATTCTTATTGTTTGCGTGTATACTCTCACAAAAAAATGTATTTAGTGATGTTTTAAAAATCAAATCACTTATTACCTAATAATTATGTTAACTAATAATATATAAGTTATTTTTTTATATTTTAAGAATCAACTGATTTGAGGCAAACTGCAAGAGGTGGATTGATCAATTTTTAAATTTTAAACTGGTTCTTTTTTATTACTATGGAATGGTAGGCATTCGGCTTTAGCTAATCTAAGAAAAGGGGATGACCACATGATAATGAGAACTTGTATATATAAAAATCAACAAAATAAATAATAAATTTGTTGTTGTAAAATCCCTTTATTCTAGAGCATGAATGGTAGGATTCGTAATATCAGTAATAAGCCTGGATAAATTTGAAGTGTGACGGAGCCCCATATAAATATCTCGTCCGATTTTGTTCTCACACAAACACAAATCACAAGGTATGGCTTCAACGCTCCCCATGTTTTCCCTAAAAGCCCTCCCGAAGCCCCAAGTATCACGAAAATGCCCCTCCCTCTCCTTCCCCCAAACCCTCTTGATCCCCGCCCATCGCCGCCGCATCCGCGGCCACGCCCGCGCTAGACCCGTATCCGGAGGAGACGGCGAGACGAATCTGGATGCGGAGGTGGCGGGGCTGGTGAGGGAGAAGGCGGAGGAGAGGGAGGAGGCGATGAGGAGGTGCCGGGGGATCCTGTTCGGGGGACTGTCGAGGCACCACGGGATGGGGACGGAGGAGGCGAGGGGGAGGTGGGTGGGGATGGAGGGGCGTCGGGAAGAGAAGGTGGAGTGGGTGGTGGGGTTCGTGGAGGAGGAGCTGGGGTTAGGGTTTGAGCCGCTGTCGGTGAGGGCGGTGGTGGAGATGGTGGACGAACACGTGGCGGAGATGAGGGTGAGGGATCGGACGGAGGCGGAGGAGGAGACGATCTTTTCGGGGTTGGGTGGGTTAATCGGATTTTCGTCGTCCGCGAAGAAGTCGTGAAGGCATCGAAGAGGATGAGTTTGAGAAGTTTATCAGTGATGGGTCTTGTTATTTGTGAAAGATGCAAGTGTTTTTACAAATTTGTTTGAATATCAGATCACAAAACAAGGGTTTCTTTTTTTTATCTCCTCCACTCCCAAGTCCCACCCTTTTGTTGCACCTTTTTGCAGTCGTTTTTGCATACATGAAATGACTGTGTATAAGTGAAGGATAATGTTACATGCAATCTCTTTTTTAGTCTTAATTTTAATTTTAGTTCATATGTGTTTTAATTTTATTAAAAATAGTATACTTCATTTAATGAGGTTCGTGATTTTATAAAAAAAATAAAGTATATGATCCAACAAATTGCACTGAGTGCATTTATAGAAAATACGATAAATTTCTATTGATGTATATACCTCTTTAACGTGAATATGTGTTTCGGTAATCGACGCATTTGAATGCATTGGAGATTAGAATTGACATTGAAAAAAAAATTGTGTAACAATACTTATAATTTATTGTATTGATATACTTTATTATAAGAAATGTAAAAATAAGTGCATATATATTTTATTTTTTATATATAAAAAAATGCACTTTATTTTAATAATAGAAATCAAAACCGGTGCTGTCTATTGGGTGTTTGATTCATTTGGTTTGTTTTACAGACTTGTTTGTAGTTATGAGTGTATATATATATATATATATATATATATATATATATATATAAAAGAGAATTTATGAAGGAGGGTGACTGTGGGAGACGGGGGAGGAGAGGATAAGAGGTGGTGGGTGACAATAGTGGGCGAAGGAAGGAGCGGAAGAAGAGAGGAGAGGTTGGGGTTCTCTCACCACTAATATTCATTCGTCCATAGCCCCCCATCTCCTCTGCCCATCGTCCTCTCTCTCTCTCTCTCTCTCGATCTCCCTTACTCCCCCTACCCCACTGTTTCCCTTCTCCACCCATTGCCCTCTCCCCTCTTTGTTATCCTCCCCATAAATAAATAAATAAATAATTTAATGGGGTGGGGATCTCATAAAATTAACTACACCCCAGCTCAAAAGGTAAGCATAGCAGGGTGTTGGATCAAGCTAGAGCCTCAACCTATGTCTCAAATTGGCCTTCAATGATGGTTAAGGCAAAGCCGAGCCTTCTCAAGGCATATATAATAGGTTTAGGCCACATAAAACATTGGAGACTAGTATTACTGCAATCCCTTTTACAGTTCCAACACGTTTAGATTTTGTTAGGGTTATATATTTGTCTAATGAAACAACATTCATAACAACTGAAGTATATGGTATGATGAATGAATTGATTGCATAATTGTTATTTACATCTAGAGAAATTAGACTATAGCAATGATTGAGTATGTTAGCGAAACAACTAAGTGTATCACTGCCCTACAGAAGTAATAAACTAGGAGTTGAATGTTTTGAGGTACTTATGCCAGTGAAATCAATATCTATGTTTTATACGACAATATAGTCAGTGATAATGAATACCCTTCATATTCATGGTGAAATTTATTGCTTAGGATTAATGAGCTGGGCCTAGATAAGCCCGTGCCTTGCCCTATTATTGTTTCAGATCTCAAAAATAAGGCCCCAGCCCATGAGAAAATAAGGCCTAGCCCAAAAGGCCTGTTGGGATATTATTTGGAGCTCTTAATATTTCCTAATCATGAATTTATGCTCGTGCACTTGGAAAAAACTTATTTAAGTTAATGCATTTTTATTTAAAGTCATTCTTTGTCCTAATCTGAGTATATGATTTATCTAATCAGGTATATAATGAGCTAGGCATGTATAAACTTAGAAAAATGTAAAAACGGTAAGCCTTCAATTCATTTGAGTGTGTATTTAAGCTTTTGTGAATGTGCATGTTTCATTAGACATGCATATACATTAAAAAAATATTGGGATTGTAAAAGTAAACGGATGAATGATATATCCTTAATATTTTCATTCATGAAATAAATGATGTGTTTCCATCTTCCATTGTTTACAAACAGGCATATTGCATGTACAAAGCTTTCTTTTGTATCATGCAGGGCATAATGATTTTTTTTTTTTTTTGAAAAAAGGATAAATATTTGCTTTCCGATTTTATTTCTGAATTCAAATTACAAACTCTAAAACGAGAGAGAATAGAGCGGACAAACATAAAGTAAAATAAGCAAGGGGACTAACTGGCGTCAACTATCCCCTTGGGTTAGAAGAGGTATCTAACCCAAATGGTTCTAGCGACCGCAATTATCCCGTGTTACATAACCTCCCATTTATGAAATCGATCTCCTCCGCCTTTGTAATATATTGGCTCCTGTCCTACAAGCAACCTCGAAACATCTTCCACATGTTCTTTTGCTAGACCTGCGCTCCTCTAAATATGACGTTGTTACGCGTACGCCAGGTCATCCACGTCCCCGTCGAAATGATTTTGAAGGCATTTTTATTGTCTAGGACTCTAGCTCTACCACTTTCAACAACATAGCTGCAAAGTTCTTAAAAAATTCTCCAATTGGGTGCGAAACTTGGGTGTCGAAATGTGTTTAGTACATTCAGGATCCAGGTGTCCATTTAGTTCAAAAGTCATACCGAAAAAAGATTAGCTTAATTGTAGTCGACTGGAACTTTCCTTCATACCCAAAGGTGAAGTTCTACGAATATTTTCATATGAATGATCAAGATACATCTAAAAAAATAGTTTAATTATTTACGTACTTTTATCATAACCATCTCAAGTCACGAATGTACATTTATGGAACCAAACTTTGTGACTGTGTTCACAAAAAAATATAATATTTAGGACAATGTTTGATGGGCATCCATCCAAAAACATGATTATCTCATGGTGAGAAAGTTTTCCCAATGAAAGTGTCAATATTCAGTGATCATCATAGTTATCAAATAGATAACTATAAGGTCAAAAGGTTTACTGATGTAGGTACCTAGGTACCTAGTCCTTAAGCCCCCCTTAAAAAAAGAATTGCTCATCAATCTTATCAGTCATCACAAATGAATTGAAAATCCTTCCTATCACACTTATTATGAGACATCATGGGCCCCACTGTTGCCTAATTTTTTTCTTTTGCTTTGTCTTTGGCCTCTCATGAAGCCTACCTAAGAACCAGTAGCCTTTTTGACATTAGCTAAACCTGTTGTCCATGAATTAGCAATCCATGTGGGACTGAAACAAAGGCTAATGAGCACAGTTACTCCATCATCAATACTGATGTTACTTTTGGAACAATCTGTAGGCTTTTTTGCATAGGATACCTTTGCATGCCAAACATTTGAGTGGTGATTGATGGGTTCACTGTCCCCTTAATCCTGAACCTATTTAACAGTCAATGTGATAAGGAGATTGCGATTAGACAATAAACAAAACGAATGCTGTCATTCTCATAATTCAATCAGTTGTGTGTTTTCTTTCAAAGGCTAATGGAATCCTGAACTTCATCTATGTTAGAGAGTTAACAAAAGTTGAAGCCATCCATATTGGACTTTTCTCATAATACATGAATGGAATTGTTATCCAATTGGACTTACACATTTATGTCGAAAACGAAGCTTTTGCAATGAAAACCATGCTTATAATGTTGAATATAACTTCCAAATTTGAACAAAATTGAAAATGATTGAGAACCAAAAGCGCGAATATAGGCCTCTGTGCGGTTGTTGTTGGCCAACTTGATTTACTACTATATATGACAAGTCTTCATCAGAACTTTTATGAAAAAAGCTGGCTGAGAGTAGTTTTTCCAGAACCAATTTTCAAATGTGTTTTGCTTTTGCAAAATTAGTTTTGACATAATCGGTTCCAAACATGTATTTTTAAACTTCAGCTTTTAATTTTGGTTTTTATGTTTCAAAAGTGATCAAGACAACTTTTATGAAAAGGTTGATTGAGAGTGATTTTTATTTTAATCAATTCAGAGTTTTTTGAATATTGGCTGCATGAGAACTTTTGGAAAGTAGAGAGATTCTTGATTTTGAGAATGGTATGTAGTTATTTTTAAGACAGGTTTGTGTTTTGCATGTGAATCCACAGTTGCTTGTTGTGTTTCTTGGAACATAATGACTCATCCTTCACTTTCAATTAAGATGGTCTGTCTATGAAAGTTCTTAACTTCCTCTATGAGATTAAGTTATATTATTCAGATGTGAAAGTCAAATTTCTCACTCATTTTGAGGTTTGATTAGGAGTCTTCAAAGGAGGTCATACAATTTGACTCCTGAATTCATGTCATGTTGCATTTTTAACTTCCCATCTGTCACCAACCGTGTAGGTACATTATTCTTTCTTCTTATTCAAACTTCAAAATTACATTTAAAATATTTTACACCCAGTTTGCTTTGATGCTACTCTACCTATACAGAGGTCTGACCCTTCAAGAAATGATAAACATTTTTCATTGGAATTGTTGTGTCCTTTGACCCTTTTATGTTCTAAACAATTAGGTTGAAAAGTCTAGATTTCTCATTCGCTGGATCCATTGTTGGTCAACTTGTCCACACATTTGATCTGCTTTTAAAATCAATCCTTTCAAACTGGTTTACCACTAGTTGATGCACTCCCTCAAAGTCTATTGATATATATTGATGTTTCCACTAGTGACACTCTAAAAATGAGCTCAAAGAAATGCTTATAAGCTATGATTCCCAAAAAACTTACCAAATTCGTATGGGAAAAAATTTCAGGGTTTCTTTTATGGTAGTTAAGTGTTTTGTTTTATTGTCTGATTCATTTTTCTTTTCTATCATCAAGAGTAAAACTTGACCCAGCAATAAAGCAAAGATACTTTTGTTCAATTTGTCTCAAGATCTTCAGTTTCAAACTTGCATTGTAAAGAAATCATGGAAGGTGTTGAAAGGATAAGTACCACACACAGTCCAAATGCATGCACATCATGTTATGCCATGTTATTTACATAGTAATATGATACCAAATTGGACTATTTATCAATCATCTCCTCTATATGTATATTTTTATAGATATTTTGTGGTTGCATGGCATATGTTGTGTCCCTCAAAACACTTGCATCTCATATGGGAAGGCTCTTTAGGGACCCCTATGAAGCAAGTCAGTTTATGGCATGTACTCCAAATAATGTCCTTTTGAGGGCAAGCCCATGGTTCGTAATGCATGGTGTGAATGATTTTAATGCCTTTCTTGCATTTGGACCCTTCAAAAAAACATTATTGTTAATATATCCTTTTTAAAATTCTATTGCCATCTACAAAAATGTTTAAATTTTGCATGAATGCCCTTTTGAGGGCATTTTACACAATTTTGTTTTAAGTTTTACAATGCCTATATAATAAAATGTATTCATCTTTTATAGAAATGATGTGTATACTCATATGAAATAAATGCATATATTTTATTTATATTTTCTGTAATAATGTAACATGTATTGCGTTAATTGATTTTATATATTACATTAGACATGACAAATGTAAATTGGGTTACAAAAAAGACTGAGTGTGTTAGCGCTCATTGAATTTGGAGTCACAGGTCTTTTTTAAAAAAAATAAATTGTGAAAAGTTTTGTTTTCATAGAAATATTGGTATATGGTTTTGAGGGGTTGAAAAATCATTAATTTAGATATTTTAGTGATTATTTATTTATTTATTTTATTTTTTAATCATTGTATATTGAGTCCCTCAAATTTTTTGAAGTAAGGTTTAAATTTTTTTTTTTAAAATATAAGCTTAAAGAATATCCTTATATGTTTTTGTGATCAATTTTCTTTTTCATATTCATTTTTTCAATTTTTGAAGCTTCATTTTTTGTTCTATTCGTTGTGACGAGAATAATGATATTTCAATATTTTTTTTCTAAATCTTCTATAAATTATTCCAGATCACCAAATACATGAAAGAAGTATAAAAAAAACTTTCAATCTAAATTATCATTACTTCAAGGACTTCATCATTATATATTTAATTGTCATAATTTTATCTTAACTTATCATATATCTATAATTATTCTTTTTATTTTTCTCTATCTCTTGACCCTCTGGCCTTTCTTTGCTCTAATTCCTGGCTCCGCCTCTTATTCGAGTCATATTCTTGCTAATTATATAAGGTCTAATGATAACAATTTTCATAACTAAAACATGTAGATTTTTGTATGTGAGTCTCAATTTAGTCAAAGGACATTTTCATGAAAAGTAATATTTCGTTACTTATGTGATGCTCTCTCGTTAACTCAAAACAAATTTTTGTTGCATTTGTCACATAAAGAATCCATAATCCTTCATGTTTTAACAATACATGTAAATTCTACAAGCCTGCCTCTCAGTGAGGAAGCTGTGGTGATTGTATAATGTCTTTCTCCTCGTGGGGAAAAAATATCATCTAATAAAATTATATTATCTAAAATTCAAATAATAAATAAAATAAATAAATAAACAACAAAAATTAGAGAAGAAATAAAAGAAATGGATAAGTTTATAAGCTGAATTTTTTTTTTAAGAAAAGACAAAATAAGATTTAAAATAAATCACATTTAAATAGAAAATAAGATAACCTTTTGGGATTTGAGAGCCTTCTATGAATGTGACAGATAATAGGAATTGTGACTCACCTTTTACTGGGTGAGTACAACCCTGCTTGTAGCATTTATGAAAATGTTAATATATCTTGTGCATGTGCAACCCTATAATTTTTTTGAAAATGTATGTAAAAATGAAGTATATATCTTCATATAAAGTGAAATACAATGAAATGTATATATTATATATTCATCCACACCAAAATACAAAAAAAAATTAAATGTTTAATTAATAAAATATATATCTCATTAGTGAATAGAATTATACGTTGGACCACGTGTAATGACAACATATAACAAGCCTAATGTGAGATATATATGTAGCAAGGAATGGTTCAAAAATAGGTAAGATTCCAATGAAAAATTATGGACACATAAATCACATGTTTAAAACCTGTAGCATCAGTGTGATAGGTGTGATCCAGACATCAGAATCCCAATGACCAAAAATAAAAGAAGGTACCACCAATCCCACCTGCATGCCTGCATGCATGCTTCCATGAAACTCTATAAAAATGGGACCAAAGATGTCCCTGTTTTAACTTTTCATGTTTCAAAATACATGTTATATAATTAAAATCACTCTTACCAACCCTATTTGTCCCCACCTTCCCAAAAACATGAGACACCATTTGGATGGATTAAAACACAGTGATCCTTATAATCGTGCGTTTAAAGTCAGTCTTTCAAAAAGAACATGGTTTTCATAAATTTTTAAATTTTGAATTTTTTTTACACTGACAAAACACATGTGTGATTTTACGACACAACCACAGATATTTGAATATGCTTATATATATATATATATATATATATATATATATATATATATATATTATTCTATTTTCCCCGTATGGCGTGGAATATAAGGCAAGAATAATGAAGAATAAATAAGAATATCTAAAAAAAATTATTTGTTTTGATAGAATAAACTCCGATAGTTATGTCTGGATAAGTTAAGATAAGGCCTGATAACTATTCTAAGGAAATTGTGGAATTGCTTATCAAGGCTTATCTATACCAATGGATAAAAATACCCTTCTATGTCATTTTAAAAAATTTATCTCACCTAACAGACTCACACAGATTCCAAAAACTGTCACATCTATCAAATCAATCATATATCTCTCACACTATTCCCAGGGGGTATAATTGTCATTTAAAAAATCATAAACTCTTATTCATCCCTTATCAACCATTTATCATCACTTTATCCAAGGTGAACTAAACAACAAAAAAGTCATTTTTACGTTTTTCAATGAGAATAACAAAAAAAAAACAACTAAACAAAAAGTTGCTTATTCAGTCTCGATTACTATCTATTCCAGTATAGCTATCGGGAGCGAATAACCTAAGTCATACCCCATACATATATAGTATACAATTACAATTTTTAGCTATCGGGTACAAGAATCACCAGTATAGCAGTATAGCTATCAGGTACAAGAATCACCATCCCATACATATACAGTATACAATTACAATTTTTTTTTTCAAAAAAGAAAAAATAGAAAGGAAAAGAAGAAAGAAAACTGGCCAGAATTCAGGAAGACTGTCTCTGATAAAATGAGGTGTATATAGGAACACACAGCCCACATGAGGATAAGGAAACCTCTAGTCCCCCAATTCTTCTTCTATTATTATTATTATTATTATTATGGCCTGACAGTGATAGATTTTCCAAAATAAGCACACTAGAAAGATGGGGGGTTCAATCAAATTATCTGTTGACGGGCAGGTAGGATTCCAAACTCAAGTTGCATGTCTCAATAAATTATGTAAAACGATAGCAAGGATGAATTTTTTTTTTTAAGGTAAGTAAGCAATTTTTATTTCACATTCTATAAAGGCTATACGAACAAAATGACAAATTTTATAAATTCTACGACAGCATGGAATTGAATCGATTAACCTTTTGAACACATACCTAACTAACAAACAGTCCACCGGCCCTCCGATATTAAAAAAAAAAAAAAAAAAAATTGTATTGAAATCACAAGAAGAATAATCTCCTAATAAACAAATCTCATAACTTCCTTCCTAAGTAATCTCTTAACAAACAAATTTGTTTATCTGATTATAGGAGATTTACTTTATATCTTAATTAATATCAAATCTTAATTAATTTACAAATTAAGTGTCCATCTAATATGATTTTATCGTGTCCATCTGATGTTAATGCACTGAGACATAATCCTAACCATTCTTGGATTTATAACCAATATAATAGTATATAATAGTAATTTATTGTTCACATGTTTTGGTGGAAGAGATTCTCTCTCTCTCTTTCTTCCTTTAATTACTCCATGATTGAACAAAGAGGGTCGTTATAGATAGTTGCAGTTGCGTGCATGGCATGTCTCTGTCTCTCACTCTATCACAAGCCATTGGTCCTTTTTATATTTTATTTTATTTATGGTTAGCAGTTATTGGCCCATGGCATGTGCAAGTGAAGGTCCTCTCAACCACCATAGCACACCTCCACCAAAACACAACCCCCCTGTGGGAATCCAATCCCTCTTTATTAAATCTCTGCCCCTCCATTTGAACTGATCTTCTTGGCTCTCAAGCAGATCCCATCTTTCCATTTTCTCCCTCCCATGTGAGGCCACCAACCACCACCCTGATTGACACTTTTGAGGAAATATATTTCTTCCCCATCATCCTCTAATCAATCTCCATAAACAACAATTATTGTTAGGAGGACAAGGTCACTCAGGAATCAATGGCTGCATTACAATTCACCTCCAATGAGACACCATCCAATGAGATACCATCAGTCCATCAAGTGGAGACAGTTATAAAATTTTATAGATACAACAAAAAATTTATAAATCTTGAAAATAAAAAGATTGAAATAAAAAATAAAAACTTTGAAGTCTTTATTATTTATTTTCATTATTATTTATTTTCATTTTTACTGGCATGATTGTCTAGAAGAGAACATGACACACATATTTGGGTAGAAGAATAAATTAGAATACACTAGAATAGGGGTGAATAAGCCCAAAAAATCTATTTGGATTAAATGATAGGTGGATATAACCATATTAGAATAAATGGGAATAAGTTGATATTGATATTTCAGGTCCCCTATAGAATTGTGTTATTCTACCCAATTAATTCCATTGGTATAAGGAGGGGGCTACATGTCAAATCATTATAAATATTTATCAATAACTTATTCACGTTTTATCCATAACTTATTCATAGTTAACCAAACAACAAATATTTTATTTTTCAACTAAAAAATACAACTAAACAAAAAAATAATTCATTTGCCTTATCCATACTAAAATAGCTATCAATATCAGAATAGTTTATGTCACTGTCAAACGAGGCTAAAAGATCAATCCATGCACGAAGAACTTTTGGTTAGTTAACCATGTCAACTACTCAAACAAAACGTGTGTATTCTAAGTCCAAATTGCACATAATTGAAACATGTTTAGCTATTTATTATACAATTTTGATATATAAATATAACCATAGAATCGATGCTTCAAACGGCATCAAATCGGAGTTCTGCGTGGCATAGAACGTGCTCCGTACACATTTTTATTTTTATAGCTTCTTCACACATGGGAGGATCAAAACTCAAGTGAGTTGATGTTGTTTGTCTAATTTTTTTTTCTTTAATTGGGATGCACTGGGACTTAAAAATAATTTGCATCTAACAGTGGTTCCATGAGGCCATAATCTCAAGTGGCCATTCAAAAGAACCTTAACAAGTCATTAGGGATCTTCTTCCATATGGGAGGAGATACCACCCCAATTATTTCATGTGCTATGTGTTGGTTAAAAACATTAATATATTCATTTGGATATGCATCATACAATTTTATAAAGCTTTAGTGGGGCTTGAGCTTCAACTAAAGAGAAATCTAATTTTATTATGTTGATTGATGAAAAGAAGGGAGAGAAGCCCCTTCTTTTTTTAGGGCAAGCAAACCCCCCACTTGTCAGTGAAGAGGATCATCAAAATTTAAACTTCAATCCGTGATGGGTTATTATATTTACCACCTGTAAATATCCCAAATTATATGAGGCATTTCATACTTTACTTTCAAACTAGTTATGTACACACACCTTCCCCTAAGTATGAGCAAACATATTTAGCATTGTAATCAATCAATTTCCAAAGCCTAGTATCGCAAGCGGATAAAACATGGATAACGGGATAAGTGAAAGAATAAGTAGTTGAAAAACAATTTTTTTGATTTTGAAATTAAAATGATTTTTTTTTTGTTTCCCTTATATAGACTAGAATAACATTTATTTATTTTATCATATTCCTGATTTTACTAAATATGAACATAATTAAACAAAATTTGGAAGACTTTTTGTCCTCTACAATTAGGATGACTGATCCTCAAAATAACCAATCCTAACGGTTGAGTTTTTGGGTTAAAAAATGGTGTCTGGTGCTTTTAATATAATAAGGAAAATGATACGTCTAGCCCTTTGTGTAGTTTTATTTGTAGTCCACACCATTTTTTATTTTTTTAAAAGTTATTTACTCTTCTATTGAAATACATAATATTATACAAAATTAAGTATATACTGAAATACAATATATGATATATTTTTTCATGGAAAAAATAATTTTTTTTTATACCATATATTATGATAGAACCCCATATACTAGTATATACTACACTATCATAATATATAAGGTTGCAAAACAAACTAAGTATATAAGTGCACAATAAGTAATCATTGAAAAATAATTCTTAATCTTATGTGGTAAATTTGATCAAAACCCATAATGATATATCATTTTATTTTTTCAAATACAAAATATGCGTAGTTAATTCTCCACAACTCAACTCAAGAGGGACCAATTGATTGATTAATTTAAAGCTAAAGCTAAAGCTAATGCTAATGATTCAATTTTTGTTATCTTGTGAACTGATGAAGTCCCCCTACCCCCACTTGTGTCACTGATGTCACTTGATCACACAAAGGACATCATTGTGAGCAGCCCAATAAAAAAATACAATACAACCAAAATGTTAAAAAGAAGTCATACAATAAAACCTAATCTTGGGGTTACTATTATCATTACCAGTACGATTTATTTTATTTTTTTCCTAAATAAACAAATCCCTCTTTGTACCACCCATAAGACTGTCACCAAAGGCAACCCCATGTGTCTGACCCCCATGTAGATAACCCATATATTTTAGTACACCCCAATTTTTTTTAGCTGATACAATCATAGTCCCATATATATTTTTTAAATTATATATATATTCATAAATTTTAGTATATATTTTAATAAATAAATATATATATATTTTTTTCACTCAAAACAGCCCCTCTTTAATAGAACTTTGGATCCGGACAGTCCTGTGGGGTCCGATAACCAATCAAGAGGTCACGTGGGCCTTGGGCCGACTCGTAAAGCAAACGTGAGCCCCACCGTGTAAACAAAACAAAAATATAAAAAAATTCCCTTCCGCCACCGTCCATTCGGTGAACCTTTTGAATCATCAGAAACATTTAGTTCCCCGACGGAATATACGTGGATGTATTTGGTACTGACACGTGTACCTCCCAGCCACGTCAACCGGACGAACCTGTGACCCTCTGTCATACGCATTTAATGCATTGGAAGTTGATGATGTGGCCTCGGCTCGTCCGGTCACCCGAATCAAATCATTTTTGGTCGAGTGAATGCATTTCACGTTACCTTATCAACACAACCTATAAATTTAAACGAAACATTTTAAAGTGGGTGAGCTAATGAATACCGTACTTTGGAATCCCGAAGCAGTGGGTGACCGGAGATAGCCGGTGAGGATTTTGTCAAAATAGGGTGTGCAAGTGGAACCTCAAGTCCCTCCAAAAATGGTTAAAAAGAAGGCTCTGTTACTGTTCATAAAGAGATCATCATTAGTTTATTATTTTTTTATGATGGGATTAAAAAACAAAAAAAAAGTTAGGGTTGACGTTTAAGGCGTCACGGTTACCGAAGCGGTTCAAAAAAAACGTCAGCATGAGTGGAACAAACGGCGTTAGGCCTTGAAATGTGGGCCCACGTGAGTCCTTTCTCATTTTTTTTTTTACAGTCTTTTTTTTTATTTCACACACTGTCTCGGTGAAATTTTGGGGTAAATCACCTTCTCCAGGCAGTGATGCTCCGGACAACGAAACGACCGGCTATTGCCGGTCATGAGAGAAACGATTACTCTAGTAGAGTGGGAGGTTACCGGGACCGCGTTGACTATACTGCCATATGTGGAATAGCTATTCCATACCACTGTGCATGGGAATGGCATCTCTCGTATTCAATACCATATGGTCTCATTTATATAGCAAGATATCAAATCTCTTCATTCAATATTTCTTTTTCCCCCTCTATATCTTCTTCTGATTTCTATCAGACCCCAGATATAAACACTACCCTCCACCACCACCCACAGAGTGAGAAAAAAAAAAAAAACTGAGGGAGGTCTCTTCAGAGTGTCCAAAGCCTTTGTTGTCCTCATCTGATTCTGGCCTTCTGGGGTCTAAACAAAAATACAAAACCCAAATCCCACCCAAACAAAAAAAAGTGCTTCAAATCAAATCAAGCCCAACCCTTCCATAGCCAAGGTGGTGGAGAAGAGAAAAAAAAAAAAAAAAATGGGTACGGGTTGGCGGAGGGCGTTCTGTACCTCAATGAGAGGCAGTGACCCAGACGCGGCGGAGACGGCGGTGGCGCAACCGCCTCCGCCATCGGACAGTCCGAGTCCGAGGACGTGTTCGAGACTGGGTTTCTTCGGAGGCGGCGGCGGGAGCAACCCATCCACGCCGAGGCTCCGCTGCCGGACGACAACCTCTCTTCCACCGCCGAATCCGGCGGAGGAGTTCCCGGACATCCCGAAGCTCCAATGCAAGACGACGGCGCCGGTCAATGGGGTTCTCTCAAGCTCGACCCCTTCCTCCCCAAGATCCCCTTCCCGGTTCTCTTCCCTATTCAAATCAAGCCTCCGCCTCTCTCGAGTGAGTGATCGATAGAATTTCTCATATTTAATTACGTGTTTCGTGTCATTGACGTGTTTGTTGTTGTCAACGGTGAGCAGAGCAGGTGCGGTGTGTGCATGGAGAGCGTGAAAAGCGGGAGAGGGAAGGCCATATTTACCGCGGAGTGCGCGCACGCGTTTCACTTCCCCTGCATCGCCGCGCACGTGAAGAATAACGCCTCCCTCGTCTGCCCCGTCTGCTCCAATCAATGGCGCGACCCTCCCTTCCTTTCCCTCCACAAATCCCTCTTATCATCGTCATCATCGTCTCCTCCTCCTCTTCCTCCTCCCCAACACGACTCCTCCTCCAAATCCATGCCTTCCACCCCCACCAAATCCTCCTACGACGATGACGAGCCCCTCCTCTCCTCCACCCCCTCCTCCCGCGGTCCCTCCCGCTTCAACCCAATCTTCGAAGCCGAAGACGAAGAGAACGACGAAGACGACGACGATGATGAAGAAGAAGGAGAAATTGAGGAATTCCAAGGCTTCTTCGTCAATCATTCCTCCTCCTCCTCTTCTTCTGCTTCTTCTCTGCGGATTAGGACGGATGCGGCACTCAACAACAATGCGGGTGTCCAAGTGCGGATCTCGTCCGAGGCCGCGATCGTCTCCGTCGGACGCTCCCACGAGACCCACATCGTCGCGCTCCGCGTGAAGGCCCCGTCCGCCAAGGCGGCCATGTCGGAACCCGGGCGGAGGGCGGCGATCGACCTTGTGACGGTGCTCGACGTGAGCGGGAGCATGTCCGGGGCGAAGCTTCACATGCTTCAGCGCGCGATGAGGCTCCTCATCGCCTCTCTCGGCCCCGCCGACCGCCTCTCCGTCGTCGCCTTCTCCGCCGCCGCCGCGAAGCGGCTGATTCCGCTGCGGAGGATGTCGCCGGCGGGGCAGAGGTCGGCGAGGCGGATCGTCGACAGACTCGCCTGCGGCGGCGGCCACGGCGGGACCTGCGTGAACGAGGCGCTCCGCAAGGCGGCGAGGGTCCTCGAGGACCGCCGCCACCGCAACCCCGTCGCGTCGATCGTCCTCCTCTCCGACGGCCAGGAGGAGGGCGGCGTCCGATCGTCGAATTCGGCGAATAATCGGAGCCGTCCGTCCTCGACCAGGTTCGCGCACCTCGAGATCCCCGTCCACGCTTCGGGATTCGGACAAAAGGGGGAGCCGGCGGAGGACGCGTTCGCCAGATGCGTCGGAGGGCTTTTGAGCGTCGTCGCGCAGGATGTCCGCCTCCAGATCGGGTTCGCGCCGGGATCGGCTCCCGGGGAGATCACCGCCGTCTACGCCTGCGGCGGCCTGCCGGCGCTCGTGGGCGGCGGGTTTTCGGCGGTGAGGATCGGAGACCTGTACGCGGAGGAGGAGCGGGAGCTCCTGTTGGAGATGACAGTCCCCAGGACCGGCTGCGGCGGCGGCGGCCTCAGATTGGTGTCGGTGAGGTGTTGTTTCAGAGATCCGGCGACGCAAGAGCTCCTCTACTGTAGGGATCGGTCCCTGGTAGTCCCGACAGCCAGAGCCGTCAGATCAACGGATCCGAAGATTGAACGGTTGAGGAACCTCTTCGTAACAACCCGCGCCACGGCAGAGTCGCGGCGGCTCGTTGAGCACGGCGAGTACGCGACGGCGCTTCAATTGCTCTCGTCGGCTCGGGCGCTGTTGATGCAGTCGAGTTCGGTATCGGCGAATGACAGCCTCCGTGGATTGGAGGCGGAGATGGCGGAGGTGCAGTGGAAGCGTCAGATGACGGCGGCACAGAGGGGGACGGCGGCGGCGGCGGAGGTGATAGGCGGGGAGGGAACGGAGGCGCTGACGCCGACGTCGGCGTGGAGGGCGGCGGAGAGGCTGGCGAAGGTGGCGATCATGAGGAAGTCCATGAACAGAGTGAGCGATCTGCACGGGTTCGAAAACGCCCGATTCTGAGTCGCCGAGTCGGCGATTTTTTTTTTTTTTTTTTTGGATTAAAAAAAAAAAACAGAATCCCTTTGAATCTGAAAAAAAAAAAATGTGGGATCTTTTTTTTTTTTTTTTTTTATGGGTTGGTTAGTTGTTGGTGGTGGTGTTTGAGTTTTTTTGGGGTTGGATATTAATGAAGCTGTAAATGCATGTATTATGAGGGGATGATTTTGTTTATTTTGTAAGTTGGGGTTTTGGTTTATAGTAAGAGATATTATTAGTTTAGTAACTGATTTTGCTTAACACGTGAGACATCAAAATAAAGATTTTGATTATAATGAAATTAAACTCAAAGATTTATTAAATCAAAATGAATCATTTTTTTTATGTTAAATTAAACATTGCCATAACAAACTGAGCTTAGTTCTTATTGTATTAAATTAGACTAAAGTGTCATTAATAATGATGTGGCATGTATTTAAAGTCATTGGGTATGAAGAATCAAAAAGGAATAATTCATGGCTTATTAATGTTTCACGTAGTCATGTCATTTTTTTTCTTTCTTGGGACTAACTTTTCAAAGAAATTCATCAGTCATTATGCACTATATATTGTGTAGGGACCCATTTAGATATGCGATCCAAACACCAATTTTACATCTAAAATTGTGTGGATAAGCTTAAAATGCAAAATCTACATAAACTTGTTCAGTTAAGTGTCATTTAGACAGAGATATAAAAAATTTTGGGATTTATGATTATTCTAATCATATATAATTATATCGGTGAAATAAGTGATTTTTGTTTGATTATATTTTTTAGTTATTTTTATTAAGAAATGTAAAAATAAAGTTTTTGTTGTTTGATAAATTATAAATAAGATATGAATAAATAATTATAAAAGATAAAAAAATAATTTAACATGTTTTGACCCCATAATTTACAAGACGTGGTAAATGTGATTTATTTATATAATATAAAATAATTCAGATAGAATAACATAATTTCATAGTAGATTTGAAATACAAATATTAGCTAATTTCTCATATATATATTCTGTATTTTAACATACCTATACTCGTCTGGTCAAGTCCTTCTAAACAAACTGTTTTTTTTTTAAAAAGAAAAAAAAGCTTATTCTCCTTAATTCTTCAATTTATTCTCAAACCCAAACAATTAATCAAATAATGATTTAATCAGTCATCACTTTAGGACCACAGGAAGGTACAGATGGATCAAACATATTGCACGGTTAAGAGTGACATTGATGATGTTTGTACAAGCAAAAAAGAATTGAAAAGGCCGAAAAGATAAGTCAGTAGGGGCTGACTTATAAGACCCCACGTTGGAGAAGGACAGCCTTTTTTTTTCACAAAAAGAAAAGAAAAGAAAAGAAAAGTTTTTGGGGATCATCGGCCAAGTGAAAGAGAGGAGGAAAAGAAAGAGAAAGAGTGGTAATTAGTAAAAGACAGCAGTAACACTCGCTGCCTTTTTATCTGTGTAAGGTCACCCAGCTTTTTTGCATGTTATGATTTCCTTGAAAAAGATTGATTACCTCTCTGAGGATAAGATGGTGTGTTTGTGACTCTGAACTTTTGAATAGCAGTCCAGGTGGAGTTTTGAAAAGGTTTAGCCATTTTTTAAAGGGATTATTAGTTTTAAGTCTCCACGAACCATCATATTTAGTGATCGATCCCTCTCTTCTTCGTATTTAGGTTTTAGTCCCCAAATTTAAATGATAGTTCCTTTTTAGTCCCTGAGAGGGACCTATCCATAAATTATTTAATTTATTTTTTAGTCCCTGTGAGGGACCTATCTATGAATTATCCTTTAAATCGAGGGACTAAAACCTAAATACGAAGAAGGGAGGGATCGATCACTAAATATGATGGTTTGTGGGGACTTAAAACTAAAAATCCCCTTTTTAAATGACTTTTGGGTGGTTTTTAGCATCCCCTTTTGAGGTGTTTTTAACTTTTTAAGAAGTTAAAATAACACACAGTTATTCAACAAGCTTTTTTAATTAAAAAACTACATATGGATTCAAACACAAAAAAAAAAAAGTGTTTTAAAAACTGTGTTTTTTTTTAACAAAAACATATTTTGTTATCAACAATAAACGTGATTCGTTAATTAAACAAAAAATAATCTAAATGATTTACATCACCAAAATACATGTAGAAATTAAGCTGAAGTTATTTTTCAATATGTGTTTCCAAACACAGTCATATATTTTTTTAAGATATTTTATTTTTAGATAATGTTAGGTTTAGCTTTAAATGAAGTCTGCACGTAATTTAATTTTTTTAAAATAATAAAACTTGTCTAATAAGATGTATATTTTGATGAAAAATATATATCACTTCATTTTAAATTGAATATACCCCAGTTTTAATAAATGTAACAAAATTAATAACCTAAGGAGGTATATCTCTCGTTGGATAACTAATAAGATATATAAAATTGTATTTGAGAATGTAAAAAAGAGTGTGTGTAACAATGCCCATTTTACAAAAATCATTTAATCATTTTTTTTACTCCTTAAAACATAAAAGCCATCAATTAATCGAAGTCAAATGATTGATTATAGTTTATAAATGATAATTATATAATTATGTTAATTTTTTGTATTGGAAAATGTGGTGAGAGACTTGTATGCGAAATATGTCACATATATAAAAATATAAAATTTCTCATTTGCAGTCTACATTATTTTTTTTTAAAAAAAAAAAATTATGTACTCTTTGATTAAAATACATTATGTAATACAAAATGAAATACATATTGAGATACAATAATAAGTTTTTTTAAAAAAATTACGCCATGCATTATAATAAAACCTCCTATATTATTATAGTACAATATATATTATACTATCGTAATTTATAAGATTGCAGACGGGTTTTTTTTTTTAATATGACATGGAAAGAGTTTAAACTATATGATGTGGTTTTTAATTAAACTATGATTTTCACAATTTCGAAAGAAGTTTCACGGAGGGGCCACTTTGGGGGAAAAAAGTGTAACTTGTTGAATAATGATCACATAAACCAAAGGGACATTTAATATATTTTGGGCTAATCTTTCTCTCTTTCCATTGAAATCACAATCCATGGATTCAAACTTCATGGTTGATTTTCACCCAAGCACGTTTAATTACAGAGTTCGGGATTTTGTTATGATAGAGTGCTTCATTTATTTTTAATACTGATATATGATATACTTCTGCTTTCTTATCCAAGACAGAGGGAAGAAGCTAGAACAGAGAAAATAATAAAAATTTCAAATTCTTTAATAAAGTTTTCAATAATTCTGATTATAATCACTTACCCTCGTTTGGGGTGGAAAATAAACAAAGAATATGGAAGAATAACAAAAATAACTGTTTGTTTTGTTAGAATAAATCTTGATAACTATGTTTGGATAAGTTAAGATAAGACCTGATAACTATTATCAGAAAATACTGGAATTGCGTATTAAGGCTTATCTATGTTAATGGATAAAAATATTTTTTTCTGTCATTTAAAAATTTTATCTCACCTACTCTTTGCATACATTCAAAAAATTATCATATTTATCATATCACACACACATCTCTCATACTCATTCCTAAATATAAATAATTTGTGCTGAGGTACAATTGTCATTAAAAATTCATAAATTCTTATGAATCTCTTATCAGTCATTTATTTTTACTTTATCAAAGGTAAACCAAACAACAAAAAGACACTTTTACGTTTTTTAATGAGAATAACATAAAAGACAACCAAACAAAAATTTATTTATTCAACATAGATTTTTATCTATCCCAGTATAGCTATCAAGGACAAATAATCATATATCATATGCCATACAGGAGATTAAAGGTACAACTGTTTAAATAATACAACAAATCACAATTTCACCAATTAAATCAAATCATCCTAACTACTCATATCAATACAAATCTTCAAATTTAATCTAATCTGATTAAAAATTAAATATTATCCTAATCATCCACATCACCTTCGGACCTAATCTTATTTAGAGGTCTCATTTCTAACTTTTTTCAAAAAAAAAAAAACTTATGCACTAAATTAATTAAAATAATCAATTAGATAGAAGCTATTTTTAAAATTTATTTCATAGACTCGTAAAACATAAAATCAAAATCTGAATAAAAAATAAAATAAAATAACCATTTAAAATGGATTATCAAAATACCCATTTTGCAATTAGTTCAAACTTATAAAAAATACAGGATAAGTCTTAATACAACAACAATGATGAACAAAAGACAAAATATTTGGGTAGGGGCCTCCCATCCCCCTCATTCACAAGCCACTCCAATCAACATTTTATGTTCTTAAAATTTACAAAAAAAACACCACCACCTGAATCAGAGTTCTTCACAACATTCCCAACGTATAACATCGATAGCAAGCTATCAATCACTCACAAAACAACAAACAAAACAGAAGAAACAATCATTTATTTATTTATTAGTGATCTTGGTCTAGAACTGGTGGGACTGACCCATACAGTTATAGAATATAATTTGATTATCTTGCAATAATTGCCCGACATGTCGCACATGGCGACCAAAATGGACATCAGACTTTAAGATGCTTTGCGAGATGATCAATCAAAAAAAGAAAAAGAAAAATTCATGAAGTGAATTAAGAATTGTAGGTTCTTCATACAGGTTTCATTTGCACACACTCTCTCTCTCTCTCTCTCTCTCTCTATGCAATTCTACAGGCTTAAAAGATTTTGTTAGATTTTGTTTATGGAATCTGTCTCAGTATTGCTCATTAGCTCTTCAACTCAAACTGTAATTTCCAGGAATCAAGAAGGATTGGATTTGTAAGCAGTAAGAAAAGGAAAATCATAATGTCCTGGATCTTGATCTTCACAATTATAATAACATGATAACATATCTTGTTCATTGATGACACAATCTTTAGTGCCTGATGTGCTCTATTTATATATAAAATGGAGAGAACATCCAATTTCTAAAATCGATTAAACTCCATCCAATTGTAGAGGAGTTAGTTAAGATTTAATCACTATAACAAATTGTTAGGAATTATCTTCTTTTTAACCACATATAGATGGAAAATATATCATCTGGTCAAAGTTGATCAGTCTTCAATAGTTCATGAACCCCTCTCATGTGATGTGCTAGACACAAGAACATTTTTTTTTTTAAAATAAGATATAACTCATGAACCTCTAAAAATACCACCAACCTCTTCCAAAAAGAAAAATCCAACAAAGTGGAACATAAATGTATTAATTGAACAAAAAATATATGTTCTCCACAATGTATATGTTGAAGTTATAACCCTATGTATATATACGATGCTGGTAACTTTACCAATATGGTGTGCCATCTCCCTTCATAGACCAACACACATACAAGGGAAAATCAAAACAACCATATACAATAAGGCCTCGTTTGGTTGCACGTTTGGGACAGTTTTTATTTTTTGAAAAGCTGAAAAGTTAAAATCGTACAGCCAAATGGGACAGCTTTATTCAAAATCAGAAGCTGGATTCCTTTTAATTTTTTCCTCGAAATCCGTATTTTGAAAAGCTCAGAAACAATATTTTTTGGTCAAAATCGATTTTTTGAATTGAAAAGTAACTTTCTCTATCAAACATCAACTGCTTTTCAAATATTGATTTTTGAATTAAAAAAAAATTATACCAATAAAAATCAAGGTCTAAAATTATCTTAAAAAATAGCTTTATTCCAAAAACTATTTTTCAATTTGTGTTTCTAAACAGATTTTGCATTCAAATACATTTCAATGTTTTTCAAACCCTCTAACTTTTTTCAAGCTAAAAATTTAACAGAGTAAATTTTTTATCAAAACAACATTTTCAAAATCTTGCTTTGAAACACGAGATATCAAGGGATCTCAATGTTTCAACAGCACATTCAAACACAGCCACCAGTGTTAATTTATTCTAAAGGAGACCACATTTGCAAATCAAAAGTACTGTTGGACCAAAAAAAAAAAAAAAAAATGAATGCAAAGTGTGATTACTTGATGACTTCTGGAGAATCTGAAACATATGGCTAGTCTAGTGGAGAGACTCAGAATAGGCTATTTACCGTACTGTAAATGCCATTGGTACTTGATCCACATTAATATATTGTTTTTTATGGGGCACTCTCTGATACTGAATTAATTTTGAATACCTAATTGAATATATCAGTCACAGAGTGTGGAGACCTTCATGTTGGGCATGTGAGAAGATCTGTCTCAATGCGTTCAATCCATCAGTGTTGAAAGTGATGAGCTTTTTTCTTTTTCTTTTTTTTTAGGATATCCTTATCCCCATTTGAATTAATTAAAGTGGACAATAATAGCAAATTTCACCTTTTCATGAAATGTTATCCTGGTTTTTATCCAACTGAATTATGGGTTTGTTCAGCCCAATCAAACAAGAAAAATATAGTGTCCTTCAATTCTCTATTTTGAAAAAGAAGAAGAAAAGGGATCTACTACCAGAATACAAAATATGGTGCAGTATTAAGGATGAAAAATGAAACCATCCATCACATATATAGAGACATCTCAATTTGCATCTCAGGTGATCCGCTGCCAATGCTTGCAAATAACTGCAGATGCAATTTTTTGTTATAAAAAATAGGAATAATGGAATCAGGTGGCCTTTTAATTGAGTATGGTTTTTTTTTTTATGTCGTATGGACTTCTCATGGTTGACCTTACGGTCAAGTCGAAAAAGTTACTTTCACCTGTTTGTTCCTAGTCATACAGAAAATTCTTTCGAATTTCGCCTAACAAACAGGAGGTATGACACAGCACCAAAACTCAGAACCCAAAACTTGTCTTTAACACAGATAAATCTTGAACCGTTGTGCTATGGCTGTTGAGGAACAGGGACAAACAGACAAATGCATGTTGAAAATTCTTTTAATTGAGTATACGTTGAAATGGTTCATTGTATTGGATTCAAAGTTGATCTCTGCTTTAATAGCAAATTTGATGAAGTCCCCATGGTTTCTTGATTGAGAGACAGCACCTATGAGATTTCCATGTGATGTCAAAAAGGCTACCTATTGTGTTGATGAGTTGTACTGCACTTGAATAAGAGGTCAAGACAAATAACAATAAAAATAAAACATAGGTTTAGACTCGTAGGCCTCCATGGGAATGATATAATCATGATACAAAATTATATAAAAAATTCATATTTATTTTAAAATAGTGGTTTAACTCATAGATTTAAATACGGATGCACGCGTCCTCTCCCTGGATGAGTTGCACCCATCCCACCTAGACAACCTGGGTTCGAAGCCAACCAACCCCCTTAGGAGAGTTAATCTTTGTTGGTCTATGGGCTTTGTGTCTAGTTGTTGTACATGTTCCTTTGTGGGTCTTGCTACAAAAAAAAAAAATGATCACCCATGTCAAATATTATATAAATTATTTATGATATTATAATATTAATATTTATCTTAAAATAGTGGTTTAAATAATAGATTTAAATACGGCCGCACGTGTTGTTATTGAGACCCGACGCATATGATCTAGTATGTGTAATCTGAATAATGGACCGTTCAAATGGCTTGATTTTCGTTTGAACGAGGTTCGAATGATAGCAGCACGTATATTTTGGACCTCGACCGCACATGCCAACCGCACGTTACTTTGAAGTATTGATTTAAATACTCCATTCAAGAGATGAATTAGAATTTACACCATTTCATTTACTTGATTTAGACACAATAAACATTTTTACATAATACCCACAAAAAGAAAACATTTTTACATAATGTAAAATATAGGTGCATCAATCACTTTTATTCTCTTCTATGTTATCCATCACTTAAGGTCCGTTTGAAAACACGTTTGAAAAATAAGATTTTGAATAAAGTGATTTAAATAGACTCGATTCCTGAAAAACGAATTTTTGACGTTTTTTTTAAAGCAACCTTTTTGTATGAAAAACTGTAAGTAACTTTTTAATTAAGTCTGTTTTTTAGAATGCGTGCAACAACACTTTTTAACTTTCTGCTTAATTAAAAGCGGAATCAAATTTTTTAAGTGATACCAAACGGGTAGTGCGTTTAAAAACACAGTTTAAAAAATAATTTTTAATTTTTAAATGTTTTATACACACCTTTTGAGAGTGTAATGATGATGACTGTTTTATAAAACACAGATTTCGAGACATTGTATAAGAAACAAAATCAAGTAATGATGATGCATTTAAACGATCTGTTTGGTAACGGCTTTTAGATTCAACTTATAAAATAACTAAAAGCTATTTTATTTTTTTGTGCCAAATGACGAGACGAATTAATGTTACAAAAGGATGTACAAATTTTGTTCATGGGTATTGCAGTACCCTATACTGTGGTCTGCTTGGCCCAAAAAAATCTAAACATACAGCCAAAGAGGGTCATAAAGATAGTAGTCACAAATACAAGGCAACTCTTCTACTATGATTTCCTTCTCCTTTTACTTTTAATGGAAAGAAATAGCTACTATGATTTGTATATTATTATAGTACAATAAGAAGTCTCTTCTTTTGCAACTTGATTAGTTTTTGTTCCCTTGAATAGATGGAAAGAAGCCCTAATTGGATCAAATTGAACTCCCCAATGGTTGGTCAAATCCTAGAATAATGATCTAGGCTATCCAATCCGGTGGGCAACCAGTTCCAAGTATGCTTTAGTAACATTGGTCCATAAGAGAATTATTCCTTCCACAAAAATTCAATTGTAATAGATTGTATGAAGGAGGAATGAAGAAAATGTAACTTGAACTGTGCATGAATGACAGTAGGAATGGAGGACTCCAAATACCATTTATCTATGTGTTCCAACAGAATGAGGATGTGAATGAGCATCAAACTAACCCTTAGCACTTCCTGTGATGGGTTAAAAAAATACCAATGAGCAAGTTTAAATTATACTCTTTTGTATATCAACTCCACTGTTTTCAACTTTTCATGGTGAGGCTTCCCACCATTGCAAGATAGGATCCTCTGTTCTGTGATGCCTCACAGGGACATGCATATGGGATGTGCGTGCACTACATATTATGACCATCTTTACAATTCATGGAAGCATTTCTTTCAAAGATTATAATGAGTGCACACTTTAACTGTGCATGTTGCGCCTTCATTACATGCCCAGATGGCCAGATGCATGACCAAGTGACATCTCCATTGGAAGCATCACACAGAGTATGATCCCTGATCATTCTACTTCATCACTTCTTCAAGCTCTGGAGTGATCTCATAGTAGCACTGACAGTCATCCACACAGTCCTAACTAAACATAAAGTATCTAATAAAGTGTATATTTGGTGAATATATAATTCATTAGGTGAAACAGACATCTAAAACGTGTCGGGACTGCAGGAGTGACTGCATGAACGACTAGATATAACAGTTTTTATCTATTAAGCATTTTCTATGTAAACAAGTGCAGGAAACAGATTCAATCTCAAAACTGAAATGATCGATCAAACAATTACAGGAGCGGAATGCAATACACAATCCGCAACTAGAATTGCAATACCAGAATATGTTGGAGATCCTCTTCTTCTCCACAATAGCACCTTAGGCATTCAAAAACATGCATTACACTGAACACTTAAACAAAAAAATTCCATTTTACATTTTGAGTACAATGTATTCTTTTCAATTGAGTAAGTTATATTTTAATAATTGGTATAGGAAAATCAACAATACAGTTTGGTGATAAGCAAATGTTCACCCCACATTTGTACTGATAAGAGAACAATTTTTTGGTTAAATTCAGATCTAACACTTATTCATTTGATCATGCCAACCATCCCACCTGTGATACTATTATCAAGATCCCCATAATATAAAAAATGACATACTATGACTCAGCAGAAGAGGCAGTGTCATCTTTATGCTTCACCATACCAGAGTCCACCAGAACAGGAACTTCTGCCGCGAGCCATGGGGCAAGACCCAAACAAAGAGCATGTGCAAGTCCAAATCTAGGACTGCCAAAAAAATAACATGAATTAGAATTAAGGTTGAAACGAAGTCAGTCAAGTATTTCAAGTGAAGACCATTATCAGAACCTCCAAGCGAGAAGGTTTGGTATGTTTTTGTATCAGTTGCAAGGTTTTTTTAGGCATCTCACTGAAGGCCTCCAATAAAAACATTAGAAGGAAGACCCGGGGACCTATATTTCTAATGATTACCTATGCTTCCGATGCCATCATTCAGCGAAATTTTCATGTTTAAGCTAAGCCTATCGATTATCTAGAAAATGTCCATAAATGCTCAAATCCGTATCCAAAAAATCAGAAGTTATACAATAAAAAAATATGGACATCAAGATATTTACTTTAGAAAATACGATATATCATAAAAATTGCACATATTCCTATAATATACTATTTAAAGTCAATTATCATGTATGGTAAATCATATTCCTCAAAATTTAAACCATCTTTCACATTCTCTTTCTGAAACAAGAAAGTTTCTATATCACCATCAATCATAATATGTCACCTTATCACACCAACTAATGCCCATATTTAAACATGTCAATTATCCAAAAAATATCCGTATCCATCATGTGAAAAGATCCATATCCAAAAGATTCAAGACTTAGCAGTGGATAAAAGGTATCTGATCCGTACCTGATCCGCTGACAAGGTTAGTTTAAGCCAACATGATCGTTATCATTAGAGAAGAAAACTGCATCCATAATGTTCCAAGTTTCACTAAATAGAGTCAAATTGTTGTTCAACCCAGCTTCCTCTTCCCATCTACCCAACAATGGCCAGCATCTCACCAACCAAACACCAAAAAATTACTTTATAATATCACCCACAATGACCCACCATTACTACTTTGGATTAACCAACATAAATTTCAATCACCATAACCCTCCTCAAACAGATACCCACATTTCCCCAACCTAACAGCCAAACCATAATCACCACAACCTCCAAAACAGTCATCTTTCGCATTTCTTATTGCTATATTTCCTCACAAGATATCTTATACCCCCATTTTTCAAAACCCTAAAAATCAACAACAAAAAAAAATAGGAATCAAAGAGTTACATTACCAATTCTTCGCCCAGAGAGGCTTGAAATGCACCGTCAAACAGATCTTCCCCCCTCTATACATCTGCACAAAATCAAAACTTTCAAAACCGAAACAAAAAAAACACATTTTTTTATAAAAAAAAAAAATAACACCAAGAACCCTTAAAAAGAAAAATCGGACCTTGTGGGTCTTGCCGTCGAGTTGGGGGAGCTCGATCTCGGGAGCCGTGGAGGGGTAGGTGACGGGGACGTCGAACTGGAGGTCGAACTCGTACCGTCTGAGGTTGTGGACGTACCAGCACTTGCCGGTCCACCTGGTCCCCGCCGCGTCGGACGCGGAGATCCTGAACCAGTCGTTGTCGTTCGACTTGTTCATCGCCGTGTACGCGATCAGCGCCCTGTACTCCTCCTTCAGCCTCTGCGTCCACGCCGCACCGTCACGCGGTCCGGCCCGCGTCGTCAGGAGCGGGATCTGGGTCAGCGCGCTCTTCGTGTTCGGGTCCCAGGTTTCCATTATCTCTAATAACCCCAATTTACAGAGACAGAGAGAGAGGGAGTGAGAGACGATCGATGACTTCTCTGCTCCGAATCCCTAATTGCGTTCTGTCGATAGTTAGAAGAGTCTGATTCGAATAACTTTTAAAAAGCCACACTATACACAAATTATATTGAATAAGTCCCTATCAAATATAAACCAACCTTTTAAGATGAAGCGTTTATGTATTCAATCTGTTTTACGATTAGACTGCAACCCTTGGATTTTATTATAGTATATATTTTTTATTTTTTTTAAATAAAAAAATATATTAATGTATTTTAACATATATATTTCATTACACATAATATTTATTTTAATAGAAGAGTGTATTTGAATTGCAAATAGAGTTGATTTTAACATTTTCTTTTTTTTATATATAAAATATCTCTAATATCCAATGAAAACTAACTCAATTGGCTGCACAGTCTCATGTAATCTCATATACTTTCACGTCTTGATGGTATATGAGTCTAAGGATGAAAAAATTCAATACATGTTAAGACCACAATGCACTTGCGCGTGCACACACGACCTGATAACAGCCATATAAAACTCATCTCCAAATTTACCTCATTGCAATCACCATTTGTAATGTCACATAATTATTTACAAACACTAAGTAATTCTCAAATGAGTTAAAATAAAAGGTTACATCGTTTCCCTGCTAACGGTCTTGATAATGGGAGTGAATTGGTGTTAGGGAATGAGTTTGAAAGCACGACGAACGTAATCATCGTCCACGAATGGCCGGAGATCCCACATTAAGCAGTAGCTATCTAATTCTTCGGAAGAGGTCTTCAGACTCAAGCAGAGGACAATCTTTTCCTGTGACAAGAGCACGGACGTAAATAAAAATCAGGAGTTGTTTTGAGAGATTTACATTGACAATGATGAAAGCTGAGTCACCTGCATTTCAAAGTCGAGCTTTAGCATCTTGTAAATGACTCTCATCATGATTGCATAATGAAGAATATTTTCATGTCGAAGATTCAATGGTTCCGATTCCTTCTGGAAGGAAGTGAATGAAATGAATAAGAGTCAGGGTAGGAGTACAATCAAATTTTGGTTATTCGACATCAAGGTTTGTTCAAGGTCTTTCTCAAAATTCGTATTATATAAGGTAGTACCGGTACTGGTTATATATGGAAAGAGAGACTAATTGACTGCCTTTATCAACTTGGTTATAAAAACAATTTGGGTGGCTTGGAAAAAAAATTCAATATGATGAGTAGTGCACATGTTTAACTGTGTGAACTATTGTATGGTAAGCACTGAAATGGAGTAGTTTTTCCAAGAATATAAGTTAGTACACAACGAACTGATTTTGATATGGTATTTAAGTGGTACACAATGGGTTATATTCTAGCCAACTCAACAAACTGTAATAGATCAAATTTCAAAAAAAACAACAAACTGTAAGAGATCAATTGAAAAAAAAAACACTTGAAGTTTCATTTGCATGCTTCACACAACTTTCATGTGTAAACAACTACGAGCATTCTTTAATTACTATATAATTGCCAAGATCATAAAAAAAAATTAGTAGCATATGGCAAACTTCAGAGCATAAAAAATAACCAATAAAGAAGTGAAAGTTTCACCTCTTCATTCCAACAGGGTTGATTCATCATTCCATCACCTGATAAATCATTTGATAATGGTGAAATGTTTTCATTTGCTATCTCCAAGATGTTAATCACTTCATCCGAGAGACATGCAATTTCACTGAGAAGAACCTTAGCTGAAACAAGAAAAATTATAACATTCAAGAATAAGTTTCGGAAACAAAAAAATTATTTGGCGAGACCAATTACTTACGATACCATGCTCCGCATGGGGTATGCTATGGTGCTCTGCCAGTAATTGGTAAAAACAGATTAAATTAAATGAAAAAAAGGAAAAATTGGAATTTTGCTATTAATCTTAAAAGTACATCTAATAACATACTTATTGCATGTTTTGAAAATACATGATGATGAATTAGAACCGATCCAATTGAACTTCCTAGAATCCTTTTCCACTTCAAAATATAAACCCTTTGAACCTACGAGTTACCAACACCAACAGGAAATTTTCTGGTGCAAGTAATTCAAAAATGTAAATTACCTTCATATGTTTCAATATAAATTCATCAAAAGTATGCCCCATAGGCAAGGTATCAATGCCTCCCCCATTATTAAAGATACTAGAATATATCTGTCGGTTTTAAAAAGATTTAAGATACACTATTGGAAATGAAGGTGAATAACTGAAACTGTGCATATTTTTCTAAAGCTAAAAATATTCCTAAGCAAGACAGAAAACACCTGTAATGCTGGGGAAACAACAAACTACTCTTGCAATTGTTAAAAACAGCTCCATGCATTCTGATTTCAATTTACCATGCACTCAACAATCTCTCAAGTGACTCCCACGTCCAAGAAATATGTTCAGGTTTGGTGAGCATACAAAGGAAACGAATTATAGAAAACATGCGAAATATGTGGCCTGCTTGAAAGCACGGACGTGTCGGACACGGACATGGACACGGCGGGGACACGGTATGGACACGTGTCGGACACGGCTCTAGCTGTGTCTGCCTTCATTTTGTCTGGACACGCCTGGGACACGGCTCAGGACACGGCCCAACCAGTTTCAGCCCAAAAATAAAAAATAAAAAGAAAAGGAAGGCCGAAACATAGCCCACAAGTATTCAACCCATTTAAAACAGTCTAGAACAATTCATTTAAACAAAATCTCTTTCTTAAGGTTAAAAAAAAATAGTGATTTATTAGTTTAAAACAGTGATTTATAAAAATCAGTGGTTTATTGGTTTAAAATAGTGATTTATAAAAACAGTGATTTATTAGTTTATACAATTGGTTATAAATAGTGAATTAAATTAAATGTGTTTCTTTATATAAAATAGTGATATATATTTATTTATTATATTAATTTATTTGTTGCCGTGTCCTAGCCGTACACGTGTCCTATTTTTTCAAAAATTGCTGTGTCGCCGTGTCCCGTGTCCGCGTCCGTGCTTCATAGGTGGCCTGCTTCCTTCCATGCAAACTTCTTTATAAATTACTATACCTGCAATGCTGATCCCAAGGTGCTTCAAACTAGCAGATGACAGGGAAGGAAGATAAGATGGTAAATGCTTACAATTTGGCGGAGGATAATATGATATGTTGTCCAAGACTGGAAAGGACCCATCTGAGGCTGAATATGATGCAGTTGGAAACAAGTTTTAATCTGCTAAATGAAGCTTCTGTTGTTCAAATTCTGAGGATGAAGTTCTGTGGAAGAGAAGTTATGATTTGGAATATACTGTGAGTTCTATTTATAAAGCACTATTTCCTTTCCTGCTCATAAAGTTGCTATATGGCTTGAAGGGAGGAACGCCACCATGGTGAAGGGCACATGGAAGGCTTGTTCACCCCAAAGTACAGGCCTTTATATGGATGTTCTCCTTAACAAAGTTATCCCAAAGCTGAACAGGGCAGTTTGGGAGTGTTGAAACAACATAGCACTTGTTTGTTAGATTTGTAGTCAGCAGATCCATTTGGACCAAATCAGTGGCCTGGAGCCATCCAATTAATGTTACATAGAAAAAGAAGGGAACTAGAGAAGTAGGGAGCAAAAGTAAAGGGAAGATTTCAACTAATAATGAGGGGCCATTTTAAAATAGGGTATTGCTGGGGACATTACTGATGTCCCATACCTTTTTTTTCATCTTGGTGTCACTTCTCTGCTAATATGTTTACCTTTTCAATGAAATGGTGAACATTATTATATTAACCTTCTTCCAAATACAAAGAAAAAAGAAAAAACCAACCCTGAACTTGCTGGGCTTGTTAGTTTATGGTTTGGGTTTCTGTTTATACTGACCTGACTAGAACTCCAAACATGCAACCCTATTTTCAGTCCAGCCCTCATCCCAATTTAAGAAGTCAACACCCGCAAGTTCAATCTAGTAGGTGATACATGATATGACCCTTGCAAATCGTTAAATAGAAACTCTCTAACATGATTAATGTATACCTAGTGCAAATCTCAGCAACTATTTTTCTAACCTCAATTTTGTCAACATAGGATGTGTGTGATGAGTTAATCAATTACATGAATTCTTTGTGATGAGTTATACAAGTAGATGGATACCATTTTTTTGTTCCATATGCAGCATGAAGAGGTTTCATAGAGTTCCATAAAAAATTACTATAAAGATGGAATCAAAGTAAACAGTAAAAGCAAGTTGTAAATACCAGAGAAGTCATATCTCCAAGTTGAGAGAGATTCACCTTTATTTAAATGATCCTTCAATCCTTCATGGTACGAATTTACTTCAGTTGTATATTGATGATGTCAATCACAAATTGTAAGTCAGCATGGTACTATAGAATATGGAAAAAAAAACACTGGACTTTGAAGTAAACATTTGACAACAAACAAATTAGAAGGAACCTTAACCTACAAAAAAGAAAAAAAAATGTTTCATTCAAAAGCTGAATCTCCACTCTAAAATCACACGCATCTACCAAATTTATAACTATTAAAACATTTTTCCAGTCATGTGTGTGTACAAGTTGAACCAGTATCAACATTATATTCTTAGTCATAACAATTTGGAGTTCCCATGTATATTATTATCTCACTGTCAAACCCATATTTACATGAAGACCAAAGATTATATCAAACAGAACTTACATTTGCTTACATTTTCCCAAGCAGTCTGTCGAGTAATGCATCCAGCATCAATGTAATCTTTCATCCTTTCAGTTAGATGTGCTGATACAACTTCCTCAACAATCTTTTTTGATGTCTTGTGCAATGGAGGCCTCCTAAGCAACTCTGCCAAATCATAATAATAATAAAATATTCCAAATTAAAAAAAAAAATTCTTTAGGTGATGATGCAATGTTTGCTTCACATTCAAATCAATTCTTATTAAAACTCACCAAGCTCTTGGTAGAATCCAACAAGTAATCTGTTCCCCAAACCAACAAGCTCCTCAAGCTTTGCAATTCTACATACAAGAAAAAAAAACATATTTGTTGGGCAAGAATACAAAAAAGAACACCAAATGAGAAAGCTTTATTGGAACAGAGTGCATAAATGAACAAATATTATAAGGCAAATATTACATGGAAAAAAAGATACAAAATACTAAAAAAAAAAACACCTTGTCATAAAATCTTTGAAGAAACTGAAGGCCTTATCGTCCAGTTCCAATCCTGACATGTTTGGATTAAAAAAAAAAAAAAAGACTCGATCGGTCGATCAATCGAGCGCCATCAAAGACGAGCACCACTTGCTCGAGAAGAAATCGGCGCCGATCACGCCGAGCAAGACCGTCGGCGCGCCGGCGGCTCCTTCTACGCCGCGGGTTCAGGTCTCCGAGGAGAAGCGGAAGCAGCAGCTCCAGTCGATCAGGTTCGTCGGTCCGTCCATAAAAATCGGCGTCGTTTTTGAAAATGGATCGACCATGAAAGGATCTTTAAATAGCTCGGTCGTCCGTTTGATTCGCATCGGACGGTTGGGGTTCGTCACATCGTCTGGTTTTGTTCAGGGGGCACGGGCCGGGCCGGTCCGGGCCGGGCTGGACAGAAGCGGCCTGGTTGACCCAGGTTTGAAAACGCTCCTTGGCCCGAGGCCCCGAGCCCGACAAACAAAAAAAAACACGGTTTTTGAATGCAACAATGGCGTCTATGTCTCTGAAGAACTTCACGTACCACATGAACGTCCGACGACTACCTCATCGGAAGGTATAGCTTCTGCATTGAAAATCTTCTCTTTTTTCAAGTTTTCATTTCGTGTTTGTCAAAGCCCATGTTTTTTTTTTTTTTTTAAATATACGCCATTGAAGCTGTAGTAGTGCATGTCGATTCTTGATTGAATGCATCATTGTTTCATATATCAAACTTAGATAACAGAATTAAAGGTGACCCATACTTTTTCTTTCTTTTGTTTGTTTTTCTCCATCAGTGCATTTTGATGCGAATAAATACGTTCGCAGACCGTCCGTTCGATGAATTGCTGAACAGAGGATGGTTGTTGCCAAACCCAGAAACCCAAATCCACATAGTCTCAATTTCCGAGACAAATGGAGCGGAGTCACCCGATGATGCGCTCTCTTTTTCGATCGACACCCGCCCGTCTTTATTTGGTGAGAAGAGGACCAGCAGTTCCGCCTTTTATGTGGTTCGCGACGACCTCTTGCACCCGTTTGTGAATGGGAACAAAGCGCGGAAGCTCGATGCAGTGATTCCCGCGTTGCTAGATCACTGCGTGACTGATTTGGTGAGATAATTTTAACCCCCGAATAATCATTTGCTTTGGTAGATTGAAATGCCAATGCATTCTTTAGTGAGTAGAAGATTTGCGTGTAAGTCTACTCTCAAGATCTGCTTCAATTTTAATGGAAAATACAGCATCACATTGTCTTAGGTTACATGTGGAGGTTGTCAGAGTGCCCACACTGCAGCAGTTGGTAGGATTTCTCATGTAGAAGTCTCTGTTGTTTGTTCTCTAAACACGCAAATCAAATGCTGATATTTGGAGTGTGATGTTACTTGTTTGTTTGTTTTAGCTGTTTCATGTGCAGAGAAAGGGATAAGTTCACATCTTCTTCTTAGAGGGGAACCACCTGAGATTCTGACTGGTTATAACCTGGTATCTGCAATGTATGGAAATGTAACATATATTGCAAGATCAGTGTATGCGAAGAGGGAAGAGATGCTCCTCCGGCATGCTGAGTTACTGGCAGGCAAGGGTGGTTGTGTTCTATGGTTAAAAGATATTGTCCATTCCTCTTATGATGCTGTCGAACTCGAGAATTTGCCGATATCTGGTCATAGGACTGGTGCCTTCGAAGATGCAGGGAGACTGAGAAAAGTTGCCATAGTTAATGAAGGTGCAGGAGATGCTCTTGCACTACTAGGTTAGTTAATGATCCTAGTTTGATGAAAAATGGTGTCTGCATTGTCAGTTTATGCTGGTGTAGATGCATAAAAAATATCTCTTATAGGGCCATTTTGGTAACCCCTCTCATTCTCCATATGATGGAGCTTCCTGATTAATAGTGGTTGGAATCCTGCATTTGCGCAAAATGACATTCATTCCTCATAGAATCTTGGAATCCTGATGAACAATGAAATCACCTTCTTGAACAGGATCGCAAACTGACCCGAGTGTCTCACTTTTGATGTTCTTTAACAATTCCAAGATTTATGATGACTCGATTATGTTGTTACTCGGTTTCAGGTGTCATCCGGCTTGTCAAATACCTATCTCAAAAACACTTATTTGGGAATGAACAGCCGGTGGAAATGGTTGTAGATGCAGGTACAGGGACCACTGCTGTTGGTTTAGGGCTTGGAGTCCTATATTTCGGGTATGCAAGCAACCCAATATAATCAATCATCATTTGAATATAATGATCATGTAAACCCGGGATTGTTGACTTGTGATGCCTCTGCTTTTCACTAGGCTACCGTGGAAAATAACAGCAATCATGTTGGCTGACGATATCGAAGGGTACCAAAGACAGGAAAAGCGCCTGGTTTCTGATTTCACCAGACTTTATGGGTTGGATTATGTTGAGCCTGCTGTTCATGGGGACATTGTGCATTGGGTAAATCGCATCCGTCCAAGAAAGTAAGTTGATCTCTCCATCTATGTCGTCTCCTTGTGGAAGTTAGGTGTGACTTTACTTTGCTAGTTTGCTAGTGCGTATTAGCTGCTCGTATGATTTCTAGCAAGATAAATTCCTCCAACTGGATCAATTTGTGTGGTTTACATTACCATATAAATATTTCATGATAGAAAGTAATATTGAGTTTTATCAAAAGTATTAAATGTGTAAGAACCATTTTAGGTTATTAAAAAACCTACACTAGTCTTTCCAGCAACTGGCCTGTCAAATTTAATTGTAGAGAACTCAAAACCTCTGAATTTTAGTTATATTATTCAATTATTTAGAGGACGATGGATTTTGGTTTTACACATTTTCCTCTATAAAACTAACAAATGATCCTCCTTTTTATGAACAGTGAACCTGTGTTTCTGCATCTCTAGTTGATGTCAAAATATATAGTATTGCTTTTTACAATTTCAGATTATATTCAAATAAATTAAACTCTCTGACTTGTGGAACTACTTGCTGGTGGACTCTTCTTAACTGGACGTGGCCGTGGTCATGTGGTGCTTCAGAAATTTTAGTGTCTTAAAATAAGATTTTCTGAATCTGATATTTCACATGGATAAAAGTTCACCAGTTTGAACCCGTTTGGACCACTAATTTTTTTCTCAAAAAAATTTACATCATTAAAAAAATATATATCATTATTAATGTAAATTCCACTCAATTCAAATGCTTATACATGCTCTATACATGTCATACACTTGAGATTACAATCTTAGTCTTAGGATTTAGTGATTTACATTGATGGATGAATAAAATGAAAGAATTGTTCTTTGCCAATCTATCAATTATAATATCAGCTCGCCTGTAATCCTCTAAGTTGGTTCTTGCTTTAAATTACAACACGATTTTCTATGGTTGCTCATTGTCATAAACTTCATAGATCTTGGTATGAACAAGTGACTTATGTTTTTTTTTTTAAAAAAAAAAAAAGTCCAACTCTTCCATGCTGATACAAGCACATACATTTTTTCTTACATGCACATGTTATAAAAGTTTAACCTTTTATTGGGACACTGAATGCCATCAGATTTGGTAAAGTATTGGAAGGAGAAGTCAAGAAGTGCAGACATGTTGCACAACAAACTGGAATTCTTGTGGATCCTATCTATACATTGTCCGCATGGGAGCTCGCGACACAACTCTGCCGGAGGGAAGAGACTGAAAATGCTAGAGTGGTGATGCTTCATACCGGGGGAACGCTCGGCATGTTCGGAGTAGCGCAACGATACAAGCATTGTTTTCATGCTGCCATGCAGAAGTAGAACAGTCTTGATGTGTCAAGTGGAAAAAACAATTTTTCAGTTTATTCTAGCAGGAGTTAGTGCAGCTCCCTATTAACCTCCATTTGATTTGCCAATTAATGGGAAATATATACCTCTTTAGCCATCCAGCGAATTATATATCTCTTCAAATGCAGTCTCATATACTTCTTTAGCTATCCAAGAAAATATATACCTCCTTAGATGAGGTATATATGTCAATAAAAAAAATTTACATTTGTTAAAAATGAGTTAATTCAATTCTAAATGTAGCGATATACACTATTCATCAAAACATATATCTTATTAAATAATGTTTACTGGTTGTAAAAAATTAAAATATGTGGGGATGATTTGTGGGGCTATCCCTAACCTTTTCTTTTGTGAATAGCTTTTCGAGATATAAAATAGTTATATGAGAATAGAGAAGAATTAGATGATTTTTTGTTTGATTATTTTTCTTAGAGTTGATCATTTTTATCTTTTATGTTTGTCTGGTTAGTATATATAAATATAATGTTGGATGAAAAAAAAAAATAAAATATACCTACATCTCTGGTTATAGTTATTGAAGTTTATTCTAATTTAACCATACATAGTTTCATAGTGTATTTATAATAAATAAACATTTTTTTAAGCATACCACTCTTTTAAATGGAATCTTCCCCTTCCATATTAATAGTTTCAATAAAGGAAAATTAATGTTTCTTTTTTTTTCTTTAGATTTTTTTCTCGATTGACAGTGTAGAGTCCGTAGGCATAATGGATTTTTGGTATTTATAATGTGAATGGTGTTTTTTTTGTGCTGGTGATCAAGACACTATTTTCAAAGGTGGAGATTTTTTTTTTCCCTGAGACAAATCAAGACAAACATAGAATAAGGTTATTCTTAATATTTAGCATCCGTTCGATTAACAAAATAAATATCATAGTATAAATAAAAAACAATATATTTGTTGTTTTTAATATATTTTATTTATTTATTATTCATGTTTCATTATATAACAATATTTTTTTGATGTAGTCTAATTAATGTTGTCTTCAGGTTCGTGATTGAGGTCCCATTCGCTTTTCGTAAAATTTGAAACGGTAAAAGCTCGAAAAACCAGTGAATAATTAATGATTTTACCTTAATTGATCAAGGTCGATTGTCGAAGGGTGTTTTTGTAAATTTAACCTCCAATGAGCTATATAAATCCCCTCTTCTCCCCATTCGTCTGCCCTAAAACGTTCCCTTGTTTCCGTTGAAAACCCTCCCGCGAAGAAAAAGAAGAGAGAGAGAGGGAGACGGTGTCGATGGCTAGGGCTTCTCGTGAGCAGGCGCTCTCGCTGCTGGCGGCGGCGAGGAACCACGACGATCCGGCGGTGAGGGTCTCCTCCCTCAGACAGGCGGGGGAGATCCTGTCATCCATCGATCCTTCATCGGCTGCTGAGCTCTTCCCCTATCTCGTCGACCTCCACTCCTCTCCCGAAACCCTTGTCCGCGGATGCCTGGCCGAGTGAGCCTTCCCTTCTCTTCCCTTCTTCATGAAGTCCTTTTTTTCTTCTTCCAATCCGTGCATAATCTAGATTGTCTCGGTGAAAGATTTTCATTTTTATAAGGTTTTCTGCCTGGTTTGTGATAATGGATTTTTTAGACTTTTTTTTTTAAATTTTAATTCTAGTCTTATTGAGGGGTTCAAGTAGCATAACTACATAACGGGTAGCAGAATTTGAGAGCATATTTGTAGGCTTGTTTGACAGAAACTAGTCCAGAAGTTATTGAACCTTACCGGAGTTGCATTTAGGTTGATATGTAGAGGTTGGGTGAGGTTTTGATTTGGACATTCTGGAAAAAATGGTTTTCTGTTCAACCACTGGTGTATTTTCCTTTTCTTTAACTCAATTTTTCTTGTTGTGTCTCATTGTTCACAGGTTGTTGGGCAAGCTTGGTCCAAGGGCGATACAACATTCGCTTGTCTTGATGCCTGCCTTATTTTCATTATTAAGAGATGATGCTCCTGTTGTGGTTAAACAGTCTATAGTTAGTGGCACATATTTCTTTTGCACTGTGTTGGAAGAGATGATATGGCAGGTCCATCTCTTGGAACAGACATCTCTTTATTGTAAATGGAAGTTTTGTATACTGTGTTTCCCAGTTTATCTTTGTTTTCCTCTTTTTTCTTGACAATTTGTAAGTTTTACACTAATCGATGTTTGGATAGCATTTAGATTATTCCTTCAACTGCATGAAGTCAAGTTTGACTCATCACATTATTCTGTGGTGTCTCAGTAGAACCATGTTCTGATGTTCAAGTGTTTTCTTTTATGGTTTTCCTGTGATGAAAAAGGAGGACATGGTTCATCATTATCATATCATCTACCTTTCCATGATGTTTTACGATGAGATAATTGGCATCATGAGTGGTGCCTTTTATGTTAATACCTCAAAAATCTAGATTATATCCTCAATTTATATCTGAAACTTGAAGCATATGTAAAAATTGATTCGATGTGATTCCCTGTTGGCCAAATATATGCTCTTGTTTATTTCTTGAAGAATTGCTTTTGTATCGATGATCTACATTCAGATGTTCACAAATTTAGTAAGTTTCAGATGATATATGACAATTTTGTCAGTTTGTCACACAAGTGATGTATAAATATGTTTGGCGTGCATGGGAAGGCAGAGAACTCAAAACACTTCATTCTGTGCATGGTGAGGCTTGGCTTCGAGTTTGTTTGTTCTTCTTATGATGATTGGCACAAAATTTGTTGCTTGCTTTCTGTCCATGGATTGGGCTGCTTCTTGTAAAGCATCTTATCATGATGGTTCTTCATGTAATGGAGATGTTTTAGATTCTCCTTAATACAGAAACTTACCTACATTATTCTAAAAATGAATTCCATGATCCTGAAGTCAAGTAAAAATGTGAAAAAGAAACTTATGATACGAGTTTTATTCCTGTGTGCATACCTCCAGTGAGGTCTTCTTTTAAGAAACTAAGCTACACAATCTTGTGGTGGTGTCAGTTTTTTCAAATAGCAGAATAGTTAACTCTCAAGAATCCAATGCTTACGGGGGCTGTCCATTGCTGCTAAAAGAAAATCCTAACCTGTGTTGCATACTCTGTGTTTTGTTTTTAATGAGAATCCCCAGAATCGAGGTTACAAAGGAACATAACTTGATGAGTTCAATAATGAATAATCCGACCGACTTGATAAAAAAACCTCTGATTATTATCTCCTTATGTGCTAGAATATTTTTGGGTTTTCTCCATCTCTTCTTTTTCTCTTTTCTGGTCAATTTGGAGATAGTGATTTTATCCCAAAAAAACTCTTATACAACTATTAAATTTACACATTAACTAAGGAAACCTCCTCTTCACATAGTTTAAAAATAAAGAAGGCATTGACCGAGTTAATGGTAGCTCCTCACTGTCGACTTGTCTATTTTTGGTGTAAATGTCTTCCATCTGCTTGTTTCCCATAGTATTGCTTAAATATGAAGGGATATTTTTAAACTGGGTCAGTTGAGGGATTCACATGAATATACTTGCCTGAAAAGTTTTGCCGACCAATGTGGGAAAGGTTAACTCTCAGCTCATTGATGATATATTTGCTCTGAATCTGTTTGGCAAACACAAAGTGATATGACATGAAAATTTTGTTAGCCTTTTTTGCTCTTGTTCATGCGGCAGAATATAAATGTTAAATAATGACTAATTACTCAAAGCATAGCAGTACATTCATAATTATATTAAGAAAAGAGGTATGCCCATGTATGGCGAGACTTCCCGCATGGCTGCAGTTGAAAAGGCAGGGGATATAAATGTCATTTTACAATTTGCAAATCTCAATGGGTTATTTTCTTTGTGTGATACATGTTCTTAGTCACATCCTCACCAAAAGGATTTATTTACTTGTGTTAGCTACAAAACTTTGTGACAAGTTGTGTCTTCCTTGTCTAGTCTTTTGTCTCACTAACTTTTGTTTATGTGCTCTGTGATCAACTATTATCGTGCTGTGTAATGTGCCATGATCAAACTAAATTTACAGTATGCTTATGTCATTTTCAGTGATAAATATAACCATAACACTACGAATCTTACAAATTGACTATTCGTACTTGGTAATATCTCTTGTGAGTCTCAAATTTTCCATTTTTATCTGATGCAATTTGGTCCTTAAATGGCATCCTGTTATTGTTATTCTTATGTTAACCTTAAATTGTGAGGATTTCCTTTGTTTTCTGTGAAATTAATACGTGTCCTCTTTGGAATCCTATTTGATCAGTCCATTAAAGTTGAGAGATGGCTTGAAGAATTGTGGTCTTGGATGATTAGGTTCAAAGATGCAGTTCACAGTATTACTTTGGAGGTACTCTTTGGCTATATTATGTTTTATGTTCCATTTTAAAGATTTTCTAAATAACAGCTGTCAGGAACGTTATTCAATCTCTTTCATCAATCATAAGCATGATCATAAAACTTGTATGACTTACAATTTGTTTGATGATTTATTATTGAACCTAAAATGGTCCATGTTTGAGTTTCTAGTTGTCATTGTATATCCAATGTGTGTGCAAAGCACCATTATTTAGTCATCTTTAGAGATACCATCAATGCTGGAAACTGAAGAGAGTACAATTTGTTTCGTTAATGATTTTTTGCCAAACAACGTTAACTAAGCAGCTTCCTCAAGAGTCAACAGATGATTCATTATATACCTCCTCAATAGATGGTTCACTACATACCCTACCAGTCAGGTGGTGAGGAGAATCACCTTAGGTTGGGGTACAGTAAGAGTTGGGGGCTGGTGGAGGAGTTAGTTATATTATCAGAATTCATATGGGTTCTAATATGCAAACAATTACTTCACTTGGCCCTCAACTCTTACTGATTCCATATTATAACATAAAGCCATTAACTCATAGGCATTACATGACACCAAATACTTATATTATAGGGAATGTCTAATTATCATATTTTTTAAAGACACATCAATTTCTCAATGGCAATAGAAAGCAAAAAGGGCTTCTTATTTATCTCCTCTATTATAAAGTCAAAAGTTCAAGTCAACCGTTCCTCGATTTTTTCTTAAGAAAAAAAAAAAAAAAGAAGATGAAGAAGAAGAATAAGAAAAAATTCCTTTATGTTTATAAGAGAATTTCCCTTTTGTAGAGACCCTGGGAAACTGTTGAGCCTTAATCATATTATCTTATTAACCAATAAAAATTATAATATCGATGTCTGTTTTTATATGCAAGTTAAACACATTAAGGTGGGTTACAAATTTATTTGATTTTTAGCAGATCATTATCATGCAAAGAGATATATGGCTTAATTAATAAGCTTGTATTTCAAAACATTGATAAAAAGTTTTGATTCTAGGTCTTGCTCTTTCATTTCTTCCTCTAATCAGACCCATTGATTGTCGTGCTTGTTTCTTGCTTTTTCTTTTTTTTTAAAAAAAAAGGTAGGCGCCACCATAATTTCATTATAGTTAACAGCTGTCCCCTTCCAACAATCCGAAATAATGAGAAGGTGTTAGGAAGAATATTATCCTAAAGGTCATCCAGCAACCTTCCCAAGTCATGAGGATCTCCTTTTTTGTGAGATTAGTGATTGATGCCTTTTCTTTTTGATAAATCTGAATATCAAAGAGAGAACACTATTTAAATATTCAATGATTTCTTTCAACCTTTGGGATTCTTGCATATCTTGATGATCTTGCATGTTTCTGTATCCCTCTTATTAATATAGTTGGTGGTACATTGACCAACAGTTTGAGATATAGAGGAACATTTGGGCTTCTTGCTCAATATATTTGAGTGTTCAGTCAAAGATATGGGAGAAAATTGTTGAAATATCATATAATGTTTTGTTACTTTTGTATTTCCTTGTTGTTCGATATTCATAATACAGTGGTTTTACACTTTTACTTAGTTTTCTTTGATTATCCTTGTCTTTTATTCTCTGATTCACATTAGGTTGGCGTTTGTATTTAAAGAAACTGATGATGTGAAATAGTTCTTGAATTATGGTGTAGCCTGGTTCTGTTGGACCAAAGTTGCTGGGTGTGAAATTTCTGGAAACTTTTGTTCTGCTTTTTACACCTGAAGCCCAAGATCACGAATCATCAACATCAGAAGGTAGTATTCTTTCTTGATTTTTGTTCATACTGTATAGTTCATAGTTTTATTTTGGTGATGCAAGGATTGTTTTGCTCTTGTCATTTACTTGAAACAGGAAAGAGAAGGAACTGTAATGTATCACAGTTAGGCGGAAATCATCCAGTCCTTGATGTGTCTTCTTTGGTACTGGAAGCAAATAAAACTCTTGGTCTTTTGGTGGAACTATCCCAGTCAGATAAAGTTTGTGCTTCTTTGACCATTGTTATTATAAACTGGTGGGTTAAAGTTTTGTCATTACTTGCTTTTTATCAAATTTGATGTTTTTCTTACAGTAATTTCTGTTTCTTTGACAATAAGCTGATGTGCTTTATCGAAGACTTTCATAGTCTGATTTCCATGCTAATTGTATTTTTCTATAAACTGAAGCTTAGGCTTCCATTTTGTTTATATTCCCCTTTCGAAGAATTTCATAGTTTGACAAAAAAAAAATTGTTTTTCCCCTTTTGAAGTTTAGGAACAGGCTTAGTTCAAATCAGACTTCTTTTCTGGCATTAATGCAATGTTGACACATTGATGATGCTGAAAGGAGGTTGGTGCCCCACAGTATGTGTTTGTTTGTCAGAATACTCTATTGGCTGTCCAGCTATTGGGAAATAATCAAGCTAGAAATATTATGCACAATTAACACGAGGCTTGATTTCGTGGTTTCGCAGATGTCACATTGTTGGCCAACTGCTGTAGTTACTGGTGGAAAGCTGATGTCAAGTTTGATTTGGAAAATTTTGTTTTTGGTTATTGACTGCAATTATGCTTTGTACAGCATTGATGCACTATAATGGAGTGTACCCCTGTTGTATGCTGGATGATTTTCATGTTTTTTTTTTTCTATTGTAATGAATATTTTTACTATTCTAAATATTTTTACTATTCTACGTTAATATCACAGTAATTGATTTCAAATTTTCCTACAGTGAAAATCATACGACTGCTCCTAAATATTTCTCATGTATTTGCTAAACTTCTGTACTTCTGCTAATGAGGGAATGCTTGCCAGATGCCACATTAACTTGGAGCCTGTTACATGAACATTCAGATGAATTATCATCAGTGTAATTATATGGGATCTGTATGATCCTTCACAATTATTGAAAAGGAAATTTCTTATCCAATGTGACGAAAAAAGCATAATGGTGAGTTTTCAGTGGTATCTAGGCTTAGTGGTTGAAGAGGATATGCTCTGCAATTTCAGTACTGATAAATCTAGCAATGTGGGATTGGGTAGATTGTTGTGTAATCAAGATGCAATATGGAATGTGTGGTAAATGACTGAATTAGATGGATATGGATTAATCGATGTTGGCATGGATAAATAGGATGACTCAAAACATTGCATCTGAAGTAGCAGACAACCCTCAAATTGGGGATAACTTGACAGAGAATATAATAATGTGGTCTGGGCATGTTGCAAGACAGATGGTTCCATTACGAATGGTTGTGGTGATTAGCAGACAGGGTGGCTGGTTGGGGGGGAGAGATAATTATCTGAATTTATGTAGTGACAGAAGATAAATAGGTTTATGGACTTGTAGAAAATATGGCAATGGATATTGATCTATAGTGGGTTGATTGATTGTTCCTAAACTGTTGCTCAATTGGCTGTGCGTTGGAAGATGAAGGTATCAAATGTGTTCCTACAAGCTTTAATGCCAATGTCTTTGCAGTTGTTATTTATCTATCTAATCGAGTAATGTCTTTACAAAAAATCCAGAGATGGCACAAAGTGCTTTGTGTCAGTGAAGATTTTCAGAAGCAATTCTGCTGAGTGCTCAATAGATTATTTTTCCCAGTGGATAATGCAATAATGACTGATCTAATGCCAAGTCTCTTTTTTCTTTTTTGTTTGCTATCGGAGGTATCCAAACCCTTCGAGGCAAGGATTAATTGATTCTGATATTCTATTTTGTGTTATAATTCTGATGGAAATTAGTTTTGAATCACTTGGACATAGCAGTTAGCATTCTGAGCTTGCCTACATTAAAATGACTCAATATGTTGCTTGTGAATGAGTTGTATTGTATTAAATGTTCAATCTACCATAAGGACTGGTAGTTCTGGAGAAATTCATTGAATGAGGTTGTGCATGTCCTTATGCCATGTACTAGGAAAAATGTTCTAAAAATAGAAACTGTCCCCTTTTCCAGATGCTGATTGTGTTGAATAGAATACAGGAACTCTTGCACTGGTTTACCGTATTTTTAGTATATTAGTGTCAGAGTACACTACTGAAGTTTACGAAGTGATCTCATTTAAACATCTTAAAAAATTGTGATGACTCGATGTGTTTGTTGTAAATGACTTTTGCATTTTAAATATATAATTCTGTAAGAATGTTAAAACTGAATAAATTTCTTCAACCAAGTTGATTGATTTTGAAATTGTGCATGTTCGTTTTCTGTATAGAAGAAAAAAAAATGATTTGAAAAGTTGAAGAAGCTATTCCATATTTCAGTTGTTCATTAAATTGAATAAATAGCATTACAGGAACCATAGCACTTCTATAGTTTTAAATTTAAATTTTTTATCGGAGTGAAGATACAAAATAAATTAATTTAAGATATAAGAGGTCACATAATGTACAGGTACCAGTAAGCTCCTAGAACAGTAAAGTACAATATGATATGTCATATGCACAGTAGCACATAATAGTTTACAATTTTCAAGATGCTCGTTGGCATTAAATCTTCTTTCGAATATTGGCATTAGATTTGGTTTTATGGTTCTTCACTTTGCCTGACTTTTATGCTTAATTTTCTGTTTATATGAAGATGTTTTTGATGGTCCTTAATGTAACCCTCTGAACTTAATCCTTTTCTGTAATGGACAGTCTTGCAGGTGTTGCCAGGAAAAGGCCTTTTCATCACAGCCTCATTCTTTCTACATTGTTTAATTTTGATTCTAATATTGAGATGAAGAAAGGTCATGCTGCGAGTATCCACTATTCTTTAAGAACAGCCTTCTTGGGATTCTTAAGATGCACTCATCCATACATGATGGAGGTGAGCTTCATTGTTACATTTGGTTAGAGAAACAATACATTCAGAACATCTTTGATTGGTCTTCCATAGATCTGAAATTTCTAAAAGTTGTTGACTAAAACAGAAAAACAAGATAAAGTTTTTATTAATGTGGCCCTAGTTGGCTGGTAAACCAGATATGTTTGATACTGGGCCTGGTTTAACCCCTTGCCCCAAGATTTCACTGATGTTGTCAATTGACTAACAATGTATTTGATATTGTCCAAAATCCTTGTCTTTCCTTTATTTTTCTTTTTCATTTAATTCACTTTGTATGTGATGCATCAACTTTTGCTGCTTTTTAAGCTTAAATTAATAGCTTCTATTGTGCTAACTTTTTTTTTGACATAATATCTTGCGCCCGTCTCATCTTCTTCTCTCTCTTGAGAATTCTCTAACAAAAAAAAAAAAAGTTTCTTCTTTTTGTGTCATATATATATATATGAATTTTGGGTCTGCTGTTCATATATTTAGGGGCTACATATGAAAATTTATCATCAAGGGCATCATCCAGACTTGAGTTGCTGTACTTTTGGGCCTCAAGTTTGAAATCATTTTTTGTACTGCTTCAATTTGTAACTTCTACATGCCTTTTCAGCCTTATATTTACTACTTTAGATGTATTCTATAAATTTAGATGAACCCTTGATAACTCGTAACATGTTTTTATCATATATTCTTCTTTTAGGCGCGAGAGAAGCTTCTCAAGGTTTTGCGGTCAATGAATGCTGGAGAAGCAGCTGATCAAGTCGTTTGTCAGGTTGCTAAAATGCTGAAAGCTGCAGAATGTGCCACTCATGAAGCAAGAATTAGCAGGGTAATTGTTTCGGATTTCTTTCTTCACGATAGGATCCGTCTCCTTATGTAGCTGATATTGCAATTCTCAGACATTGTAGTATAACTTGCATATTATTCTTTTTGGTAACAGGATGATTTTTCATCGATCGAGCCACCCATTTCTGGGGATTTAACCAGGAAGAAAGTTATGGTCCAGGATTACGATGGTCCAACTAGCATGGATGAGACACCTTTGAAGCGGATTCGCTATAACTTGGATAGCAGTTTAGCTCAATCTGCTCAGTTGGCTGTTGAAAATCAGGATGATGTCACACTTGATGGATTCTCTTCTAAGGTTTCTTTGACTGATAGAGATCCGACACCTGCCAAACAAATGATTGGGTTGATTGGCGCTCTACTTGCTGAAGGGGAGAGAGGTGCTGAGTCACTTGAAATTTTAGTATCAAAGATTCAGCCAGAGCTGATGGCTGATATAGTGATCGCTAACATGAAACATCTGCCAACATGAAACATCTGCTGAGGACCTTCCCACCCTCGTCTAGTATGCTTGACGATCAACCAACTGCTTCACAGGCATCTTCATATGCTCCATCCAAATTCATGCCACCTTTTTCTGCAACAACACCTCCTCTGGGTTCAGCATCACAGGTTACATCTTCATTTGCCAGTGGAACTGGATTTGGTATTTCAACATCTGAGACAGCCCGTCTCTAATATACTTGCAGATTCTAAGCGTGATCCACGAAGGGTAAATCTTTACAACAATATCTCAAAATATGTTTTACAAATATAAGATTTTACCTTATTTACATCTATGTTCTGGGTTCTCTTCAAGTCAATCTCATTTTGTTGAATATATCTTAATGTGCCAAAACAAACTGTCTTGTCATGGTTGAGTTAATTTTTCTAGGGTGTGCTACATTTCATTTAAAACCGAGGCAAGACTTACATGCGAGTATGAACTATTGAACATCTGTTATACCCATTTTCAGGTTTGACCAAAGTGTGCCCTGTTTCTGAAGTTTGCGTAAGCTTCCTAAGGTACTTAATGTGTTTGCTTCATGGGTTATCAGAATACAACTATACAAGTACTGGAAGAAGAATGGAACTGTTTCTACTGCTATGCAATGTTTTGTCTGCTTTATTGTCAAGATTCTCAACAATTTTTTTATTACTCAGAATAAGGATAATCTTTACTTCAAAGCTTGGATAGAACCGAGAACTCTCTGTTTCCAATCTAAAGAGGCATATGCTTTCTTAATAAGCTCCCTATAGTAGTGTGATAGATGTTTTTGGAAAGGTTATTTTTTCTTTTCTTCGGCATTGTAGCAACAAAGGCCAGGTTTAGGAATGTTCCAACTATCTTTCTATGGTTTATAACTCAAGGTCGACATGCAAATTGAGCTAGAGGAAGTGGGAAAGGCTATTAATATATCAGACATCTTACAGCAGGTAAGAGCCAGGGCGGATTATCAGGATGATTGATGTTGGTGATTTTGGGGGATGGGTTACAAGGCAGAGTTTTTTTTTTTTTTTTGAAGAATAAAAGGATATTGCCTGAAAGGCATTCCATATGAAGTGTTACGGATCAAATAACATTGATTCCAGAGAATTTGGTAAGGAAAGGGTGGTTGTTGGCGATTGTGGTATACATTGTCTTACAAAAAGGGAAAAATAACATTTATTTTATTCAAATGCCAGTGATCAAGAACGGTTTGAATTTAATGTTGCAGGCTTTAGGCATTTGTGTCCGCAAATCATTAAAGTGAGTTGAGTGTAGGGTTGACCGGTTGAGTAACATAATCAGATATGAACTTGTTAATATAAAACTTTTGAATTTTTATCAGATGTCTTATGTCATGCATTTAAGATCTTCTATATAAGTTTTTTTTCTGACTTTTCAAGAACAAATTTATTCTGATGTTAAATGTTTCCATCTTTAATGCTATTCTGAGGGGAACTCTTTATGGTAATTTGTAAGCAAATTCTAAAGATAAAAATTGGATGGAATAACAAACATTAATTATTGTAGGATCCTCGTCGTCTTGATCCACGACGTCTAGCAGTTCCTGCTGAAGTACAATCAGCAGAAATCACTGATGATCAATTGGGGGTTGGTGGTTCCTTGAGTAGCCCTGTCTCTGTTTCTTTGACGACAAATGTGAAATCACAATTTTGCCATCTAAAGTTGATACGGAGATTCCTGATAGTGCATTTTCTCCATCTCCAGATTCATTTTTGAAAGATAATATAATAGTTCTGGATGAATTCACAAAAGTTGGTTCATCTGTTGAGATCCGTGCACCCTCAGACTCTGTGCTTTCTCCCATTCATGCTTTTGACCAAGAGCAGACCGCATCATCATTGTCGAACAGTACTGAAAATCACGGTGCTGACCCTTCCATGCTAAAATCTGATCAGTATTCTTCAGCGGCTCCAAGTACATCAGTCTCTGAAGTGGCATCTCACGAATTTCCCTCCCTGCCTCCATATGTTGAGTTGATGGATGAACAGAAAAAGTTACTGGGAAAATTGACAGTGGTTCGTGTTATTGAAGCATACGAGCTATGGCCTACAGTCAACCATGTCTATCATTACTTTCTCGGTTGGTTGCACAGGTAGTCTGCACATATCTATTCAATCCTGTTTAGCATTTATATCAGATAATTTTCAAATTTCCTTTCTCCTCTTAATTTGTTTCTGCAGCTTTGTTGCTTTGCCTCTATGGTTCTAGTGTCACATCACCACACAATCTGGAATTGCATTACTTATGTCAACTTCTAACGTTTGGGGCAAATTGAGACTTAGGTCACATTTCTCACATGTCATGGTGGTTTGTTTTTCAATAATTTTGTAATTGTTAATAACCACGACTTTGGAAAATCTATTTTGCACAATAATCTGAAAAGAATCACACACTACAGAATCTTCATCACATATAAATATGAAGCTTTACAAGGAAAAAGAAACAAAAATCTTGATCTGCCTAACTCAGCATCATATCTGAATTTTGTCAAGCAAGTGAAGCAACAAAAAAGCAATACAATGAATCATTCAAAGTTCTATAGTTTGTTGTACCACTGTTCTGCAGGGACATGATCTTGCAATGCAGATCCTATGTCACCTGCATTCCATCATGGTCTCCGAGATTGATGGATTGTCTTCCTCTTATGCTGCGAAGTTTTATGAAAAGTTCCTCATTGCTGTGGTGGGCATTTTGAATATTTGCAACTCATCAAATTCTGCTTTTTTTTTTATATAAATTATAATGATGTGGATATATCCATATGCCACCTCCTTGCAGGCAAAATCTCTCTGTGATTCTTTCCCAGCTTCTGATAAGCCTTTCAGTAAACTTCTTAGTGAAGCCCCATTTCTCCCCGGGGCTGCTTTGATACTGCTTGAGGATCTTTGTCGTTCGCGTGGCTTTTCTCAACATGAGAAAGCTACATTTGACGGAGATCGTGTCACTCGGGGACTTGGTGCCGAGTCTAATTTTGGTGCGGCCACTTGATAGGCAGGCGTGCTTGGATATTGCACTAAAGGTGACTTTCCTTTTTTAATCTGTAATCCTAGCTCTCTACTTCAGAATCAACATAAAAAATTGCTTTTGCTGACTCGTCACGTTGATGCAACAAGGCTTTCTTTCTTTCTTTTTCTTTCATTTTTCTTTTCCTTTGAGTTATGCATCAGTAATAACATGTGTTTTAGCATATTTTACTCTCCAGTTCCTATTTTCATAGAATTTTCAAGACTTGGTTTATTATTTTGTCTAGATTTGAAACTATATTTGGTCTGCATCGAAAAGGAAATTGATCCAAACTAAACCCTGCACCTGATCGATGAATGGTTTCACTCTGGAGTCTGGACCTCCCTCAACTAGATACACCCGTCCTGACCGTAAAGCAACCCCAATTATGACTCAGACTGAACTTGATGATATCCTAGAATTTCTATGGTTTACATCAATAGACCTCGCTTGGAGTGTCCCTGTTTTGGTATTTATTTGGGGGATGAGTTGGGGGAAATGTTCTGGCCTTCTGCTTGATATAGTGTATATATTTGAACTTCGTGGTGTTGGGGAATCACTTCTTTAATTGCATATATAGTATATAATATCCAAGTCATACATGTTTATCTAATTATTTTCAAGTTTGATGTAAAAATGTTTAAAATGCTAGAGTTAGAAGTATGGTAAAGGATACTGAGGTCTCAGCCCTTGACTATGTCCGTCAATGGCTACTCCATAGGGATATAAGCATGCTCCAATGAAAGCATTGCTCTTTTATTAGGCATCTGAATGGGGGAAAGCTTACACCTGGATATATGTTTATTTTAAGATGATTGAGAGTTCGTTTTTTCATGAGCTTCACGAGTTATTTTGTTTTGAAATCGATGGAAATAAGCCACTATTGTTACTGCAATAACCTTGAGAACATAAGATTATCATTTGATTATTCTTTTTCTCCCAGTCTGTCTGTTTCTTTCTCTCTATGATCTAACAATAACCTTTTATTTGATGTAGTGAGTGTGAAAGTAAGCATTTATGCTTAGATTAATCCGTGGAGCATGGTATAAGCCAAAGAATCACCTCCGCATCAGAGGTACAGGGAAAGATGAATAGGTGAAATGTTAATACTAACCCGGTCAGGGAAGACTAAAATAGCTATAATGTTCATTTTTTAACTCTTATTTGGTAAAAATCATTTTTTTGATAATCGTGTTTTTCTATTTTAAATTTTTTTTTTTTTTCGGATTTTGACTTTTATGTGTTAAAAGTTAATGAAATAGTTTTAAATGAACAAAAAAAAACTAGTTGAGAGTGGTTTTTTTATGAAGATTGGTTGAAAACAACTTTTATCAAAAAATTTGTTTTTAAAATTGGTTATATAAATGAAGATAAAATCCAGAGGTTGGAATTGGAAAGCATAGTCACAATCCCTCCTTAATAGAGTCACTTTTTAGTTTATTTCAACTAACAAGTTTCTGTAGTTAACATTAGGCTTCAGTAGCTACAACATGGACCGTGTGTTTGAATTTCTGAGACAATATATGTTCCCATCTAGAATTAATAGGTTCATTTGTAGGGTCCGGTTCGGTTCATTTTTATTAATGATGATTCTTATAAGGTCCTAAATTATATGTTGACAGTATTTAGAAGATTCTATTTTTCTTTTAAAAAATCATTACATGAATATTGCTGGTAAGTTCTTGATATTGGTTGTGGGAAAAAAAAAAAAGTAATTGTAAATTGATTGCAACTTGATGTTTGACAGTGAAATGTTTCTTTTCTGGTATGAAGTAAACCTCACAATGTAGTGGAGATTTTGGTTATCCACAACCCTTCTGTTATGGGCCGAAATGCAACAACATTTAAAGCATGGGGCTTTCGTCTTTTTTTTTTTTTTTTTTTTTGAAAGAAAGAGAGATATTGCTATCACGATTTTATTAAAGATTTGAAGTACAATTCTGAAGGAGATGAGAAAAAATAAAGTAAAGTAGTAAATAATGTAAAGACAAATAGAAGAGCGGGGAAGCTATCTCGGTTGTGGGTGCTCAGTTAGAAGAGTGAGTTATTTAACTGGGGCGTCGTCACCCTATTGAAACGCCCCCCTTATGTTGTAATTTTTAGGTGTTCGTTGTGGAAGTGCACTTCTCTTTCACTCGTGACACACTGTCCCCAGGCTAGAATGCAATTGTAAAAGACCTTCCATATGTTTTTTTTTTAATGAACTCTGACGTCTCTAAATAAGGAGGCGTTTCTTGTCAACCAAATGGCCCAAGTGGTCGTTGGGACGATCGATTGAGAGATAAAAGCTACAATTCTTTCATCTTCCATCACCAAGGTGGAGATCCTTGCTTGCACGTCATAAGTCCTCTAGACAAAGGAAGCTAAGGGACAGCCCAGTGGTGGTCCCGATCTCTGACCATAACTGTCGAGCAATCCGACATTGACAGAAGAGAAGTTGTGTTGTCTCCGGTTCCTCTGAGCATGTTACACATGTAATTGGAGAAGAGGGGTCCCATCTGGCCATGTACATCCTCGTCAACACTTTGTTATGTTGGATCGTGGAGGCTCCGGTTCGGTCCCGACACCACAATTTGGAGGCCTCTTTGACAAAGAAAAACCTTGACGCATGATGTTTTCAGATAAGACGATCTTTCTGGTCTGGATGCAAGACTACCGACCCCAAACTCTCCAAAACAACTGCATATTAGCTGATCTCCTCGTTGGGCAGTCTGTTGCGTAGAAGATCAACACATCGCAAGACCGGGTCATCAGACGTCTAGCAAAGCTCGGCCAACAAACCCTCTTTGTTAGCCGCAATGTGGCCGAAGCACGCATGCGCAGCTCACGGGGGCTTTCATGATTAATAAAAAAAAATTATTTTAAATTTTCAAAGTTCGTAAAATAATATTGAATATTTTCAAAACATCCATTCACAGGGAATTCTTGTAAAAAAAAAAAAAATTTACAGCTAAAAAGGGTGTATCATAACAACTAATTCTCCAACAAATAACGATAAAAAAAAGTCTGGTCTGTGATTCATCCTAAAAATCGATGGTTTTAAAAAATCAATAATTCTGTCACCCGGATCTGAAAAAAACATTTTTATTTATAATTATTGGAGCTTCTCCTGTCATAATATAAAATTATTCGTGTTTAATAATATTCAACACCTTCAAACATTATTTATTATACGGCAAACTTTACTATATAAAATTATATATACAAATCTGGATTATTTAATAATTCTCCCATCAGAATTAGAGAATGCATGACCAATTTATTTTACAAATCAACATTATTAAAAAGGAATCCAATTTGTGATATCCTATTTTTCTGCTTTTTTTTATAAAAAAAAATCCTTGCTGTGTAAACACAGAAAACTTGATTGTATTGTATCTGACTTCTGACATCACCAATACTATTCAAAAGTAAAAAAAAAATTGACAAAAAAAACAACACATCAATTTCGGGTATGTCCAACAATCAAATTACCAACAAGGATATGAAAACCTTAAAAAAACAAGGATTGATAATTCAATAAATATTGGTAAAACATCAGGTAACAACAATACCATTTGGTTACAAACTAGGCTGGTTACAATGGTGCATCCAAGGTTTTTTTTTCCAACTGATGTTCCTCGTATGGGAAAAAAAATGTCAGTTGGCTACATATATAGCAAGGTGGTTTGATTAAATACTAAATTGTTTTGTTTTACAACAAAAAGAATTGTATCTCCCATTCTGACTACTTGTGGTTGAATACTTGTGGTTGGTCTAAGTAAGACTCTCTCTCCTGCTCATTCTTCTGACTACCTTTTGCATTTCCCATTGGGCACTCTTATTCAATTAATGAAATGCCTACCGTTTATGTCAAGAAAAAAAAAACAAAAAAATTGTATCAAAGGGATTTCTATAAGATCCATCCACTCCAGATTAATTAAGCAGGACTTTGCTGGGTGTTATGAGAATCTAGTTTACCTGCTGTGACATGCAGTCAAGATACGCGAAAAACTGAACCAGTATGTTTATGGGAGATTGAAAGGTGAACCTGAAAAGGGGTTGTATTCACTTTTGAAGGATTCAGACCTGTCTCCATGAAGAAACAGCACCACTGGACATGTTGCCTACTTGATGGGAAGGACAGCATCAAGGCTCTTTTGCAGTTGCCATCCCTTGGGATACGCAAGATTCTGAGCCTCTAGATGTAAATGCCAGTTCATGATCTTCGAGCAACCAGGAGGTATGCCTTCCATTTGACTCTCATCTTCAACGACTTGCTCGATAAATGTTGTCTCCTGGATTGGGAACGTGATCAAGAGGGATTAGGCAACGGATTATGGGGTTATACCAATGTTGCACATCATTTTTAAACATTATGTGGCTATGTGCCCACATGATTAGGGCAGAATGAGGAAATTAAAGAACTGAGGTGAAGGATTAATGTGTGCGATAATAATAAGCAAAAATGCAAAAGAATTCTTGTATATTTGAGGAATGTTTTTTATGGTACATAACACCAACAAATTGTATGTGGCTTAAAGTGAACAATCAATGTGTTAAGAGTGCTTTGGCAACAAGTCCCAAAGAGTTGAGAGAATGAAAAAATACTGCAGAAAACTACCAAAATCTATTAACTCACAATACGCTGATAAACAAGCAAAAAGTATGTAATTTGACCCATTAGTAAAGGTATCACCGTAAAATTTGATTTTCTCATTGCGGACGAGAGGGAGGGTTTGCACATGAGATATGGCAAGGAACCCTTAGCTAATTTTTTGCATTTCACAATAACACAACTGATTCTAGAATGATAAGTTCATTTTTTTTTTTAATAGCATATTTGTTATGCATGCAAAATGCAAGCGATTGAGGGTTGCATGTGAGATATAGCAAAGGGATGCAAATAAAACATAGTCATATTATTAAATTCAGGACCAGCACTGATGGGCAATAAAGCACAAATTTTGGGTCAGTTCTGAAAATAAATTCAACAAGTAGACGATATGATTTCTTGCTGACACCATTTCTATAATTGCAATCAAACAGGATTAAACGCCATAATAGTAAGTAAGTAACCTATACAGGAACAACTCCCGCTATATGGTCACATCACGAAACACAGTAAAAAAATTAACCATAACCAGAGCGAACAAGCCCTATTCCACCCATTTGTGAGTCAAGCTTACTTTAATCAAATGGCCCTCAATCTGACATCAAAAACTCTAGATATTGGTAAACACCATGGAGGTCAAGTTGATGACACGCGCCTTGCGATGTTTTGGCCCACTAATTACCAGATGGGACACCCATCCTATTAAAACTAAGCAGATTAAGTTCAAGCAATCAGAGAGTATATGCACATGTGCAAAATCCAAAGTACCAATACGGACAGATTAGTGCACACATGACCTCAAAATGATTGTGCAGAATTTATCCTACACCAACTCTTGCATAGTTTACATTGAAACATTGGATGGCCTGACAGTTCCATGTCAAGGTCCTGTTCATCATGTTATAATGGCCCATTCTCAAGGACTATGCAAATCATAGATGCAAACAGGAATAATTCCTGTAATGGTGGGCACAATTAAACAGATGACAGTGAAATATTACAAACATGGATTTGCATCCCTAGCATTTTTCATATGACCGAACTACACGTTTTGAACCATAATAAGGCATACAAAAGAAGTTGAGTAAAACAACACTTACTTGGAACCCATCTTTTTTTGTGTCCAGCTGCCTTATGGGATTTGAGGTTGGCCTGCGCCATTTCTTGGGGTCCCAAAGAATTGTGCTATTGAATGCAAATCCCGACATATCAACATGAAATCTTCGAATTCTCTTGCTCTTTAAATTTGTGTGCCATCCAATTACTTGACTTCCATTACATATGGGACCTTCAAGCACTGCTTTGTTTTTGCTCTCAGCAAGCATGGCAACCGGCCAAGTTCCAAAGCGCCTGAATTCCACAATTTAATCAGTTCATTAAAAAATAAAAGTACACAGGAACAAACTGTACAAGTAAATATTGGTCCTCCACCTCTTTGACTTTTTTTTCTTCTTTTTATTTTATATATATATATATATATATATTTAGGGGGGGGGGGGGATCATTCTTACTTGGATCAGGCCATTTGAAGCTAAAATCCCATAATTTATATAACATTATGGTTCAAATTTTATCTCTCATCTGACACTCAAACGCAAAGTATTAACTTGAAGGTGCAAAATCAACTGAAATTAGCTTACTCCTGGGTTAGAAGGGATTGGATGGACTTGTAACAATATATTCACAAGTGGAGACTTGTTAGAAAGAAAAACTGCAACTCACACAGTCATACAAGGAAGCACATTGTGAGACATTTTTGAAGTGCAACATTGTGTGACATTTGACAAAAAAAAAAAACCATCAAAGGCAGAATAATGAAAAAAATGTCAAGTCCAGAATGAATATTTTCCCCTCTTGATGAATATAGTACCTAGTTACTAATTTAGAATATTGAAACCCGACTATTTCATGACAAAATCAGTTCAGTAACATCACACATATGATCAGTTTACATACCCAATACAATACTTATATTTGTCTCACTCTCAACATTAAATGACTATTTCGCTTCACTCATCACTAAATTGTCAAATGAACTGACCAACCCAGCTTCTCAGTTTACCACATTTTTCAAACAACCTCAACCACCTTACCAGTTAATATTTGAGATCATAAAATTTATATCAAATCTACAACCAATCTAAACACACAATTTTATATATACATATATAAAAGTTGCTCTTTTTAACACAAAAAAAAGAAGATATGAGACCAAAAGCTAAAAGCTTTAACACAACTGTTTGGAACTAATTATATGCAAACTGATTTTGCATAAAGTGAAAGCATCCAAATAGAGCATGAGAACAATTACCTAATCTAAACAGTCCCAACAGGGCCTAAAAGAAAATCATTCAAAATTTCAAATGAAGAACAAGAACAATTACCTAATCTCTCTGATGCGCTCGAAGAGCTCGACCGAGTACACATTATCATCATCAGCAAAATAAACAACCCCATCCAACCTGTGCCGCTCGATGTGCTCGAGCGCTCTGTTCCTCAGGTGGACCCGTCGGTCCTTCGCATCCGTCAAATTCTTCTCGCAAACCAGGTGCCTGTATATCAACCCCGTCCGCCTCAGCATCTCGGCAGTCTCCGCCATCACCGCCTCCGCCTCCACCACAATCCACAGCAGCGGCGGCCGCACCAGCTTCAGAGCCCCCGCGACCCGGTTCAGGTAGTACGCCTGGTGCGCCCTCTCGTACGTCGGGGTCACCACGATCACGAGCTTCCTCGGGACCGTCGAATCTGAGCTTTCGAGATCCACCGGAGGCGGATCGAAGCCCCCTCTTTCGAGGCCGATCAAGGGGGAGATGCCGACGAAGAACCCGGCGAGGAAGAGGAGGAGCAACCGGAGAAGCAGCGATTGCTTCCACGGCGCGTGCCGCCGCGGGTGGCGATGGAGGAAGACTTCCCCGGCGAGGATCCGCCGGAGGTCGACGGGGGAGTGCTTCTGGTGCGTCCGATCGTGATTCTTCGACGGTGATAGGGTCCGTCGGATGGAAGCCATGTAGAAACCCTAGAAAGCGAAAGGCTTCATTTGGCGGCGGATCGCCGATGAACCGAAGAGAGTCTCAGCAGATTTTAATAAATCGCCGATTTTTTATCAGGGGAATTTTCGGCGGGGTGTCGAGGAAAAGGCGGTCGTGATTTGCGGGGAAGAGGAGGTGATTTACGCAAATGCCCCCGGTTTCGATTTGTATTTATTGAATGGTACTGACGAGGGTCCAATCATTGGTCTCCGTCATACACGGAAAGACTAGATTGATCGCTGTCGCTTGGATTTTCAAAGACTTATTGATCGAATGGTCCCCACTGGTGGACCTTTTTTCGTTAGTTCTGGTGGAGTGTGGTACGTAGTCTATTAAATGTGGAGAGAAAATATAGGATTCTTCCCTATATCAAAAATCTAAAAGGATTTGCATCTGATTTGATTTCAGATGTGAATCAGTGGATTCTGATGAATATTTTGGATGTTAGGTATGATCACTTGAAAAATGTATGTGAAGAATATTATATTATTGAAAAAATCCATATAATTCTCGGTTATTTTTAAAATTCATATAACTTTTTAAAACTACTTAATAAATCCAAATAACCCCCACAATAAAATTTACGTTTACAGATAATGAATATTTTATGAATATTATGTTTGATTAATTCTAATAAAAAATACAATATATCAAAAAAAACCTTATAATGTATTAAAAGTGTAAAAAATCTTACATAAATAATAATTTTATCCATCTGAATAGGATTTTATAATATATCTAGAAAGGGTAAAATTGTCATTTTCATAAGATTTTTCGCATTTTTAACACATTGTATTGGTTTTTTAATATATAGTGTTTTCAATCAAGGTTAACCAAACAAAATATTCATCATCTATTAACAAAAATTTTATTCATTGAGTTATTTGGATTTAATCATCGTTTTCAGAGGGTTATATGAATTTTAAGAAAAGTCAAGGGGTTATATAGATTTCAGTCAGATTTCAATGAGTTGCATGGATTTTTCCCTATATATTATATTAGTTATAAATATATATTTTTTACATGAGCGTGGTATACTCAATTCGTTATGCAACCTCATCTGCATCTCAAAAGCATTTCTCCAACCATATGTACATATTCGATAGAACAGTATACATTGTATATCACAGTGTATAAAGATTTATTTTTTTATTTTTTCAAAAAAAAAAATATACACTGGTATAATTATATCACGGTATATATATTGAGTGTACGGGACCATGAACGATACTGATGAAAATCATGAACGAAGACTGCACTGGACCAGCCGTGTCACTTTCATAACCCAAAAGAGGAAAAGAAAATTAGGTCAAGCTCCTTGTCCAACACAAGGCAACAAGGAAATCTTAGAAACCCAAGTCCCATGAACAGAATTTATCAAAACCAATTGTACTTTAAGTGAGGCCTTGATGACCATCTAACAGTTGAGCTTGGTTTGAGTGATGTAACTGATTTCAAGCATATATTGATATTAAACTGGAGTTTTTTTATTATTATTTTGAAGACTCTGTATCTAGAGCATATAGATACGGGGCTACTAGACCCATAACAACTAATCCAGAGTGTTACAGTAACCAGTCTCAAATGACTAAATCATTTTTTTTTCTCTTGCATTCGACAGGGTTCAAACACACCACCTCATGTAGATGGGAGGGTGTCCGAACCACCATGCTAAAGCGTGCGGTGATGATATTAAACTGTAGTTGAAGTACCAGATATAAATCTGAAAAAGATGCATCATCCTTGTACAAGTATCAAACTTTTATCCTATACACCTTTCTGAGTCTAAGGGAGTTTATCACTGTTCTGTAATACTTCAAACCTTCTGGGTCAGGATGTTAGTAGCAGTCGCACATTTAGTCCCCACTTATTTTTTAAAAAAAATATATACTTTATGTAACGAATCTTCATAAAAATAAAATATATATACTCCAATGAATTACATGGACTCACAAAAAAATATCACATGTTTCATATAGTTGGAGATCTAGAACTGCATGAGTGGCTACAAATGAAGACGGCAAGTAACAACACCACTCTACATGTATTGGTTTCTAGCATTCTGACATACTTAATTTGCTGAAGCTCTTTTTTTGGATAATATCCTAATCAGCTCTGCCTTTAGACTTATTTCTCCTCCAAAAAGGATAATTATCATTAAAAAAATAAAAAGGGGAAGATGAAGAACCATTTCCTCATAGAAAAAACATACAAAGGAAAACATGATGAAAAAGTCAGTGACGAACCTCCAAGCTCTTTAACAGAGACCTCTAATCCGTCAACAAAGACCCAATCACCCAACCCCCCTTAAACTTGGAAAGAGGCGTTCACTACACTGTTAATTTGTTTAAACTTACCATAAATAAATACAGATATAAACAACTAATTCCAAATACCTGTACAAAAAAATTTGGATCGATTTGGTGTTCTGTATGGAATGCACATCTGTGTGTGTGTGTGTGTGTGTGTGTGTTTATAGCTGATTGAAGTAGTGCTTATGTACCTCCATCAGGTTGGTCTTGCGAAGACCTTACTTAAACTTTTATCAGAATCTGATGAGCCTTCCAGGTTTACAACATGCTGATTATTCACAACAAAAGTCAGCAGAAAGTAACAGGAACCAATTCATATCTGTCATCCATTTATACAGCTTTTGATGCATATATATGAGCATTTAGACCCCTTTGGCAATGGTATGTTGACCTGTATAATTATGGTATAAAGCTGAAATGATACTTTAATATCATTTGAGAGTATCTCTCTTACTAAAATCTGAATATGGATCCTCAAACAGCGGATCACCTAAGAGATGGATTAAGATTTATACCATTTTTTATCACATAAAATATTTAAAAATCTTAGGTGCATCAATCACCCTTCTACTCTCTTTTACATTACCACGCTTCACTTAGGGTAAAATTTGTATTTAATAAAGAATGTATGGATATGGATTTTACCAAATGCCTGACAAAGAAAAAAACGATTGGCATAACGACACTAACTTATTAAGTTTTGAAAGATAAAAGTGGGTTAAGTTCATGGGTGTCACAATGCCCTCCGTTGTGGTATACTTGACCAAAAAAAACCTTAACCTGCTGCCATTCTGCCAAATGGGGCCTTGATGAATAAATTCAATTTATCACATATACAAGGTAATTATTTTGGGTAGGCAACTCAGATTTCAACTTGAACATTGAGGTAAATTTCACTCAAAAAATAAAGACCGAGTTATTTTGTAGCTCCACTCATTAAAGGAAATGTTTACTAATTACTAACAGACATTATGGTTGTGATATAGGTGAAATTTCCACTTGCACGGGGGAAGATGGAAAAAAACTGAATGTTGTCTGGAAGATGTGCAGCAGTAGTAGGCTTTATCAATCCTGGAAGCCAGGTTGTGCCATCACTCACCTGAGTATTTAAGCGGTCGGGGTACCATTGTTACCCTTCTGACAGTGGATTTACATGAATGGATAAGTAGCTCATCAGGGACAACTCCTAAGATCCAACAGTCCATGTCAAAATTTGAACAGTTGGGAATATTTAGACCAAACAAAAGAGGAGTATTTATGTAAAAATAGGGGATCCATGAATCTCTTATCTTTTTGGCTAACCACGATGATTCATGATACTGCCAACTATGTCTATTCCAATACAACATTTGGTCCAATTCCATATTTTACTAGTTCTAGTGAATTTGGTAGACTACCCTTCTTCTTATTGGAGTCATTATATAGGCATGTTGTTGGGCCCGGGGGTTGAGGGAATAGGCCCAACAACAGGCCCATGTAGGGAATCGCCGATTGGGCGCACGGGGGTTCAGGGACAGCGCAACTCGAATTTTTGTCATAGGTATTTTGGTCATTTTCTGTTTCTAGAGTTTGTACATCTTGTAACTATATAAGGGACCTTTCGGTCTCCATTACTCAATACAATATTATTCAATTTATTTCTTCTCTTCTCACATACCATTCTTTACATATATATACAGGCTTTTAAAAAAATTTGGAGTTCAAGACCTAAAAATGATAAATTTTGTTCACATTATCTTTCCATTTATCATTTTCCTATATGAACTGTGAAATACAAAGGGGCAGTGAAACCCAAAAGGGAGGGAGGACTCAACAAAATCGAGTTGTATTATATGGTTGAAACTACAAACTATTTGTAGGTCAAAATCCTAGATGTCGAAATTGAACACCACACTATCTAGATAAAGCTTCACAGTGTTTACAAAAAAAATTTGGAAGAAGGTGGAGTCCACTAAAGTTATTTCAATTGAAAGACTACTTATTACAGAAGACAGTTAGAAAGAAGAGAAGAACAAGGAAGGCTGGTTCATAAGCGATCTTTGCAGATTTATTAAAGAAGTGGAGTATATGGAGCCATTGTAGCTGCAAAGCTCAATAACAATAACCTATGCAGTGGTAAATCACATTAACCAATCCAACCATTCAATCTACTTTCTACTTTTTTAAAATATATAATATCTCTTGCAAGGGATCCAATTTAAACATTTTCCCGAGTTCAATAAGACCTAGAAAATGGATGATCCTATGAATGATGAATATTACTTTCAAAGGCATAAGAAAGGGAGGGAAATGTGTTGGGCCCTTTCCACAGGGTGAAAGTTTCCATGAAGTAGATAATATCTGATGGTTTGGACGAGCTAGAAACATCAGTTAAAAGTACTTCCACAATGATGTACAACAAAACACTAGGCACTAGTCGAGAGGTCTGTAGTCGCCAAGGGATAAATTGACTAAGCGGGGGATTAAGGGATTAATCAGTCACTTTTTCTGTTTTTCATAATAAAAATATTATATATAATTTAAATAATAGATGCGATGATGCAAGGAATAAAAGGAAAAAGTTGATTTCATAGAATTTAAACCCCGCTTAACCAATGCCTAGATGCTTAATCATTATTTAATCCCCCCTTAATCCCCAAACAGCTTAATCCCATGGACAACACGGGCAGGCCTGATTCCACCAAGGTGTCCACTCCCCGCATATTAGAACATTTTTTCTGCATTAGCATAACCATTGCAACTAGCATTACACAAAGTATTTGAATCCTCGATGCACACATAAAATAGATGGTTAAAAAGTTAAACGAACACTCCCAGCTCTGTATGAATCAAGGAAGTTCCAATATATGGACTAAGAAGACAATTTAAACCTTTTCAACTAGAATTTCTTAGAGAATTTGAATCCTCCAATTTCAATACACAAATAAAACAGATGGTTAAAAACTCATTAGCAGATAATGTCATTCAATAGCAAAAACAATATATTCAACAACAGCATTAGAATAAATTTTACTTATTGGTTTCATGTCTACATTCATGTTGGATGAACGTTTGCTGCATAAAAAGTCTAATTTTATTCTCAAATGCTAAAAACCCAAAAAAATCAAACAAACAACAGAACATTACGATCAAACAATCAGAATCCAAATCAAGCATAAGAGATTACCCAAGTCATCAAGGCAGCAGCTTCCCCGCCCGGAAGACGGCGAACTTGGACGCCTCGGAGTACGCGTAAGGTATCCCCTCCTCCGCGAGGAACCCCTCCAGCATCTCCCTCGCCCTCTCCGGCTCCGACGTCTCACACTCGACCTCGTAACTCGTGCCGAATTCGTACCTCGTCTCGTCGAGCTCCACCGTCAGCCCCCTCCAACCGTACACCCCCCTCACGTTCTCGAACCCCCCGAGACACACGAGACCCACGTCGCCGACGCCGAACTCCTCCTTGACCCTCGTCAGAATCCTAGAACCGCCGACCAGCATCGCGAGGCGACCGGGGTCGGCGACGCAGGGGCGGGCGAGGAGGGGGTCGAGGTCCTCCTCGTCCTCCTCGACGCGGCTGATGCCGTCGGCGATGACGGCGCGGGCTTTGAGGGAGGCGACGCATCGGGAGTCGGAGGGGCCGTAGAAGCGGAGGCGGAGGACCGCGCGGCGGGAGGAGAGCTCGCCGGAGGAGCCGTCGAAGAAGAAGTTGTGCTGGTGGTGGGTGCGGAGGTGGTGGGGGGAGAGGGCGGAGGCGAGGCGGGAATGGGCGGAGGCGTCAGGGAGACGGAGCTTGACCTCGACCTCCATTGGTTTTTTTTGTGGGTGGTTGAGTTGGGGACCGCGGAAGTGCCTCGCTTTGATGACGTTGGGGAGACCAAGACGCATAATTTTTGCCCCAATTGGCCCTGCTGAATCCCTGTATTAAGTTTGAATCCAGTCATGCCTGGTTCGATCGGTATCAAACTTCAAACTGTACAACTTATTAATCGAGCTGTATAGAAAGTGTATTGTACCCAACAGTTGATTATCCAGTTCAATTCATATGATGTGTGGTTCGATACTAATGGTACTCAAGTCTGATTGAATTTGAAATTTCAAGTGGTGCAAAGTCACCCGATCCACGGTTGAAGCAGCAAAAAAGCTAGCTAGGGCAACAGCGGAAGACCAAGTAAATATATATACAAATCGTAGGTGTACAAGATACCTATATACGCCGACTTATCCAGCCAGTGTTTCCATCTTTGATACAGTGTGTTAGGGAGGCTACAGGTGATAGTTTGTCTTAGTTTCTACACACGCAAGATATGTTTGGATGCGATGCAAATGGGGTGAGTTCTCATTTGCACCAGATCAAATACAATATTTTATTTGATTATAATAATTAAGTGTAATAAATAGAATTCCATTTCCAGTGTTTTCATTTGCCCTATTAAATGTGACAATCAAAATCTGAACCAACCCCGTGTGTTAAGATTTGTAACAGCTTTTATTTACACATATCTATCTATCTGTTTATATACTAATCGGAAGTGTTTAAGTTTTTCAACTTTGTTTCAAACATGAATCCGCCGTTCGTTTTTTGAAAAGTTGATTTAAAATAACATTAATCATTGTTTCATTACTCCACGAATAAAACATCTTTCTAAAATCTAAATAGATTTTCCATCTCTATTCTACGTTTCCCTTTATTTACACACATTATTTGTTTGTCATCATTATTTTTATTTTATCATGATAATCTAAAATATCATGAAAGCTTACACAATAGTCATATATATATTCATGATTTATTAATGGTCAATCACTTGCAAGCAGCAAATTATTATTTTTTTTTTTGGTATACAAGGCTCTGTTGAAACCAACAAAGCAGAATGTGTCATCTCATCAGCTGACTTGGAGATAATCACCAGTGGCTTGCAGCCACTCACCCACTAACAATCTAAGAGAGTCCCGTTGAGCAGACAAACATTTACACGCATGAATGAATCCTATAACGATATAGAACGCCGAGTAATGTGAGATACTCTACTTGACGAGTGCATCCACTGCACCAAAGTACTGCCGAGGGGTCAATCTAAAACAAACCTGACTCATGGCATGGTGTGTGTTCTTGAATCAATGAAATAAATGCCACTACTTCAGTGCATCGCAGATACATCCCAGATACAAATCATATAGATCAACTCAAATGAAAGGTATCAGTATGTGTCAAAACTCAAAAGATTAGATTTTCTACTCAATCAATGTTGATCATGTATTCAAAGTCTCCCACTTCATCCTTTTTTTTTTTTAATAACAGAGGAGATCAGTTAGGCAAAAAAATAATAAATAAATAAATTACAAGATGATAATAAGAACATTTTTAAATATGCAGAGTTTACACATATACAAAAATTTACATTTTTTTTCTAACAAAATTGTGATTAGACAAGATGTCTCCCAAGAATCTGGCACGTCTTCACAAAACAATTCCTCTCTGATGCCTTTACTGTTTATTGGGATTATCAGTCCGTCTCGGAAAAGTTTTGAGGCTTACTGCTGGCAAATACTAACCATACAATTGTGCCCGTCAAATAGAAGAAGATCGATGGAGCAAACAATGATATCTACAGAATTCCAAACAACAAACAAAACACTGAGTGTTAATCAGATCAAATAAATGGAAACAACATGAATACCAAGAATTGAATAGAGGAAAAAATCATATATAGTGCAAACAGCATACACTCCATGAGTGGGTCGTATCAAGAAGATAGCCAGTGAGTGCAACGCCAATGATTCCAGGGAATGCTCCAATTGTGTTAGTAATACCCTGTGCCAGTTTACAAATGTTATGAAATGCTAAAGTCCATTTACTATTTTGTCTTTGAAACGAAAGTTTTTAAATGAATTTATATATAATCAGTTAAAAATTTACAACTGGGAGTAAGAGCAGCCTAGCAGATACACATATGTATAGAAACATGAAAAAAACAGAAATGAATGGCATACCAATAGGATACTTGCATATTCAGGGGAAATATCTTGGTGAGTACAGTACAGTCCTGCATAGTATGTGCATTAGTTGAGCACTGAAATACTATGTGAAGTTTCAATTAGTGATACCTGATAGTGCGAAGCTTGAAAGGGCTAAGCCACTGGTGAGAAAAGCTACAACTTCCCAAGGTGGTAGTCCTAAATCCACAGAGGAAAGGGTCATGCAAACTGCAGGAGACAAAAAGGCAATTGTTTGGCAAATTTTTCGCACCTACAGTACAAACATGAGTAATCAGGTGATAAAAAATAATGCAAAGAATGTGGTATCTAATAATTTTTGTCTAAATTTGAAAGAACGAATTCAAATATTATAGGAAATTGTGCATGAAACCATCCTGTAACCTCAACAATAAGTGATCCATTATTTTCTCTTCGCCAAAGCAAACTGAACAACTGATTATGATGTTCACAGTTTTAAACCCCCCCCCCCCCCCCCCCCAAAAAAAAAAAAAAAAATTCAATTAAACATGTATGAAACAGAACTCGAGTATTATACTTAGCTCTAAACCACACGAGGCATTTCAATATTTCAAGAGCATCTTTCATAATCATATCTTTGGAACACCAGGTTCTTTATTGTGCGAGGACCGTCGTGCATTTATTGGACAAACACCCTAATCAGAAATATTCCTTAACTTTGACACTGACTAGCAAAAAAAATACTTATAATATAGGAATATGAAGTCATACTGGTTTAAATTTCCAACATTCATATAAGAACAGAGAGAGACATGTCAGTTTGATAATTTAGACTGAACTGAGCATTGAATAGGATGGAGAAAATCATAATATTCATCCATGGGGAGTCATAATTTTCAACTTTAGAAGGTGTAATACAAGAAAGACAACATAATGACCATGCATCTATGTCAGTACCCTTGTGACTTCAACCCCACTTGAGATTAAGTTGTCAGCGAATGGTGCAGCAATGCTGGTCACTACAATTGAGCCCAAAGAAGGAATAATAGAAACCTGCAACCAAAAGTATACAACAAACATCATAATAAAGCAAATGTTTGCTTACAACAAATAAGAAAATATGCACATCACTAATGGCATAATTTTGCCGAAAGAACCGTGAGACCTCAAATCATCCAAGTTAGAATTGCATTGTTTACTTATGCACTGTAAATCGACATTGAAAATCAAATATATTGAAGAATTGAAGGTTGTAGATAATCAGGCCCCTGTCAAAAAGATATGTAACAAGTTTTAAATAGGACGAATACAATTCTATTATGGTGGAAGGTTTGCAAACCTTGATGATAAAGGATCTTAGAAAGCCCAAGAAATCTAGCTCACAAACTATTGAAATATATGGGCGGTTAGTCATCCACAAGGATGTCACTAAGCAGCTGTCAACCATATATATATAAGTGAATCAAGTTCATGGTTTGTATATAAAGAAAATAAAGATTTGCCTAATCGTATTACATAGCACATGATATCAAGTATCTTACATCATGTTTTTTAAGACCCCAATTAAAAGGGATTCACAACATTTTTTCACCAGTCTTCAAAAGTGCATATATTCAAGTGTCTCAATTCACCGCAAAATCTGAATGCCACGACTTATTACATTTATAATTTCACAAGAACATACTAAAAATTTACATTTTTTTAAATATCCAACCATTCATCCGGTACACTGATTTTCAGTTTTCATTTCTAACTTATCCACACCCCCTTCAGGTTTATAATCTTATGTATGAAACAGAAATTCATTGGTATAAGCTAAAACCAATAGGAAAAAGTTAGATTCATTTTTTTATTAATACCAATATTAACTGGTGACATATTATGATTGTGTGGGGGTTTTCATTCTCTATGACTTGAATCACACCTTCATCATCCATTTGCAACTATGAACTTAATCAAATCTGTTTGGCTGTTATGCTCAGAACTTAACCAAATCATATGAAACTTAAAACCTACTTACCCATGCAGCTTCAGTCAAATTAAGGTCCAACTCCTCACTGCATAAAGCACATAAAAAACAGCTTTTCAAAATAAGATACATATATTTAACATAATTGCAAGTTTAAACTTATAAATATCCACATCTTATTGCCAAAGGTAAAAATATGAAGTCCCACAAGGCTAGTATGGAAGCAGTAAATATCGAAATCCAGGTGTCTGACTCACCAAAATTTCATGCATAGGAGTGTACCTGAATGATATTCAGCAGGCCAGTATGTACCCTGCTACTAAATCACATTATCTTGCTAGATTGGCAATTATAATTACAATAATATTGATGATATTGTACCATAAGTCCTTAATGAGGTACCCCTTCTACTATTGAAGCTTTAAAAGAATCAGAATAAAAGAAGGGGAAACCGGACACTGACAAATGTTTGCTTGGACTGTACATTACATTGTAACAGAATAAATGTATATGATTATGCAACAACCAGAGAGTGAAAAATTCACTACATGAAAAGGAAACCTCATGCCAAATAGGTTAAATAAAGACCAACGTAAAATATTTCAATCTCCTACTCAAAGCCCACCAAATTCTTCAACATTTTGAAGTTCACAACCCAACATCAACACCTTAACAATTCATCCTTTAATACTTTCCAAGCAGTTACAAACTGTGACAACTCCTCATTTTTTAAAGTTCTCTCTCTCAAAGATAGCTGAAGGTTGGATAAAAGACTGCCTATTAGAAACCAGAAAGTGTCTGACAAGAAACTCTATGTGGATCTTTACATCAGTTACAACCACACTGGCACAATATTATATGGAGATGGAACAGAATGCTCTGTAAAAAAAACAATCATAAAAAGAACAGCCTGAACAGGAACTAATATAGATCAACGGAAAAGCTTATTTGCTCGAGAAAAAGAATTCATAACAATATGTATACAAAAATAAATTTAATAGAAAGACTGTTATGCAGCATTCAACAACAATTAAATAAAAAAGTCCACACCTCTAGAATTACCTAAAATAAGTAGGAAGCCAAGATAGACAAGTATAGTGGCCCCAACTTCCACAAAAGTGAGCATATACCATTGCCCATACTGCATGGCTTCTAAAAAAAGCCTTCCAAGGTACATCCTGTGACACAACAAAACCAATCAGAGAACTAAGGGTGATATAGACTAAACTGACATAAAATTCAAAGACGAACAATTTGACGCATTTCTACTTTATTAAAGTAGCATACACGAAAAAGATGAAATACAGTTAGAGCATAAAGCTTAACAATTTAGTGTGCAAGAAACCAGAACAAAAACAAATGGCATCCAGTATAAGAATGGCAATAAATGATGTCAATAAGTAAAAAGGTAAAATTAAAAATGAATGTGACTTACAAAACCTCTTTCAACATTTACTAGTGCCTTTATCAATAGAAGGTGGTCAGCAACAACAATTATGTGATGGTTCTTAAAATAGGAGATGAATAAAAGAATAATAAACCTCTTTAAGAAATAAAATTTCCAGGAACTTATGATCATATATCCCACCAGCAAAAACTATAGACTATTTCGACACTTGGTGAATCAGGGGTATAAATTATTTTATCCCTTGTTATTTATCTAAATATAGTAGATGCCAAGTCAAACCAGATATACACCGCGACCCTTTGGTGGACATATTATTATTTTATGCCATACATTTGTTTATTTCAATTTACCTATCAATACACATATGAAACTAACATAAGTATAATTTATAGAATATCTTAAATGCATGAAGCATGGATTGGGCAGGAGTGTGGAACAGAGTCAGAGCAGGAAAACATACACACTTACAAATTTAGAACAGGGAGTTCATTTAGGAGGGAAAGTGAAATCAAGCTTTAGCAGAAAGAGTGGGCAGCGTGATAGGGAACTAGAAGGCTCTTAGAACAAAGGAATAGCAGCCTAACATTCATCACATTGGTAAGCAGTCACCTAACTTGGATATATGATTCAATTAATATACTTCCATGCATGCAAGAATACATGTATAGATCAACAAGAATCATTTTTCTTTTCGCTTTCCATGTGTCTTTGACCAAGACGAAAAAATTTTGTCATTACCTGAAGCGATTTACCCAACCCATCTGAAAGTGACTTCAATGAACGTCCTCCAGGTGTGGATGTAAAAGGTGAGTTTGTGTAAACACTCTGAAGCATTTTGCTCAAACCTGAGAAACATTCAAGTTTCAACAGTCATTTCACAAATAAATAATGATATCACATTATATAGAAACCACATCACCAATTCATCACTCAGATTATTAGTATTGGATCACATACTGTCACTTATAAAGCCCACTGACTTGAAGTGAACCCAACAGATCCACAAAAGACTAGTGAAAATAGAAAAAAATTCCTCATTTTTCCAAATGAGGAAATTCTGCAAACAAAATGATTATTTCTTCATTTTTCTTTATAAAGAGTGATAGTAGAAATGTACTAACCGTTTTCATTCATGAAAGAAGATTGTCCATCTTTAACGAACTCAAATCCCAGACACCTTCATGTTTGAATGGAGAATAACAAATATTAAAATGCAGAACTGGTCAAATTTTTTATCTGCACATCAAATCGTCAGTACTATTGGGATTAAACATCAATCACTTCAAACAACCAGCGGCATAAGGTACAATCTTTTGAAAAAGAAAACCAGATTATTTAAATCTGGGCTGCAAATGCATTGTAGAATTCAAGTATCGAATATTAAAGTTCAGATCCTAAGGATCCAGAAAAGAAAGCTTACGTGTTGGTATCAAATTACAAAGCAACATATGTCAGGTATATGTTTTGTTACCTACCAAAGTATCCCTAGGAAGCCAAATAAGTAAAAGACAGACTCCCAGCCCAAATTTTGGATCAGAGAAGGAGCCAACAGAAGCCTGCAAGGATTTGTAAGATAGCATTAGGATGCAATGAAGAGAAGATATCATACAATCTATAGGGTATTAACTATTTAGAATTTTGAGTATGCATTAAGTCCATGAAAGCAAGGAATGATATTCTATTTCTGTGGGAAGCCTGCAGCAGCCCAGTTGTCTGCTGATCCTCTGATGAAATCAATCCAAAGCATGGATCATTGAAATTCGTTGGGCCTAACAAAGGGCAGGGCAACCCTAAGATCGAGATTGTACTTTGTTAGGGCAACCCCAAGATCCTATTTAAGGGTTTCTTCAGGCTTATTAAAGGCAGTTTTTTGGAAGATATTGAATGCATAATAGTTTTGTTTGTAGTTGATCCTCTCCATTCCTCATGGGGATTGAGATGTAAATCTTTAAGCTATGTTAAGCTATCTGTTTTATCTTCTTAAATACTTGTACTCGTTCTTTCAATCTGGATTGCATCAATCACTTTTTAATAATTCATGAACAAATTAGCTAGGGCTGGCAAATTAGGGAAGTGAACTTAACCTTGCAACATAGGAAGATCATCCACACCTGTTGGAAATAATTCCAACACTTAAGGCGAGCAACTTCAGCCAGGGTATTACAGAAGTCCTATAATTTAAAGGTTGTTAGACAGCATTGAGGCACCCAGGGGAGGGAGGGTACTTAGTGCCTAGAAAATGCCACAATGGCAAAGGATGAGTTACTGATCGGGTGGATGAGGGAAGTGCTTGATGGAGCCAATCAGTAGCGAGAGGGAAAAGGATAAGGGGTTGATGGGGTGGGCGGCCAGAAGAGGGGAAAAGGGGAGGGGTTGTTAGGCTGAAGGGAAAAAAAATGAACTAAGAAGAGAAAAGAAAACTACTGATCAATGGATATCACGTAATGGTAGCATTGAGAGGATGGGAAGGGAATGTTCAGATATTTGGTTTTTTAAAATTAAAGGCTAATATATCAATATCCGCCTAGGAAGGAACCTGACACTGGGCGAGCAGGCATCTAACAACACAAGGAGGAGGGTCAGGTAACACTCCTAGGTGGGCTTCTAGGCAGGCGCCAGCTCTCCTTTAGGAACAATGGAGCAGAAGGTTGATACTGATATGCTCTTTGTTTATCACTTAAGCAGACAATTGCAGTCCAGCACTGGTGAAGTTTAGTGCACAAAAATGTTTAGAGTCAAACTAGGAGAGGGGAGACTGTGTTTGTCTACATCTTATTCTAATTGGGATGTAGTAGTAAACTAACAAAGGGAAATTTAAAAGTATGATCATGTGATCTTCCGGTCAGGGCTTAGCCCTTGTCCATGGGAGGTCTTTCATACCTGCTACCATAATCAGTTGTTCCTGATATTATAGATGGATACTGATACCTGGCACTTGAAGTTTCCATAGCCATGTATCGCAAATTGTGCTGTATTGCTACACCAAATCTAAGAATATACTTGCCCTTACCCCCCCCCCCCCCCCACACACACACACAACACACACGCACACACAAAAAAAGTTATCATTAAGCATTTTTTGATGACTATAATTTCCCCTTACTTATTCATCTAAACTAAACTCAAAAGCACATAATGTTGGAAAAACCCTAATTAAGAGAGTAGAACAAATTTAAAAGTATAGAAGCAAGCATTTGTAATTTTGTATTATTGTATATATTGTCGATACATCAAAGATATTGAATAGTAAAACACCAAGACATACCCAAGAATGCTTCCTACGCTCAAACCACCAAAAACAAAAGCCACAGCTCTTGATCGCTCTTGCAATGGTATGGTCCTGCATGCAACAACTTTAAGTAAGCTTCAATTAACATTGTTGAACAATAAATGGTCCTATGATGTCATGCCTATGTGTTATACTCAACTGCACATGATGATGAAAAGACAAAATCAAAATTTTGTGTGAGGCATAGAGGATAAAACAATATATTACATATATCAATTACTATATAAGGTTTTGCAAGAAAATGATAAGTCATTAGCTGCATTAATGGTGATCAAATACAATCAAATCCGAACAACTTGCCTGGCGATAAGGTCAGTGGCAGCTGATGGGGAAACCCCTTCACCTATACCAACCTGAAATAGGGAAGAAAAAAATTACAAAAAATCATGTTTTAAATACAAAATAAGTGCTCTATAAAATCAACACCACAACATATACCCAAACAAGGAAAGATAAGGTTCCCAAATTAGAGATGAAAAACCTTCCTTTTTCAACCATGATATCAGCTGAAGAAAAGGATAGGTGCAACCAATAATGAAAGTTCTAACAAAATATTTTCTTAAAACAATTTAGATATAGGCATTCCAATATTCCATTTCCATTGAACCAAATGGATTTATAAAATAATGTGAATCATTTAATTCATGGAGGTTATGAATCTCTCTAATAAACACTTATGAGACCTTAATGACTCAGTTGACTCGCTGAATGACCCGACTCGACAAGAAATTTATAAAATAATGCAAATCATTTAATTCATGGAGGTTATGAATCTCTCTAATAAACACTTGTGAGACCTTAATAACTCAGTTGACTCGCTGAATGACCCGACTCGACAAGAAATTCAGAGCGGTCCTGTTCTGACCAAGTGACAACAATCATACAGGTCCTGATCTTATACAAGTTGACTTGGCTGATTCCCAAATCAACTCTCCAATATCTTAAACCATGGATCATATAAATATTCGAGGTAGCATTATATAATTATTTGTCAAAGTTGAACTTCCATTGGACATGATAATATTAGTATTGAAATTAAAAAAAGACAATATTAGCATCAAGATTAATTATCAACATACCAAAATTCTTGATAACACTAGTCCAGGAATAAATCCTCCAACAAGAGGAACAAGCATCGTGGCCAATGACCAAACAAAAACTCCAACCTCAAGAACTTTCCTACAAAAAGGAAGCAATATATGTTTCAAAAATAAATTGTAAGGAATTTGACACCCTCGAAATCAAAATTCATAAATGCAAAATCTGACCTCCCACCAAAAAACTTGGCGAGCCACCCTCCAGGCAACTGACTCAAGGCATAGCCCCAGAAGAAAGAAGACTGCACCAATCCAGCGGTCGACGAGTTCCACCCGAACTGATGCGACATCGGAATGATTGCGATACTCAAGTTGACCTAACACACACACACCAAATCAATCTCATAAACAGGAAGAACGGACTCACTGAAACAATGAAACAGTCCAATGAGAGAAAGAGAGGACCTTGTCCATGTTGCAGACGACGAAGGCGAGAGAGGTGGCACCGATGACCTTATACCGGTGAGGGAGGTCCTTCCATGGGGGCCACTGCAAGTCGAGACCATCGTTCACCTCTTCGGCTACAGATACAGGGATCTCCTTATCAAGATCGTCGGTGACGATGTCTTCTGGCTTAGAAACCCTAACAATGGATCCCGAGCACCTCCGTTTAGGCGAGGATGGACATGGAAGGGATGAGAGGGTGTTGAGAGGGGGACGGGGGTTCTTGAGGTGAGAGAACCGACGGTGGATGATGGACGTTGGGTTTGATCGGAGCACCAGAGTCGCCATGTCGATTGAGAGAGAGAGCGAGAGAGAGAGAGAGAGAGAGGGAGAGGGCGGGAAGAAAAAGAGAGCACGTTTTTTTTTGGGGGAGAAAGGACGTCGATGCGCCACGTGGCAGGACGGGCTTGGAATGGAGGTTGAGTAATAGAAAACCAGTTGATCGGGATGTCCAGAACGTCTTCCATCCATTAAACCAGGAGGGAAGGTCCACCATGGATTAATGACCTTGTTCTCCCTGTTCACATTACACATTGCTCCCCTGCACAAGTAAATATTTTCTATATTGTCCTTACTCATTTAAGCGAAAAGGGCGGTTAAATAATGTTGCAACCCCACCTCAAAAATTGGGGTGGGATTGCATGGTGGAAGAAAGAGAGAGAGATACACACGGGGAGTAAGAGAAATTGGGGTGGGATTGCATGGTGGAAGAGAGAGAGAGAGAGAGAGAGAGAGAGATGGGAGAGGGGGGTGAAGGAGATGGGCATCGGGAGGTGGTGGCCAGAGGTGACCGAAAGATGGCATTGGAGACTACACGTAACAATGCTTTTTTTTATATAAAAAAAAATATAATCAAGGTCGTTATATAAAACTTACATTTCTCAAAGAAAAAATAAAAATGTAGAAATTACAATACGGAGTAACATGTTAGATCCAAACAGATCTTCACATAGTGTTTAAAAATATGGTATACAGTTTGCTTACAACTGAAATACCACATATAATATATATACAGGATGCAGGATTATATGCGATTCTGTAATTTTATTAATAAAAAAGTATATAATTATTATTTTCAAACAATAAATAATAAAAAAATATGCCATAGCTGAAGTTGCTTGTCTTAAGTGTTGAAAATATTTAGACAATAAATATAAGTCTGCATGTATGGTTGAAAATGGATAGAGAAATTACCCTACCTAGATGTTCAGGAAAATAGAATGTAAGAAAAATAATCATAATAATGAAGGAGAGAAAAACTTCTTCAGCTATTAAAGCTTCTAAAGCAACCCTAACATCCAATAGATATCATAAAATCTATCATTCAGTATAATAAAGACACCCCTAAATATTTTATTCAAGTCTTGTGAGCCCACCAAAAACAAAAAAAATGTTGCATATGCGTATGCGGACCACCGCATATTATTAGGCCGCCTGGTCTTATGTTGTTTGGTCCACAGACTGCATATCTAAACAGTGCCTTCTTCACAAGTGAAAATTAAATAAAATAAAATCTCCGCGCATCACATGCATCACAATGCATAATAAAACAAAAAAGAATAAGCATACATGGTATGTGAGTATACAAATGCTAAAGCTAAATAAAGCTGTACAAGATATTTGGAGGTAAACTCTCTATTCTGCTGCTTAAGCCAGAAAGCTCAATCAGAATTTATGGGGCTGGCCTGCAAATATTTGCATAACAAATATAGCTTAGAAATGCATCTATTTTAACATCCCATTAAGAGTAAAATTGACAGATGTAAACACTTCAGTCTCCCAAGACCAAAGCAGTTTGTGTTACTGTATCTGTACCAAATAATACTTAACCCTGACTTTTGCATAAAGGATACAGCTTAAAATTGCATCCATTTTGACAACCCATTTAGAGAAGATCGATTAAATGTTGACAGGTGTTAACACTTCGGTCTCAAAAAACCAAAGTAATTTGTGTTACTGTTTCTGTACCTAATAATACTTGCCCCTGACTAGTAGTCAGAGACTATCTTACCCTACAAAAAAGACTTAGAATTTACATGGATGTTAGCTAATCTATCAACCTGAAATAACAGATTGAGTTTCTCTACAAGTGAAGAAGCTGAAGTCCCTTGCTTACTGAGATTGCCCAAAGCATGTTATATCGTTCCGGGCTTTTATTGGAAAGCACTAAAATTGACTTTCATCGACCTCCTAGTGAGCAGTGTGTTTGAATTTTGATGCAGAACCTGGGATAGTCCAGTAGATATGTTTCTCCTCTGTGTACATGCATAAACAAAAGATGATTTAACAACACGGTCTATGAACTTGTGAGAATCAACATATAGAATGCTGAGTATGCACGATGAAGCTTTTCTATCGATGGCTTTATAGCACATTACATTTACTCTATTATGAGAATTTTTTTTTAAATGCAAAATAAAAGTAGTTCCTACTACTAGATCTTCTCTTACTCTCTTAAAGGATCTGGAAATGCTGTACAACTTGTTCTGTTCTGGATATAACAAATATAATTTAATATAGATTTAGTTGGAGATCAGAACAAGTTATAGTAGACAATTCATAGTCGCTAAATCTATATGCAGAAGCAAGGGAAGGATCAAAATCCAAGAGAACCAGCAGAGGGAGAAAAATCTGACAATGAAGCAATCCACACTGTGGCAAGCAAAGAAATGCCTAAAAAATGAACAACTTTAGCACTTTTCACGGATGCTTATTTCAAGTGGACATTGGGCTTTATGGTTGACGAGAAATGAGATGGTATGGTGATGTTAGATTCGTAAAGGATCATGCAGTTCATTGTAGGGCAAAGAGCATGTATTCTGTCAAGGGCACATCGGTGATCTCTGTGCAGATGCAGGTGTGGATCCACCTGCTGCATAGGTCTCAGTAGATTCCTCAAACTAAATATTTTATTTTCTCCTTTTCAGACTTTTAACCCAGAGTTTTAACAAATTTTGGTGGTAGGATTCTTACTAGCTTTCAAAAAAAAAAAAAACAACAGTATTTACAAGAGGAGTGACGTCTAATCAACATTGGAAGGCTAAATATGATGAAAACAGTGATCACGACGATGATGATGAATCGGGGTATTCATTAACTCGACAAAGCCCTCAGTTCCATTAGTAAAACCACAAATATATTGGGACAATACATTCCACACAGATTTATTACATTCTCCAATTTCAATAACACAGATATCAATTAAATGGAGTACTGTTTCCAAGATGGCACGGAATACTGAGTCAATTTTCTACCATTAAAAACTAGAAGTACCTCCACAACCCACAGAGCAAAACAAATCAAGACTCATAGTCACAAAGTTTGTATACGGCGTATATTCAGCAAGTGTTCTGTTCAATACAGTATGCATACATTCGTAAATCATACTAGATAAATACAGGTATGGAGATAATTAAACTATTTTTTAGATGTATTCTATCATTAGTACAAAAAAGTACATGTGAAAAAAATTCAATGTTAGGTGTGAAGGAAGCGGCGACAAATAGGATTATTTTTAACAGTTATCTAATCAGAGTACTTTTTTTCAAAAATTCAAAAAAGTTCATTTGTAACTAATGATCAGAGTAATGCAATTCGACAAGAGAGGTCCTCGATCGTGTACGCTAGTCATGCAATGTACACACTATGCATAGATTGAAAAGCTGACCTCCAAATGCTCGACGGATAGAGAACCACTGCGACAACCGTTGCCGCTCTTCGGCCTATTCAGACGCCTGCATATCGCTCCGAACCGCCAAGTAATCTCCGAAATCAACTCCGCCCTCTCCTCCAAGCTCTGGACGAGCACCTCCTTCATGACCCTGTTATCCTCCTCGAGCACCCGGAGTTTCGCCCCCAACAATCCAATCTCGTCGACACTCTTTTGCCCTGTAAAAGAGCCCTCCGAGCCTTCACTGCTAGAACTCGAACCGAAATCGTCGAAAGGGCTCTTCGGGGACACGTCGGTCTCTCGAAATTCCCCTTGGCTTTCACCCTCCATGATCTGATGAACATCAGAATTGCAAGAAAATCTACTTGAAATCCTATTGAAGAATCGATTATCGAATCATCAATTGATCACCGGAAGTAAAAGAGGGCAAACGTTTAGATTGGAAGTTTTTTTTTTTTTTTTTTAAGAAACCCTAAAATTGGAGAGTGGAAGTGATGGTTTTTCAGTTTGAAAACGTGAAATGACGAATTTGACCCCGGTACATATAGGTATTTTGGATGGATTTTATTCTCAATAAAAGGGCATCATAAATGGTAAGGAAACCGAAAATGATATATCCACCTCACGGGCAGTCGCAACTGGAACCTATAGAATTTTTTTTCTTTTAAAATCACTCACATAATATATGTTTTTATATAAAATAAAATATATATTAAGATACATTAATATATTTTTTTTACATTGATTATATAAAACCCCATACATTGTCATAGTGTATGGAGTTGTAAAAGAAACTGTAAAATAGACTAAGTGTATTAAAGCTTTAAGAAAAATGATATGTTCAGCTACAGTCTCATTTACAGTCCACATTGTTTTCCTTTTAAAATATATACTGTTATATAAAATGAAATATATACTGAGATACAATAATATATTTTTTTCACTTAAAAAAATAATCTTTACACTATGATAAAATTTTATACACCATAATAAGACAATACATATTATATTTTATAATACATAAGGCTACAAAATGGGTTGCAAAACAGATTGGATGTATCAACTCTCAAATTATAATCCACACGGACAATCTACATGCTTTGTTAATTTTTTTAAATTTGTTAAAAATGAATTCATTGAATTCAAAATACAGCGATGCTTATTTTTTATCAAAGTATATACATCATTACATAAAGATTACGATTTTTAAATAAATTAAAACACATGCAAACTGTTACGTGGGATTGCCTGTTATAGTTAATCAAAATGTATTAGCTAAGTACATATTATAAAAAAAAAAATCCAAAATGTGCGTGTGCTACAGCTGGGAGTACAAACGGGACTGAACGCAGCCTTTTTCCCTTAAATAATTACAAAGAAGTTTGAATGATATATTATGGAGTTTTTGATGCTTAAAGCATGGAGTTTATCAAGGCATTAACAGAAAAATAGTGCTGACTTGATTGAAGCAAAATATGATTAGCATGGCTTTATTATTGTTGAGGGATGACTTTTTTTTTTGTAAGCTTAGTCATTCCTCAAAATAGGCTTCTGCACAGCTAGTCGACCGGGACCTCGACTTCCATTTTAAGGCCCTGGTTGCTGAGAATCTGCAACAAAAAAAAAAAAAAAACACCATAACAGAAGGTTAGCTGTCCGGTTGCTTTCGATGCTTCATTCAATATGATATTTATAAATGAATGTAAGTTTTTAAATGTCACTGGCAAGATATACAGCGCGATGTTCACCAACATGTTGTGAGAGTGTGACAGAAATGATGGATATAAAATAAAAGCATGTCATGAACTTATTATAATAAGAGAATCAAAATGGTACATCAAAAGGGGAAATGAACAATTTACATTGATGGGATAATCACATTTAGAAGCAAAACGGTACATCGATGGAAAAAGATGTGCCTAAACAGTCAAAACTTTCAACCAAGGTATTCAAGCTAGAAAAAAATTGTAGATTATGGAGTTTCCAAGTGAAAGAAATGATACCTTGATAAAGTCATCTAATAATAAAAAGCATTCTCTTGTATACCCAGCTTCCTCCAACACGCGGTCCAAAACTTGCTGAAATAGCATGAATACAACAAACATGTCAAGTTTGAAGCATTTATATCACCGGGCTATCTGGGATCGGATATCTCAAATAGTAATCAGCATATATCATAAAGGACTGTGAATGAAATTATTGGTTTTTTCATCATTCATCATATTGGATTTGGGAGTCACCAATATGACATCAACATGCAGCATTTTATATCTTGATTACCATATAAAGCAACAGATTTTACTTTATTAAGTTTCCAAATTTGTTAGCTTGCCATGCACTTTATCTACATACAACTTATCCTACAAGTATTAGTATCCAACATAGATTTCATTTTTCAATCCTGTCATAAACTAGAGTGATTTGAATCTCTGGGTGATACCATGAATGGGAACACTCCAAGGATGAGAAGGGGAACATTTCTGATTATACTGAGTTAGATGAGAAACTGAGAGCTGATTAATAACACATTTCACCAAGGCATTTCATGTTCAATCATATATATAGATATATGCATATATTGTCATGTTCATAATACATAATATAAAGTCAAATTAACAAAATCAAATGGATCATGAAAGGTCCACTATCCCCGGTGTGATGATTATTGAGAAGAGAGTGGGTCATAAAACAACATTAATACAGTCAAGGATATATACAAAGTCATGGAGTAGTGCAAGGACTGCGAGTTTCAAAACTGTCATACGTCTCTATCGACGGTCCTCTTTATTCTCATATATGTTCAAGCAGGGCATGAACAAAATAACAGCGGACATATAAGATGAGCTTCTCTAGTGCATCTTTTCTACAGATGACATGATGTTCATTGATGAGATGTGGGTACCAATAATGCCAAATTGGGGAAATGGAGGAATGTCTTGGAGTTTTCCAAAACTTTTGTAGAACTGAGACCAAACAATGTCTAGAATTTCAATTTCGGACAAACAATGTAGTATAGTTAAGAAAGAAAAATAAAACATCCCCCAGTGAGGTCCTCTATATAATTTCTTACTAACTTATAAATTAAACTTCTTCATTCGCTAATAAGAACATAGATATAAAAGAGAAATCACAAAGAAACAGAATGTAGGAAGAAACCTCTCTTTGCTTTTCAGACATAAATGATCCTGTTAGATCTTGCAGAACCAATAATATGTCATTATATGTCACCTTCCCTTTGTTGTCCTTGTCGTAGACTTTGAAGATGACTGAAAAATTAAAGAGCAAAATTTTAATATTATTAATAACCAATTTAAGATAACAATGTAAAAAGAGAGAGCCATTTGAGTTATAGTATCAGCTTTACTTCATTAAGCATTTGTGAACGGTGAAAGGAACAAAATAATGGACATCATGCACATAGTTTTGTGATTTAGGTGAATAGATCATACACTCTATTTTCTGTTGAAGGCTGGCTTGAGGACTAAAAGCAGATAAGAAGGCCACAAAATCTTTGAAATTTAAACCATCTGTCATTTTCAATAGCCTCTGCAATGAAAATTGGTAAATTAAAATGCAAACATAGGTAAATTGAGACAGAGGTGCATGATAGACATTGATACCATCAAACAAAATACTCTGTTGGGTAGATCTACACTTACGAGTATAAGACATGAAAATAAACTACACAAAAAATAAGCTTTATAATCATTTGAAATACGAAAAGATAGCATGACGTAAGATAATATCAGCACCAAAATCCAGCCCCATTTAAGGTGCTTGCATGGAATCTTTTTTGAAGAATCTCCTAGCTAAACAGAACCATGATCACTGAAAGGATATACTTATATAGAAGAGCTTGAAACACTATATGACATTCACAAGTTTAAGCAACTATCATTTACCAAGGATTCATAAAAAGCGCCCAAACCAAGTTTAGCACTCTCTGCTCTCATAATGTCTTCTCCGGTGGATCCTAAAGAGGACTGACTTCCATTTTCCATAGAGGTGCTCTTCCATGAAGTACTACATCTATGGAGGGTGGTCCTTGATTACCCATAAAGAGATTTTGTACTTCCACTTAAGAACATGTCAACCACCTAAGCGGCTAAATGATCTTCAAAGCAATAGATACATGGAACATCTTAAGTTAGCTACCCGTAACTAATCATAGTACATATCGGTCAAGAAAAGAAGACACTGAATTCTTTCTTTCTTCATGAAATTTTGACATTTTTAAATACAATCAAAATAAATACTACCTCCACTATCTCCACTAATGCTTTTGCCCTTTCAAGATAACAAAACAATTTGTCTATTGCTAATTTGCTATAACAGAAAGAGTCAAAGAGACCACTCCCATTCGAAATATCAAATAGACAAAGCATCCAAAACTAATCTCCATGAATATTTGCCTGAAAATATTATATAAAAATACAACTAAAGAAATAAAGCAAACCCATTATCACCTGTGAGAGTGGATTCATTGCGAATTCGGGCACCGACAGGAACTCGTCCGCCGATATGAAACCCTTAGAGTTCTTATCGAGCTGACAGAATCTCTGATACAGAGATACAATTTCCTGCTGTGAAACTGAACCCACCCAATAAGCATAATCAACAATAAGAGAAACCCAATAAATAAAAAAAACTGTTTTTCAATTCAACCAAATCAAAAAATAAAAAAAAAACTGTTTTACAATCCCACCCAATAACATAAACACCAATAAGAGAAAGAAAAAAACATGTTTTTCCAATTCACCCAGATCAAAAAAAAAAAAAAATCCATACGAAGCCCACCCAATAACATAAACATAAATAAGAGAATGAAAAGAACATGTTTTTTCAATGCAATCAGATAAAAAAAAAAAAAGAATGTTCTTACAAATAAAACACGCCCGATAAAACAAATCAAACCAAAATATAAAATAAAAAATAAAGGTGGTCTTACAGAGAAAACCACAGTAATCTTGAACTTCTTCGATGTCATATTGAGTGAGCATTGAATACGCGCTCCCCATGTCTTCCTCACTTAAAAAGAACCCCCCTTTTTATTTTATTTTCAACAGATCCGGATGGGCCCTCTCAAATTCAAAGCCTCTTCACATGAACACAAGTAAAACTAAAATTGTATAGACATCGAAGGAAACTCAAACGAGGCGGTTTATATAGAGAGAGGGGTCTGAGAGAGAGACAAATAAATGATAAATGGGCGGGATAAGATTTGGAGGAAAAAAAGAGGGCCCTTTGTGGCCTTGGCATCATCGAAAGCCTCCCAACGCGAAAACATAAAAAAAGAGAAGCTTTTATTGGAAAATTAACGAAAAGTCCTCCTACTATTTCATGTTAAATTTTTGTTTGTTTTTACAAATGCTGAGATGAAAAAAAAAAAAAAAAAAAAGGGAGGGGGGGGGGGGGAGGGGGGGGGGTGTTTTATTAGTTTCCTCCCCTCAACTTATGTATATTGACTATTTTGTTCTCCACATTAATGAAAAAATCTTAAATATCCTTCTTCAACCTCTTTTAGCAAGCGAAAAAGTGGTGGGACAAGAAATAATTATGGGAATAAGTGAGTGAGATGGCAGTTTTTTTCTGCTTGATATAAAAAATAATCAGGATCAACTGCGTACAGTTATCCTAATTTTAAAATAAAAATTAGAATATTTTGTTCCACCTGAAGGCTAGGATAGCATTTATTCCCAGTTTTTATCCCAATTTTGACATTAGAGTGCTGCAGATTCATTTTTGACATAAACAAAGCTTCAAAATAAAGGTTCATTCGATAAAAAAAAAAAAATCAATAATCCTAAAATATAATATTCCACCACATTAACCTCAAAAAGACCTATTTCACTAATGGGAGAGTAAAATAATAAATAAACATATGTTGAGATTAAATATTCTCTTAACATTTTTAATTTGTTGATTGTTGAGTTTTTTACAAATCGGATAATATTTTAAGGGGTTTTATAATAATATTGTGTTTTAGGAGGAATTTTTTGAATAATTTGTTGTTTTAGAAGGGGGTGGAAACTAAACAGTGAATAAAGAAAGATGTAATAAACGGATCGAATTCTGATGCGATTTACTCTCAAAACTCAACCGTACAAGAACATCTATAAAAATCAATTAGCACACTAGTTGAATCGATGGTTTTTGAGAAATTATTATGCGTTAATTAAATCGATCGATTCTTTATTCATAAAATTTGCATTTAATTATTTGTTTAAATAATAAATTTAATAAAAAAAATTGATTTTATACAATACAATCAACAATCATGTTATTATGTTAAATAAAAGCTTAAAAAACATCAAAATTTCAATAATTTTGCAAAAAAAATTATTTTCATATTTTTATAAATTTGCCTGTCATAATAATGTTATTTTGTTATTTTTGTATCAGTGATAATGAAAAAAGAAGGCCCTTTTCTTAAGTTGTTCAAGAAGAGTGGCATTGAGTTGACTCTTTGACATAGACACCGTTTGGATCCACGTCCCACCCGCGTTGGTGGTGGCGGACGCCCGCGGACGCAGACGCTTAAATAAACGGAATTCGTAACTTCTGCGTTTGCGTCGAGTTTGTGCGGTTAGTATATATTTATTGCTCGCTTCCCCAACACCTCAAAACATAGATTCTCTAACGCACCTACGCTTCCATCGACGCAGCGTCCCTAGACGTATTGTCAAACAGAACCTTAGCATTAGTCAATTCTATATCTTAATGGAGCAGAGAAAGGAGGTTTAAATCTGATTTGTTTAACAATTAAATCAATGACTTTTAACTCATTAATTTTACTGATCTAACAAATAACAAACGGATAGTTTTTTAAAACATCGTTTTTTTTCCATCCTGTAATGGTTATGAATTGAATGGTTGGTGTTAGAATTTTTATCATCATTTTTGACCTATCAAAAATATTCATATTCATTTTATTCTCAAAATATCTAAATATAAATATTAATGTGTGTGTGCCAAACGTTTAGAAGTGCTTCCTTTTCATGTGTCTGACTGATGTTGACATGTTTATTTGTAGATCCCATCAATGAGAGGGTATATTGTTATTATCTACGGCTTGTCATAGGGCAGTGAACATATCTAGGGATAATAAAATATTTCTAATAAGTGAAAAATGCATTAAAATTGACACAAATTCCAAAGGGTTAGTGTGCTTGGCATTACGTGTGTCTACCAAGAGGTGAGGCAATCAATCAGTACGAAGTGGACTGTTCATGCATTTAAAATTTATTTAATAAAATATATATTTTATTAATAATTTTTATATTTTTCAATCAATGATTAATGCAATACATCATTAAAACATATACATTTCACATTCATTATTAAAAAAAATTAAAATGTGTGTGAACCGTCTGCATGTGAGACTGACCTATGAATTGCCCCTAACATTATTCATATTATATGTGTTCTTAAAAATTCTTTTTAATAGAGGTTATTATACACAATCTCATTTAGAATCTCACGTACAATTTTTCATATATCTAACTAGATATACATTTTATTAAAATTCTAAAAATATATATAATTTTTTCTGTTTTATAAATTGATTTATATAATTCATTGAACTATTTATTTTATATTAAATGTGTAACTTGTTACATAAAATATGCATTAAAAAATCAATGCATATGAGAGGAGAATATCACAAATGAGAGGGCGCCGAAAATTGTTTTAAGCATTTTTTAGTTCCTTTTTAATTAAGACCATGGTTCATGTAGGATTTTTTTTAAATAAATAAATATAGATTTTGTCTTTTTTTACTAATAAATTCTGATTTACAGAATCTAATGGGTGAGAAAGAAAGACAAAAAGAAAGAAAAACACAAGGGGGAGACTGAGAAGGGAAAATAAAAATTATACAAAGTGTGACCATGATCTCATTCCTAGAAAGAGTTATCTAAATCAGGGACACCTGTCCCGTCCCTATGCTTCAATTTCGAATGCATAGACTTTTATTAATGTAGGATAATTAATTTATATTTATATATCATTATGAAACGATGCTTTGTAAGACTTTTGAGTGCAACACATAAAAGGACGAGCTATCAAAAGGAAACTCCATTGAAAGCCTGACAGTCTTGCACGGTCAACGGCAGAGATGCAGCAGCGAGTGCAGGAGCTGGCGATGGACGGCCAGGATCCACCCGTCCGGTACATCCAGAGGGAACCCGACAGGCCCATCGTAGTTCCCTCGCCTCGGTCGCCAATCCCAACCGTCGATCTCGGCCTCGTCTTCGAATCCGACGGCGGAGAGATCGGGAAGTTCAAATCAGCTCTCCAGTCCTGGGGCTTGTTTCAGGTCAGGCGTCTTTTGTACTTTTGATTTGGTGGAGGTTTTCTTGTCCATGTATTTGATGTTGAGAATTTGAGATCGACCACATAAATATCAAAATGATATAAATAAGTATATTTATTTTTTTATAAATATTAATGGCATAACAATGTAGTTTTTAATATAAAAGAATGATCTAAATGGATATTTATTATGAATAATCACATATTTAAATTTAATTCGGTTTGGTTCAGTTAATTCATTTTTTTTTTTTTTGGTTTTTTAGTTTTTAGGTTCTGTAAACATATCTATTTAGGGATTGATCCCTTCCAGGGACTAAGAAGGAACGTATCCTTTAAATCTAGGGACTAAAATCAAAATATGAAGAATTGAGGAATCGATCACTAAATCCTATGGTTTATGAGGACTTAAAAATAAAAATCCCTTTTTTTTTTAAGTAAAACCAAACCAATATAGATCAATTTATTAATTTTTCAATCCATGTCCAAACCAAATCATAAAACTATTTACCAAAATTTTAAAAAAATTAGTTTGAATCGGTTCAAATTTGATTTAAGCAGCCAAAGTTGCACCTGCACCCTTATAGAGTTCAAATTAATTAAAAGGATACAACTTTGAAGCGAAAACCGAATCCTACCCGAACCCAACCTAATCCTGAACCAAACTGATGGTTGGGTGAGTTGAGATGGTCACATACTGAAATTGCGCATCATTGATCAATTACTTCTCCAAGATATGAGTGACACTATCTTTAATTAATTTCAGAATATAATTCAGAGCTTGGGTTGTCATGTTCCAGGCCATAGGACATGGGATTCCAAATTCCGTTCTAGACGAGGTACGAAACATCACAAGAGAGTTTTTCAAACTTCCAGTGGAAGAGAAGCAGAGGTACTCCAATGTAATTGAAGGTGGTAAGGAGCCAGGCTTAGAAGGCTATGGAAATGACCGAGTTGCTTCTGAGGATCAAATACTTGATTGGTCTGATCGCTTGTACCTATTAGTCGAGCCAGAGAATGAGAGAAAGCCAAATTTTTGGCCAGAAAAGCCTAGCTCTTTCAGGTAACTGAAGACAATGCAGGTAACTTTGCATTGTAGTTTATATGGTATAAATGTTATGTTAGTTGATAATTCAGTTATTTAATGCAGAACTGCATTGCATGAGTATACAACAATGGCAAGGCTGCTGACAAACAATGTTCTTAAAGCCATGGCAAAAATGGTGGATTTGGATGAGAATTACTTTGTCCAGTATTTTGATGAGAAGGCCGAGGTGTTTGCAAGGTTTAACTACTACCCTCCTTGTTCGAGACCAGAACTAGTGTTTGGAATAAAACCACACAACGATGCCACAGTGATTACCATTGTATTGCCAGACGATGAGGTGGAGGGCCTTCAGGTCTTAAAAGATGGAGAGTGGGTCATGGTGCCTACGCTTCCTCATGCATTGATCATCAATATGGGTGATTTCATGGAGGTAAATCTTATCTGTTGTTACTGAATGATTCGTTCGATTTCATATTTTGGTTCCTGATGATGAATTGTTGATTAATTCAGGTATTAAATGTCACTTTTCATTATAAGTTGATTAAGTTCAATTCTCATTTGAATCGGTCTCATTAATAACATGTCGTATTCAATAATTCACGTATTAGATGAATTATATATGTATTAAAGCATCATACTTCATTTTACTTGTGCAACTGGGATTAAAAACCAAAAAAGAAAGAAAATGCTTGATTAGGTTTTGGTCTGCTAGATTTTAGTGTTTGGTTATTGATGATTTTGCCTAAATTCAAACATTATAACGGACGCTTCTGTTTTGTAATATTTAATTTTCCAAACTTTCTCCATAATTATCCCTAACCCGAATTGTAAATTTTTTCTATTGCCAAATTATTCCCTCATTTGGAGCTGGTGACGAGTTTTCATACAGAACAATAGGTGATAACGGACTAATTTAAATATAAAATTTAAGTAGCTCACAAATCACCAGGTGCAAGTAATGCTGCTATGATGCTGTCTGATGTTGTTATATAGCAATATGATTTATCTGATAATGTATGTTTGGGAACAGATAATGAGCAATGGCATGTTCAAGAGTCCAGTGCATAGGGCTGTGACGAATCCGGCCAAGGAGAGGATATCTGTGGCCATGTTCTATTCTCTGGAGGCAGACAAAGTGATAGAACCTGCAGAAGGTCTCATCGATGAGAAGCGACCGAGATTATACAAGAAAGTGACAGGGAAAGGGTACCATGATTTGTTCTGGGAGGACTTTCGACAGGGGAAGAGAACGATCGATCAGATCAAAGTCTCAAACACAGAGTAAGATGATCTATCTGAAGTGATGGTCACATTACTAGTGAGTTTAGACTGTATACTTAAACCTTTTATGTTTCATGGTGGGATGCTGTGAACTCAAATATTGATTTTGGCTATCAGAGACTAATAAATCATGAGTAGATTTGCAAACGATTTTGTTGTTCATCAGGTGAATTCATGTTAATACAACACCAATGGATCATTTGTTTTAACAAATGCTAATTTGATTGCAAGCAAAGAGAATTCAATATGTTTACGGACACAGTTTTTTAACATCAATCAGAAGGCAATCCTTGATCTGTTGCATTCTACTGGACCATAAACAATGGCTGTAGGGTGTAACAGTTCACATATACAAAGAGAACTTTTCAATCCTAATTCTAGTCTTCATGTGTTTTGATTTTTTTTAAAAATAATATAGATAATTTAATGAAGTACATGTATTCATAAAAAATAAAGCATGCGCTCCAATGAATTGCATGGATGAATTTACAAAAAAAATAAAAAATTTCTATTGATATATATACCTTGTTAATGTGAGTGTATGCTTCGAAAATTTTCTATTGATCCATATGCGTCTGAAAAAAAAAAAAAAAACCTAATATATACATTCTTTGTTCCTTACATTTTCCTTTGAGTTTCATTGGAGTATAATTTTTAAAAATAAAAATTTGTACTTACACTGGATGAGTACATCCTATAAAGAAAATTAAAAGAATTATTATACCTAACATATTTCTATTGAATGTATACTATAGCCTGTTGAAATATGAAACGATATTCTTATACTATTTGGTCACAGAAATGTTGAGATTATCTGTCATTTTAATACTATATTTGATACTCAAATAGGGATTTTTTTAAGGGATTCTTAGTTTTAAGTCCTGTAAACTATATGATTTAATGATCGATATGATCGATTCCTCACTTCTTCATATTTTGGTTTAAATCCTCAAATTTCAAGGGTATGTTCTTTTTTAGTCCCTCTTAGAGATTAAAAAGAAAACTAAATAATTTAGAGATAGGTCTCTGGGAGGGACTAAAAAGGAACATACCATTTAAATCTGAGGACTTAAATCAAAATATGAAGAAGTGAGGGATCAATCACTAAATCATATAATTTTTAGAGACTTAAAACTAAAAATCTATTTTTTTAATTATTGTGAGGCCGAAAGGGCAAATACTCAAATAGTTACTCGACTTAGTCCACCTGAAAGATAAATTAAGATGTATAGATGTATACCTTTTCTACACAACCAGAATGAATAAAGTAAATATTCTTATAAAAAAACATTAATAAAAAATAGGCATTTCATTTTGTGTTATATTAAAGCTGTCATACATCATTGTCATATTATATAAAGATGTTGGGGTCGATTTGTTATTTTTTTTAAAAGCTGAATGGGTGGGTAAGATAATGGGGTGGGTTAGACAAACAAAGGGGTGGAAATAATGATGTTATTAATGACATCAGATATATTATATAATAATATATAATTTGAGAGCCCATAATACCCAGTGATCTCAGGGTAATTTTTTTTTTAAAATACGAAGGAAGTAAACGAGTTATTTAAAATAAGTATTCTAAGTTTCTAAATAGTTTTATTGCACAGTTCATAGCCATACATGTTGGAATTTAATAATTGTTTAATTTAAGATAAAACTAAAGCATACATACATTTATTTAATCACATCTCTATTTTTCTTTCCTTTGTATTTTGTGTGAAAAAGTTTTTGTGAAAATTTTGGAAATGACAGGGATAGTCGTTGTGGGTAGCAGCATTTCAAGGAGATACCGAAGGAAGATGATGATGTTCATCACCTGTCTCGTAGCCACCACCAAAGGTCTTATCTTCATCGGCTTTCAATTAAAGATCAAGTTTGGCGAGGGGTGGCGCATCAGCCTTGGCCTCACCATCGTCCTGGACATCATCATCACCCTCAGCTCATTCTTCCTCCCTGACACCCCAACTCCCTTAGCGACCGTGACTACGATGATGTAAGGGCATGCTCTGTCGCATTTGCGTCACCTCAGACATCGATGAAGAGCACCGACTTGGTCGCTCCATTGTTCGCGTCACCTCAGACATCAATGAAGAGCACCGACTTGGTCGCTACATTGGAGGCTTCAAAAGAGGTTGAGAAGCCATGAACATAATAAAGAGGAAGTATAGAGCACAGTTGGTGATGTCCATGATGATCCCCTTATTTTAGCAACTCACTGGGATCAATGCAGTCATGTTCTACATGCTGGTGTTGTTCAAGACGAACGGTTTCGGAGACCACACACCCCCTCTTATCATCGGTCATCACCGGACTCGTTAACCGCATCGCCACATTTCTCTCCATCTTCACCATTGATAGACGGAGGAAGTGACGACTTGATCTATCAACAGTGAAGACAAAGAGGAATGTGGTGATGCGGTTAACGAGTCCGGTGATGACCGATGATAAGAGGGATACGTGGTCTCCAAAACCGCTCGTCTTGAACAACACTAGCATGTGGAGCATGATCACATTGATCTCAGTGAGCTGCTAAAAGAATGGAATCATCATGGTCATCACCATCTGGGCTATGTACTTCTTCTTCAGTATGTTCCTCCATGGCTTCTCAACTGCTTTGGAAGCCTCCATCACAGCAACCAAGTCAGTGTACGCTTGGTGAATGTCAGAGGTGTTGTGTATGCGGCGGAGCATGTCCTTGACTGTGTCATCACTGCCGCGGTCAATAAGGGAGTTGGGGTTGTCTGGGAGGAAAAGAGCGAGCTGAGGTTGATGATATGGTTCGAGACAGCGACAATGCCAAGGCTGATGCGCCACCCCTTGTCGGACTTGATCTTTGATGTGGAGTAGTTGATGAGGTTGGAAGCCGATGATGATCATTAGATGGAAACCGATGTCAGGCATTTATCGGAGCTTCGTCAGGGCCATCTCGGAGAGGTAGAGTGGCATAAATTGATCGGCGAAGTCGACGCCGATGCTAACACCAAGGAGCACACGGTCGATGATAAGCATCGCGAGCATATGTGAGAAGTTGTTGATGACCGCGCCCACTAGAAATATGAGACCACCGAGCAACATCGTGGTCTTCCGATCGAACTTCTGCGTCACAGTAGACACAAAGAAGGAGGCGACCAGAGCCACCAAATAGAGAGAGGAGGTGAAGAGGGTGAGCTTCAGACTGTCGTATTTGTAGTACAGGCTCGGGCTCTTTTCAACATACACCAATGGAAAGAAAGGGCTGCATCATAGTCACACCACTCGAGATGTCGATATCATAGCTGATGATCAGACCTCTAGTGAAGACTACGAGGCAAGTGAAGAAGACAAACAACATCATCTTTTTCGAGTAGCTCCTCGAAATGCTGCTACTCGCAAAGAGATAGATGTGTGATTCAATGTATGTATGCATATACTTATAAAAAAGTGATTCATAGGACAAGACAAAAGATCATAAAATACTTACATTACCAAGTTTCATAAGGATCCTTCCTCTTCTTCCCTTATTCTAGCTATTACATAAGACAACAAGATTTTTTTATGAGATAACACTCTTTGGATGTCTCTTCACTTATGTTGTGCTCTCCTTTTTATAGCTTTTCTTCTCCTCTGGATTTCAAAGGTTTTGAGATCCGATGTCATTTCACTCATATTAAAGTTTTGTCTTTTTTATTCACTTTTTTTTAGTGGAGTTATCACTTCCTGTCTTTCACTTTATTCCTACTCGGAGTGTTGCTTTATTCTTTTTCTTTAGTGGATTGAGTAGATATATCACTTTTTATCTTTCACAGTGTTTTTTTTCCTTTTTTGTTTTTTTATTCTTTTTCTTTAGTGGAGTGTTTTCTATATGAAGTTTATGTCTTGTCTTGCTTTTGATGGAGCATATCCATGAGTGAACAAATCATGTCAATGAGTGAATAGAGTTGCTTTGTGAATAGGTTTGATGGATAATTTTATCGAGCTTTTTTTAACAATAATTTTTTTTAATGGATTTCTATATTCTATTGGGCGAAATTCATCTTCATGAAAATACATAGACATGTCATAATTTTAAGAATTTTCATTTTTAAAATCTCCTTGGCTCAACATCAGAAGTCAAATTGTTCACCTGGTATTTCTCATTTACATACATTTTTCTGAACAATTGGGAATTCTGGGAAGCAAAAAAATTCAAACCTTAAGCTTTAAGCCAAATTCATTACAGGACGGAACTTATTTGGGTATAATTTAGGAGTACCACTATTGCAAGAGTAATGTTATACACTTGCAAAAACAATGAATTGTAGTGAACTATCAACACCATGAATTAGTGCAAAATTTAGGTCTTTGCAACAGTCTCTTGTAGTTCGAGCGGCACGCTTGGCCTCCAAACTGTTCCATCTGGGCCATCCATGAGTGCGATCCCCGCTGTGGCTAATTCTTTCCTGATCTCATCTGATCTTTCATATTGCTTGTTTTCCCTCGCTTGTGCCCTTTCCTTGATTTTCTTCAGTATTTGTTCTTCACTCATTCCAGCTCTTTCTAGCGCCTTTTCTCTCAGTTCCCAGAGAATCTGTTTAATTACAGGTTTTATGGCTCAGAGAATGTATAGATCAAGTTTGAGTACTCCAAATCAGCTTTTTCATAAAGCCGCTTTCAACCAACTTTTCCATCAAAGCTGTATTGTTATTTTTAACACATAAAAACCAAAATCAAAATCAAAATAAAGTTAACGAAAAACTGTTTGGGACCAATTATCTGAAAACTGATTTTGCATAATGAGAATCAATTTGACAATTGGCTATGAACAAGTTATTGATCAAACCTCGAATTTGAGTACTCATTTTCAAAAAGCAACTACAATTATAATACCTCCATATAACTAGAGGGCATCAAACCGAGAACTTTTAGCACGTTCCTACTTTCCCTTTCCAGAGCCACCAAAGATTCAATGCGTGATTTTTGTTTCTTCCCCTGCTCAAGTAGAACCAGTTTGTCCATATTATTGAACACAGTCAAATAAAAAATAATATAAATTTTTTATCGACATTTTCTGTCCTGTTTTGGTAATTGACGCATACCTCACGGGTGTGGAGGAGATCATTGATAGTTTTCAGCGGTTCAGATAGGGCAGCCAAAACAACAGGGGTGTGCAGATCATCTGACATGGAGGTCTCAAAAGCACATTGAAATCTAGATATACAGTCCTGAGTATCAGAAGGTGCCATATCACTGAAGTTGCTTTCATGATGTTGTCCCAATACCTCTTCACAATCTTGTAAAGTCTACAGTCCTCAAAAGTTCATGGAAAAGGAACACATAAGTACCAGGTGCATGTTTATCGCATACATGCTGAAGATTTTTTTTTTTTTTTTTGGATACAAGAGCTTCTCGCATAAATTATGAGGAGTACCTGATAGATATAGAACAAACGATCAGATGCGCTTTCAAGCTGCACATTCGAGTAATTGATCGGTGACCTGTAATGTGTGCTCATCAAGAAAAGCCTCAAAGCCAAAGGATGGTACAGTTTTATAACCTGAGTGAAAAAAAAATATTAAAATCAAAAGTTGAGAAGAATCAGTGAGCCCCCTATAAAGCTCACACCCGATGAAGCAATGGGTGGAACAAGTAACCCTTACCTGGCGAATGGTGAAGAAGTTCCCAAGTGACTTTGACATTTTCTCTGAGTCCACGGTCACAAAGCCGTTATGTACCCAGTATCTTATGTTGCTCTCCCGACAGGCAGAGCAACTTTGAGCGATTTCATTTTCATGGTGGGGGAACACAAGGTCCATCCCTCCACCATGGATATCGAACGAGTAACCCAGATAAGCAGCACTCATCGCACTGCACTCGATATGCCATCCAGGTCTTCCAGGTCCCCATGGACTTTCCCAATATGGTTCCCCTGCCTTTGAGGCCTACTTGACAAATGTTAGACCATCATTGTATGGAATCAGATCTGTAAAAGATGGGTAACTAATATAGGGAATAATATACTGAAAACAATCCAAATGAATATTTACTCACTTTCCATAGTGCAAAATCAGCTGGATTTTGCTTCCTCGAGTCTACAGCAACTCGTTCCCCTGCGCGATTATCTTCTAACTTACGCCCTGAAAGTTGGCCATATGAAGGGAATTTATCAACAGAGAAGTACACGTCTCCATCAATTGTGTATGCACAACCACTATCAAGAATCTGTTCAAGGAACAAGTCAAAGTCAAGGTTCTGTAAATATAATGCCTTGGACAGGTCAACAGATTTACTAGTGCCTGTTAACAGTCTTTTAAGCACTCATATTGCACAGTTGGTGCAATCAAATTACAGATAACAAGAGAATTGTAGACATAAACTAATGCGGTTTGGTTCTTATATGCAGCCCTAGTTTTGCACCATACATGAAAAGAAGCAGTGTCATATCTAAATTAATAACGAACATCAAATGTAATCAAATCCATATAATTTGAAGTCACTCTGTTCTGAGGAATTGCAACATTATCTCACTAAAATTGTTTAGGTACTCTTGGGATGAGATATCAGAACCCAATCCGCCGTTATTAAATGAAATACTAAGAACAAAACATACGGAATTATCCCCATTAGCTTTTTTTATTATTTTTTTTGTTGAAGCAAGGTAGGAACTTTTATTAATTAAAAGCCCCCGAACAAGTGGATCCCCATTAGGTTATTGCAGTTAAAAATTGATGTTTTTTTCAAGAGAATATTTGGATATTTTTTTGAGAAGATTAAAAAAACATTTACAAGACCCTAGTGGCCACGGAATCTAAATATCCAATTTTGTACATACTGCAGGGAATCGGACACCTGCCTCTTCCTTGGGGGTAGAGGAGCTACCAATCCAATCCAGTGCCTTTCTGGTTGGAGAAAATATTGACTTATCATGCAATTTCATGCAACAAAGAAGCAGTCTAAACTACCCATCTACATGAGAGAAAAGTACCATTATAACAAAATGCTGTTACTGGAAAATATAATATACCTGCTTTATCATGTCTATAATCTGGCTCATGTGATTAGATACACGTGGTTCAACAGATGGTGGAAGGCAATGAAGATATGCCATATCAGTATGAAATTCATCACAGTATCGGCTGCTCAACCTCAATGGATCTTCCCCCAACTCATTGGCTCTAGCAATTATCTACAGAATTCCAAAAGTGCAGAACTCAGCTTTCCTGTCACGCATATGTAAAGAAGCAGTAGATACATAAGTCATGTTTACAAGTGCACATTAGAACTCTATGCGTAACTGCAATATAATAGTATGACATCTCTAATCAGAGGACCAAGGTTTCACTTTTCAATATTTCCCCCCTAAAAAAATATGTATTTATATATATATATATATATATATATTATATATATATATATAAAAATATGGCATCACTTCTTTAACATGTTGGTCCTCTTATAATTTAGGAACATATAAAACCAGCGGCCATTGCTACGAGCAATATTTAAGTGCTCTGGCTAATATAATAAAGTACCAGTTTCAAGTCCCCTCCACTGGTGTTCGGCGGATATAGTCACAAAATTCGTGTATGACAAACACTCGACAAGGGATTCTATTCAGTATAGTAAGCGTACATTCATAAATCATACGAAATAAATACAAGAAAAGTATAGAGATCGTTCAATTGTTGCCAAGCTTCTTACGAGAAATGCACGCAGAAACTTCTATGTTGGTGAGAATTGAAAAGGCAATGACGATAATTAGTGTTAGTTTTTTAAATTAGAAAGAATGTGGTAAACCATCAAGAACGTGGTGTGCGTGATGGAAAATGAAGCAAGAGAAAAGTTTAAAAAAAATTGACCACTCAAAAAACAAGTGTTTTGCCAAAACATAAGACAGAAAACAAAATTCTTCACCTTCCCTAATCTATTTTGTCTTATTAGAAAAAATTAAAAAAAAAAATTACTCCTCCCAATAGAAGTGATTGTGACAGAAAGTATGGGAAAATGATTCCACCACTTTCCATCACATGCACAAACAACATAAAAATTGGTCAAAAGAAAAATGAACTACTTCCCATCATTTTTTACTTAAATTCCCACACTTCCTTTCATTTTCCATCTGAGCTTGTGCACAAACACGCCCCAAAAATAAATGTTTACCCGGACTCTGAAGGTATTAGACACACAGTTCAATGAACAAAAATATGTTTAACCCATAGGTACATGAGTTATCTAATCGCCAAACTTTGTTAGAATATCCAGAAATGTTCATAGTACTTTGTGACTATGTTCGAGAGACCTATGAAAGCTCCTAATGGGTTGTCCAGATTTTGATTCCTACACCAAAAAACAGACCAAGCAAATCAACAAACACTCACCTTGTCATCCACATCGGTGAAATTCCGAACATAGCAGACATCGAAACTCAAATGCTTCAAATACCTGCCCAAACACAATACATCAACACCCATCAAACAACCCAAACAGTACACCCAAACAAAAAAACAAATTGAAATCAACCTGTAGAGGACATCGAAGGTGACGTAGACGCGGGCGTGGCCGATGTGGCTGAGGTCGTAAGCGGTGACGCCGCATACGTACATCCCGACCTTCCCGGGGACCTTCGGATTGAAGGTCTCCTTCCTCCTCGTCATGGTGTTGAAGATCTGCAGCACCGGAGGAGTTGGAGGAGGAGGAGGGGTTCCATTGTTGTTATCCTCACCGGGAGGTGAACCTGAATGGGTGAGGGAGCAGAGGGAGGCGGTTTTTCTGTGGGGGTAGGGGCGGCTGTGGATTCGGATGCTCCGCCTGGTGAGGGTGGGCGGTGTAAAGCGGGTGGAGAATATGGGGAGCGTGTGCTTCAGCAGAGCCCCCATTGAAGTCTCTCCTGTTTTGGATTTGTGCCTTTCTTTCTTCCTCGCTTTTATCTGTGAATTTGCGGGCCGGCCCGTGGACTGAGTGAGTAATCTCGGGCTGGGTTAGGGGACGGTAAAGGGTGCAATTCGGACAAAGTTCCGTCAGGATTCAAATTGGATTCAAGCTTAATTTCAAAAATATGTCATTTAAAACAAGTAGAATTTTTTTTAAATCAATTCTTCAAAAAAATATATATATATATAAATAAGTGACATTTTTATAAGATAAATTATAGAAGTGATATATTTTATGTAAAAATAAATTAGATAGTTCAAATTTTATTTCATAAATTAAAAAATTAAAATTTGATTTAGATTTTTAACTTTTTACTCGAATTCAGATTGGATTCGAATTATCTAGGCCCTCAATTCAAATTCAATTCAGTTCAAATTACTTGGATTTAGAGTCCAATTGAACCTCAACATTAAAACTTTAACTTAAATCCACCTAAAATGTCATATATATTAGATTAGATTAAGTCACATCCAACCTATTCGAATTGCACCCAGTGAATTAGTCCTAAACAGAGAGTCTTAAACATGGCCCGAAATTCATTCCCGGGCTGGGTTCGTCGGGCTGCTCTCTCCCCCTCCCTACGAAAGGATAACAAGAACAACGGAATTTCAGAACCACAAAAAAACCCTAAATTTTTCAACAAAACAAAAACCATTAGAAGAGATGCTTCGAAGGAAGCCAAGCAAGATCGAAGTGAAGGCGGAGGACAAAGAGGAGCTCCTCGAATCCCGCAAGAAACCCAAAAACCCTAACCCTAGCTCCACCTCCTCGTCTCTCCACCTCCTCCACCAGCTCGACAAAACCCTAGATCCTTCCAACACCCCCCACCGCCGCATCGGCATCGCCCACCACCACCCCTCCTAGACAATGGAGGAGGTGGAGGTCAAGCTCCGCCTCCCCGACGCCGCCGCCCACCAGGCCCTCTCCGACGTCCTCTCCCCCTACCACCTCCGGACCCACCTCCAGGAGAACGTCTTCTTCGATGGCGCCGCCGCCGAGCTCTCCTCGAACGCCGCCGTCCTCCGCCTCCGCTTCTACGGCCCGGACGACTCCCGCTGCGTCGCCTCGATCAAGGCCCGCGCCGTCATCTCCGGCGGCATCGGCCGTGCCGAGGAGGACGAGGAAGAGCTCGACCCCCTCCTCGCCCGGCCGTGCGTAGCCGAGCCGGGGAGGCTCGCGGCGCTGGCGGCGGCGTCTAGGGTTGTGAGGAGGGCGGTGGAGGAGTTCGGGGTCGGGGAGGGCGGGTTCGTCTGCTTGGGCGGGTTTCGGAACGTGAGGGCCGTGTACGGGTGGGTGGAGGCGGGGCTGACGTTGGAGGTCGACGAGACAAGGTTCGAGTTTGGCACGGCTTATGAGGTGGAGTGCGAGACGGCTGAGCCGGAGAGGGCCAGGGAGCTTCTCGAGGGGCTGTTGAGGGAGAATGGGATACCGTACGCGTACAATGAGGCGTCCAAGTTTGCGGTCTTCCGGGCAGGGAAGTTGAATTGAGCACGGATTTTGCAATGTGAGACTTTTGATTCGTTTTTGCTTTATATTTCAAAATTGCTTGCTTTGGAGCTTGAATTGTTCAGTTATTATCAGTTATGCACTTATGCATGAATGTTTTCATTGATTTTACATATATAGAGAGAAGATTTGTGTTTGAAATGATATATATCCAAATTGCTTGCTTTGAAGCTTTAATTCTTCAGTTATTATCAGTTATGCATGAATGTTTTCATTGATTCTATATAGAGAAGATGATTTGTGTTTGATTTTGCTTGACTTAAAGGAATCAAGTGACTCACATAATAGATCATATGACATTGGTTGTTCTGAGTGTGTCAAAGATGATTGGCTTTTGAACTCAATAGACAATGTAGAAATTGTGATACAAGATGTTGGTTGGTGGTACAGTTTTAACACATTTGCGAAATCTCATTGATTCGACTTTATAGTTTCTGCCTATTGGAAGAATCAAATCTTCATCAATGAGGGTGATCAAAACGGTTTATAATATTCTGGGCTTTTCAGATGATAATTAACTTAGTATATTTGATATCGCTTATTGCATTACACCTTGTGTGGATCAACAAGCTATGTTCTTCTATATTATTCTATGCATTAACTAATATTTTCAGATATGATACACAGATGAATTGTTATGATACATTGTATTTGATGATATGGTGCATATGAATAGGTAAGGCATGCACACACTTACATTCCACTTACTGAATTGATGGGAATGAGAAGCATCCACTTCAAATTTCACTTGTTCTTTCTGGGGGTTCATTGCACTTATTTTTTATGATCCCTCAAAAATTATTGACACTGTTGTTTATCTTTTGTAGGGGCTAACCCCCCTCCTTCATGTATTTTCCTCTTTTCATCCTCTTCTTATTTCTATTATAAGAAGATCCTTCTTCTACCTAGGGGTTCTTTTAATAAGAATCTCCTATCCTTTTTTTTCTTATATATATATATATAAGAGATTATGGAGTTCCATCAAAAGTGTAATCCTTCAAGATCTCAATGGTTTGAAATGCATGCAGGTGATTTAAGAATTGGATCTCTCTTTTCTTTTGTTTGGATTAGTATTCCTGGCATCTATATATCCCAATCGTTTGTTGTTCCTCTACCACTATTGATTATTTCGATTCTAATGGAAAATGTAAAATGATCAAATCCAATCAGGTCTGGGACCATCTGTGAACTACACCGTTTATGAATTGAATTACACAGAGAGTAACATTGTAGCAGTAATTAATTGTGCGATTCAATTTCAATTAATAAATTATACAGTTCAATATTAATAATATTCATACCTGATTGAATCCTTATCCAAACCCTCATCTCTCCGAACTGTGGTAGGAATTGAGTTGGTGGGAGCCATTGCACAAGCAGTAGTTTTGTTTCGAGTCGATTTTCCATTCTAACCGTGATCACCAATGATTGGCCTGTCAAACTTTAATTTTTGTACATCACTTCACTGCTCCGCTAAAGTTTTGATTGCATATAATTTAATGTCAGATCACTCTTTTAAGTCACACTGAATATGATGGATGAGACACTATACCTACCACTATACATTCGGTCAGTATCTTGTCACCATCCGGTGACGTCCAATTCAAGTCTGCTAAATCAGATGGCGAGGAGATCGTTCATAAAAAAATCATGGAGAGAGATGTTGTTAATGGAGGTCTTTTAACTATTTGATGGAAAAACTCATTTAATTTGTAGTGATAAAATAATGATCAAAAGGTGAGTCCGGAAAAAATTATATTAACGTATTATCATTTCAATATTGATAATGTTCTGTATCATTTCAATTTCAGTTTGCACAATTGCACGTGTTTTAATTTTTTTTAAAATAATATGTCTTTTAACGAGTTGCGTGTTTTTTATTTAAAAAAAAATTCAGTGCAAAAAATAAAAATGTTGAGGAGAATTGATTTGCGCATCAAACCCATTTAACAGAAAATTAGGAGTTGCTAAATATAAAAAAAAGAAGAAGAAAAAAACATGTATTTCTTGTATGGCGAGTCTAACAGCAGTATCATATCTCCTTAACTTTCAAAATAAATTCACAATGAATAAAACAATGACTAGATATACACGGCCAGATCAGTGCCTTGCCCCTTCATACTTAGTTTTTCAATGGTTCATCTCCAACTTCTTTAAGTCTCCTATTTATCTCAAACAAAATGTTAAAAGTGGATATGATTATACAAATTCGGAAGACAATAAAAACTCTTTCATGGATTCAATTTTTTAAAACAACAGAATTTTATGCTGAATGTTATTCTGTATTCTTAAACCATTTGGAAATGAAGCTACATGGATACCATTAAAAGCCATAAATTTCTCTCCTTGTATAGTTTCCAATTAGAGAAGAACAAGATAGTTCAACTTGCTCCAGTCAAATAATATGATATAAGAAAAAAAAAACACCAAAAAATTTGTTCAATATCAACATATGGAAAATATTAAATCTCCACTCTCGCACTCTAATAAGCATGAGTATAGCATGGAGTTACTTTTTTTTCAATAAGCTAACAATTAAAAATTTGAAATAGAACTCTAGTATTACAATGACAGCATACCCAAACAGTTAGATTTGGAAAGGAAACTTAACAGGTGATGATGAACAAACCTTCCCCATTTTAAAAGTATTTGACCAATTATCAACTTAAATCAACATCTGCACTCGGATCCATTAAACCAGGAAGCGTGTTTATCAGAAATAGTTTTACATAATGGCATTTACATTTCTTTTGTATGGAATCAATAGTCATGGCAGAGGAAATATAACCAACTTCCATCAACATATGTAAAATGCAAACCAGGGGCTAATGCATGTGTTGATACACCATCTCTTCTGCACCTTCCATTTCATAATATAGAATAGTTGGGATTCAGAAGGAATGAATATTCCACTACCAAGGGAAGCATTTACCACGTGTGGCAGCAATTTGAATTAAGAACATTCGCTACTTGGCTCTTCTTTCTTTATAATTGGAGCTACATTGTCAACCCAGTTATTCACCCAACATAATTCCAACCGTACTTCATTTCACTTTGCTCCAAATAAAGGCACATTGACATTGTAAAACACATTCATTGTATGCATTTCTCAAGACTCAATGAATGAACTTATGACGAGGGGTTTCCAGATGAAATACTTGCATGTCTGTACAATGGAAAACAAGTAACTTAGTAGGAAGCCTGTGACATGGCAAGAGAGGCGTCACCGTCGAAGAACTCTTTGTTACTTCACAACAGTTTAGACACATAACTGATGTTCTGGCCAGTGATTATGTCAGCAAGGGTGAGTTCCTGTGATCGATAAGAATCATATATTACTGCCTAGCATTTCTTCAAGCATGCAGAATTCCATCCAATCATCAAAACAAACATAATTGTAAAACATTACAGGGTGAGCAAGTTTTTGCAAACATCACAACAAATCCCACCAAATTCAATGAAATCACATAGGTCACAAGCAGGATTCAAAGCTACATTCAATACACTTTGACTGCCATTAAATTTCTTCCTCATCGTTGCTTGCCAAAACACAAGACACATGCAATGCAAGTACCCATCATAAAAGTAACAAATAACTCTCAAACATCAGTATACACATCTTGTTATTGAATGCTAAATAGTGGTGCTAGAAGGAGAATTCCTCCTTCCTAGGAATCTAGTTCTGATAGATTCTGCAGAAGGAGAAATTTCACCTGCAATGTCCAAGAAATGAACACGGCAATAGAAAATTCCAAACGCAATTTTCCTAGGTATTCCAAAATGATAATGAAAATGAACATCAAAGTGGCCCTGTATCATCAATTTTACTAACTACCCAATACAAAACCTTACCTCTTCTATGACAATTTCATCGAAGGATCCTCAGCAGCAATGCCATTCTCCGGCAACGCACGAAGGTAAGCCACCTCGCTCCCCTCCTCCCCACCATCCGCACTCTCAAAAATATGCTCCCTAGCCTTAACATGCAACTTCCCGAAAAGCTCCCTCCTGAGCGAACCGAACGCCTCATCCAACCGATCGACCTGATCCGTCGAGTTCTTGTTATACATAAACAACCCGTAATACAAATCGAAGCTATCCCCCGCCGTGTTTTCCACCAAATCCAACAATGTCTCATACCCCCTCGTATTGATCGGCGTCGACTGCAACCCCAACCTCCCAAGGATCCTCCCCACGGTGTGCGTTATGAACTGCGTCTCCGCCGCGTGTTTGTCGTGCTCCGCGCACGACATCTCCACCATCCGACACCCTTCCTTCCTAAAAATCTCAAGGAACCTCTCGATCCGCTCGGCCCGCGACGGGTGCCCCCCGACGCGGACCTTCTCGTACACGAACGGGAGGTCGGCCCACCCGTTCTTGCCGCTCTCCGGCCCGAACATCGGGTGGGTGCAGAGGATGTCGAATTCGCGGGGGAGAGTGCTCAAGAAGAGGTCTTTCGGGAACTCCTTCACCGAAAGCACGTCGACGAAGAGGGTGTTCCGCCTCAAACGCTGGAGGGGGAGCGATTGGAGGACGGATTTGGTGGAGAGGATCGACGTGCAGAGGAGGATCACATCGGGGTGGGCCTCGCAGAGGTCGTTAGGGTCGGCATAGAAGGCGGCGCCGACGGAGGCTGCGGCGGCGGAGTGGTCGGAGCGGGAGTGAGCGAGGACGGTGTGGCCCTGCCGGACGATGGTCCGGGCGAGGAACTGACCGAAGTTGCCGAAGCCGACGACGGCGATCTTGAGTTTGGTGGAGGTCTCGTGGCGGAGGGACATCAGAGCCTCGTAGTCGAAGGGCTGCGCGGCGTCGATGGCGCGGATGCGGAGGGGGCGGCGGAGGCGGGAGGGGGCGGTGGAGGGGATTGGGAATTGGTTGAGAGGGTTGGATTTGGGGGTTAGGGTTTGATGGGGTTTTGGCGGTGCGGATTGGGGTTTCTTGGGATGAAAAGATGGGAGCTTGAGCATTTTTTTTGGTTAAAGTGGGTGGTGTATGTGTTGAAATGTTGAATGGGTTGTTTTGCTTTGTTTGCAGTTGGAAAGGATGGTTGGAGTTTTTATGTCAATCTGGTTTGTATTAAATGGGATGTCATTCCAAATCTGTGTATTTTGTAAATTTATTTATTTTTGAACAATTCTTGTAAAAGAATACAAAACACAGGAGCCTACCTATGTCTAACGGTCGGCTCTATATGAACGTTTTATTATGCATTTTTCACTACTGATTTTTTACAGGTGCTTTATTTTTTTTAGGTGTGTGTTGCATAGATATTTTTATAAAATTAAATTATATGTACTATTTTATGTACTATTTTATATAAAAATAAAAATAAAATCTTATATTTTTACACATTTGCCGCGTCACATCATCATCCCCAGCCCATTGAAGTTCTTTTAGGATGCTTATCAAATCAATCGAGAGTCACAGATGTTCAACCTTTTACAAAGAATAAGAAGAGGATAGTGGGATTTTTTTTTTTTTTTTTTTTGATAAATAGCCCAGTGGGCCAAACTTTTATTCCAATTTTTAAAAAACACAAAATTATACAATATGATTCTCTGTATATATGTTGTATAGGCATTCTTGCCTGTTGTTCTATACACAAAGATACATAAGATATGATTGGAGTTAAATTACTTCGAATTTGATCATCATAAAGAAACACAGTAAAATCTTTGGATTGCATCTTTCGAGCAAATTTCGTACTGCTGCTCTAGAAACCTTGCATAAAGCAATTGGATCCCCTAGGATATTACACAAACGAATTTGATCCACGAAACACTGAATTGGATATGGGTCAGGATTGGTAGTTTGTAACAAACGAAGAATAGTCTCTACATTAGAAGAGGGATTAACAGTTTAATTACAGAAGAGGGATAGTGGTTGAAAGATAAACGAAAAATAAATTTGAGTCCATCAATCATGTTTAAAAAAATTTAGATGTAGAATCCGTACAAACACACGGAGGAGGACAAAAAAAAAAAAAAAACTTTTCATGACTTGACATGTTCACCTCTTATTAGTAAAGAGAGTCCATGAGAGCATATTCAAGGGGGCCATTTTTTCTTTTCTTTTCTTTTTTTTGTTTTTGTTTTTTCAACTAATTAAAGGAGTCGGAGAGAAAAAAAACATCTTCAAAGAGCTCCTCAACAAATCCGATGGATAAGTTTGGAAGCTCACCAAATAGGAGAGGCATGTGGGAGCTTCCAAACGTGGAGTCCATATGAAAAATTTATAAATTTAAATATAATTAATAATTAATATATCTTAAAAAAATATGACATTTAATATAATAATGTTTTCTTTAATATGGAGAGTCCCTCATGTCATGCTTCCACATTAAATTTTAAATATAATTAATTTAAATTTTTTAAAAATATTAATAAAATATTATTATATGAGTCATTTAAAGAATATAATTGAAGTTAACATATTAATCAAGATTCTTTAATTAGATATATTTATCATACTTCACCAAATGAAAAGAGACATTGATGAAGCATAGTTGAAGATGGCCTAACTACTTATACTTGAAGTCTCTCATCTTCCGATGTATGGTCAGTGCTTCACTACATTTGGTGGTGGATGGAAGATGAGGCAATTCTGGTTGTGTACTTCAGATTATTAAATATTATTCTGTCTGTCATTGTATTGTTTCCATAAATCGTGGGGGTTTCCAACCCAGTCCAGCACTTTCACATATACTAATAAAAAGTGTGGCTTTCCAAGTGAAAATTTTAAGAGGATGACTCTCTGCATCATATTTTTTTATATATAAAAATTAAAAATTCACTTTCAAAAATTTTTCCATACTCTTCTCTACCATATTTTTTTTTTCTATAAGACTCCATACAAAACTACAGTACCAAAAAACTTTTTTATCCCTTTTAACAAAACCCTATTTTTTTTAAAACCAATTCTCTCTCTCCATTTTTTAAATCATCTCCCCCAAATGTACCCTTTTCAATTAAAATATTAATTTTAATATTTTAAATGTTATCATTGTCAAAATTTTGTAACAGTTGATTATATTTTTTATGTTTTATTTAAAAATTTTAATTTACTTTTAATTAATTTTTATTCATTATTAATAATTTTATTTAAATGATATTTATTCCAAGTCTCCGTAAATTTTAGAATGTGCTTTAATTCATTTGAGATTTGAATATCTTGTAATTTATAGATATGAATTGGAGTAAATTGATCATTTGGATTAAATATAGGATATAAATAAGGCTTTTGGAGTGATAAAAAAAAAAAAACTCCCTACATGTTATAGGAAGCATTTTTTTCCCTACAATGTAAGGAAACATTGGAAAGGCTTTTGAAGATGCTCTAAAAACCTTTAAATCTATAAAAGAAAAGAAAAATGTTATACTCGATCATATTCACCAACCAAAACACAGATCTCACGTGTTTTCATTTTATTAAATATAGTAAATATCATCTAATAAAATATATGATTTGATAAAAAGTGTATACCGTACCATTTCGAATTGAATGAACCCATTTTTAGTAAGTGTAAAAAAATATTTAATGTAACATATAATAAGAAAATATTTAATGTGATATATACATCTAACAAGTTATACACTTACCTGAATTTCTAATGTGATATATAAAATTGTATCTTAAATTGAGAAAAACACTAAGTGTAACAGCACTCAAAAAAAAATATTAAATTCAATCACTTTTAACAACTAAATTTTTATGTTTTCAATTTTTTTAAAATAATAAATTTCATTCTAATAAGATATATGTTTTGATAAAAAATGCAAATCACTTCATTTTAAACTGAGTAAACCCATTATTAATAAGTGTAAAAAATATTTAATCATGTATTTCAATGGATTTATAACAAAGTATATAGAACTGTATTATAAACTAAAAAAAAAAAACTGTGTAACATCGCCCATCTATAAAATCTCTCTTCTAGTCTCTCTCTCTCTCTCTCTTATTCTACGACCTATAGAAAGAGTGCCAAGGCTAGTTGTGTGAGGTTAGAGGTGTAATGAAGAACAAAATTGATACCAGTGAGAGTATATATAGTTTCCAAAACAGACCAGCAGTGAGGATTCTTCAACCAACAGAGAGAACAACATAAACCAAAAACAAAAAAGAAGGAATTACAGGAGATCAACAAAATGGAGAGCAAGGAAGGCAGGGCCCCTGCTCTCTGGTGTGTGTGTGAGAGAGAGAGAGAGAGAGAGGGGTATACTAAACTACTGTGGAGGGTACAAGAACTGTTTCCATCCTCTCATTTTCTTTTCATCATCATCATCATCATCAACTCTAGAAAATCTTGAAGAGGAGCCCACCATGCCTGGCGAAGAAGGGGGCGAACACGAGGGATTCGACGGCCATAAGCTTGATGAGGATGTTGAGCGACGGGCCGGATGTGTCCTTAAGTGGGTCCCCAATGGTGTCCCCTATCACGGCGGCCTTGTGCGGGTCCGAACCTTTAGGGCCCAGTGTCCTCGCGTGCTCAGATGCTCCGGCCTGACCATGGTTTTTGCAAAACAGGATCGTCAGGGCTTCATAAATAAAAAAAAATCAATAATGATAATCTTATCAAAAGATATCTGAAGCATTGGCATCAACACCACAGAATTGGGAGGACAAGAAGTCCCACGTTAATGATATATCAATCTCATTTTTGGCCTTACATCACACTCCATATCATTTTAAGGTGTGATTAATGGGTGAACTTCAATTCTCAAGTCTACTAATACAGAACTCTAGAAAATAATCTTATGAATTTTTTTGTAGAGTCTAAAAAAATGAAGGGAGATTTTAATACCTCAATATACTTCTTGGCATTATCCCAAGCACCACCAGTGTTGGACGCAGAAATCGCAATCTGTCACACATAAATAAAAACAAATCTCAAAAGAGTGAATCAAAGAACAAAGAGGAATGTGCATTTATTCAAAAAAAAAAAAAAAATCTTGTGTGATTACCTGAACGCCAGAAACAAGGGCACCAGCAAGAACACCTGACAAGGTCTCTACACCAAAGAATGTCCCAACGATGAGAGGAGTGAGCATAACTAGGGCACCTGGGGGGATCATCTCCTTGATCGACGCATCAGTGGAGATCTTAACGCAGGTGGCGTAGTCAGGTTTTGTGGTGCCCTCCATGAGACCTGGGATGGTGTTGAACTGCCTGCGGACCTCCTCAACCATCTTCAGGGCCGCACTGCCCACACTCTTCATGGTCATGGCAGAGAACCAGTATGGGAGCATCGCACCGACGATCAACCCGATGAAGACTTTTGGGGTTAGGACATCCACGGTCGAGATTGCCGCTCTGCTCACGAAAGCTCCGAAAAGCGCCAGAGACACCAGAGCAGCAGATCCAATGGCAAAGCCCTAAAATGAATGTCAAAGGCGATGTTAGCTAGTGAATGCCAATTCGGAGAAGGTAGAAAGAACTGATAGCCAGATAACAATATACCTTTCCAATGGCGGCGGTGGTGTTTCCTGCAGCATCGAGAGCATCAGTCCTCTCACGGATTCTGTGGCTCATGCCCGCCATCTCAGCAATACCACCAGCATTGTCACTGATCGGGCCATACGCATCAATGGCCAGCCCAGTGGCAATGGTGCTGAGCATTCCAAGAGCGGCAACGGCAATACCATACATGGCAGCAAGGCTGAAACTAACAAAAATGCTAATGGCAATTGCAAATATTGGAATAATGACAGACTTGTATCCCAAAGCAAGCCCAAAGATAACATTAGTAGCAGCTCCAGTCCTGCAGGAGTCAGCAACATCTTGCACAGGGCTGCAAGAGAGAAAAAGGAAAAGAAAAAAAAGCAAGAAGAATCAGACATCAAGAATCTGCATACACAAAAAAAATAAAAAAATATTCTTTCAAAGGATTGAAAGATGGGAATTGATACCTGTAAGCATTGCTTGTAAAATATTCTGTCACAAAGCCAATAACCAGGCCAGCCCACAACCCGATGGCAACACAGAAGAACAGCTCCCTGTTGAATTAATCATTAATTTAGAGAAAACAGACTTCAGACCCGAACTCCCTCATATTAACTAAGAAATAGCAATGGTAACTCACCAATTCTTCACATGTTTCTGTGCACCAAAATTGAAGATTGTAAAGGATGATGGAAGGGCAATCCAACTGACAAAAGCAATCCCAATGGTCATAAGGGCAGTGGAAATAATGAGCTGATTCTTCAATGCAGGTTCAATTTCCTTAACAGCCTTTATCTCAAAGAAGTCAGTAGCAAAAAGGGTGGTGATCAAACAAACAATGATGCCCATGGAGCTGATGAGCAGAGGAAAACACATTGCAGTGAAATCATGGTTAATCCCAAAGGAAGAGATAGAAGCAACCACAAGGGCAGCACATGAGGATTCGGCATATGAACCAAAAAGATCTGATCCCATTCCAGCAATATCCCCAACATTGTCCCCAACATTGTCAGCAATCACCTGTTTTAACATAATCGCATTAGTTCCAAGCTCTCATATCTAATCGAGAAGAAGCACTGAATCAACAGAAAGAATTTCTTACAGCTGGGTTTCTTGGATCATCCTCGGGAATGTTCCTCTCCACCTTCCCAACAAGATCAGCACCAACATCAGCAGCTTTTGTGTAGATTCCTCCCCCCACTCTACCAAAGAGAGCCATGGAAGACCCACCAAGACCATAACCAGTAATAGCTTCGAACAAGCCCTCCCAGTCATCACCATAGTAGAGTTTGAAAAGGTTAATGATAATGTAAAGCACCAAGAGACCATTGGCTGCAAGCAAAAAGCCCATAACTGCACCAGACCTGAAAGCAGTGATAAAGGCTTTTCCAACCCCTTTCCTCGCCTCAAGAGTAGTCCTTGCATTCGCATAGGTCGCAATTTTCATCCCAAGGTATCCAGAAAACAGTGAAGTGATTGCACCAAGTAAGAATGACACGGTGCTGAATATGGCATTGAAAAGGGCAGGCTTGCACAACTTGTCCTTGCTATAGGTGCAAGGCTGACTCTTTGTGCTGAAGCTCTCCACAGATCCAAGGAAGAGGAAGACAAGGACGGCAAAGGCAATCATGAAGATACCAACATACTGATATTCAGTGAAAAGGAAGGAAGTTGCACCTGTAACAAAAGAGATAAAATACTAATATTTTCAAATTTGTAAATTTGCCCTACTCATCTAAAAAATAGAGAATTGGACATTTACATATATTTTAATTATATCCATCACTCACCTGAAACAACTGATAATTTGTATTTTTTAATATTAAAAAAAAATTAAGTATAGTGACATTATTGACAAGCCAATATATTCTCAATGAGGCATAGCAATTCACAAAGACAACTTCTGTAATAACAAAAGAATAAATTCAATACATACAAAAATTACTGAGTGGATACCCCATGGGTAAGCTCTGGCTCATTCTTTTTAAAAATGTTAGATAACAGCACCAAAGTACTATAACTTAAGCATTAAAATATTTGCAAAAGGATGTTTAATTGACATAAATAAATTTTGATAAACATTTTAACCCATGCAAAATTTCAAATACACTCGTCAATAATGCTACGATGTCATTATTCAAAATTCTGTCCTTATATCAGCCCAGAATTTATGAATCAATTCCTTTTTGAAATATTAAGCAAAAGTTGGAACAAATTTATATCACAAGGTGCAAAACTCTTTGAGGATTGCTCATGTTCAAGTTACAAGGACATGTTATGAAATAGAATCAGTATTTGACTGCCAACTCATTATCCTTATATTCTAAGCATAGAATCAAAATCAGTAAAAATCTCAAATGTGAAAAGACACACATTTTCTTCCCATTCAGCCTATAAACATAAAAATATATATGCCACTATAAATAATATATAATACTAGACCATACCATCTTCTGGGCATGAATAGATTTAATACAATCTTAATTGCAAAATGAAAATAAGATCTGTAGCACACAGATCTTATAATACTATTATTTTAACAATAAAAACAGCTATTACCCCACCCCAAGCACATTAACAATGGAATCTGGGATCTACAAGGTACTGTTGGACATATCTATTCACTATAGGTCAATAGCGTAACCACAAATTCCATAACCCACAAATATAAGATAATTATTCAAAAGAGAAAGGACCCACTGAACGAGGTGTAGTTAACACATTAGGGACAACAAATATTATAACAAAAGCCACATTCAACACCATAAACAAAAGCGGTATACCAAAAATCACCAAAAGAAACAGATTATAAAAATGTCATTCCCCATCCATGGATCCAGGACACCAAATCAAAGTATCTACTTCATGTGAACGATGGTCCAAGATCTCAGGATCTAATCATTTTCAAATCCACGCTTCGGTAGGTCATTCAGAAACCACACATTTCCGTAATTCAACAATAATTTAAAGCACAACAACACTGTTACAGTAAAATAAACTTTTCACATATCAACTACCATTTCCGGTAAATCAAACCAGATCGAACACCGAAACCACCAGATCTGGACATGTGATTTTACCTTCGGAGATGGCGTTCTGGATTTCGGCGCACTTGACGACTACGTTCTGGTCGTTGATCCCCTCCTCCTCCTCAATCAGGTAGTCGGAGTACCCGTTCTTTCCGCTATTCGACGGCTGCTGCCTGTCCGAGGAGAGCTTGACGCGCGAGACCAGCAGCCACTGCACGACCGAGAAGACGATCCCGATCACGGCGGCGACCGGGATCAGTATCTCGGTCAGGAGGTCCGACAGCATCGCCTCCCCCATTGTCGCCGGAGCTTCGTCCGAGAACGAAAGAATCAAAGAGAGGCTGAGAAACAAAAACTAGGGTTTCGGTGGTCGTGTTTTCTCGCTCTGTCGCTCGCGCCGCTTTATATACAGCGAGGGGCAGTGGGAAGCGTGACGGGGAGAGGTGAAATTCTGAAAAAAAAAACAAAAAACAAAAAGGAAGCTTGATTGTCGTTCTCCGCTTTATGTTGTGCCCCCATGATGATGCGTTATTTCAACCGTCCAAATTTGTTTTGATGAGGCGGTGAGCGTTTGATAAACTGACCGGTTCAGTGTTATTTCGGATAAGATGGCATCAGCGCGTTGGGCGTATTTTACACGTTTCGGGTCCGAATATCACTTTTTCTCTTTTTTTTTATCTTTATTTATTATGTTTGCGCATATAAGTACAGTTTGCCCCCTAAATATCTATTTAATCAGTAAGGACTCCCAATATATTTCGAATATTTGGCCTTGAAATTATCCATACCCAATTCATAGAGAGACTGTATATATAGGCCTGTAAACTAAGTATCTGCATTCACACTTAAATATTTTGGATAAATTTTAAGGAGATCTGAATTTTAAAGTTGTAAAAAAAACAGATCAATTTTGATAAAGTCATGGTTTTAAATTTAGATTTTTTTTACTCTAAACGGATAAGAATAACAAATAAATATTTTTAAATAACTAAATAAACTAAATATTGAACTAAATATAGTGGGACTGAATATAACAAGTGGTTAAGAATAAGAAAGAATGTTGTGAAATAAATGCCTTTATTATTTAAATATTAAATTATGATAAATATAGCATGATTAAATATTATGATTAAATAACTAAATATAGCAAGACTAAATATAGCAGGTGGTTAAGGATAAGAAAGAATGTCGTGTAATAAATGCCTGCGTTATTTAAATGTTAAATTATGATAAATGCTATTTAATTTTTTAATTAAATTTAACTAATATATAATAATATGACTTGGGTTTTTATTTCAAATATTAAATAATTCTAGATTTTCAGTAAAGATTTTTTTTTGTGATGATCGATGAAATGGTGGCCTTTACTAAGGAGGACCATTTTGTAAAATAAAACAGGAGGTGAGGGTTGAAACGAAATTTAAAACATCCGATAAAGATTATTTTTGAATGGCGAATGGTGTTCCTTGGATCAGATAAGGTTTGTGTGCATTCCGTTTTTTTTGTACATGTAATAATTCATCCACATATATTTCGTTTGTGAGGGTGTGGGCTCCATAAATGAACGGTCCCGATTTATTGGCCTCACATTGTGGGTTTCCGTTTTGTCTTTTACCCACTTCGCGTTCTTCGCGTCTGTTCAGCAATCACGGTTACCATAAAGAGAATCAGTTATCATGACCGTTGAATTGGATCACACCGAACTGATTGGCCAATGATGTGAGAGGAATACGTGGCTGTTTGTGAACCGTTGATTCCTTAATGTTAAACTTATGTTAAGAGAGACCATGAATTGGACGATTCAGATTTCGATCCTCGAAACGGGTGCCTCTGTCTAGAGGCGTCAAGTGGAGAGTGAAAAAAAAATTATTATGTCTTTTAATCCTATAAAATCTAGCATGTCTCACGTGCCTCAAAAATATCTAATGAACATTAGTTTAACAACTTGATGATTCCAATAAATTTGGATCAGTTTAATATATGCATGTCATCATGTACATCGCTTTAATAAGAAGTTAAGTTTTTTACTTTTAAAATTTCATTTTATGTGTGTTTTTATTTTTTTAAAAATAATTAATATGAATCATCATAAAATATATGTTTTCATAAGAGTTTTTTTTTTAAATTTATCATTATTATTATTATTGTTGATCAAATCTTCTTCTATTAACAAAGTCTTACTCTAATCAAGACTTTTACATGAAGAGGGAGCATATCTATCGATACGTGAAAAAATGATTTGGTATCATACAAGAATATTTGATCTACTAAAGAATTTCACGTGAACATTACATCTGTATTATGCACGTGGGTCATTTATTTGCACTAAATTAAATTATATAACTTCGAACAATTTATAAGATATATTTTAATTAATATCTCTTGGGAGACTAACACATTTACACATGATATGTCTATCTATCTATCCATTGCAAGACGGATATATACCTCATATTTTCTTTTTCTTTTCTTTTTTTTTTATGGAGGTTTGTGTGGATCCAAATTCATAGATAGCTATTAATACTTATAGGATAATATTATGAACCTTTTTTTTAGTTTCAATTCCAATATACACGTGTTTTGAATATTTTAAAAATAACATACATCATTCAATGAGGTAAATGTTTTTTTCATGAAAAAAATAAATCATATACTCCAATTAATTGCACATATACATAATAGAAATGTAAAATTTTTTATCGAAACATATACCTCGTTAATATGAGTATATGTTCTGATAATTTTATATTATCGCATGTAAAATTAGGATTAAGACGGAAAAAACTGTGTGTAATAGCACTCATTTTGATATGATACATTTGTGGGTGTCGGTGCTCCGGTAAAGGAACAATCATTGCTTCTTGTTAATCATCGATGTTCAAAGAAATCTAAGTATATTCCATTGCATAAGATGCGGATGGGGACCCCCTTCAATAATTTTTCTTATAAAAATTTATTGTCACACTGTTTTTTTAATAAATATATATTAAAGAAATATAGTTTTTATTAAAAAATAAATTATATATTTATATGAATTAAATGGTTACAAATTTTAATTTTTTTTATTAAAATATAAACATGTTGAGATAGTAAGTATGTATAATGTGTCAGACCATTGTAAATAGGTTTTCCGAAGTAAAATTTATTTTGACAATTAAAGTTACACGGGGCACCTAAGACCCCATCTATGACTAATGTTAAAAATATTACTTTTATAAATGTATGCTTAACCAGGAAATTTCCCTGAAATATTTTTTTTATAAAAGTCATTCATTAATTTTTAACATATAAATCAAAATCCGAAATCAAAATCTTAAAAATCCATTTGGAAATAGAGTATCTAAAATTTTATTTCCCCAATTACAAATAAGTACAAAAAAAAAATTCAAACAAAACTTAAGATTATCTTAAAACAGGCCCAATAAATTTGTATGAAATACTTTGTTGGCATTGAAATATGTCAAATATGAAGAAAATAAGTGGCATACACGGATTGGTAATGCAATTGTTGTTGAACAGTTACAAACATAATGACATTGGAAAAACACATCTTGTCAGTATACAAAAATAGAGGAAGAGACAGAAAGATAATAAGAGAAACAAAAATAGAGACAAAGGGGTCGGAGAGGGTGATAGTGGCACATGTAGTGGTGGGTGGAGGACGACAATAAAAGGAGAAGAGGAGATGGAGGGAAAGGGAAGTCAAAGAGGCAGAGGATGGCAGTGGGCATAGAAGCAATGGTTGCCTGTTGCCCCTCTTCGCCTACCATGCTCTATTATTATCAATTTCTCTCTTTCTTTGTCTCTCCCTTACTCCACTGTAGCATTCTTTATCCATCGCCATTGCTCTCCCTCGACTCCCATCATTGTCCTCCCCTTCCTTGGCCTCTCTTTCTCTCTCTCTTCCCCTCATTCAGCAGCCCTCCTCTCTCTTCCCCTCATCCAGCAGCCCTCATCATTGTCCTCCCCTTCATTGGCCTCTCATTTTGGGTACGTTTTTGTTTTTTGAAAAGTTGAAAAGCTAAAATCGTACAGTCAAACGGGGTAGTTTTTTGTAGAATCGGAAGCTGGATTCTTTTTAATTTTTTCCTCGAAATCTGTGTTTTAAAAAGCTCATAAACAATGTTTTTTTTGTCAGAATCGATTTTTTGAATTGAAAAGCAACTTTCTCTATCAAACATTAAACTCCTTTCAAATATTGATTTATGAATTAAAAAAAATATCTTAAAAAAATCAAAGATCTAAAATCATCTTAAAAATACAGCTTTATTCTAAAAGTTACTTTTCAACCTGTGTTTTGAAACATATTCTTTTATTAGTAAAAGAATAAATGTATGGTTAGACCCTTAGTAAAAAAATAAATGTATGGTTAGTACATAAAGCATACCTCCATCACTCATTTGGAGTTGGAGCCATCAAAATTGTGTTATTTGATGAATAAGTGTTTCTATCGCTGCTCGATTTAGTACGGGAGCGCCGATTTGTTTTGTCATTTTTTGGGGTGGTGTCTGTAAAAGCAATCAGAGTTTATAAAAGAATTTAATTAAACTAATTTTGTATAAAAAAAATAGTTTTTAAATAATTAGTTTCAAATGGATTTTTAATTTGGATTTTGTTTTTATGTGTTAAAATAGAAAACAACTTTATGGTAAAACTAATCAGAACCACTTTTTTTATAAAAAATGAGATCATTTGAGATATATATATATATATATATCTTTAAATTTTATTTTATATTTTTTAAAAATGAGATGATTCAATTCATTATGAAGTTATAGATATTTTTCTTTGAAACATATATATATATTTAATATTTTAAAAAAATCAAAACATGCACGTATTGTTCTTGGGATTGTCCTCCTCTCCCTAATTATTATAAATAAAATATATCACATGATATAAGCAATAACTACATGATCAAGGCCACGTAAAAAAAAAAAGGAACTTAGGCATTTAATGTAAAAAAAGGAATAGCATAACTTACAGGACCAGCCATCGAAAGAGCTCTGAAAGAGTTAACAAAGATTCACAACTACCTTTAAATAAATTTAGATACAATGAGTCTATAGAGAATCTTATCCACTCATAACAAATTATACTAATAAAAAATAAAATAAAATATTACGGTTAGTTTCAATAATAAATATTATCCAAAAAAAAAAAAAAACTAAATTTTTAAACAAACAGAATCTAACCCTTTTTTTTAATCCAAAAAATCTAAACCAGCTAATTAATTTCGAATCTAAGTTATATAAAAATATTTTTTTTTTAATAAATTCATAGGTTGGATAATTTTAATTAAAATTATATTAGTAATAAGGATTGTAACATACATTTTGAATGACTTCGAGAAAAAAATATATATATTCAATATTTAAAGCTAATGGCATGTATGCTAAAGTTGTGTAATTCGTTAAAATAAAAATTCTAAACCTAAACACTAGTAACCAGTACCATTGACAAATATAAACCCAGATCTCACTAAAAACCAATTAAAAATTTCTTTGTCAGGAAAACTTTATAATGTAAAAACAATGATAACCAATATTTAATGTTAGAATTATGTCTAGATTTGATATTTATGTTATATCATCATGATAAAAATTATTTAACTGTTATGAATATTCCAAGTGATATCAAAGTTTGACATTCTCATTTGAAAGAACAAAATCTGAAAAATAAAAATCAAGGACGACACGGATTAATGATGGCGTTATCTTTCTTAGAGATTTATTAATGTTAAAAAATAAAATCTTCACAATAAAAGTCCATGCCGGGGTGTTCATCTCGGGATCGGATCCTTTGCTTGACCACTGTATACTAGGATCTGCTTGATTTTTATTTTAATACTGCCACATGTACTTTGTGGTATCAGACGGGTAAAGTAGAGCATCCGGTCCTGTATTTGATACTCTGACCTATTTCGTGGAGAGGAAATGTGTCAGTCAAGTTGGGTCTGCACGTATTTTGGATCTTTATGTTCAGTTTTAGTGTAGCAGCTATATTTTGACTCATTTTTTTTTTCAGTGGTGATACCCAGGCCCCAAAATATAAGCCCTACTAACAAGCCCCATGAGGTGTCATCACATTATTGATTGTTATTAGTTGACTTGTTGACTTTTTAAAAACGGTAAAATGACAAAATACAAATATGTTCTTCATTAAAAATTTCTCATTAACCCAAATCCCCCCATTTTCTCTATTCGGTTATGAATATTGAAATCCATTTAACCATTTCAAATTTTAAATTTTAAAATCCTTACCTAAACTATAATTGAACCTAAATTACACTAAAAAAGTTGGATATTTATTGTATTCAAATTTAAATAAAAAAACACATATGGTTCCTATATGAATTAGTTACATCAAATACATTTATTAAATATTTACATCTCTCACAACGATTTGTTACATTTACATCAGAACTGTTACATTTACATAAATATAACAAACAATTTCATTTTCCTACCTAAATATTTTACATTCCATGCAATGTTTAAACAATTTAGAAACATATTATATTTTCAATAGTCAGTTACATTTTATAAAAAATGTCAAACACTTTTTTTATTGTATGATACATTTAACAAACATATGTATTTGACTGTTACAGTAATAAATGTAACAAATATAAATTACTATTTACATTGAAATAAATGCAATACACGAATGAATGTTACATTCATAAATGTAACAAATATAAATCAATACATGCATGCGGTTGACTGTTACATTTACGAATGTAACAAAAATAAAACAGATTTGAAAAATTACATTGTCAACAATGTAGCAGTAACATCAAACAAACTACTCATATATAAAATGTAACGATATCGAGTGTTACATTTAGATATTGAAACAAAAACAAATCAAAATGTGATAAATGACATTCAATACATGAAAAAAATTGTGTTTAAATATTTAAAACAAAAAGCAAAATACAATTTTTTTACGAATCTAATAATGTCAAACCTGATCCGAGAGACATTGATGTGAGATCCAAATCGAAAAAAAAAAAACGATTTCGTGCCTTCTCCTCAAAAATAGAATTTCCGATTTGCTCCCATGTATTCTTCATAAACAAAATCAATTCTGTAATGCAAAACCTCATCATTTCGCATACAAGACAGATTTTCAATTGTTTCAACATCAATGGTTTCTCCGGTCCCTCTCAAATATTATTGCAAGATTTTAAGAATCCATTAATGGTGAATAAATACAAAATTTTTAGAATTAAATGATACTCCACAATCATAGGGATACATGTTAAGGTAGTTATCAAGTAAATGGTATAATAGACAATGTACACTTGCCACATCATGGGGCCTGAAAAATTGGGGCCTAAGAATCATTATTGTTTTTTTTTTTATAATGATTTTATTATTGAACTTTGAACACATTTTATTGAATAAAATATATTATTTAAAAAATAAATAAAACATATGTGAAATGTATCTGAGGTTAAAAAATAGAGTTAAATCAAATATTTTTCAAAAAAATACGAGGCCTGAAAATTTGACATGAGCATGTGAACCTTGCATCCACGCATGATTACACGTAGACCATGGTTCTTCTTTGATTCTCACTTCCACTATTCAGTTTGAGAAAATAATAGACGGTGCCTCATATCACCATGCATGCATGAACGTGCAAGTAAATGCACGTGATTACCAATTCAATGTATTGATTTAAAGATGTGATGGTGTCAAGGCTCCAACTTGGGTCGGGTTGAATCTGATTTTTGTATGGTTTAGGTTAACCAAATCTGATTTGGGTTCGGGTTGACCAATTCAGGTTGGGATCGAGTTGGCCTCACTCACAACCCGACCCAACCCAAACCCGTAAACTATTAGTTAAAAAAAAAATCATGGCCGTTCATTATGTAGCTTATAATACGAGTAGTCCAAATTTTAGGTAAACTTAGCAAATCTTATGAGTTGGTTCGGATTGATTTATTTAACACGTTATGTTAGAGATTCGGGTTGAAAATCGGGTTGGGGTCGGGTTAGTGCAATTCAGATTGGATCGGGTTGATTTATTTAATTACAGTTCGGGTTGGTTCAATTCGAATTGAAAATCGGGTTGGGTCGCATTAAGGTTGAGTAGTTTAAAATTCGGTTAGGTTACTCGCCCGAGTTGCAGCCCTAGATGGGGGAGACGCTTGGAAGAAGAGATTCTAGTAATTATATTAGGTTTCTTACAATGTGAAGTTCTATAGAGCGAGTGGAAGACATCACCGGAAAATTCTATGTATCACGGATAACCATGATGAAATCATTTTAGAGTGGACATCTAGTTAACTATTTTAGCTAATATTTTATCTTGATAAATATTTAATGTGAATCTCTTAAAATCTTGTACTAAATATAAAGCTATTAAAAGATTATTTGAAAAAGAATTTAAATATTTAGTTACGTGATTATGAGAGAGTTACGTGTAAGATTTCACATAAAGATATATAAAGACTGGTGAGAGGTTAAGAAGGACTACACAAAACAGTTTGCGATTCTCTTACAATTCTGAAGAATTGGATTATTTAATTTTGCATTGTACATATAAACTTAGGGGGAATAACTGTTATATCTATATCTATATCTAGATAAGGATGAGGCCGTTGTACTAGTAATACCTACTTTATCCTCTCCGAATCCCACTAATTAAAATTTGATTTTTTTTAAATTTTGAAATAAAGATAATTTCCGTCCTAACCATGACACGCGGGAACCAAACGACAAGTCAAACCCCACGAATCACGAATCCGGAGTGGACCCACCCAACACATCAAACTGATTGACACGTGGCAACATATCATTCGTTGAATCATAATTCTTGTTGACATATCAAGGCGGGGTGACGTAAAATAAAGAAACGACAGCTCGGACGGGCGGACTTTCCCATATCAAAACCGATAACTCCGGCATTCGTTATACACCACCCACATTTTTGGGGTGACATTAGCATCCTCGTAATCGGGTCGGATGTTTGCACCGGGCCCCTTGTTCGTGGATTAATCCAATTTCCTTTTGACTTCACTATATATTCCGTTGTGAAAACGTAAAAAAATAATAAATATGCTCGACTGTTTGTGTGAAAAAAATATATATTTTTATATTACATAATGCATGTGTTCATGCGAATTAGATGCATATTTGTTTATGTTAATAAATAATAGATATAGTGAAATTGTATTATTTTTTAGTGTGATATTTTTCTTTAACGATCTGTTAGGATCACAACACATCTTTATCAATTCTATAGAGTAGAGTAGCTCTGACCTTGTCCTACAGTGTCAGTGGTCCTCCTTCTCCTGTGGTTAGGACTGGATCCATGCCTAGGTCAGAATGATTAGATTTGGGGACACTCCAAGGATTGTATTATGTGTAAGCGGCCAGTTTTGATCGTCCTCAAAGTAGTGGTGGTCTGATCGTCGAGCTGTCATGCCGTGATGAAAAAAGGTATTCCTCGAGCGGGACTTCTTGAATAGAGAACTGAGCTATTCTCCTCGAGTGATCCGTAATCTAGTTGTTCTACACGTTTACCCAATTGACAAGAACACGTGACGCCCTTAATAAGAGCGCGAGATTTTCCCTCTACAATTCTATTTAGTCATTTTTCTGTTTGATTGTATTTTTTTTATTACTCTCATTTGAAAATTACTAATGTTTTATTTTTTTTGTTTGATTGAACATGAATAAATTGTATAAAAAAATGAATTAGATGCAAATAAAGATTTACAAAAGATATAAAAATGATTTGATATGTGTGCTCTATTTATTTATAAGTACACCTGATTTAACATATAACCTCAATTATTTTAATGGAATGAATCAGACAAAAAAACACAATTTTATAGAGATTTGAAATATCAATTTATTCCTACCTATATTGCATAATTATATTCACATGTCCACGTTTGCTTGCAAACAAATAAATTTTTTAGAAATATTTTTATCCCCATTTTATCCCGTCCGACATTTATTTAAATTTTATCGTATAATAGACTGAGGCTATGTTTGGCAACAAACTTCAAAAACAGCTTTTAGTTTTTAAGGTCACATCAATTTAAATACATCATCATTTAAAAGCTAAAAGCTGTTATCAAACAGGTCAACTTAAATATATCATCATTACTAGATTTTATCTCTAAACTGTACCTCGAAATCTGTGTTTTATAAAACAGTCATCATCATTACACCCTCAAATCATCATCATTACACCTTCAAAAGGTGTACATAAAGTTAAAAACTATTTTTCAAACTGTGTTTTCAAATGCTGCCTGACAAGAACAAGAGAATACAAATTATATTTGGGTATCTGTTTGCATTACTTATATATTTGCACGTGTCCCGGGTGTTTGGATCCGACCTCATAAACCCCATTTTATAAACCGAGTGGAGGGTTTACAAAACGGGGGTGACGCTATCAACCAGAAAACGATGACAACCCAATAAATTGGAGTCAAACTTTACAGGATAAAACACAATCCCTATCTTTAAAGTCCTTAATCAATCCAAAATAGGCAATACAGTTCTCAACTTTCCTTGGAATTCATTATATAACCTCCCTCTCTCGCTACGGAGGAGGAGAAACCAAAGACGAAGAAGATGTCGACGAAAAGTGGATCGGAGGAGATTTTTATTGGGTCGATCGACCAGGGAACGACGAGCACTCGTTTCATAATCTACGACAAGGATGCCAAGCCCATCGGTTCTCATCAGATCGAGTTCACCCAGCACTACCCAGAAGCAGGGTCAGTCTCAAATCCATGTTTATTTGTCTTTTTGATGTGTTTTTGTGCGGTTTTTTTATCGAAAAGATTTGGTTTTGGCTGGTGGGTTTTCGTTGATGAGTGGATGGGTTGGTCTCTTTTTCTGTCTGAGTGTAACTTTTGATGAAAAGATGTGATTTTGGTAGGAAAGATTTGGTTTTGGGTTGTGGGTTTTCGTTGGTGAGTGTGTGGGTTGATCTCTTGCTCTGTTTGAGTGTGAATTTTGAGTGAACGATGTGTTTATATGTGAAGATTTGATTTTTGACAGGTGGGGTGTTTTTGGAGGGTCTCTTTCGATGAATGGATGGTTTGCGTTTCTTTATTGTGTGTTTTGTTCTTGTTTTTTTATTATAAATAAATTTATTTTTTTTTTCAATCAGTTTTTTGTTGGGGAGGTTCCTCATGCGCGGATGATTTCGTTTGTGTTTTGAACGAAAGATAAATATAATTGTGATTGAAGAATTATGATTTTGATTGCATGGCTTTAGTTTATGATGCTTCTATTTGTTCTCTTTATATTTTGAAGTAGTTTGATTTGGTAAATGTTTTTTTTTTCTTCTTTAGGCATTTCTTTATGATGAATAGATTGTTCATAAGATTTTAATTGTGTTCATCACTATCATAAAACTCAGTGGATGTTCTAGATCAAAATCCCTGTTTTTTTTTTTCCCTTCTTATTTGATGGAACTTTTAATGGGTTGTAGGCTTCCAGTCTATTCAAGTATTTTAACTGATGCAAGCGTAGGTTCTAATTATCTGATTTGTTTGTGTGGATGCTAGAGATTGACTTGAGTCTTGACTCTATTGATTAAAAATAAATCATGCTTGCTATGTATTTTGTTTTTTCATATGTATTTCCCACTATTCCATGTAGTGATCAAAGAGAATAAAGCAACGCATGTTTCTGATACCATTTATCTCTATAAGGGGAATAAGATGGAATTGCCGGATTTTGCATTGCAGCTATAAGGCCTCATACATGGAGACTAGTCTACTCATTATACAATAAGCCTTATTTTGGTTAAAAATAAATTTTCAAGGAGATTGAATGTTATACAATGTATGGAATGATTAGAATCCAATTAGAGATCTTCGTGTGGTTGGCTATTTCCTCATTTTATGTTGATTTATGTTGAGGTAAGTCTACTTTTTCATAAAATATGATAATAGATTTCCCCAAATGAAAATAACAATGAATATGGTTCCTCTTCATGAATAGTTGGTTTACTTTCTTCATCGAATGCTTATCTGATATATGATTGAAAAGACTTGATTTTTATTTTTTATTTTTTTTGGTACTCCCTTCCTCTGAATATTTTATTGTCATAGATTTGTATTAATCAAGTAGTGAATGTTTGGATGAAGATGGGTGGAACACGATCCTATGGAGATCCTGGAGAGTGTTCGTACATGCATGGCAAAGGCCATGGACAAGGCAACGGCTGAGGGACACAATGTGGACAAGGGACTGAAGGCAATCGGACTCACCAACCAGCGAGAGACCTCCCTCATCTGGAGCAAGTCCACTGGCCTCCCACTCTACAATGCCATCGTCTGGATGGATGTTCGCACCTCCTCCATTTGCAGGTCTCTATCTACATATCTTTTATATGCTTCCCTCATTTGGGTTATAATATATCTTTATCTTTACCATTCTGTGGTCCTTAGCCAGACCCATGTTTGGAATTCTAGATGATGAGGAAGCACTTGTGTTGATTATCCATCATCTTTCGTTTTGCAGTTGGGATTTTGCTTCTGAGTTGGGAAATTTGTGTAGTCCTAATTTGCTAGTTCATTCAGTCCATTTTCTGTCTAATTTTGTTTATGTATAAATCTGTTAATAGAGAAGCCTATATCAAAATGGACTAAAATTGATGACTTCAATTGTTAGGAATTGTGAAAGACATTACCCTCTTTTATGGATGGGACAGAAAAGAAAGATGCTCTCCATGTGAAATTCTGTGAATTTATTTTACAACAATCTGTTGTTGTCTCATAGTTGAAATTAATTTATCCATTTTGATTTTTATCCAATATATTCTTTATTTTAGACGAAGAAAAACATCTTGAATTTTCTATGAACTCATGATTGATGCAGGAGACTAGAGAAAGATCTTCCTGGCGGCAGAACACACCTTGTAGAAACATGTGGTCTCCCCATTAGTACATACTTCAGTGCATTAAAGATCCTCTGGCTGTTAGAGTCTGTAGACGCTGTCAACGAAGCCGTGAAGAATGGCGATGCTCTCTTTGGTACCATCGATACCTGGCTCATATGGAACCTCACAGGGGGCATCGGTGGGGAGGATCGAAACAACAACAAAATCCATGGCTTGCACGTGACAGATTGCTCAAATGCATCTCGTACGATGCTAATGAATTTAAAAACACTCAATTGGGACCAACCCACACTAGATGCTCTTGGGATTCCATCTGAGATATTGCCCAAGATTGTAAGCAACTCCGAAATCATTGGGGAAATTGCAAATGGATGGCCAACAGCGGGCGTCCCCATTGCAGGCTGTCTTGGTGACCAACACGCAGCGATGCTTGGCCAGGCCTGCCGGAAAGGTGAGGCCAAGAGCACATATGGGACAGGTGCTTTCATCCTCCTCAACACAGGTTCGGAGCCAGTGAGTTCTCAACATGGGCTACTCTCCACAATTGCTTTCAAGCTTGGACCATCCGCTCCAGCCCATTATGCGTTGGAGGGATCAATCGCTATTGCTGGTGCAGCAGTCCAGTGGCTGAGAGATGGCCTTGGAATCATTAAGACGGCTGCAGAGATCGAGATGCTCGCTCAATCAGTGGAGAACACTGGAGGAGTGTATTTTGTGCCTGCATTCAATGGGTTGTTCGCTCCCTGGTGGAGAGATGATGCAAGAGGCGTGTGCATTGGTATGACGAGGTTCACTAATAGGGCACATATTGCCCGAGCTGTGTTGGAGAGCATGTGTTTCCAGGTGAAGGACGTGCTGCAGTCGATGCACAAAGACTACAATTCGTCGGCAGAGGACGGATCGAATGATGACTTCTTGCTGAGAGTTGATGGAGGGGCTACCGTGAACAACCTCTTGATGCAGATTCAGGTTTTTCATTTGCGACTACTTTCTGCATTTGATTACATTACCTAGTGTTGATTGCATTTTTTGGTGACAAGATTAAAATTCTTATTAGTATGGTTTGCTTAATTTGCTTTATACATGCTTTGTTTGAGTTCCTTATTTATAATGTTTTGTGAAATGAATTGGATGTCGTCTTTTAATTTTCATGCATGCCATTATGTAATATGTACATATGAAATCTATTGACATAACTAAATTAACATAAAGCATTGACCAAGAGCAAAGTATAAGCAACTATTGTTGGGTTAAAATCACTGACTCGTTCATCGGTGATTGAATTAATTCCATCTCTAGATTAAGATATTATTACTAGGAGCAGGATTTGCAATGGGTAGCATTTGTGTGGGCGGTTTTAAATTCTAATTAATGAAAATGGGACAACCATTGAATCAGCCTTGCTCCTACCATGCTATTGTGGCCCAGAAAAAGTTCTAATAGAAATTATGTTTGTTTTTTTTCATGATAATTATATGATCACAATCATATGGTATGACAGCTAGTTGCATATCATACTAAGTACTTTGACAACCACTACTGGTTGAGCATTGTATCGATGCGTTATGTATCAGAGTTTCATAACTCAACATGGATTTATAGAACATTTTTACATTAGATCACAGTTGAAAACCTGATGAGAACTGGTGTTCATGACATTTTTTTCTCATTCAACTTATACGTGGTATATGTGGATCAATATCCAGAATAATTTTTTACCATGACAAATACTACAAAGCTTGTTCAAGTCATTATTGATCTACAACAAATACTTCCTGTTTCTGATCATTGTTGTTGGCTAAAACAGGCTGATCTGTTGGGAAGTTCGGTGGTGAGGCCAGCCGACATTGAAACCACGGCCTTGGGAGCTGCGTATGCTGCAGGTTTAGCGACAGGAGTGTGGACGGAGGAGGAGATATTCGAGGCGGGACACAAGGATGAAATGCTCACCAAATTCAGTCCCAAGATCGACGACGAACAGAGGAACAAGAAGTTCGATTCTTGGTGCAAGGCTGTATCTAGAACTTTTGATTTGGCTGACCTCTCCCTCTGAATTCAACCTGCATTTGGTCATCCTCCCATTTTTAGAAGCTATTCTTCTCTGATTCTTCGTCTTCAAATATTAAGAGAGCCTCTAAGTCTAAGTGGATCCATTATTGGTTCAAAAGTCACTCTTGTGTTTGGTTTTGGTTTATATAATACTGTACACTCTTTCTACATTTGAATCAGGATTTCATAACCTGGTTTCTTCAGTACCCATTGTATTTATGTGTCTGAGTTTTTTTTTTTTTTCCTTAATATCATGACATTGGATTTACAGACCAATTAATGTAATGACATTGTCATGGGAAGGTCACTAATAAATTTCTGGGTGAAAGAGCTTGATCAGTGGGAAACATTTGTGAAGTTGGATTAAAGGCTTATTATATTTGAATTAATTGAATTTACTATTTTATGTAAAAAAATTATGTTATGTACTTCATTTATCCTAGTGTATATTTTGTTAAATGATTTAAATGTTTATTTCATAAATATGTACTTTGTTATAAAGGTATGTACCTGGTTATATATATATCATACTTTGTTATAATAAAATTCATATACAATATTATGACACTATTATAGTCTCAGTACCCACAAGCTAAACAATGAAATCAGATAGAAAATGAAGAAAAAAAAATGTATATTTGATAGAAATTGTCTTAACATCTCTATCACTGACAACCACCATCGCAAGTGTAAAAATAAAAACAGTCATGATAACAAGCTTCAAAATATAAGTCCCGCTCAGTGTCATCATCTCATTGATTGACTTGTTGACTTTTCAAAAAGGATAAAATGATAAAATATAAATCTACTTTTTATTAAAAATTTGTTCCATTAATTCAAATCTCCTCATTTTCTCTATTCAGTTATGACTATTCTATGTGAATCTTGAAATCCATTTACCCATTTAGATAAAAAAAATCCCGATTCGTTTAGTCAAAAATCCACTTTTGTCCTGTTTCGCTAACGCCGAACTCAATATTCTTCCACCACGAACGGATCGATCAAGCACTAAAAAACAAACTTGGAATGACTGCGCCCCTTCGAATCGCCGTCGTGGAAGCCATGGAAGCTTTTCTTTTATTTTGATTATGATTTTTCTCCGTATTAAAAAATGTTATTTATGAAAAAAATAAAGAGAGAGAAAGGTAAAATGATTATGTAACATTTATATGATTATAGTTGTAATAGAATGTAACAATGTTGTATAAATGTAATAGAAATATATAAATGTAACATTCTTATAACATTCATGTTAAAAAATGTTGCAGAAACAAAAAAAGAGGAGAAAAATGTACCAGACTCCCCTGCAAAAGTAATTCAAACATTTACTCTCAATGATTAGTTATATTGTAATGTACCATATTACGTAAATGTATCTATTTCGCAGTAATAGACACATGAAATTGACTGTTATTTTTGTAAATGTAACAAATATAAATCAATACACGCATGCGATTGACTATTACATTTACGAATGTAACAAAAATAACACAAATATGAAAAATGAATATTAACATTGTCAACAATGTAACAGTAACATCATACAATCTATCCATATATAAAATGTAACAGTATCGAGTGTTACATTTAAGATATAAGAGCAAAAATAAATCAAAGTGTGAAAAATGGCATTCAATACATAAAAAATTTTGTGTTTAAAACAAATCAGTGGTTGAAAATCCTCCAAAACAAATTTCCGATCTGCTTCTATTTGTTCTTCAAAAAAATAATAATGTTAAATTTTTTTTTATCTTTGATCCCCTCTCTAGTCGTATAGATATTTTTAGAAACAAAAACAAACAAAAAGATTCTATCGATTCAAAACATTGTTAGCCTTCATGGAGAATGTTTTTGGGAGATTCAAACATAAAAAAAAAAAAACCAAGATGTTGATCTCTCTCTTCATCTCCACTTATGGATGATCCATCGATGATCACCATTGAAGATCAAACATAAAAAAAATTAATTGTGATAATTAAAAAAAAATTGCATTTGAAAATCCATTAATTGCATCTTTTTATATAAGGAAATCATAACCATCTCATAATTATAGTGTGTAGTAGGTCTGCAACTCGAGCGGGTTGGGTTCAGGTTGACCCCAACCCAAACCCAATCTGATTTTCAACCCGAATTGGACCAACCCGAATTTCTAACACGATGTGCAAATTAAATAAATCAACCCAACTCAACCCGTAAGATTAACTAGGTTTACATAAAATTTGGACTACCCAGATTAGAGGCTATAGAATAAACGGCCATGATATTTTTTTTAACTATTAGTTTACAGGTTTGGGTTGGGTCGGGTTGTGAGTGAGGCTAATCCAATTTGTGAGTCAATCCGAATTGACCAACCCGAACCTGAACCCAATTTGATCAACCCAACTCATATAAAAATCGGGTTTAACCAGACCCAAGTTATAGCCCTAGTGTGTAGTTATAAAAAATGGCTTGGAGGGCATATTAAACATTACATATATGCCACATAATAGGGTGACTTATAAGATTGGGCTTGGGAATCATTATTAAAATAAAATTGATTATGAATAGGATTTGTGTTGACTAATGGCCAAAGGACCTAGAAGAATAAAAAATTATGGGATGAAAAAAATTGAGGGACCAAAATAATAACCAGAAAAATTGGATGCCCCTAATTAATTTAGCCCGTATATAAGATGTAGTTTTCATTTTTATGAGAAATTTGTTGAATGTAAAATAGAAAATGTTACAATTAATCCTTTTTTATCGTCATAAACTCAGTACCCAGGTATTTTTATTTTTTCTAAAAATCATATATATATAATGAGATACATGTATATTTATAAAAAATAGAACATATAATGCAAAATGAATAGAATGTTGTTATGATGAGAATATTGGGCTAAATAATATATATAAGTCTATATTTATGACCGATGTGAAAGTTTACAGGGGGTTATTTGGATTTGTTCCCTAATATCTATTAAAACCAAGCGTATCATACGATGTCTCTAACTTTATATAAGGTTTACCTCTCACAGAATCGCAGTCCATTTTTAACCCCCAATGAACCCAAAAAAAAAAAAAAATCAAAAAATCAAAACGAGTTTTCGATGATCCCTACCATATATATTATCTTAGACGGTGAAGCTGTTTGTGAATCATTTGTTCTCTCTCATTCTTACCCACCCAGAAATCCATTGATCCCTCGTTGTTTGGAAGCTATTCGAAGATCTTGCGTTATATGAGTTTCCATCTGGTGTTCTTCCATCGCTGTGAGCCTCTAATAACTTCAAATCGTCTCTTCCCAGATCTTCATTACGTGTTTTGGATGGATTTAATTTTTTTGGGCATATTATATTTTATTACTTTCTGTTTTTAAGATATCTTTGTGGATCATTTTTTTTAAATTTTTTTTTTTGGGGAATATTTGTGGCATATTAGGGTTTTATGTGATGTTGCGTTTTATTTATTTATTATTCTTTGTTTATTGAACTTAGGCTTTCCTTTGTGGGGTTTTCTATAATGTTATATTTTCTGTTTTAGTTTTGTGTGTCGTGTAAATGTGTTTTTGTTGATTAACAATATGGTATTGAATTTTTGTTGATTTTTTTGTTTTGTTTTGTTAATGTTTTTTAAAAGCAGGGTAAGTGTGTATCGATGTGATTTTATTTTTACCAATCAAAAAAAAAAATGTGATTTTGTTTTTTTATGTTAATGTCATGCAAATCCTCCTACCTGGAGTCCTGGACTATAGAGGAAAGCATTATCTGAATTAGAGATCTTACCACTGTCTATCTATCTTCTCCACATTATATGATCCCCCATCTTTAACCCCCCCAAGATCAACAATGATAAAAAAAACCCTTCCAACCAATTTTTAGGTTGACCTGTGGCATTTATCTAATCTTGGTTGTGAGGTTGTAGTTAAGTGAAGAGAAAACAGTCGTGGTGTCACTGGTTATGAGGGTTGCGCTTCTCCTCCTTCTTTCTTCTCCTCTCTATCTATTAAAATAACAGTCCTATACATACTGAGCGTAACTTTATATAATATTGGTTGTGAGGGTGTTCTTAGGTGAAAGGAAAACAATGGAGAGGGGGTTGCTGGTGAGAGGGTTCCCGTCTCTTTTCTCCATCAGATGGAAATAACAGCTCCATGCGTGCATGTATATATACATATAGTAAAAGAGCTCTGTTACACTGAGACACTTATCTGAGAGAGAGAGGTGTGTGTGTTTAGAGGCAATGCTTATAATGTTTGTATGTTTATGTATATATATTCATTCATGGCAGGGCAAAAGATTTGGAAGGGCTGATTTTTTTATTAAAGCGACAGTGTTTTTTTTTTTTTTGCCTCCATTTTTTTGGGTGTTGCTTAAGCTTTGGTTCGGATTGAAATCTGTCTGAGAAAATGTGAATCTGAGTCTCTATTTTTTTTCTTCCTATTTTGATTCTTAATAAGGCTTGTTAAAAACCCAGTTCTTCAAACCAGGTTCTCTTCTCCTTTTTTTTGTGGTTGCTTTGGATGTTTATTGGTCTATTTGGGTGGATATACTCTTATTTGCATGATAAATATATTCTTTAGAATGTTTGATTTCTTGTATTTTTGAAAGGAGAAGGAATCAATCTTCACTGATGCAAAGAATAGCCCTACAGCATTTAACTCTTTATGGATTCAAGAAAAATATGAGAACATCATCAGTGTTTTTCAGTGAGGCTGAATTGGGGGAAGAAAGCAGAGGGAATTGATGGTTTGAGGGTTTTCCTTTCACCTCTGTTTTTTTTTCCTCCACTCAGCCTATGATCCTTACATCTTTTGGCCCCTAAATGGAGGAAAAAAAAGTTCTTCATAAAGAAAATAATCGATGATACATTCAGGCATTCTTGCAGGCACGATTGCATGTTGAAGTGTTGCTCTTCTCTCTCTCTCATACACACACACACACATTGAGGTTTCGAGGATTATTATGTTCTATTTGGTTTTTTGAGACTGATATGACGCAGACAATGTTGTTCCATCACCAGTCACCACGTCCATTCATGGCGAGGCAAAAAGCTTTGGAAAGTCTGATCTTTTGTTTCAGGAAACCAGTTTTTTTTTGCAGCCATTGATATGGGGGCGGAATGTGGCTAATTTGGGGGGAAACAGTAGAGGAATGCTGGTATGAGGGTTGCCCTTCCCCGTCTCCATCCATCTTCCCCTTGGTCCATGGGAAAAAAACAGCCTTCCAACCTGAAACTAAACGAAACCATAAGAAATGAGCACCTCATCAGTGCTTTTGAGCGGAGGCTGACTTTGGGAGAAAAAGAAGCAAGAGGGGACTGCTGGTTTGAGGGTTGCCCTTTCCTCTCTCTATCTCTTTTATCACTCCCTCAGCCAATGATCCTCACATACTTTTACTTCCAAAGATGGCAAAAACAGCCCTTCATAAAGAAAATTGCCTTTCAAAAAGCTTTGGACGGCCTGATTTTTATGTTGTCTTCAAGTTTAATGTGCTTGATTTATTGCATGTCCGAGAGTTGAATTACTTCAGTTATGCAAATGCAACAAACAATCTTTATTTTAAACCGAGACCTCCTCCTCTGGCTTTCAGTGTTTAGGCCAATCCATTGCTGGAATGATCGCTGTCTTAAGTGGCTGCTCTCCAAGAACCAAAGTCACAGGATGGGCATTGCCCAAGTGTGTATTTTCCTTTTTGCGCCTAGTTCTCGAGAAACTCTCATGTCTGTGCATGGATCATATTACTGTGGGTCATATGTGAACTTGTTTTGATTTCAAGCTCCAAAGCAATTCCTTTTCTTTTAGGTAAGTGCTGGGAGTTAAATCCATGACCTTTATGTAACAAATTTTGTTGTCAATCATTGAGCCATGGGTCCAAGTCCCATTCCTTCCTTTGTTTCCTTGCCCATAAAAAATGATGTCTCCTAACCTAAGGAACTCACTGACATAGTCCTCACATTATGTCAGCTGCCCAAAACCTTTTAGAAACCATCATCAACTTTGTTGCTCACCGGACATTGGAGTTCAGTCATTCTCGTAGTAACTTTAGACTGAACATGTTTTTAGGCGAAGGGAGAGCAGTGGAGAGAGGAGGGATGATGGTTATGAGGGTTCCCCTCCTCCTCCGTCTCCCTCTCCTCTGCCCTAATAATAGCCCTATAAGTGTGTATATGTACTTTGAATTATCCCCCCCCCCCCGGCCCCACACACACACAAACAAAAAAAAAGGCACTCCAACCATTTTTTCTGAAGGGAAGCCATGGAGAGGGGGTTGCTGGCTGTTAGGGTTGCTTTTCTCCTTCTCCGAGTGCCTTCTTCTCTGTCTATTGAAATAACAGCGGTGTTGTTGAGGGGAGGGACCCCATGGAGAGGGGGGGTTGCTGGCTAAGAGGGTTGCCCCCCTTCTTCTCCACAGATGGAAATAACAGCCCTATACTTGTATACATATATGTATATGCATAGGAAAATGTTAGAGACAGTCATTCCTTTGTGTTAGTGCGCGCGCGTGCGCTTGTATTTAGAGGCAATGATGATCATAGTGTTGCTGACATGTTTATATATTTATTCATGGCAGGGCAAAAAAGTTATGGACGGCCTGATTTTTTTGTTTCAGGCGACTGGTTTTTTTGCAGCCACTGATTTGGGAGTTGTTGAAGTTTAGGTTCGGATTGAAATCTGTCCAAGAAAATGCAGATCTGAGCCTCTTGTTTGTCCCCCTCCTCTCAATCTTGTCTATATTTCTTAAACTTTTTTTGTCATTTGATTTCTCAATAGAACTTGTTTCAAACCAGTTGTTGATACCCCAAAAAAAAAGAAGGAAGAGGGGCTTGCTGGTTTGAGGGTTGCCCTTTCCCCTATTTAAAAAAAAAACAGCCCTTGTAACTAAAGAAAGGGAAAAATTGATATAGCTCCTTAGAAGCTTAAGCCCCAGTTTGGATAGAGAATTAAGTTATTATGAAGTTTATGACTAATTCCATGTGTTTTTTGAATCCATTGGTGTTGCCTGTGGACACGGTTGCCTCTTGACGAGTACCCCTTTTGCTTTCTCTTCATACACGCATGTATATTGAGGCAGTGATGACTTTTTTTTTATTGTTATGATTGGTTTTCGGAAACCCCTGTTGCAGACACTGTGTTGTTGTCCCCCTGCATCCATTCATGGCAGGGCAGAAAAAACTTTGGATGGCCTGATCTTTTGATTCAGGAAACCAGTTTTTTTTTTTGCAGCCACTGATTTGGGTATTCGTTTGGGTTGAAATTTGTCTGAGAAAAGGCGAATCTGAGCCTCTTTTTTTCTTTCCCTCCCAATTCACTCGTATCAGTTTTGTTTTATATTTTGAAAAATTTGGGTTTTGAATAGGAATTATTCAAAATCCAGTTCTTAACCTGTGGTTCTTTATGTTCTGTAGTACTTTTTTTTTATTTCATTGGGAAACTATAATTATGGGATTTTAATACTCTTTAATTACTTTAGTTCTTATTGAGAAGTACAGCGCTTAAGTGTTTGATTTATTGTGGCTCCTAGGGGCAAGGTACCATACCTCATTGATACAAAGAACGGACAGTCATTCCTATGTGTTTGGAGGTAATGATGATCATAGAGTTTCTGAATATGTATTTATATATCCATTCATGGCAAAAAAAAAAAACTCCAGACAGCCTGAATTATTATTATTTTTTTTTTGGCAGCCACTGATTTGGATGGGGTTGAAATTTAAGTTCGGATTGAAATCTTCCTAAGAAATGCGGATCTGAGCCTCTATGTAGGGTTTGATGAAACCCAGTTCTTGAAACAGGGTTTTCTTCTTCTTCTTCTTCTCTGTAAACCAATAAAAAGAAAAGAGGGGCTTGCTGGTTTGAGGGTTTGCCCTATCCCCTCCTCACAACTGAAAAAAAAAACAGCCCTTCATGAAATTAATTATATTAACCCCCTGAAACTGATACAGAGTCCTATGGATACGGTTGCCTATGGAGGTAGACTTTTGCTTTCTCTCTCACAGATACATACATATTGAGGCTGTGATGATTTTGTTATGTTATGGTCGGTTTTGAAAGTCTGTCACAGACATTATGTTCTTCTTCCCTTGCTTTCCATTCATGGCGGGGCAAAAAAAAAAAATTGGATGGCCTGATTTCTTTGAATCAGGAAACCCTTTTTTTTTATTGCAGCCACTGATTTGGGTATTGGTTTGGATTGAAATCTGTCTCAGAAAACAGGGAGGGGGGAATGTTGGTTTGAGGGTTGCCCTTCCCTATCTCCACTCCATATTCCTCTCAATCCATGGAGAGAAAAAAAAACAGCCCCTTCCAAATAACACCAACAATAATTATAAATGCCAACCCTTATCAGTCAGTTCTTTGAGTGAGGCTGATTTTGGTGGAAAAAAATGAAGCAGAGGGGTTTGCTGGTTTGAGGGTTGCCCATTCCTCTCTCTTTTTTCATCCCATCTGCAATGATCCTCAACATCTTTTACCTCCAAGATGGGGTAAAAACAGCCCTTCATAAGTAAATTGAACTGTTACACAGTTCTTTGTTTTTGGGAAAAATCCAAATAACCCCTTGTAAACTGCCTGAAATCCTTAAAATCCTCTGGCTTTAGGAATATTCTATGAATATTTTGTTTTATTAACCCTAATTGATAACATAGTATACTAAAACCCCCTTACAATTTTTTAAAAATGTGGAAAACCTTCTTTACATGATGATTTTATCCCTTCGGATAGATTATAAAACCCAATCCGGAGGGATAAAATCGTCATTTATAGATGATTTTTCACATTTTTAGCACCTTGTAGGGGGGTTTTGGTATACTGGTTTGAGGGTTGCTGGTTTGAGGGGTTTGTTGGTTTGAGGGTTGCCCTTTCCCCTATTTAAAAAAAACAGCCCTTGTAACTAAAGAAAGGGAAAAATCGATATAGATCCTTGGAAACTTAAGCCCCCGTTGGATAGAGAATTAAGTTATTATGATGTTTATGACTAATTCCATGTGTTTTTTGAATCTATTGGTGCTGCCTGTGGACATGGTTGCCTATTGACGAGTACCCCTTTTGCTTTCTCTTCATACACACACATATATATTGAGGCAGTGATGATTTTTTTTATTATTATGACTTATGATTGGTTTTCGGAAACCACTGTTGCAGACACTATGTTGTTGTCCCCCTGCATCCATTCATGGCAGGGCAAAAAAAACTTCGGATGGCCTGATCTTTTGATTCAGGAAACCAGTTTCTTTTTGCAGCCACTGATTTGGGTATTCGTTTGGGTTGAAATTGGTCTGAGAAAAGGCGAATCTGAGCCTCTTTTTTTCTTCCCTTCCCAATTCACTCATATCAGTTTTGTTTTATTTTTTGATAAATTTGGGTTTTGAATAGGAATTATTCAAAATCCAGTTCTTAATCTGTGGTTCTTTATATTTTGTAATACTTTTTTTTTTCCATTGGGATACTATAATGATGGGATTTTAATTCTCTCTTTAATTACTTTAGTTCTTATTGAGAAGTACAGCGTATAAGTGTTTGATTTATTGTGGCTCCTAGGGACAAGGTACCATACCTCATTGATACAAAGAGCACGAATCACTATTTTATTTTGAACTGAAACCACCTATCTGGCTGTTCGGTGTTTAAGGCCAGTCATATGATTGTTGCATCACTTCAATGGTAATTACCTGATCGCGCCTTAAGTTGTGGCTGTGAAAGACAGAGGGTTGCCCTTACCCCTTATTCCTCCCAATCCATCTTCCCCAAATCTCATGATTCACCTATCTTTTGCCCCAAAGATGAACAGTAGAAAAAACCCTCCCACAAATTTTATGATGGTCGTGAACATTTTGTCTAATCTTTTGGGAGTGAAGTTGTTCTGGGTGAAGGGAAAACTGTGGAGAAGGTTTAGCTGGTTTAGAGGGTTGCCCTTCTCCTTCTTCATCTCCCTTCTCTTGCCCTATGACAATAACAGCCCTTTACATGTATATATGTATATTTGCAATTAATCCCCCCAACCAAAAAAAAAAAAAACACTTTTCCTCTAACCATTTTTTCTGAAAGGTAAGCCATGGAGAGGGGGGTTGCTGGTTTTGAGGGTTGCCCTTCTCCTCTCTGCACTGTGAAAATCACAGCCCTATACACTTCTGCAGAAATAACTGCAGAAGAGTCCGAAGTGTATCAGCGCTCTTTTAACATTCATTTAATTTTGGTTGTGAGGCTGTTCTCAGATGAATGGGATACAGTGGAGTGGGGGTTACAGGTATGAGGGTTGCCCTTCACCTTCTCTCATCTCCTCCACCTATGAAAATAACAGCCCTATACATATATGCATATATATCCATGGGAAAATGTTATGCACAGTCCTTTTCTGTGTGTGTTTGTATGTATATATTCATTCATTGCAGGGCAAAAGCTTTTGATGGCCTGATTTTTGTTTCAGGCAACCAGTTTTTGTTGCAGCTTTTGGTGTGAAGCTGATTTGGGGAAAAAGCAGAGTGGTTTGCTGGTTTGAGGGTTGCCCTGTCCTCTCCTTATCTTTAATTTCCTACCTCAGCCCATTACAAAGCAACGGCAACTGTTATACTTAGGGTGCGTTTGGTTGCACGATTACAAAACTGATTTTAAGTAAAAACTGAGTTTGCTGGAAAACTCAGGTTTTGGGCACTTTTTTTCGGAGAAACGTGGCTGTAGCTTTTTGGGCACTTTATCTGTTTGGAAATGGGTTTGGGAAAAACAACTTCCTGCAAACCCAAAACTGCCCAAACCTGTTTCTAAATGGGCCATGCTTTCTCCATCTCCATCTCCATCTCCCTTTTCCTCTTGCCCTATGAAAATAACATCCCTATATATTTCTGCAGAAATAACTGCAATGTGTCTGAGTGTATCAGTGCCCTTTTTTAAACATTTATCTAATCTTGGTTGTGAGGCCCTTCTCAGGTGAAGGAGTGTAGGGGGGTTGCTGGTATGAGGGTTGCCCTTCTCCTCTATCTATGAAAATAACAGCCCTATACTCTGAGCGTATAATTTCCCTTTATCTAATGTTGGTTTTTGAGGCTGTTGTTAGGTGAAGGGAAGGCATGGAGAGCAGGAGGGGAGGGTTGCCCTTCTCCTCCTCTATCATACCCTACTTTATATGCATGAGAAAATGTTATGGAAAGCCAACCCTTTGTGTTTATGTGTGTGTGTATATTCATTCATGGCAGGGCAAAAGCTTTGGATGGCTTGATTTTTCTTGTTTCAGGCAACCGGCTTTCTTGCAGCCATTTATTTGGGTGTGAGGCTGATTTGGGGGAAAGAGGCTTGCAGGTTATGAATGGTGCCCTTCTCTTTATCATCAGAGGGAAATAACTGCCCTATACATGTATACATGCATATACATGTATACATGCATATACATGTACGTAGGAAAATTTTAGGGACAGACGGACAGTCATTCCTATGTGTTCGGAGGCAATGATGATCAGAGTTTCTGAATATGTATTATATATCCATTCATGGCAGGGTAAAAAAAAAAGCACTATGGATGGCCTGATATTTTTTTTTTTTGGGCAACCAGTTTTTTTTATTTTTTGGCAGCCACTGATTTGGATGGGGTTGAAATTTAGGTTCGGATTGAAATCTTTCTAAGAAATGCGGATCTGAGCTTCTATAGAGGACTTGATGAAACCCAGTTCTTGAAAATGTGTTTTCTTCGTTTTTTTTTATAAGCCAATAAAAAGAAAAGAAGAGGGGCTTGCTGGTTTGAGGGTTGCCCTATCCCCTCACAATATTGAAAAAAACAGCCCTTCATGAAATTATTTATATAACCCCCTGAAACTGTCCTATGAATAAAGTTGCATATGGAGGCAGACTTTTGCTTTCTCTCTCACGCATACATATTGAGGCTGTGATGATTTTGTTTTGTTATGGTTGGTTTTTGAAAGTCTGTCACAGACATTATTGTGTTGTTCACCTGCATTCCATTCATGGCAGGGCAAATTTCTTTTAGGATGGCCTGATTTTTTTGGATCAGGAAACCAGTTTTTTTTTATTGCAGCCACTGATTTGGGTATTGCCTTCTGTCTCAGAAAACAGGGAGTGGGGAATGCTGGTTTGAGGGTTGCCCTTCCCCATCTCCACATCTTCCTCACTCCATGGAGAAAAAAAAAGTACAGCCCCTTCCAAATAACACCAACAACAATTATAAATGCCACCTTTATCAATCAGTTCTTTGAGTGAGGCTGATTTGTGGGATAAAAATTGAATCAGAGGTGTTTGCTGGTTTGAGGGTTGCCCATTCCACTCTCTTTTTTCATCCCATCAGCAATGATCCTCACATCTTTTACCTCCAAGATGGGGGTGAAAACAGCCCTTCATAAGTAAATCGCACTGTTATACAGTGTTTTTTGTTTTTTTGGGAAAAACTCAAATAACTTCCTGTAAACTGTTTGAAATCCATATGATCCCTAGACTGAGAAATATTCTATGATATTTTGTTTTATTAACCCTGATTGATAACACAGTATACTAAAACTCTTTTACAATATGTTAAAAATGTGAAAAATCTTCAGTATGTAACAATTTTATTCCTTTGGATGGATTATAAAACCTTATTTGGAGGGATAAAATTGTCATTTATAGATGATTTTTCATATTTTTAACACATTGTAGAAGGGTTTTGTAATACTGGTTTGAGGGTTGCTGGTTTGAGAGGTTTGCTGGTTTGAGGGTTGCCCTTTCCTCTCTTTTTTCATCCCATCAGCAATGAGCCTCACATCTTTTACCTCCAAGATGGGGTAAAAACAGCCCTTCATAATGTAAATTGCACTGTTACACTTTTTTTCTCTCTCTCTCTCTCTCTCTATATCTCTCTTCTCTCTCATATACTGAGGCAGTGATGATTTTTTTGAAACCGATATGATGCGGACATCAGGTTATTCCCAACCTGTGTTCATTCATGGCGGGGCAAGAAAGCTTTGGATGGCCTAAATTTTTTTATGTTTCAGGCAACCAGGTTTTTCTTTCTTTCTTGCAGCCAGTGGTCTGGTTATGGTTGGGAATATGTTTATCTGAGCCTCACTTTTTCTTCATCTCCCCTTCTGTTCTATTGACTTTTTTTTGTTTTTTATTCATTATTAATTGGGGTTCTAAATAGGACTTGTTAAAAATCCAGTTCTTTAAACTCAGGTTTCTTCTTTTTTTTCTACTGTAATGGTTTTGTAAGTTGGTTTGGATATTATAATTACTTTTGGTTGGGAATTGATAAACTCATCCCTTCTCAACCAATTCATTTATCTTCTTTGGTTTCTTATTGTTGTTAGGTAATAGGTATTATGAATGCACTGCTAAATCGCATTCGAATTTTCTATGCGTGCAAATTTTATTATTATCCATCTATTAATTTGAAAATTTTATTTAACGAAAAAAATGATAATGTAATACTTTTTTCCCGGTAAACTAGTTGAACTAGAGAATAAAAAATAATATTTTAATAACATTGATATTTTCAATGTTTTTATTATGAAATAAATTTAGAATATATAAAAGGTGGAACTTCACAGGATAATTACATGTCCATAATTTTGACTTGTAAAGATTCACAAGATCTTAGCCAACGGGGATCATTGTACTTTTTTCCATCGGGGAGGAGAGAGATCTCACTTGGAAAAATTGGCAATGCGGCTTTTTAATTTTCTTTAAAAATACATGTTCTTAAAAAATTATGAGTAAGTTTAATGTTAATTCTCATTTTTTTTTTTCCGGAACACCCATGAAAAGTGATTTGAGTCGGGAAAATTGAGTTTGAAATCCTCTGCATTTATCACGTTCCATAAAACATACTAAAATCTTATGTTTTTAACCAGAATTATCAAATTATTAACTTTAAATGTATATTCAAATTGCATATTTTTTACATTTTTATAACCAAATAAAAATATATATACTCAACGACTACGTATATCATCAAAACCCTTTAAACAAAACTTTGAGATGAAAAAAACAAAAAAAACTCACAAGTCACATTGTACATAACTTTACACAATTATGAAAAAATTATCAAATAATTAAAAAAACACACAACCCTTCCCCAATTTTTAAAAAACACTACTGACCAAAAAAAAAAAAAAATTATTCCAACCTTTCTTCTTGTTCTCGCACAAAAAAGACAAAAAAAAAGAACAACTAATAAGGTGTAGACCCCCAAAGAACCTCAGCAATGATGGTAGCACAAAGAGCCTGATCATCCTCATCATCAGTACTGACAGCTTCTCTAACTGCCCTCAAAATCTCGACCTTGAACGCCCTCCTCTCCTTCCCCCTCAACCCTTCCCCCACCTCCAACTGCACCGCGAACCTCCCAACGCACCCCCCAAACCCTCCATCCCCACCCCTCTCCATCCCCACCATCCTCTCCACCACCCCCGCCCCCATCATCGCCTCCACCGCCTCCTTCCGCCCGTAGTACCCCATCTCCATCACGCACTCCGACGCCCTCGCACGAATCTCGAGGTCCTCCCCCGGACCCAGTAACCCTACGATCTTCGCCACGTCGCCGTTCGATCGGATCTCGTCCACGAGCGGGCTCTTCACCGACACGATCAGCGACGTCAGCGCCGCGAGCGCGCGCGCGGACGCCATCGACACGAGCGCGCGCGCGGTCGGCCCCATCGGCGGCACGAGGAAGACGTCCTTGTTGAACCTCACGAGCGCCGCCACCGCCTCCGCGCACGCCTCCCTCACGCGGACCGGCGCCCGCGCGTCGCGGACGACGGAGTCGACGGCGGGGAGGACCCCGGCGTCCAGGACGAGGTCCTGGAGGTCGCGGTCGAAGCCGCCGCGGGAGAGGCGGTGCTGGAGGGCGGAGAGAAGGTCGATCGCGGCGGAGGGATCGTCGTCGTCGTGGTTTCGGAGGGCGTGGACTAGGCCGCCGAGGCTCTCGCGGTCGATCCACGCCTGGATCTCGGACTCGATGGAGCCGGCGACGCGGGAGATCTGGCGGCGGCGACGGAGGAGGAGGTCGTGGCGGTGGAGGCGGAGGTCCTCGATCAGGGATTTGAGGCGGGAGAGGTGGCGGGAGAGGGGGGAGAGTTTGGGGTCGCCGGAGAAGAGGTCGTCAGACTCGGTCTCCAGTTCGAGGAGGGCGTTGACGGAGGGGGAATCGCAGTCGGCGGAGGCGGCGGCGGTGGCGGAGGAGGATTTGGTGGGGGTGTTGTTGTGGAGGTCGATCTGGAGGTCTTTCGAGGCCTGTTTCAGGGCTTCTAAGACCCTGATCACGAGGCCTTTGTTGTTGTTGTTGTTGAAGGTCTCTTTTGGGTCCTCCATTAGAGAGAGAGAGAGAGAGAGAGAGAGAGAGATTCTTTGAGCGACTGGTCTTCGGTGGTTTGTTTGGGAGGACTGGTTGGAAAAGTTTATGTGAATTTGGGGGGTATCGTGGCATTATTGGAGGAAGAGAGTGGGTTTTGTTATGAACAATTTAATTTGGATTTTATTAGAGAAAAAGGTTACCCACTTTGCTATGTACCACGACAAGGTAGTGAGTGAGATTTAAGCAATCGGGGGAGAGAATAGGGAATACTGGAATAGTGATAAAATTAGTATAATTATGGATAATAAATATGTAATATGGAGTTATTCAAAATTCTTGAGGGCCGTTTGAATAGAGGGTGACTGGAACAACAGTTGATTCTTATTATCACGACACTTCAATATATTATCGTGTAATGTCCCACACCTTACACATAATTACAAAACAGTCATTATACGTGAAAATATACATGCACAAAGAAATTAAACGGTATGATAGATGTCCTCTTCACCTTTGGCCTCCGTTTGGAACGGGATAGATTTTATTTTTAGGTATATATTTATCTAAACATAAATGATTTTGTGTTTGATTGTGTTTTGAATTTTTTTCGTTGGTAAACGTAAGAATAAATGTTTTGTTGTTTGGGTAAAATGTGAATAAAGTATGAATAAAGATTTATAAAATGTGAAAAAATAATGATAATTGATTTGACAGGTGATTTATAAGAGGTGATGACAGTTGATTTGATGGTGGATCCACATATTCTTTGAATAGAATAATCTATGATGACTTTAATTCCAGGGGTTAGTTGGAATCCATGTACCATTTTATACCAGTTTATTCTGACATACTTTATTAGGGGTTATCCGGGCAAACAAACACCCTTTATCTTTTATCCAAAGTTATCCGAAAGCTTATTCTCAGAACAATCGAGGGTCTAAGAGGCTAATTGTGTGATTAATAATATGTCATAATTCATAGGACAAACAATATTTTAACCATAAGAACTACTCTTTTTCCAACAGTTTTTTCTTATTATAAAAAAAAATTGGAATGCGAACCATAAACTCAACAAAGGGGATAGTTTATGAATGCCTTATAAACCATAATTTATAACTAAAAATTAAAATTAATCATTATTAAATAAAAAATATATACTTTATCATGATAGTTGTTTTATATCTTAAAATATCAATTTTGGTTGTGTTGGTACTTAAAAGTCAAACAGAGGTTAAGGTGTTTTGGATACGAGTAACAAAGTTCATGTACGGTAAATATTCGATCAGTGTATACGGTACGTGTATATTCGTAAATCATATGTGATAAATACGAAAAAATATGAATAATTAAACTATTTTCTAGATAATTTAAGCATTAGTATGTATTAATAAATTTAATATGCATTATGTTCGGTACAGTACGTTTGATGTCTAATCAAAATATTTTAATAAATATTCAGATAAGTACGGAATACTTTATTGCTGTGGATACGACCGTCATAATTGCTACTGTTATTATACTATTCACTATTCTATGTCCGATTCAGCTATCCAGGATCCAAAGGTGGGTTAAACTGTTTTATTATTCACTTTTCTAGTGCATTTTATTGGGTGTATGACAATACTTGTTTCCAGTGATTTGTTTTCGAGATGGTTGATTGAAGAAAACCAAACCCCAGAGAGTGATTTTAATTTATTTTTTATTTTGAATGATGTGACAGCAAGACTTCCCATTTAGATTAGATGATGATTTATGTGGGCATGTTTGAAAAGGTTTGCACAATGAATCATCAATCAATCAAGTGAGAGCAAGACAAAAATTAAAGGACACTATTCCAGTCGATCAGGAGAATATCAAAAATTCGTTTGGTTTCCACATCCCGTTTGTATTATCAGACACGGTGTAAAGGTTTTTTTTTTCTTTTTTCTTACATTTGAAAACAAGTATAAAAAATAATCTGTTTGAAAATGCGTATGAAAAATAAGATTTTAAATAAAATGAATTATAAATAGACTTCATTCATGGAAAATGGGTTTTTTTTTTCTTTTTTAAAAATTAATTTTTTTGTATTAAAAGCTGAAAATAACTTTTTAATTAATCTAGTTTTTTAGAATGCGTTTGACAACAATTTTTAACTTTATATTTAATTAAAAGCGGAATCACTTAGCTTTTTAAAAATCTTTTTTTTAATTAAAACATAAAACTAAAAAGTGTTGCCAAATGCATTCTAAAAAACTGATGTGATTAAAAAGTTACTTTTATTTTTTAATGTAAAAATGTTGTTTTTTTTTAAATATAAAAAATGCGTTTTTCAAGAATCAAGTCTATTTAAATCATTTTATTCAAAATCTCATTTCCCCCAATGTGGTCTAATAAAAACAAATCCTTAGATTATTCAATGAGTGCAAATTGAACGGGTTGAATTTGATCCAATCTGACTTTTTAGATATATTAGATTGAGATTTTAATGCTCAGATTTAATTCAAATCTTAAATCAAGCAATTGAACTTAATTCAGATTGTGTTTTGATTGATGGTTTGGGATAATTTTACCTGAAGTTTTAAGCGATATTTTAAATGTTTTAAATTAAATTTATATTTTTTAATCTGTGAGATGAAATTTAAATGGTTCAATTTAGTTTACCTAAAATGTATCATTTTTATAGTTTTATTTCTTTATTCTCTTGTTAACTCGGTCTTTATTTTCATTTTTCTTATTTCTTTTTATGCGAAACATTGAAAGTTGAGAGTCTTAGGCATATAAAATAACACATTAAATAACATTTAAAAGAAAATCTAAATTAATCCGAACAAGACCCACCCTAAAACAAACCCAACCCAGAATGAACCCAATGGAGTGTACTCGGGTTTGAGGGTCGGTTTGAGTTTTGTTTTCTCCAATTCCGAGTTAGGATATGATTGATCTCCAACCCAACCTAACATGTTCGAGTATTACCCCCAATTATTCATCAAGAAAGAATCCTCATTTGTGGTTAAAGTGAGTTAGATTTAAATAAATCTTAATCAGTAATGGAACTAACGACCCAAAAATAAATATATAAACAATGATTGCATTTTAAAAAGAAAACACTGATTAACTTGCTTTTGTAGAGGACGAGTGGGACAGGCAATTTCGAAATTTTGAACGAGAATATTCGGATCCAAAATGATTCACGCGAACCGGCTTGCGTATATTCGGATTTCGTACTGAACACTTTTTAGAATATTCGTACTGAACACTTTCGAAATTCTTTTATTATTATTTTTTTTTGGGAAAACTTCACATAATTCCTCCCTAGAATCCATATAACCCTTTCAGTTCATATAACCTCTTAAAAACACCTATATAAATCTAAATAACCCTTTAAATTAAACTTTCGTAGATAGATAATGAATATTATTTAAATATTCTATTTGGTTAGCTCTGATTGAAAAAACACAGTATACCAAATCTTCTACAATGTGTTAAAAATATAAAAAATCTTCTATAAATGATAATTTTACCTCTCTGAATAGATTATAAAACTTTGTTCAGAGAGATAAAATCGTCATTTATAAATAATTTTTTTACATTTTTAACACATTGTAAGAGTTTTTTTGATATATTGTATTTTCATCTAGGATTAATCAAACAAAATATTCCTCATATGTTAATGAAAATTTAACTTAGGGGGTATTTGCATTTACATATGTGTTCTTAGGAGGTTATATGGACTTCAAGAAAATTCGGGGGATTATATAGATTTTGGAAAGTTTACAAGGGGTTATATGGATTTTTCCTTTTTTTTTTTTATTGCATGCCAATTTTTTAATGGGAAACGAGAGAGAGAGAGAGAGAGAGAGTAAATCACTGTTGCGTTGGTTAGTTAAATGAAATGTCAATATAGAGATTGATTAATAATTGTTTGCCAAGTATTATAAATGTTAAATCGATTTAAATTTTCAGTAAAATTTTCAAATAACTCACTTTTGTAGTTTACTAGTTGATCACGCATTGTCGGTTGTCTTATTCTGGTTTAAAGGTCAGGTCAGCTCATGGAATTCCAAAATGGTTTTGGGTAGAATTCCAATTCCACCCAACTAGTTTAACCCGCACGCGTTAGTTTATACTTCATTCTCATTCTCTTTCAATGGAAACACCTGAAAATATATGTTTTAAATATTTCATTATTGTATTTATTTCTAAATGTTTAAGACAAAATTTAGTTATTTCAGGTCCCGTTTGAATATGTCATATGTGTTTGGGTAGATTCTGCATTAAAAAAATTAAAAAAATTTAAATATAGATCCAAACACATTTTCAATATTTAATTTTTTAAACCATCATCTTCTCTTTCTAGATAAAAAAATCTTGTGATTAAAAAGCTAATAAACAATGTTTTTCAAAAGCTGAGTTTGAAACACAAGATTTTAAAAATATCAGAATTTCAATGGCACATCTAAACGTAGAGGAAGAGAAAATTCTTCTTTTGAATTAGAGTTATCAAAGTCCAACATAGGGTCCGTTTGATTGCGCGATTGTGCTGCGATTGCGATTATAGAAAGCTGCGTTTACAATCGTGCAACTAAACAGTTTTACTGTAGTAACTTCCTGCACACAGATTTTAGACAAATAGTGACCAAAAGCTGCGATTTCAAAAAGCTGAGAAAGTGAGCTTCCTGCGAAATCAGTTTTGCAATCACAGATTCCTGCAGAATCAGTTTTACAATCGTGCAACCAAACGCACCCTTTGTATGAGAATTCTAATTCAATTCTGATACTCATGTGGATTGATGAATTTAGGTCTCCTTAAGTGATGTACATACCTAATTAATTTCTTTTATATTTATTAAAAATGAGTCAATTCAGTTCAAAATGAAAGTTGTATATATTTTTCATTAAAGCATAGATAATGTTTAATATTTTTAAAACCTTAACATTATCCGAATCATAAAAGCAAGAATTACAAAACTGGGGAAAAAAGTGTATTTTTTTTATTTTGGCGACGAAACTAAAAATGGGGTCATCGTTGCTTTAAACAACAAAATCGGTTGTTCAATCTAATCCTTGAAGAACAATGTTTATTTTATTTTTGGTGCGCCTGATTCAATCAAACATGACTTGAAACTCCAGATCTCACACGGCCTCTCTCGATTTCAAATTCTTGTTTTCGTTTCAGGCCGATCATGTCGAGAGCGTCTGGCCTCCGGAGCTCTCTCTTTCGGTTTCTATGCATATCTTCCGTGATTGCTTGTTCGGTCACCGATGCCAAAGCAGGGATCACGAGCTCCTTCGTTCGTTCCGAATGGCCGTCCACCGATATCCCTCTCGACGATGAGGCTTTCATTGTTCCCGAGGATCCCAATGCTCCACAACAAGTATGCACTTTGGATTTTGCGGTTCTCTTGTGTTGCAAATTGTTGTTGTTATTTCGTGGATTTGAAATGAATATCATGGACATGTGAAGAAAGGAAGTTGATTTTTTGCATTGCTTGTCAAATTTTATAGTTTGTATTTTGGAAATCTTGATCGTTCTGTGTTGATCTATGTGATTAGAAGCATAATAAAAAAGTTCGTGTATGTCAAATATTTGGGTGGTTTTTATTTTCAGTACTACAATTGTACATTTGTAAATCATACGGGATAAGTACGGTAAAACGATGGAGATAATTAAACTGTCTTTTGGATGTATTTTGATTTCTGATAGAGACACACAACAAAAAAATTTATGTTTGGCATGAAGGTGATGACAATTAGGGTTACTTTTTTAAATTAGAAGAAATGTGGGAACCATCCAAACTAAATGGAGACATGGATTATGAAAGTACTAAATTTCCAGTTTGACGAGCGGAAGTATGTTCAACCAACAAACATGGGAGATATCCAATCACTGAACTTGTCCAAACATCTGGTGATGTTTTGAGTATCATGTGACTATGAATAGAAGAAATTCAGAAAATTGGGTTCAAATTTAAGATTTCTCAAGATATCATAATGGTGGATGTTATTATACTGGATATCCATCTGCAGTGTGCTCGTTGGGTGTTAAACCAGACAGTTATTGCTTGTTACTGATTATGTCATTTAAATAATTGGGTCAGCCACGAAAATCCAGCCACAAGTATGAACACTGTTTTATGCGTATATAAAACTTTGTACACAAACCACGTGTATGAACAGTTTGTCCAGTGTATGCTCACCAGGCAAATTTACAATTTGTCTAGCGCACGTTCAAGGAGAGATTATGTTTGTATGTTGCAGAACTTTGTATGTAGCTGTTGCTGGATTTGAGGATAGATATTATGTTTGTATGTTGCAGAACTTTGTATGTAGCTGTTGCTGGATTTGAGGATAGATATCTGTGATTGGCTTTAGCAGCAGTCATCGTTGGTCTTGGAAGCTGATGACCATGATCCATGATATTTGTTGATCAAGGCCCACTTTTTTTTTTTTCATGTAAAATTACTTTGCATCTTGAGTGTAACCTTTCCAGAAATCAGGTGATCTTTTAGAATTTTGCATTTGGCTATTGGCTTAAGGGGTTCTTATGGGTTGGAATTCTTACATTTGGTGTGAATATATGTATCATCAATATTAACACATGAGGTTTTTGAATGACACTAGTACATATTGTGTATGCGTGATACTGCTTAAGAAGGAACAGAGGGTTTCTACAGGTACCAGCTGATAACTGGACTATATCTGACGCTACCCATTAGTCATATCTATCCTCCATAAGCTGAAGTTATTGCTCCTTTGTACTGGAAGTCTGGAACCTAAAGACTAGGTGTTTATGCCAATGACTTGGTGTTAAAAGTCTATTCGTCATCATTGGCATCATCAGCATTATTGGGTGATCAGGCAAAATATGAGGAACATATCTCAGAGAACTGAAATTTGAGGTTCAGACATATGGGTTCCATCCAGCCACTCATTCTCGTCAATAAAATTTTTTTAGAAAGAAATCTCTTCACATCCTTCATAATATCTCCAACCAAGTCATTCAGGTCCTCTTTTAGAAACTTCCCAAACATGTATCTTCTTTCCCTAGTTGTTAAGGATTCATAGGATTTACTCTGAAAAATTTGGTACTCGCACTGTAAATTTATTCCTTTCCATATCTTTCCTCTGTTTAATAATCCTTATAATGCTTGATTTAATGTAGGTCCATATTACACAAGGTGACTATGATGGAAGGGCAGTAATTATCTCATGGGTGACGAAGGCAGATCCTGGCCGTAGTGTCGTATTCTATGGCCTGTCGGAGCACAAATATGATCATCATGCCCTAGGTTATGTTAAAAACTACACATTCTACAACTACAAATCTGGTTATATTCATCACTGCCTTGTGGATGGACTAGAGGTACTTCACTAATTGTTATTGTAGAATGTTTTTTTTTTTTAATATTTTGTTACTTAGTTGTCATTTGTTTAAATTTCTTAAGAAACTGAACCTTCTTGAATATTTTTAGGACCATCAAGTATTTCCTCATACTGAAAATCTTTTTTGATCTAAATCCTCTTTAATTCTTGATCGGTATATGTTCTCTTATTGGTTCTGTGTTTTCTGCATGGAATGACCTTGATGAAAAATGTTTCCAGAGTATACTTGATGAGTGATCAATGAAGGATCAGGACATCAAAAGCTCACTTCACTTCGTTCGCCAAAGGGAAGACGACGATTGAAAAACGAAAATGCTCCATATATGCTGGAAAGTCCATAAACCGATTTCCCTTCGATAAGCTGGTCGACAAAAATGAAACTTTCTGATTTCCCGTGAAAAATAGACTAAAGAAAGCCACTTTGAAAAACCATACACATTAAAAAAACAGAGAAATTGACTACTTTTGCTGCTTAGAGTTTGAAAGAGGATTCCCTTTTCTTCCCTCTCTCTCGGGAGAGCCAACAACCTCCCTTGGTCGCCTCTTTAGGTCCCGGATTTTGAGTGATGGTTGGGATCACCTCACCTTTGTTCACCTCACTCGCAAGCTCACCCTTTGGTTTTGCAGAAAAAAGAAATAAAACAACAAACCTCACTTTGATTGCCAAACTCGCAACTTTCTCTTGAACCGGGACAAAAACCTTATTTGACTTCGTATCAGACCAGATGGAAATCACAAAGTTGCATTTTCTATAGGTGACAAAGTTCACATTTTTTGTCATTGTCGAGTCTGATCTCTTAGGGAAATTGATAGGCTGACAAAACACTGGGATTTTTAGGCATGCTTTGTAACCAAGACGAGGTGCGGAGCATCTTGAGTGAGGTGAGCGAAGTGACGTTCCAAGACTGATTGTTGTAGCAGAGCCAGTGCGGGGTCGACCATAGGGTAAGGGTTAAAGGTTTCCTTCTCATGGCTAATAATCGTAGACATTTAAATGAATGCCAGTGATTTAGTCGTTCTCTTAATCCTATTTAATTATCTCTGTACATCACGATGTTCGACTCTTCAATGATAAAAGACAAAGAGAGGAGTTGTGGTGTGGAACATACGTTGTAGCTAAAGAGTACATATTATCTTAGGCGACCAGAGGCGTAAGGTCGATCGGAGTGAGTTCGCCTTGGGGAGCGGAGTTTATAGCTAAAAGAAAAGAGCTATGAGTTTAAATAGAGTGTAGTGTAACAAACAAGCTGTTTCATACAAACATAGAGTGTCTATGCAGCTCCCAATCCTAGACGTCGACTGCCTTTGTCTACCTGTCATTCCTTTAACCAGCCATCGATGGCAGAAGGTAGATCTTGGATGTCCAATAAAATATAAAAAATACCCTTTTCAACAAAGAGTCAAAATTCTTTCTCACATGTGTGTGCATAATTTGCAATGCTCCCAGTGGCGTCCTCTCCTTCCCATATGCATGTGCATGTCAGTTATTTTAAATGAAAAGGACTGACAAGTAAACTAGTAAAAAAAAGTATGATGTGAAGTTGTGCTGTTTTATTATTGGCACTTGTGAGATTTTTATAGTGATTAATGTAAGATGTGTTTGTGTTTGATGAGGATTGCTTCTTGATTTTTGAATAGAGATGGAAAATGATCAGGACTTAAAAAATTGTTACATTTGTTATTTGAGTTGGTCACAACTCCACAAGAATGGATTGCATATAGAAGCTATCTATCAAAGATCTTGTGAGGATATAACTGGTACAAATTAAAGAGATAAAATGGTCTATTAATATTAATTCATTATTCCTTTTTTAAAAAATATTAATTCGTTATGAATATCTTGTATCTGTACTGTGAAATAATGGAGTGGGAGGGTTTCATGGCTGTAAAATATTGAGAGGATTATTGGAATGCATTTTGATTACTTTCTTTTGATCATAATCCATTCAATATATCGAAGAACAACTTTACACTCTTATTAAGTGAACAAATGGTTTATTAATGTTCAAAATTTATGCCACCTGTTGCAAATTGAAAGCATTTATGAATATGGCAAGAAGCACATCTCAATCTCTCCATCTCCATTCACATGCATCAGTCATGTCTCTACCAGTACTATTATTTTTGTTTGGTTCTTATATTTGAGGATCCGGGGTCATTGCTTGGAGGATTAGCAGAGTACCGGGGTGAACAAGGAACCCTCAAAGTCCTGAGAGCGGCCACTTTGCTAAAAAAAGAAAAAGAAATGAAAAACCAAAGTTAAAATCATATCCGATCTCTCCCCTCGCAACACTCTGCGAAATGCTGTGCCCCTCTGCGTGATGGGTTATGGTCTTGTATTTGAGAATCCACTGTTAATATGCTTTTCGGTAGCATATGATTCTGATAGATGAAAGTCTGACCAATCCAGGCTGTACTAGTGTTGACCTTTTTATGTGTAAAAGATTGATTATCAGATGTGAAATGGAATTATGTCTGTGTTTGGACAATCACCTGGCTTATAGCACTTCAAAAACTTGACTTACTGCAGTAATTTTCTTGTATGTAGGATGACACCAAGTACTACTACAAGATTGGAACTGGGGATTCTCGTGAATTTTGGTTTGAAACACCACCAGAGATTGATCCTGATGCTCCTTACACTTTTGGTATAATAGGTGAGTGACCTTTGGGATTGCCAATAATTCTCCTAATATCTTGTCATTGTTCTGCAGGAATGCTGGGAAAGAATATTAGCTATGATTTTCTCTGCATTTGTTGTCCTAGGAGTGATTCTCCATTTGCTTGACTTCTGTTTTTATCTTCCTTTTAGTGAAAAAGTGGTATCATCCACTCCTCAAAACATCTCACACCCCTCATTTACATAGTATTTTTTAACTGCCATATTGAACATTGGTTGATGATTCCTTTTTTTATTTCATGAAATGAAACTATGAAAGGAAAGAGGGGAGGATATTTAAGTTTATACAGGAGACAGATTTTTTAAAACACTTATATGTATTAGAGCTAAAAATAATTTGCAAAAATGTCAGGATGAATGCTTTCATCAGGGATGATAAATTTGGAGAAGCTATTTATTTTTATGGCATGGCATTATGTCAGTTATAGATAACCCTTAGACTGAGTTACTGCTTTCAAATGTGAAATTTCTGGTCTTGCATATCATATAAGGAACATGCACTGATGCACCGGATATTTTGGATGATTATCATGCGTATATAGAAACAGGGTAGCGTTTTTGAAATATAGTGACTTGCAGAGTGACACTATTAATATTTTGTGCATTGTCTGTAGTGAATGAGTGTTTTGAACCAAATTAATATATGCAGGTGACTTGGGTCAAACCTACAATTCTCTTTCTACTTTGGAGCATTACATGAGAAGTGGAGGAAAAACTGTCTTATTTGTTGGGGATCTCTCTTATGCTGATAGATATGAATACGATAATGGCGTTCGATGGGATTCTTGGGGCCAATTTGTTGAGAAAAGTGCAGCATATCAACCATGGATCTGGGCTGCTGGGAATCATGAGATAGAGTACCAACCTCATCTGGTATATATTGTACCTCAAATGATTTTTTTTGTGATTTGATTAACATTTAACTTGTCCTTAATCCAATCTTTTTTTCTCAAGTACGAATTCTTTTTTTTTCTCGAGTTTGAAATGTGGCGTCATGCCAACTAGGTCAATATATATTCTTTTTATTTAGCCCTTTTCTTTTTTATGATCTTCATCTACCCTTGGAAATTAAGTGATATTTCTTTCTTTTCTCATTCAATTGCATAATATATTCTGATAACTCCAATATTTAAATCCCTGTTGTATGAGTGTTGAGCGATGATTACTTATTTTTGTATCATGTAATAATCATCTTTCCTGTGGAATTTCTGAAAGAATTTATTAGTGTAATACAGATACTAACACCGGTCATTTGCAATGTTTAGTTGTATGAAAATCCAACTTCCCCTATATCATATATAGATTTTTTCTTGTTTGTATATGTTCTTTAGTGGGTGATGCACTGATATCTTCTCTGTCTTCAAATAGGGTGAAACTCAACCTTTTAAACCTTTTCTGCATAGATACACGACACCATATTTGGCTTCGAAGAGTAGCTCTCCTCTTTGGTATGCAATTAGGCGCGCATCTGCTCATATAATTGTATTGTCCAGTTACTCTCCATTCGGTAATAGTCAACTCTTTTGTTTCATGTAATTATTTTCTCACATTTCATGCAGTACTTCTAGATGCATGCTCAATTTATCTCATGAAGCTAAGTTTATATATTTTACTTTACTCATCAATTTAAGCAAATTTGTTCCTCACTTCTCTATTTCTATCTCTATCTCCATATTTATCATTTATTTTTGTTTGATATAATAAACCCAAGGGAGGTGTACTTGCATGTGTACTCACCTTGTGCAAAGTACACAACCACCTTTATGAGTCCATTCATTTGCTGATGGACATGGTGCATATTTTACCAAATCAAATCAAACATGTTGCTAGATATTTATCTTGTTATGCCCAAGTATTTAGATCATTATAAACTTTTTCTATGATGGGCCTTTTAATATAATACAGTAAAGTTTGATATGTTCAGGGTCTATCTCCCTCTATGGGACTCAAGGAGGGTCATTTTACAGCCTATTCTGTGTCTAATGGGAGGGGAAGGGGGTGGATCTTAGCATAAGGCACTGGGAAGATTTTTATGTGGGGGTGTTTTTTTGTTGTCCTTATTGTTTCTAGTCTGGTGATCCTTTTGTCTCCATTTTCCAGTATTGCTTATTTTTGCTTCTTGGAGCTATAATTTTGATTTGAATAGAATTCAGGCGATGAGCTCCCACCATTTCTAAACACGGCTATGCTTAGTACACTTTGAGACAAACTTTGCACATGTAAATGTGGTGCAATCTTCGTGTAGTAATGGGAGAGAAGCAAATGAAAATGGAGCTGGTACAGTATGAAGGAACCAAGTTCATGTATTGACCGCTATAGTTATAAGATTTGGGAATCTGAAAGATCGGAAGTATTCAAGAATTATGTTCTACTGGTGCTTTTTGACATAAAAGACTTCATCAGAGGGCAGGGGGAAGAGGAGGAACGGAAATAGAAGATTATTCTAATTTTCCAGATGAAGTGGATTCATTATTTTAAATTTCTGATAAGGGAACAAAGAATATGATGACTGATTACTCTGAGAACAAAGACAAAGCAATTTTTTAAAAAAAATAAAAACAATAGAAAAATTGTTTATTTTCTCCAATACCACATCCCATCATGAGCCACAATCCAAGGAACATGTTATTTTGTTCCCCTTCCTTTACAAAGATCATTGACAGGTTCTTTGAGGATGAGATACAGGACATGAGGATGTCCGTGAAAGGGTTCAATCTTATGTAACAACATTATATTGTCCGTGGCGTTTACCCAAAGCTTCATAGTGTCACTGGTCCTTATTGCATTGAATATGAGTTTCTGTATAGGTGTTATCCTACATCTTTTTTAGGCCTGCTCATGTGTCACTGTGTCAGGGTCTTAGTTATGATGAAATGTGAAGTATTATAGTGATGCATGATGGAGAATCTGGCATGACAAAATGAACCTGGTCCGTTTTCTTGTATATTGGCACAAAGTTTTCCAAGGGTTCTGAAATTCTGAATTCAATTTCAATTTATTTTAGAACTCATAAAGTTGCATGACAAACTTTCTCTGGTACTGCTGAACAATCTAACTCAAATATCTTTCTAAATCAACCTGATAAAGTACTTTGAAATGATGCAAAATATTAGTATGAAAGTAAACCAAAATTCTAAAACTATTTCTTCCTACAGTTATTCTACATAACTACAAGAAATTTTTTTGCCACCCATAATTTTAAAGAATGTAATAAATGCGTCACTGTGTGTATTCATCTATTAGATTAACGGTAAGTTTATCTATTCCACTACATAAAATGAGCAGAGATATATTATATTCATGAAAATTTCATTTACTTCAGAAAACCTGCATAATTGTCAAGTAAAATTTTTAGGGTACCATTGGCAATGTTGCATTTGAATATTAGACAATAATCTTTTAGCTATATTTACATTTCTAACTTCAAATTTATGATTCAACCAGTGAAATACACTCCTCAGTGGACCTGGCTTCATGGGGAACTTAAGCGAGTGGACAGAGAGAAGACACCTTGGCTTATTGTACTCATGCATGTGCCTCTGTACAACAGTAATGAAGCCCACTACATGGAGGGTGAAAGTATGCGTGTTGTTTTTGAGAGCTGGTTTGTTCATTATAAAGTTGATCTGGTCTTCGCGGGCCATGTGCATGCATATGAAAGATCGGTATGATCCTGCATATACAATTTTTCTGGTGATATCTATATATTTATTGACATCAATAAATGATTGCTATCATATAAACAACAAAAAAAATTGTTGGGTGACATTGAATTTATTCTCCATATTAATCAGTAGTAAACTATAGGTTTTAAATAAAAACTTTACTAATAAAGAGTAATGTGCATTTTGACATCCTGGATGTATTCTTATTTTATCACATGTATCAGAAAAGTTTATTGGCACAATTCTGAACTTTCACACCATCATTGGGACATCTAATAGTTTCAAAGCTTACTGTATGCTTTAGATCTGACTTTAATGGTCAATTTGGAGGTCTTTTTGCATCGATTTTGGATTTCAAAAGGGGATAGGGGACTATAACTGCATTTGATCCATGATGTTGTAGACCTCACCCATTCTCTCAAAAACAGGTTGCACATATCAATCAGACGTTATTTGAGAAATTTATACTCATTTCCTTCCAAAGCCTCTTCCAGGCCTGTTGTTTAGACTTCTTTCAAAAAAGGTAGAACTATAGGAGTGACTGGTTACCTGTTTCTGTTTCCATGTCTAAACTTCACTTGTATGGATTGTTCCATAACCTACTGGCCTTCCTGTCCCTAGCTTACAAATCTTCCTGAGATAGGGAATTGTATGGAAAACAAAGGCAATGCTGAACTCTCAAAAAAGGAGAGTCCATTTCTATGGGTGCTCATGCTGGATGTTCCACTAGGTATAACCATTGATCTGACCTCTCACTGCCTTTGCTTCTGATGGACAAAGTACTTTGTTTAGTCTCTGCGAATCCATTAAGGTGGAGAGGGTGATTGAATCAGGGACTGGAGCAGTCCTCTTTAAGGTGATGATGAGGACAAAGTTGTATGCCCAAGACAAGTACAAAGAACAATAGCACAAAGTTGAGTACTTCTAACTGTATCGGATGAGAGTTCTTTCCCTAAAGCCATAACTTATGGCCCTTGACTCGTTGCTGAGTTCTAGCTCCCTTTCCTTTGGTTGCTTCATGTCGTGACTTTGATTCCACCTTGTTTCGAACAACTGAACTTCATATTCGGTCTTGACAGTGCTTTGCGAGCTGACTATGCAATGGTGTGCCCATGATCCTCCTGGATAAACCTGTGTGTATTTTGCTTATTAACTTGAGACCCTTGTTTGTATCCATATAGAAAGGGGGAAAAAATCTGTCTCTACATTATTTTATGAGCAGCTAATCGTTAATATCTCACCTATGCACCTAGGAACAACCCTTTTTTGTGACAATTTGTTTTATCTGCTTTTGCTTACTTCAGTTAATGATATCTGGTTGCTTTTTAGTATCGCATATCCAATATTAACTACAACATAACAAGTGGCGACCGTTACCCTGTTCCTGACAAGTCAGCGCCTGTCTATATAACTGTTGGTGATGGAGGAAATCAGGAAGGCCTCGCTGGGAGGTACGTGAAATGGTTTTTGAAGAACCAGATCATTTTTTTTATTATGCTGATTACTTATAACTTGGGGTGCCTTTGGAAATGGTTTGGAAAGCTTTTGAAGATTTTGCTTTTGCAATAATCATTCTAAAATCAAATTCCTTTCCAAACACCCCCAACAGTCCTAAAATTTGACAAAAGTGAAAAGCAGCTTTTAGTTGAGAAAAACATGCTTCTTGGAAAACTGTTTTCAAGAGCTGCTTTAAGTGAAAAGCCTTTTTTTTTTTTTTTTTTTCAAACTCGTTTCCAAATGTGTCCATAATATTTTTTGGCTCATTTCTATGCTCATCGATTGCCAACAATGGACAGATTTACAAACCTGCAACCGGATTATTCGGCATTCAGAGAAGCCAGTTATGGTCATTCCACACTGGAACTGAAGAACAGGACTCACGCTTTCTACCGTTGGAATCGAAATGATGATGGAAAGCAGGTGCCAACGGATTCTGTCCAGTTCCACAATCAATATTGGTAATTATCATCTTTTAAATCCATTTTAATCCTTAAATTAATGTAGATAGACATTGGAACTCCTAGTATATTGACAATATCATGTCCCATTTTGCAGGGCAAGCAATCTCAAGAGGAGGAAACATCGTCATCTCAGGATGTCTAGCCACATTGCTTCATGTTGATCGAAAAGTTTAATCCCATTCATACAAGGAGTCCTTGTTTATATACGTTGGCGGCCTGATGAAGGATGAAAAATTTGCTTAGACCTCTATTATATTCATTATTTGTGAGATATATGAGTGCAAATGTCTAATAAAGGTTTATTAGTTATTTAGGGTTGCATTTTGTTTTTTTGATGCCACTGAATGTTCTCTTGTCCAGAAACAGCCTAAAAGCTAAAGACATTGAATTGTTTCGAGGCATCTATCTAGGTTTTGATTTCATAGACCAGGTGATGCTTTTTATAAGTTCAAGTTATGTAACTTTTTTTTATTATTATTTACAACAAAATAACCCAACCCTACCAAGAAGTTCCAACAAGTTTTGTCAATGCGTCCAATCCTTAACTTCATTCATAGCCCTTTTCCATCTTTCCTTTTTTTTGAAAAAAAAATACACTCAAAGATTTGAAGTACGGATTATTATAAAAAAGTGAAACACATATTAAGATGCACTAGTATATTTTCTTTAAAAAAATAATAATAATTTTACATACTGTGATAGTATAGTGCATTTTGTATTGCAATAAGGCACTGTTATACTCAGTTTTTTTCGTATTGCAATAAGGCACTGTTATACTCAGTTTTTTTTTTACAAGCCCAAATACAATCCTATTTGTCTAATTAGAAATCTAGTGAAACATATAACTTGTTAAATATTTTCTTACATTTACTAAAAATAGATTTATTCATCTCGAAATAGAGCAGTATACCTTTTTTTATTAAAGCATATATCCCATTGTATGAGGTTTACCATTTTTAAAAAAATGAAAACATATATGATTTGAGTTTTGTTTTGTAAAAGTAACCAAGTCTAACATAACATTTTCTATTATACTATCATAGCGTATAGACAGTAGGGGGATTGCAATTGCAAAACAGATTGAATATGATACATCCTTTCAGCATTACTTATAATCAATCCCCATTTGTTTAAAAATAACTTTGTCGACAAACATCACAAGAAATCAACATGTACCTAATATTTATGGTGTATTTGTGTACAATCTTGCACGAAAAAAAATAAAAAATAGAGAGAGAATATAGGTCAAATAAAAACTAACGAAAAATAAATTTTTTTTTTTTTGACCAACAACCGTCCCTAACATTGATCATACATGTTTTTACATATATATATACCCTATTTGAGATTTCATACACCATTTTAGTATTGGATAGTATTAGATGATGTGATTATGTGTGCTTGGTGCTTTGTCTGAGTCATGAGCTTAAACAAGCAATTTCTAGGTTGCCTAACCCAAATGCAATAACCTTAGGAAGTTTGAACCATTGCACCACTAATTATACATGTTAATTATACATGTTTTCTTTACCAATTCACCAAAGCATGAACATCCATAATTTTTGAATCTTGAGACTCAAAACAAGTGCACCAATTCACCAAACCACTAATTATACATGGTTTAGGAGGTGCTGAATGTTCAATAGTTAAAAATCAAGCCCATCTCAGGTGAGATGTGTTTTTCATCCTTCCACCACAATAAAAATTTGAAACATGTTGGGGTCTGGTATAGTTCACCAAACTGGAGTTCACCAAACAGGCTAGCTTCACATAATAACCTTTTTTTTTCTTCATAATCCATGGTGAACCAAATCAAACCAATACATAATCTGCCACTCAAATTTCATTGGGGCTGATAACCACACACCATTCACAACCCAACATCTGAACCTCAACCGGTACAATCAGTCATTCCTGCATTCCAAATCTAAGTATATGATTTCTCTAATTGAGTATTACCAAGTTAGGGGAGTACAAACTCCTGGAGGAAAAAGCAAGAAGGTATGCATTCAAATCATTATAGTAAATACTTTCATTCTTTGTGAATGTACCTTAAAAAAATCAAATCATGTTGTATTTACAAAAGTGAGAGCAAGAATGACATTTTCTAACATTTTCCTAAGAACAACCAATCTCTTCAATGATTTATAGGGCCCGAATGCAACATTCGTGTATCACGATATATATTTGGGGACCCATTGTTTTCTCAAATTTTTACGACAGCTCAAAAATGAGCCATCACCAAATAGTCAATTGCCCCTTTTTTTCACAAATCCCTTTCCAATATCCCAAAAATTTCAATATTTACAACTATATCGAGCAGTACATTTAAAAACATAATTCAGAATACACCAATCCTACATGTACCTTAATCAATAGAAAGAGAAAAAAACTAGGTGTAAATGACTCCAAACCAGGCATATAAAGAAACGACAGTAAGCCACAAAAAGGAAAACGATGGACACATTGTACAGAAAACTGAAGGGGGTCAAAACCAAAAGGAAGCTAACCTGTTGTCATGGGACTGGCTTTTGAAAAAGTCTTTAGTATTTTATTCTCTTCTGAGACTGAATCCGTATTCTTTTCTGATTTCCCACAATCGTGCCCCGACTTCTTGCATCACTGGCCTGTCAGAGCGCGTTGGGGCAGCACACTGAAAGGCCAGATCCAACAATCTCGACAGCACCTTCGTGTCAACAGCTTCCTCTAGCCGAGGATCCAAGATATCACCCACATTGCCATTGTTGAATGTTTTGAATGCCTGTGATATCATATGAATTCTGAATTAAAATTAAACAGATATGGTGCATAAAACCACGAGATTTACTCTGTGTAGGATAAAGGAAAATGAAAGAATGATAAAAATATTTCATTTGACCACTCAAAAATTGGTGTTTGTGCCAAACAAACGAACAGAAAATTTTTCCTTCATTTTCCTTTCTCTTTTGCCTTATTAGAAGATGGGTAATTTTTCCCCCTCCCGTTAAGGGTGAATGTGAGGAAAGTGACAGAATCATTTTTTTTGCTACTTTCCATCACATGCACAAGCAATGGAAAAAAGGGTCAAAGAGTATAGTTTCTTTTCTATCCAAAATTATGTCCAAATACACCCTTTAGTGGGAAATGAGTGACTAATTTAGTTGTTGAAGCAAGATTCTCTTAGGTGTGAAAAAAGGCAACTGAAATATGAAAAGAAGTACAAGAGAATTTTATAAGAGAAAATGAATCAATTTTAGTTTAGAAAAACAGAGGGAAATGATACAAGAGTTCTACGCATATTGACGAAAAAGGATGACTATTCTTACCCATCTAACGGCAATCCTTTCATCGGTTGGTCTCCTACATTCTACTGGGCGACGTCCAGAGACAATTTCTATGAGCAAGATACCAAACGAATGCACATCACTTTTGGGTGTGAGTTGTTGGGTCTTCAGGTATTCAGGATCAAGATACCCGGCGGTTCCCTTCACTTCGGTCGAGATATGTGTCTTATCTATATCTGTTGAACCGGTTCTTGCAAACCCAAAATCAGATACCTTTGCTCTCATGCTTTCAGTCAGTAGGATGTTTGAAGACTTCACATCTCGGTGGATAATTGTTTTTTCTGTTCAAATACAAAAAAGATCAAAAGTGAAAGTATTTCGTTTAAATATCACAGATTTTTTAATATCAACAACAAATATAAGACAGGCACATGCAAATTAAAGTTGATAAAATATAGCGGATGGCATAGATTTCAAATATAAAATTTAAGTAATATTATATCCTCCATCACCCACCACCCACCTGTCCATCATGTCAAGATAGAGAAACATAGACACGGAGAGAAGTCACCATACTTTGTATGCGCAAACCCAAACATGCATTTGAGCTCCATATATGTGAGATATGTAGACTCCCACTAATAGAAAATTAATTACTAGCCATATCAAACAAAATACCAAGAAAAAAAAACTAAGAGACAAGCACACATCATATTATGGTTCTCTCCTATCATTGATTACACCAAGAAACATCGTTAACTAAAATGATACATGTGAAGGTCCATTGACAGAACTTCCTTTGGTTCTTGGTAACAAATAAAGACTACAAAAGTAACAATTCAGTAAACGTGCTAAATAAGTGTCACATATTTGATCAAATAATGACATACAATTGCTTCATCGGAAGCTTTCTTCTTTTCCTTTTTTTTTTCTCTCTTTTTTGGGGTGGGGGGTGGAAGTAGTATGCCGCGTTTAATTCAAAAAACTTGATAAACTCCATAGCCAAAGGCAGAACAAAGAGGGAAAACCAGAATAAGAGAAGCAGAGGAGCCCCAAAAAGAGTTATTTAAAGGAAGTCACACATTTTAGAAGTATTATGATTATTTATGAACTAGCCCAAAAATACAAAGCCATAGTGTTCGGGCAAGACACTGCCAATATATGTTGCGATTTTGATACACATGCAATATGTATTGCTTTTGGACATGGAACGCACAATACAAAGTCTTGATCCTATCAATGATCAATGTAAATGTCATGGCAAATGACATTTTGTAATAAACTACAAACGAAAAGTGAAATGAATGTCAGTAATTAAACATTCAATTCAAAAAGGTCCCTGAACATGATGCTTACTCTAATAGACTAATGGAGGTTGGTACGATAGTAAGGGAGAGGCATAAGAAGAATTCAGTTGTAAACAAAGAATGTCATTGAATTAGACAGCCAACCTGCATATAGATGAAGATAAGTCAACGCATGGGCAACATCAATGGCTATCTGCAATCGTTGATTAAAATCTAATATGCCATGGAGACCTGGAAAACAGAGTAACATGGCCATTAATATTTCTTCACAAGTAAAATATATCCAAAAAAAAAGAAGGAACCATGTGTCATACCATCCAGATGATCCCTCAGAGTACCATTTCGAACATATTCAGTAACAATAATTCGCTCATTTCCGTTCTCGATATAACCAAGTAGCTTCACTAAATTCAGGTGTTCGATTTTGGCAAGCAATTCAATTTCATTACTAAATTCGGTTCGTAGAGCCGCAATGTTTTCCTGTCCAAACTCTGAATTAGGACTATCAAAACAAACAATATGACTTTGGAAAAATTTCAATGTGCAAAAATGCTATATTAACCAAAGGACACCATCAAGATGAATTAGAAAAGGATAATTCCTGCAAATACTCTAGAGCAGTTTAAGTGCTTGAAATTACTATTTTCAATAACCTCTCACTAAAAAATACATGCAACTGTGAACACTATGTCCACCTAAATAAATGCATTGGGCTTTTTAAACACACCTCCATTGAAGGAATGTATGCAGCACCTGACAAAGCCCTTCAAAGTTAAGAAAACAAAATAATTATTTATATCCTTTCCTTTGAAATACAAACCAGAAATTTGTCACCGAAGATTACCATAATGTAGAAGTTGTGACTGCTCACATAATTTTCTCAAAAGAACTGAGTGGTTGAAAAAGCAAAAGATGAGCTTGCTACTGAAAGCCACCCATTCTATAACTCAGCTAAGGGTACAGTGATAAGTTTGTTCAAACGAAAGCTTTTTTTTTTTAAAAAAAAGAAGATTTTCGTGGTGCAACACGAGGACGGACTTCCCAGGAGGTCCACCCACTCATCCAAACATGTTTGATTTCAGAGTTTTGATGGGATCCGATGCATTAGTGTTGGTAGATCACACACTTTATAAAGTTTTTTTTAATATAAAAACTTTAAAGTTTTTCTAGAGAAGAAAAGGATTTGGGGGTCGAAACGAAAGAAGTCACAATTTCATTGCCAATTGTATAAACTGGCTAGAGAAGACTTTCAGTCATCATCCTGATTTCCTTGAGCTCAGGAATGTTGATGGCTTGATGCTAAAATATAACTAGTTTAATGCAATAATTTAATATTGTATTGGACTTGATTAAAGTGTATTTAAGGATCTTTATCACTTTGAGGTAACATGATGAAAAAGAGTTACCTTTTTTGCTCGTTTAATGGCAACAATCTGGCCATCCGGCAGTTCAGCCTTATAAACAGCTCCAAATCCTCCGCTGCCTATCTTTAACGATGGTGAAAAGTTGTGTGTAGCTTTGATGACTTGATCGACATTCAGATGTATTGGATCAACTTTGTTCAGCCGTTGTGACAATGAAAATCGAGATTGACTTGGAGCAACGTAACTTGGACTTGGAAGTGCCCGATGTGGGCTTCCAGGATTTCTTTCGGAAGACCTAAAAAATCGATTTGGAGTTGGAGGAAACCAATGTGGGCTTGCTGGAGTTTTTTCAGAAGTCTTACTAACTTCAAAAGAGGAGGTCGAATGCTCTGCATCAATAAAAAAATTTATAGTTAGAAAAATAATGATTTGTCAAGTATGAGAATTAACAAGCCAATGCTATACAGACATTGATGACCACCATAAAAAGCCACCTTAGACATCATAGTTTTATATTCCAATTTAAAAATGCTAAAAGTAGAGAATAAAGAGATTTTTTTTTTTGTTTTTTGAATAAAAGGGTTGGAGCATTCATATTAGATCACATGATGTTCCCCAAACAAGGCGGAGATGAGGGATCTCTAAAAAAGAAAAAAAACAATGAGGAAAAACAAAAACAAAAGAAAAACAAGCTCCAATATTCAAGAGAAATTGCTGTCCCTTAACCCCCATGAAGAAAAAATCTACACATCTATCCACTTTTTCCTCACAAGGCTCAAACAACTATAGTTTTAACATGATGTTTTTTTTCTGAATTTCGAGTCAGATCTTGTTTCACTTTAGATTTTTTCCTAGCTCATGTGTGCAAATTATACCTCATATCTCCTCTGACAAGGGATAACCTGATTATATTCCAATCAACAGGCCCTTAAAAGTCAAGTCATCCTTGCAATTTCTATTGGAATGAGGAGGGAAAAAACAGATATGGTATGGCTACTGTTATTGATATTCTGAAACAGTATAGAACTTACCTAAAGTGAACAGGTCAGGTCATGTCAAGGGGCATTTTTACTAACTGGTGTTTGTTTGAAGATGGATCCAAAAAGTCCAACCGGCCTTTGTGAATCAGAATCCTTAGTCTGATTTCTTCCTGATTTTGTATCATTGATGTATTAGTATGCACAAGTACAATGTTTACCATCAGCTGTACTTTCAAAGAAAATATACCTTTCCTTTGGTTAAAAAAATAACCTCTTTCAGGGGTCGAATTTAAGGCTCTTAATGTGAGTTTTATCATTATTTCCTTTAATGATTTAAAGCGGTGAAGGAACAACATGACCACTAATGAGAAAAGAAAAATGTCTTACATCTGCTAATTGTCCTTCACATGCAACAACAGACCAATGCAATTATTCTCGAGAGGAAAAAAATAAAAATAAAAACAGAATCAATGCAATAATAGTAGCACAGGATGACAATAGAATTCTCGCATATTCAGCACAGTGTTCTAATCAGCTTACTTGAACTCGACACATTCGGAAGGACAGCACGGTCTTCTTCTTCCTCCCTTGCCTTCGCACGAAAGCACGGGCAGATCACAAAACAACACAGAAGGAGCATCGACGGAATCGAAATGGCCATATTCACCGGCAAAACAGGAAAGGTGCGGTCAAGCTTTTCGTCTCCCTCACCACCCACGGACGCATTTGCCGTCAACTCCGATAAAAACCTCCTCCCCATCATCCGATGCCACTCCACTACCCAACATCCATAGAAGGAAAATGTTAGGTACAGTCATTCCAGCAATTAATTTTGCAATATCGATATGTTTTAGATTTATTTAAAGGTTTATGCTTGTTTAAGGCTGCATTTGGATCTGCATTTGAGTGGATTCAGCAGTGAAAAAGCCAACCGCGGTTCCAAACGTGTTTTCACTTCTACATCCCAGACCCAATTTCAAGCGTTTTCTATGTGAATTTTCCGGCGTTTCAAAAGCAGACGGATTCTCATAATTAAGACGGTTCAACCACACATCCAAACAGTGTCTAAGTGAAACGCATACCCTCACAAAAAAAAATGAATATACGCTCGAATGCATACCACTTTTGCATTTTTCCTAATCTGAGTGTATTCTTAGATATAACATATACTAGAGGTTAGCACTTAGCACTGATCATGATCAACTCCATAAACGCCTAAAACAAAAATCAGACAAAGACAAACCAAGGAACATCGTTTGCACACAATCAACACCGCAACGCGTCGACGGGGGCCGATAAATACCTGAGACCGGACGGCGCCCGTCATCGCAGGAGATCTCCCTGCCGATCAACCTCTTCGCCGGCACTCGGAGCTCCGAATCGCAGGAGAAGAAGCACCCGTTCTCGAAATCAAGGCCCAGGACATCGCACAAGGAGTCCGGATGAGGGATCGCCCGGAGAAACTCCGGGTGGGAGACGATGATCGGGCAATCCTCAAAGACGAGACCGAGTGGGGTTCGCACCGAGAGGGACAGACGATTAGGGGAGAAGATGAGCAACAACGAGAACAACAAGAAGGGGGAAGTCATGCCTTCTTCAAGAGAACATCGGATCATTGAACGGTAACCCTAATAAATTAACCTCTTCAGCTCATCATCTCACTCGCTCACTCACTCGCTCTCTCTCTCTATGTATACACAGAGGAGGAGAGAAGGAACCCGGAAACCGGTGGCTGAACGGAGTGGACCAAAGGTAGAAGTCAACATATATGCGTAATAAAATGAAGGGAAAAAATCCATGCAACCCCCTGATATCTGACTGAAATCCTTATAACCCCCTGATTTTTCTTAAAATCCATATAACTCCCTGCAAAACATCTAGTAAATCTAAATAACCCCATGAATAAACTTTTTGTTAATAGATAATGAATATTTTACACATATTTCGTTAAGTTAACCATGACTGAAAACACGATATACCAAAAAAACACTACAACGGATTAAAAAAGCAAAAAATCATATGAAAATGATGAATTTACCCTCTTTGTAAATATTATAAAACTCTATCAAGAAAAGTAAAATTTATAAAAGATATTTCCTATTTTTAACACATTGCAGGTTTTTTTTGGTATACTATATTTTCTACCAGGGTTAATCAAACATAATATTCACAAAATATTCATCATCTGTAAACGTAAATTTTTTTCAAGGGGTTATTTGGATTTACTAGGTGTTTTAAGGAGGTTATATGGATTTTATGGATTTCAATCAGTTTACATGGGGTTATATGAATTTTTTCCTAATATGAAACAATAGAAAAAGGGTGTTATTACACTCATGTTTTTTATTGTTCAAAGTACAATAATACTATGCACCTCAGAGAGGGTTAGATCCAAGGCGATCATGACTATCATCTTATCACTCTGACACACAAAATTTAATTGAATCATAAAAAATGAAACATTAAAATTTAATTGATCATGATTTTAATTTTTAAATATGTTAGTGATAATGACTCAATTTGATATGCCCATACCGTTAACATCTTAAAACTAGAGTATGATTAACTTTATCAAAATGGTTAAATTATATTTTAATACTCGTCATTTCACCCACACCTAAAAAAAAAATGCATATAACCCCCTTAGTTTGCAAATATCGATTTATCTACCAGTGCTGTAAATCCGTTTATCTAAATAATCTCATGGGATTTAAGAAAAATTAAATACTATTCCCCTAAATAACCAAAATGACCTCCATCACGATAAATACCCCTGCGTTTCTTTTTAATTGTGTTAAGAATAAATTATTCTATATTGTTAGGTTAACCACACACAAGTTTTAACTGGGTAACGAAAAGGGGTTATCAATTAAATATGTAATTTCAAGGGGTTATATAAATATTAAAAAAAATAAGGGGTCGATATGTATATTTACAAAATTTTAGGGGTCATATGAATATATATTTTCAGAATTACATTAAGTAATAAATTTTCTTATTAAATTTACGGCAATTTATCTGAGGGATTTTTTTATTAACCGGAAAAACTTTTAAGGGATTATATAAATTTTCAAAAAAAACAGGGAGATATATGAAAATTTTGGGGGGTGGGGGTGGTATATGCATTTTTACCTATTTGTAAAAAAGACAACAAAACTGTGAGTGAAAGAGTGAATTAGAGATCACGCGTACTAATAAACCTCAGCATTTTTTTTTCTTTGAAACAATACTCAGGAACTATTAGCATTAGATAACGTTGGAGAGCCTCAGATGCAATGACACATATAGGCATCACATCACATGTTTTACATTTTTAAAAATTATAAATCTCGTCTAAAAATGAGTTGTATATTTTAATTAAAAATATAAATCATTTAATTTTAAATTAAATAGATCTATTTTTAATAAATGTAAAAAATTAAGGAGGTAAATATATTCTATCTAAATAGGTATATATCACTCTGGATGGTAAATCATTTGCTAAAACCTTCATGAATCACATTTTTCTTCATATAATCTCCACATTTTAGTGATGGTAGAGCATTTCCAAAAGCCCCAGCACTACATTTTTATATTTAAAACATTATTACAATAAAATGATTTATGATCAACAATAAGATGACTCATACGTTAAAATTTTTAACACTGACATGGACAGGGGCAGACGTACGAGTTGGCTGGGAGCCCGGCCCAGATTTTGTATTTTTTTTTTTATATACTTAATGATACATGTTATAATATTTATATTTTATATTATATAAATTACATTTTATACGTAAAATATATTCTTAACGAACTAGATATCAACCTACCAAATTAATAATAAATCAAATAGTAGCCTAACAAATTGGATCTCATCCTAACAAACCAAATCGAACTCCGACTCGTTGGGAAACGGGTTTAAGCAGCTTTTGAGTTTACAGAAAAGCTGCTTTTCCCAAACCCGTTCCACAAAAAAAAAATGGGGCCGAAAGCTGTATACATATTTTTGTGAAAAAGTACTCAAAACCTGAGTTTTTTTAAAAACTGTGGATAGACAGCTTCTTGCAAAATCAAATTTAAACCCATCTTTTGTCTAAAATCAGTTTTGCAATCGTACAACCAAACGCAGCCTTCAATCTTATTATAATTTTAACGATTCTAAATTTTAAAATTCAAATATTATCTTAAGAATTAATGTCAATTGAACAATAAAGAAAATTTATATCCATAAAATAACTCTTCTTATTTTTCTAGCAACTCTTCATATTTTTCTAGCAATTCTTACAAAATCAAAGTACTCAACTTTAATTACATTTCTTTTTTTTTTCTTTTCTTCACATGCAGATGTCTTTTAAATATCACATTATTAAGTATATAAATAATTACATCAAATATAAAAAAAAGAAACTTCCATATTAATATTTAATATAGGTTATCAAATATAAGAATAAAAAAAATTATATATAAATATTTAAATTTAATATAGGCTATATATAGCCCACCCAAAATATTGTCCTGGATCTGCCCCTGGACATAGACAACAACACACAAACTGTCTTAACAAATCATTACCAACCCTTCCAAATTTGATATGTTATTTCTTGTTGGATCGTCCTTAGAAACTCAAGAAGAAGCTTTTTTTCACAAATCTAATAAAATCATTTTGTGTGTCTGTTATTTAATTTGCTTTTCTCTAGTTAGATTAAGATTTTTTCATTTATTGCTTAATTTACAAACAAGATTATTTTTTGGGTTGTGTTATTATTCACATTTTATTTTTCTCATTTTTTTTCTTATATTCAATTATTTTATTTATTTATAATTTTATTTTTTTATTATATTTTCTTTGTTATTATTTTATTGAGATTGATTTATGACAAAATCAATAGTGTAGGAATATGTGAAGGTTAATTTAAAAGGTTATTTTTTAAAAAAATGTGAATAAAAAGGTCTAATTTTAAGAGTCTGCTAAGAAATAGTCTAAAATGGTCGATCCATCTGGAGGTGATAACAAGAACAACCGCAAAGAGAGGTAAAACTCCAAAGTGGCGCTCTCCTAAAAAGGTAAAAAAAAAAAAAAAAAACAATTGAGGGTAATTATAAAAAATAATTGGAATAACATTTATCTTTTTTTTTTTAACAAATATAAATAAAAATAAAATTGATAAGCTTTTAATATTCTAAAATTCAAACAACTTATCCTTTAATAACCGATTGCCAAACATAACTTCGGATGTAATTTCTTTACAAGAATTTATATGTGAAATTAATTTTTTTTTTAAAACAATCTAATGTAATGACACGTTGAATAGGAAAATTCAAAACAATGCTAGAAAATATACCATTATATCTCAATGAATTAGACTCCCTGTATGCACAGTCACAGGGATGACAAGTCGACAACACTTCTCCAGTAAGAAATTTGATCACTAGTATGTCTTTCTAAGGTGTGAGCTGTGAAAGAATCATGTCAAACAAACAAACGAACTTTCAAATGTCCAGATATGATGTGAACGAACTGCAAGAGGAGAGAATGATGAACGCGATTGCTCTAAGCCCGATTCGAAGAAGACAAAACACATGGTCTATCCTCAAAACACACGGTAATGTTAGACTCAATCACATGTTTTTATTTTTTATTCTAAATAATAAATATTATCTAATGAGATAATTGTTTTGATAAAAAATGCACTCGCTTCATTTCAAGTTAAATGAACTAATTTTTAATAAATGTAAGAAAATATTTAATGTGATATATACAACATCTAACGAGATATATGTTTCACTGGATTTCTAACGTAATATCTAAAGAGTGTAAGAGCACTCTAAATTGTTTGGTCAACTAGTCACACACATTGTTTTGTCAAACAGGCTTTCATGCCCTTAAAGCCCACAATTCCTGACCAAATTTTTATGAAGCCATGATACATTGAATTTTGTTGGTCTCTAGAAATTGATATTTGACTGCTATTTTTTTTTTTTTGAAACTATTTGACTGCTAATTTTATAACTAGAATTTTTCTATCAAATTGTGAGGATGAGAAATTGACTAGCTATTATACAGCATTATTGTGGATGAGACTTTTGTGCCTAAATATTGTTAGGTACAGCATCTCATAACATTCAAACACATAGTCCATGTTATCAGCTACTAGAATCTAATGTGATAGGGGAGGGAGAGCCAAGACAAACGAACAGTGACAGGAGATAAGTGGTTAGCATGATAAGAGTAGTAGACTAGTAATTAATAAGTACACTAGAGTAATAGAAGTTATAACCAGGAAAAGAAATATATAAAGCAGCCCATTGTAGATAGCTAGAATCTCAGTCCCTATTGGAACACTCATAGCTAGAATTTAAAACACCATGTCTTCCTAAACCACTCCCCCTATAAGCCTCTCTCACTCGCGCTTCGAACTTAATCAAATGAAAGGTTAGTGTTGTTGGATATCTTCATTAATATGATCCAAATTATATTCTATATACAGTGGCGTGACCAAAGTGATTGCATACGTTTTATATGGATGCATGAATTACTTATAAATGCATTTAACCAACATTCATGCATTATAATGAGTTTGAATTAAAATGGAATGTGTAACTAGCTTGCATGCGTTTCAATTCCTTGGTGAACTGTTACATATATCATTCAATTGAGTTGATGCCTATATAAAGGACTCATGCATCCTTTGATAAAAGGTGAGTATGATCATCAACAAGATCATTTGAATCACCCATTCCATATCCCCACCTTATGAAATAAAAAAGGTGAGAGAGTACATTTGTTTTCATCTTCTTTTTATATTGATCTTGATCAAGCATTATCTGTTCCATTCCGGGCATCGACAATACAACGATTCGGTTCGAGGACTCCACTTGATCGTATCACAGGGAGTCGGCGGAATCTCACGGGTGGAGTTGTATCTCGAGAACATTGTGTCGGTGAAACTCCGTGCGTATGGAGGACATATTCGTTTCAGGGATAGCATCTCCTATGTGCCTCTTGACCAGACGATTTCAATCATTTTTCTCTTCATCTTATTATTTTTATATTATCAATAATATTATATACGAGTTCTTCACATTAATTACTCTTTGAGATACAACATTTTTCATGATTTTTGATAATTAATTCTAACAAGTGTTAGATCACAGAGAGAAAGCAACAGACAAAGTAAAAATATAAACGATCATCTTACAATGTCAAGTTCACATTGGCCTTTTTCATGAGTTTCTTCTCTGACATTCCACATGCCCTTCTTCATATCCTGTCAGTTCAAGTTTTTTCATATTCAGTGACTTACAAATATAGAGCTTTAGCCCAGGATTAACATGAAGTGATTATGTTCTAAGCATTGAATTTCATAAACAATGTAAAGTTATCTTAGATATTGGTTCCTCCGGTTCAGATTCTTCATGCATAAACTCATAACATTATAGATGGGATGATAAAAAAAAATAGATATTGCTTAAGATGTTTATATATTCAGATGGTCAGAAACCATACATGTAACAGGAAACAGTCAGTTGCCTCAGAAAGTAACACTAAAGGATTACATGCTATTTCCAAAAATTTCTTTGAAATTTTCATCATCAAATCCTGGTTCTTCGGCGATTTGATTTTTGAAGTCAATCGTGGGTCGCGAGGAATATGTTTTTGACTTATTATCTGCGGCAATTATGTAAGCTTGTTTTTTATATCTCAACTTTAGGCCTATGTATACATGTTATAGTAGACAGACAGAAAGTGAATATAAATAAGGTAATGTTATATCCCGTTTATTTTTTAGTTTTAAATTCAATTTACGTGCTAGTGTTTTGAATATTTAAAAAATAATATATACTTCAAATAAAATGATTTATTTGTGTTTGTGCATTTTGAAAACAATTTTACTCAAACCAATTGAAATGATGAGAGAACTCATGAGGTTTATATAATTTCACATCATAAATTTATTATTTATTTATAAGACTTAATGCTTTATCAATTAAGATAATTTTTATTTTGATGGGTATAACTGCGAACTTCGTTTATTAAATGAAACAAATTTAAAAATATGTCAAAATTTGATGGAGATTGTGATCCGATTTCTTGGCATCAAATAAAAATTAAGATCATTAACCAAGGACAAATTTCTTTGATCTCAAAAAATCGGATGGCAAAATCTATTAAATTTCACACACTTTTTTCATATAAATAAATTAAGCCCGCAACAATAAAAACATGAAATTCTATTAAACTAATAAGTTTTTTTTTTATCATTTCCGTTATTTCGAGCAAAACTGAATTCCCAAGATTAACATTCACGTACAAATCATCGTTAAAATAATGTATTAATTAAAACTAAATGGAATCCATCTGTAATTATATATTCGGGCTTACAAACTTAAGTGTCGTATATAATATGTTTTCAAAATGTTGGGATATTAAACATTCAACATGATTTTCAAATAATTGACTGCATGATATATTTTCTTAACCAGTGGATGATTATTTTAATCCTTCAAAACTATCTATCCATCAAAGACCTGAGTTGAAGATCTGAAATTTGCATTCGTGTAAAAGAAAATATCTTCATGCCCTTTACAATATTCTTTCTATAAAAAAAAATACAATTGAATATCAATTTAGAAAGCTTTGATACACGCATAAAATTTTAAAACGGGGAGATAAAAATGTAGAGAAAAATCCATATAACACCCCCTTCCCCCCCTAAAACTGTTTAAAATTCATACAATCCTCTGATTTTTTTTAAAGTCCATGTAACCTTTGAAATCACATATGTAAATCCAAATAACCCCTTCGATTAAATTTTCGTTTACAAATGATGATGAATATTCTGTTTAATTAACCTAATTAAAAATACAGTACACAAAAAATCCTCTACATTGTGTTTAAAATGAAAAAAATCATCTATAAATAACGATTTCACCCTCCGAATAGGGTTTTATAATCTATTCGGAGTAGTAAAACCATCGTTTATAGAGGGTCTTTTTTTCACATTTTAACACATTATATAGAGTTTTTGGTGTACACATAGTTAACCAAACTGAATATGTACATAATATTTCTTATCTATCAATGAAAATTTAATTTATTTCAAAGCCTATTTGGATTTACATAGGTGTTTTTTAGGGTTATATGGATTTTGGACAGTTTATAGGGGTTTATTTGAATTTTTTCTTATTATATAAAGTGAGGTATACATTGAATACTGGGGTGAAATTTGGTTGGTTTAACTAAACTATAATCAATTATAACAAAAAAAACTGAAGTGAACCGAAAATCCAAAACCGAATCGATTTTTGTTTGGTTAACCCAAACTAAATCAAATCGAACCGTTATAGATAAACATGTATATACCCAAAAAAAAATTCTTCATATCCATTTAGATTGGTTAGAGTTTTTTTTAAGGTTGATTTATAACTTTACATAAATATTTGAAAAGCTAAGATTGATGATATAAATTAGTATATTCATTTTTTATGAATATTAATGGTATAACAACAATATAGTTTTTAATATAAAAAAGAATAATCTAAATGAATATTATTTATGTAAAATCATGCGTTTAAATTTTATTCAGTTCGATTCGGTTAATTCAATTTTTTTGAAATAAAATCAAACTTAAATCAAAGTCGATCAGTTTATTATTTTTTTAATCCTTACTCAAACCGAACAAAAAAATTTATTAACCCAAACATGAAAAAAATCGGTTTGGATCGATTTGGATTCAGTTTGATCGATCAAAGTTGCACCCCGATTGAATACACTGTGATATACTAACTCTTTTTCTTTGAAAAATAGCATTTTAAAAATTTTCAACATAATGTTATAGTATATTATACACTGCTATTGTATATGTTTGTTAAAACTTATAAGCTAAAAATTATAGTTTTTAGTTTAAAATAAATATTTATTGTATATTTTTTTTAAACTTATTTAAGCTAAAAATAATTTTAAAAAGTCCGAATCTCTAAAATGGGTAAATGGTGTTTTTCATATTATAGCTTATGAATTGTTTAAGAAAAGAATCTTTTGGACATTAATGCCCTTAACCTTTTTTCACCAATTTTATTTTGACACTAATGACCAAAAATATATTACTGTTGTAGAGTGTAATATTTGAAAATTCTTATAGTGAATTTTAACTTTTATTATGTTATGTTAATTTACCTTTTAAATATTCATAAAAATAAGTTTATAAGTAAAACCATCTTATTTTATCAAACATAAACTAAATTAAATTTTTATATTTAAAAGGGATATTTTTGGTAATTAAATAACTTATTACTTATTTTTAACAAATATCTATTATTACTTATTTTTTTATTTTTTAACGGCTAAATCAAACATGTCTACTGAATTAATAGGTGCCTCACATATCATTTTTAAGTTCACATGTTTACTGCTAAATCAAACATCTCCATCTCCAATATAATTTCACAATAATTCTCGGAATATTATACGTTCCTCAAAAAAACAATAATCTTAATACTCAAAAAAATTCATTCACTTTATAATAATTTCTACCTCACATAATTCGTGTTCCTTTTTCATTATTTTTTTTTCACATTAAGTATTATCTTACCAAGATAAAGTTGTCTATAACAAAAAAAAATTACAAGGGATTAAAAAAATTTAACACATTTCAAGTCTACATATGAAGATTAGTGAATTTAACTTATTAGATATGGAGAACTTTAAACGTACCCTTATCTTAAAAGTTACATTCTCAGTATGTAGACTTTGCATGTTTTAAATCTTTCTGGCCACTTTTATTTTTGTTTGTTACATGCAAAATCTTAGGATGTTGAGATAATACTTTATTAGAAAATAATAATGGACAGAGAACACAAAGTCCATGAGGGTTTCTTTAAGTAGAAAAATTACTGCTTCTTTTAATAATATAAAATACTCAAAAATTTATTATGACACTATGTTGGATGTTGAACATTTAAACATATTCAAAGCAGATTATATTTATCCAAAAAAGGATCACCCAGATCTGCATATATTATATCATATTAAACTCTTTTTAATTAAAAAGAATATATATATATTCAAATATATACGTTTTTTTTTTATAAGACCCTTTGACAATGCAGTTTTTCCTCCTATATGGCCCTCCACAAAACCAGTCCCTCCCTCACCCCCTGTTTTGTATTACCATCCTACTTTTCCCTGTTTGGATATCCTACTTTTCCCATTTTACAAGGATTATATCCCTGTTTGGATATATTATTATTGGTCATGTACATTTGGTTGGTCTCTCTTTATTATTATTGTTTCACATGATCTGGTAACAGGGATCTCATTTTTTAAAATTCGCCTTGAGCCTCATTTAATTTAACTAATTTCGAGACCGGCCCAGTAGGAAGAGAATTAATCATGTGCATTAAATATATTTGCCCTTTGCCTGAACTTGATGAATTACAATCTCACCAATGAACTTAATATCTTCAATTACAATAACTTGGTATCTATATAAAAGGAGAGAAATACAGAAAAAATAGCACAAAAAGTTTAGAACATATATATAATATTTTTTTCTTGCAGTTGAGTGTTGTGGTTACATGTACATGTTTCTTCGTCTGTGGGTGTGTTTTTGTGGATAAGAGAGATTTTTTTGGGGGAGTTATGATTTATTCATATAATAAAAAAAGATTAATAAACTTGATGATAGTTACAAAATGATATATATTTGAGTATTTTTAGTGTGAATGTTATCTCCACTCTACTATAAAGCGCCACTTTCCAATAAATTTAGACTGGCATGGATAAAGTTTTTTTTTTTTTTTGGTGAAAAATGTAGACTAGTACAATGATATTGATACTGGGACAAGCTAGGCTTCCACTTTTTCAAAAATTTACTTCCACAATAATGCAATGTCTTCTGTGTTGTCATGCTTTTACACAAAGCAATATTTAAGGTGTCTGATGTACTTTTATTTATTTATTTATTTGATAAACAATAAATTTGTAATATATGTTTTTTTGGTAAGAATTTTTTGATGTGTTAATGATTTTAAAAACCATGTAAGGATGTATATTATTGATGTGTTTTAATACTATACGCACGAATTCGTGTACACTCTACCCCCGTTTGTGGTGGAAAATTAAAATTCTTTTAATCTATAAAATGAATGGTGCCATGTGTTATAAATGGAACCATTGTGTTTAATGGATATAAATTCACTTCTGGTTGCTTCATCCCCCTCTCTCATCTCTCTTTCCAAACAAAAACAACAGATAATTCAATTGAACAAAAAAAAACTTAACCCGAGCCATATCAATCTGATTTATCCATAAATAATAGATAATTAGATACAAATACGATCATCCTCGATGACTTGTTTCCGGTCCTAATCGCAATACTTAGAATAACATTTGTTATTTTATATAAATGAATCATATATTTTTAATAAATTGTATAAATTTATTTATAAAAAAAATTAAATCGATATATCTAATTACGAGGGCATGTAGTTTAAAAAATATATGAAACCATAAATAACGGTTGCGTGTAACATTGCACTTAAAAAATCTTGAATGGATGAAAAAAACAATATAGAAAGCCAACACAAAAAGAAAAAAAAGGTGGGGATGTGTTCCCCAATTTATGCTTCTACGTCCAATGGCTTTGAAAAACAGGTGGGTGCTTTTATTTGCAATTTAACACATTATTTTATAGATAATGGTACTTGTGATCTTTTTTTAACTCTAATTTCAAATTAAACATATTTTAAAAATTTTAATTATAACATAAGTCATTTAATTAAAGGTATGTTTTTATGTTCTAATGAATTGTATTGATCACTTATAAAAAAATATAATTTTTTTTTTATCAAAATATAAGTAGATACTCACTTAAGACCTGATTTATTTATCCCATATGATATTTCTATCAGTTTAATACATGTCTCAAATATATATATATTTTTTAATATACTATGATTTTTACAAGTGTACAACCCTATATCATGCACAATACAGATACACTGTCAACTCAGACACTCCATGCCTCTTTATGTCAATGAAATGATAAAAGATGAGGGGAGTGAATATACATAGGGTACGGGTGCTAGTGATTGGACACAAATACTGGGCATGAAGAGGGTTGAAAAGTAAAAGGAAAAAGTGATTATGTTGCTTTGAAAGGACATAGCATACACAGTCATCCCCTCTTTGGATTAACAGTAGATTCTCATCTCACAGACCTCGTTTAATAACATTTAAATAAAATAATTCTCTTTTTAATTAAACGTAAAATTAAAAAGTATTCGTAAACATATTTTAAAAAACATAATTAATTAAAAATTTACTTACAATTTTTTAATATAAAAATGTTGATTTTTAAAAAATTCAGAAAATATGTTTTTCATTAATAAAATCTATTTAAACAATTTTATTCATGCTTTTTTCATAAATAAAATCTAATTAAAAATCTTTTTAAAAACACGATTAAAAAGTATGATTTTAAATAAAGTGATTTAAATTGATATGATTTTTAAAAAATATAATTTTAAATAAAATAACGTAGACGTAGTTGCACAGGAGCTGAGTATATTTAATTTTTGTATTTTTTTTTTAATGAATGGAAGTAAAGAGGATAGACTGAGAAAGATGTAATGATAATAAATATGATATAAGTGCGAGAATATATTTAAAGGTAGACGTGTTCAGCTTTCCCATGAGTGAAGAAATAATGAATACACAAATATACAATATAATGGCATCGGGTCTCGACATCTTTATTTTATTTTGAAAGAATGGGTCCTATATCAGGGAAATAAATATTAAATGAGATCTGCACAAACAGATGGGTAAGACTTTTATTCATTCATGTTCATTCATTGCTGAGGTTAAGGCAATTGCTTTCTTTCATAAATTTTTGGACACTTGATGATTGCTCTTTTTTTTCTTTCTTCTGAAACATATTTTATGATTCTGCAGCAACACACGCCTCTTGTTTGTTTATCTGTGTCTTTACTTTACTATAAAGCGCTACTTCTAAAAAAAATTTTAAATTCTGTATTTATGCTTCTACAAATTCAAAAAGCAGATATTTATGCATGGTAGTACAAACAAAAGTGCATGGCATTTATTAGCTGCCATCTACTTTCCTTTCCTGTGAAACAGACCTACTTTCCTGGGAAAAAAAGTTGGTATTTATGCATGATAGTAAACAAATTTGGTATTTATTAGCTGCCATCTACTTTCCTTTCCTTTCTTGTGAATCAAAGTTAGTATTTATGCATGTGGTAAAATCAAAGCTGGTATTTATTAGTGAAACAAAGTTGATATTTATGCATGGTGGTAAAAAGAAAGGTCATGGCACATCTACTTTCCTTTCCTGTGAAACAGGTCAGGCTGCCACAGTGCGCACACAGTTTCAACAGTTACAATTCTAATGAGATATTGTGGAGGTCATGGTGTTTTTACACAAGTATGGTTGCTTTATTTTTCTGCAACTCATGTGAACAGCAGTACAAAAGTGAGTTTTTGCTTTTTTATAATTACTATCCAGTTTATATGTGCATTGCACATGAAGTTTTAATTTTTTTATTAAAATGTAATGAATGAGCATTGGTTGAGATTATTGATTTAATGTGAATTATTAGATTATGATATCATCCGGAAAAGCAAAAGCACATGAATTGGGTCATGTTATGTATCCAAAAGGTGGTAGGTGATTCAAACGACCAAGAGCCACATGAAATGACAACAAAATAAGATTTTAATATCAATGTTAAGTACAATCCTTTTTACCGTCTCAATTTCACATGTTTTAAATTTTTTTAAAAGATTTTTTATTTTTAAGTCTCCACAAACTATAGGATTTAATGATCGATCCTTCGCTCTTTCATATTTTTATTTTAGTCCTCAAATTTAAAAAATATATTCTTTTTTAATCCCTCCCAGGGATTAAAAAGAAAATAAAATAATTTAGGATTAGGTCTCTACCAAAGACTAAAAATGAACATACAGGGGCTAAAACCAAAATATGAAGAAGTGAGGGATCGATCACTAAATCTTATAGTTTGTGGGAACTTAAAAATAATGAAATACAAGTTTTCATAAAGAATAAAACATATGTTCTAATGAATTGCATGAATACATTTATTAAAAATATGAAAAAAATTTATCAATATATATACCTCGTTAATGTGAATATATACTCCGATGATTTTCTACTCGAACTAAGATGGAAAAAAAATTGTGTAACAACACTTTTTTTAACCACTATCTTTGGATATCATTTTCCATGAAACTCTGCCATTCCAGTTTGGTCAAATTAAAGTTGTTTTCAACTCAAAAGTTACATTCTCCCTATCTAGATTTGAAATGTATTAAAGTTTTCTAATCACTTATATATTTTTTTTTGTTACAGAGAGAATGTCAGGATATTGAGATAACACTCCGCTTAAAAGAAAAGATGAACATAGAAGATAAAAGCTAAGATAATGCTTCATTTATAAGAGAATATGGACATAGAATACAAAAGCTGTGAGGGACAGTATTATAAAGGTTGAAAAGATACCTTCGAGTAGAAAGATTACTGATGTTCTCAAGGATATAGTATATGTGGAGAATTATTATGGCATTATACGAAACCGGGGTGTCTCTCAATTCCGCAAAGTATCATTTCTCCACATATATTGTATCTTTAAAAACAACAATTATCTTCCTACTTGAAGAAACTCTTTCATCATTTATAATTATCTGTCTATCATAACTTTTATTTTCTATATCCATATTATCTTTCAAATGAAGTATTATCTTAGTTTTGGTCTTCTGTCTCCATATATATTATCTTTTAAATGAAGCTAGCGTTATCTCAATATCCTAGCGTTCTCTTTGTAACAACAAAAAAATACAGGTGATTAAAAAGTTTTAATACATGCCAAGTCTATATATGAAGAAGGTAACTTTTAAGATAAAAATATATTCATTTGACTACATGGATCTAAGAAGGAAATAAGTGGGGGAAATAACACCCATTATATTGTTACTACGCGTATACACGTGTGTTTCACATAAAATATATTTTATTTAAATTAAATGGTTGAGGATTAATTAGTTGAGATTATTGATTTAATTTGAATTATTAGATTAAGAGACTAAAGTGTTTTTGTGAAACAGATCATAAATGATTAATTGTTATTTTTTAATATTAAATTTATAAATTTAGAACTTATAAAACACAAGGAAAATGATATATCTAGCTTAAAATATAACTCTATCCCCAATCCACACTATTTTTCTTTCTTTTTTTTTTTTTAAAAAAATCATGTATCCTATTGAAGTATATATGTTGTTATATAAAATAAAATATACTCTAAGATATAATTATATTTTTTTTATTTTAAAAAAAGTGTTTTTTTGTGTCATGCATTATGATAGAACACCGCACAATATGATAACATAGTATATACTGCTCTATCATATTGTATGGGGTTGCAAATCGGCACATTGTCGCATGCATAATGGAACAATTTGTCTAAAATTTATAATTTAAAATGTGATAGGAATATGAAATGAAAGTAATTGTCCCAAATAATTTAAAAACATTGAGTATTAATTTCAAAAGATTATTAAAATATTTAGGGTGAATTGCCCGAATACCCCTGCAGCTGACTCTTAATTTTTTTTCTGCTCCCAGCTTTTGAAAAAAAAAAAATTTACCCCTGCAGCAAACACTTAATTTTTTTCTACCCTTATCTTTCTAATTCCCCCAGCACCATAAAATCGCAGTTTTCCCCCTGTAACTGCATATATGTTTTATGTAACTTTTGTAACACAAAATGTAATTTATGTAAATATTATCTGTAAGTGCATTACTATGCATGTCATGTAAAAATGCTAACTTGCAAAACACTAGAGAAACATACGTTAATGCATAATACCTGAAAATATTTTATAACAATAAATAAATCAAAGCACTTGGATTCATCTAATGTTTTTATTCCGATGTTCTTTTCATACCCTAATGAACTAAGATGTTATATTTAATCTGATCATCTTCATGTCATTTTTGTTGAAATCAAATCCATTGTTACACCTCTGAGTTAACAAACGTACATCATTAGGAAGAAAGCGCAGTTCAAACTATATTACAGATGCAATAATTAGTCAAACACTTAAATAAATCAAACATCAACAAGTGTGTACTCCATGACAATATAAAAACCACATATATATTAATGTTATGCATTAATGTATATTTCTGTAGTGTTTTACAAGTTATCATTTTTACATGACATAATATGTATTTACAGATAATATTTAAATAAATTACATTTTGTGTTATCGAAGTTACAGAAAATATATATGCACTTACATAGAGGAAAATATGATTTTGTAGGACTGGGGAAATTAAAGGGATGAAGGTAAAAAAAAAATTATGTGTTCACTGTAAGGGTAAATTTTTTTTTCGAAAACTGGGGGTGGAAAAAAAAAATTTAGGGGTATTTGAGCAATTCACCCAAAAATTTATTTTGTATTGACAATGATTTTTGGAGATCACTGGACATGTCTAAACTCTGCCTGTTGTTAGAGGAAATAACAAAGTAATCATGCCCCATATAGTCCTATGAACAATCAGTATATGTTTTAATTTTTTTTAAATAATAAAAATCATGTAATAAAGTATATGTTTTGAAGAAATATTAATATCACTCGATTTTGATTTTTAGGTGAATTGATCTATTTTTAACAAATGTAAAAAAAAATATAATTGTTAAATGATTATAAAGAGATATAGATTGTTCGCGTGAACTGCGTGTATAACAATACTCATAACAAAAACTTCATTAAACAACATCAAAGAAAAGGTAAAATAGATGACGATTTTTATCAAATACATTATGAAATTAAATTTTTAGGATGTAATTTCAATGCTTTATAGGAATATAGGAGCGAAACCATGTTCTGAGGACAATCAAATGTTATTTCACATTGAATAGAAAATTCAAAATCAATTTTTTCTCTTATCATGAAGGTGTCATACAATGAATTTTGTTGCTCTCTAGAAATTGATAAGACTATTAGTTTTATAACAAAATTTTTCTGCCAATTGTGAGGATGGACCAATTTTTAGAATTTTTTTTCTTTTTGTCATTGCATTTCAAAAATCATTACATCTTGTTCCACAAGAAGAACATCGAAATAAAAATAAGTACAGTCAAAAGAAAGGGGATCCAAGAATCGGAGGGATTTCTTGTAATTAATCTTACGGTCAAGTTGACAAAGCTATTTTCATCTATTTATCCATGATCCCGTATAAAATTCTTTTGAATTTCACTTAACAGCAAGAGATATAACGCAGCGTCAAGACTCGAACCAGAGATCTACCCTTAACACAGATAAACCCTGAATCGTTGTATTATAGTAATTGGGGACTCATAAATTTATAGAAAAGAGAGATCCACATCATACATAAATCTAGGGTACACACAGGCCCATTTAAACAAACAATTGGACATCACTTCCCTCAAGATCACTTGTCTTCACTGCTTCGAGATTGAAGTAGGAAAAAAAAATCTTATAACTTCAAAAAGCAACCTCTTGTTCTCCCAATCTGGAAGTACAACACCTGAAAAAAATAAACACCAACCACAAAAGCTTGATAATCTACGTAGCAACAATAGTGATAAAAATGAAATTAACTTTAGATTTTGATCCAGATGGTGATCTAAGTCTTTTTGCTCATATAATAACAACTCAGTTGCCATCAATTGAAGGCTTCCTTGAGACGACCTCATTTGCATCCATTGATAAATTATACCACCAGAATGTTAGCCAACAAACTTGTCTATCTACTGATAAAGAACATGGTTGACATTGGTAGAAAATAATAAATATAAACTTAAAAAAAATGATAATATTCAGATTTGATATAAAAAATGATACGATTAATAATTATAAAAAAATTAGGTTTTAACTGTACATTTTTATGTTGGCCTCACGCACAGCCCTCTGCATTATCACAAAAAGATTTGAAAATTTGTATTTTAAATAATATATCACATCATGCACTGTTTGAAACTTAGGGTCCGTTTGAAAATATAGATTGAAAAGTGACTTTTGGAATAAAGCTGCTTTTTAAGATGATTTTAGACCTTGACTGTTTTAGAATGCTTTTTTTTAATTCAGGAATCAATATTTGAAAGGAGTTTAATGTTTGGCAGAGAAAACTGTTTTTCAATTCAAAAAATCGATTCCGACCAAAAAGCGTTGTTTTTGAGCTTTTTAAAACACAGATTTCAAGGAAAAAATTAAAAGAAATGCAGCTTCTGATTCTACAAAAAGCTGTCCCGTTTGACTACACGATTTTAGATTTTCAGTTTTTCAAAAAGCAAAAACGCGCCCAAACGCGCAACCAAACGGGGCCTTAAGCTTGCCCTGCAAGATGTTAAATTTATGTTCATATATATGTTCATGCAATAAATATAAATTTAAAAAAAAAAAAGCTTTTCACGTACCTCAATTCCTGAAAATTGGCAACGAAGTCTCTAAAGAGCATCACCAGATCTGCCATTTTCTTCTCATTGTATCTAGACATGTGGTTTCATCATAAAATCCATTTTTATCACTTCATCTATTTGTCTTAACCATAGATTATATTTTCCTTTTTGATTTTCTAATATTGGAGACAAGCCCTTCATATATTTCAGCTTCTCATAATCCTGTCAATAACACCCCTCAATGGTATCAGTATATTAATCGATGATGTCGTAACATTACTTGATGATGCAATATTACTCAATAATGCTCGCGAACTGCTAACGCAGCATTCATATGTTTGTTTGATGATCTCTGATATTCTTTTCCAATCATTCTCTTTGTTATCTGTGTTTAAAAAAATAAACAGTATTTTAGTTAAAAAAATAAATAAACTGCACCTATTAGAAATAATTAAATTTCACAAATAAAATGCATATGTAATTCACAAAACAAATACGCACCTTCATAACAAAAAACAACATACTTAAAGTCCGAGATGAGAAACTCACTGTTGTCAAGTCCAAGATATTTCCATGGCATATCTCTTTTTTATGCAAGTATAACCGACTTTCAATGAAATAACTGAAAAAAAAATCTTAATAATTAGTAAATATCATAAAATCATTGAAAAATGAATTTTTATGTATCTTATTAGCTTATTTTAAAAGAAGTCTTATGCTCTCGTATAACAAAGACAGTCTAGACTAAAATTGAGGATTTACCTTATCAATTTTCTCATTTTTCTTGTCGCTCGGAGTAATACTTTGTTGGCAAAAGATCTTGCTAAAAACAAATTGTTTATATTTAAATCAATATACTCCTTTAAATGATAAGGAGAATAGCGTGATATAATATATGCCAACTTCATTTTTTTTTATCCTTTTTTAGAAAAACAAAATCAAAATTTAATAAATTATCAAAATTAAATAACACTCTTCAATGATGCCTTGGAAATTATTTATGTTTTTTTGACAGGTATAAATTTATGTTTTTATCAAAGAATTGACTTCTGGGATTTTTTCAGAAGTCGAAAAACTATCATTTGACCATTTTATCCCTATCATTCTATTCAATCCCATGACAATCCATTCATGCCACTTTAATCTCACTCGTATGACCATTTTACCTCTATCAATTTATTCAATCTCATGACAATCCATTCACATCATTTTAATTTCATAATTTACTCCAATACATGCATTTTCTTTTATATATATCATAAAATCATATTAATAATTTACTTAAATTATATGTATTTGAATATTTTTATACATACCAAGATTAATATATTTATTAACTTATAATTAAAATTGGATATCATAATATTATCAGGAAAATGGGATGTTTATAAAATGAAATGATTTTCAAGATATAATTCACTGTTAGAAAAATATTTGGTACTCTATTTTTATTATGAGAATATCAGGATCAAACTATGTTATAACATATCTCTAAATAAATTCCTATTCATATTATGAGCTTAAAAATTAGGAAAAAAAGAAGGGGGTGCGTGTGTATCAAATCATAAATTTGAAATCACAACACACAAAAATATACCAATACTAAGATAGCATTTGGTAGCAAGATTGCAAAACTGATTTTTTGCAAATGCGGAGTTTAAAATTGATTTTAAAAGCTATCTCCCTAGCTTTCTCCAATTGCAGCTTTTGGACACTATTTATTTGAAATTTGTTTGCAGGAAGATAGAATGTAAAACTGTTTGGTTGCACGATTACAAAATCAAGTTCCTCAAACGCAAAAACTGTCCAATCGCATAACCAAATGCTACCTAAAGAAATTACCAAAAATATTTAATTTACATTTAATTTTGAATTAAAAAAAAGATATATATATTAAATATTAAGGTTTAAATAAATGGTTAAGAAGAAATATGACTTGAATATTTATATCTATATGTATCTATACCGTGTATAAAAGTCTCCATAGCAGAAAAAAAACATCCCCCCATCCCAAATGAAATTGGTGCACAAATTTAATTGACTCTAGAAGCCTTTTCATCTCCTACATTTCTTCCTCTTTCGTCTCTCTTTTAATTGCCAGTTTAATGCAATTTAACGACGCGTCGATCTGCCTCCTATCCCTCTCTCAACAAATGTTCTAACAAATGCCACTCTTTCTCTCTCTTCCCATCTCTCAAACTCTCACCGTCTGCCACTCTGCATTCTCAATAGGGTTGCGAAGAGACCCAACAATGAAACGAGCCTCGAAAGATCATCAACATGTTTGACGGAGACATCAAACCCGTTGAGTCCACGAAAACTTTTCAATTGGGTTTCACAAAAAATCTAACCTTTTCAACTGGGTTTCACAGAAAAAATGATTTTTTCGATTGGGTTTCTTTTTTCTTTTTAGTCTCTGATTGATTAAAGAGGAGGAAGTGAAGGGATCGAAGTGAAGGATTCGGCGGCCACAGTGGCGAAGGAGAGGCGGAAGTGTTGGCACTGCAAGGCGGAGGAGAAGCCGCAATGATAGGCCGGTCTGTACGGGCTGAAGATGCTATGCAAGGTTTATGGTGTACATCTATAGATTAAATGCTCCAGATTTATTTTTGTTGAAAAAAATAGTCATGGGTTTCTTACATCCAGGTATCAGTTATTGTTCATTTTGCCATTGTTGGAATGTGTTTTGTCATGGCTAATGAATTGATTTCTGATTGATGTAGTCATTAGTAATCAGTAATTGTGGGAGAGATTCCTGCATTGGATACCTTAAAAAAACCTTGAAACTTTATCCAGCCCCAATAGTTTTTTTATGTTGGTAAGATCCATAGAATAAAATCAATGTAATATGACCTAACAAAAGAAAACACACATCGCTTTCATATGTCATTAACCAATGTTCAAAAACCCAGAGCCAACCAGTTCGAACAATGAAAACTTTCACTTTTAAAACCCTATAATAAACAAGAGCTAACCCAAAATTTAGAAATCATTCTTTTCATCGCTTGAATAGATCGTTTTTTTTTGTAATCTAAAAAAATATATTTTATGGTTTCTTATAGAATATTTTATTAACGTTTTTCATGTTTTTTTTATTAATGATTAATTGAGGATTAATATATCATTAATCATATATTTTTTTTGGTATAAGGGCTTTAGAAAATCTATAAATTTGCTAACATAGTGCTTGAGGGATTTACGATTAATGTCATAGTTATTTTGGGATCAGGCTGGCTTTTCAGTCAATGGAGTCATGATTTTGGCGTCCTTGTGGATGTGAAAGGCATACCTTGAGGTAATGTTCCAATTATGAAAGTGTGCTACACGCATTCATGACAATATCTGGATTGGCCAACTGTTGTAGGGATAGGTTTCACCATGAATTTCATACCTCATGTTGCATGAGAAACCTGAATTACTTGGAATATCTAATGTAGATACCCTAAAGTTCATGCTCATATCTTTTAACATACTTAAATCACTTACAGTTCTCAAACTATGACATTTGAATACTTTTTAACTAGAAATGATCTTTGTGTAGAATTTGGTGGTTGTGGTTTGGGTTAAACATGAAGTTTTGATTTATTTTTATTTTTTTGAGAGAGAAAATAATGATAAGGATATATGGAGAAAAAATTCCAAGATACTTTTTATGTGAATTGTTCAATGGGATTTTCGATTGTGAGCTCATGAAATGATTTTTTTTCAGTGGTTCAAACTTTTCTCTAAGATGAAAAGATGTGATCTTTAGTGGTAATTTTTTATTTGTATGAGAGCTTGGTTAATGGGAGGGGTTCCAATTGGGGTTTGGACTTGGAAGAACAATGTTAAAGTGAACTGAGAATCTAAAGATTTGGGAGCTTCATTGATGGGAGGGATTTTTGAATTATAATATAATATATTTTTGAATTATATACAATGGAGTATATATGATTAGTTTAACTATCAAATGTTGCAAATGTCTTTTTGATTTAACTATATGATTTTTTATTTTTGAGTTGGTGCAGATGTCTTTTTGAGTATTCTTGTGATCATCCTATCCTTTTTTATTGTCATTTATCAGATTATTCTTTACTATGTGTATTAAAATATAAGTTTCCATAGCCGCGAGGATATCTGTATCTTTGAATTATGGGAGTTGTGTTCGAGACCCTTCTAGGAGTAAAAGACATTCCAAAATCATTTTTCACTTTCATCTATTCACAAGTTCATCTAATCCATTATTTTATTAGGCATGTGTTGTGCTATTTCATGAATCACATTCTCTTTGAATAACTTGTTTCGCCATGTTATTATGAGCAAAACTTATTATGTACTATTGACATGTTATTGGACATTTTTTGAAGAATAGTTTTATTGTTTGTTGAAAGTTTACAACATTCAATTTCACTGGTCTTCATGTCTTGTTGGTTTTGTCAATCTGCTTTTGTTTCTGTATTTCTGAAGCAATAGATGTGAATATCTATAAATGAATAGAGAAATGCAGAGAATGTTGAATTCTGATCCAATTTTTCCATATCAATGACATGGAGATGCATTTAGTTTTTTTTTTTAGTTCATTGCATACAAACTTAAATAGGAAGAAGACATCTTTGGTTAGTATGTTTAGTATGAGTAATGCTCAACATCTCTTTTTATGCCTGCCATTGCCACTCATTTTCTGCATTTCAGCCTACCAGTGAAATCATTATATTCAATATCGAAATCCTATTGATTGACAACGCAAACTTGTTAAATCTCCCAGTGGAAGAAAGTTTTGTGTTTATGTTCCCAGTTAAATATAAATACATACTTACCTAAGGATGGAAGCTTGTACTCTGTTTCTCTTTGACCTTGGAGTGATTGTTCTACTTCATCTTTCCATGCTTGCATCTGAATTATCATACAAGAAATCAGAAGGTAGAATTCCATGGTCACTTTCTCAAGTATAATTATGTGTTAGCTTTAGGTTCTGTCGTTGTTGAGGACAAAAGAAACCAACTAGCCTTCTTAATTAGCCTTCTCAAAAAAGAAGAAGAAACCAACTAGCCTTCTCAATTCCAGAATATTGAATCAGAATGTCATTTTTCAAGTTCACGTTTGAGCAACAGGTAATTAAATCAGAATGCTTCAAACTGATAATAGAATCAGTGATGAATCATAATCATTCAAACTGATGGTAGGATCAGTGGTGATGATAATATTGATGTTTAATCAGAATATTTAAGAATGTTGAATCAATTTTTTTTTTCAAGTTTAGGCATTAAATTTTTTGATGCATTTTTTCGATTGACATGATCCGTTTGAAATAGTTGGTTTAATGAATACAAGATAATGTTTATAAGGTGGATGCTTAGCGAGAAAAATCGATTTATTTTAATGTCCAACCTGTGATCTACTTTTGTTTTTCCCTGATCTTACTTCCTTCTTTTTTTAAGTGTGTCATATGGAGGTAGCACTCAATGGATAATAGATTTAGATGATCCGGGTAAGGAATTAAAAGATGGGCATCTGTGATTGAAATTCATTATTCCCTTTTTGTGGTGTTTGTTTTGCATGTTTATAGGTACATTAGTGGGGTTTATGTGCTTGCTCATTTTGTCTTTTTTTTTTTGGGGGGGGGGGGGGTGACTAGGTCAATATAACAGCATTTCATTAGGCCTCAAAGAGACATGTTATATTTGAGGTAAACTTGTATGGTATACAAATATATGAATGATAATATGACAGGGGACATGCGTGGAGAAAAGGTTACTCAAATTTTTCCAAGTTCAACGTGGATGATTCATGCGATTTTGAGATCTTGTTCGATCTTGGCATAGGAAGGCTAGAACTCTTGAATTTTTTTTCATGTTTTTAGGTTTTGTGAAAAGTCAAGTTTCATGTACATTAGTGTTGTTATTTTTATATGAATATTTATACTTTCCTAGATATGTGATACTAACTCTTAATTAAATGTCAAGCTACGAGAGAGTGAGTTTCATTATGATATCTTTATCCTTACTTCGAGGTGGTTATATTTCTATTAGAAGTTTAATATAATTCAAATGCCTTTTTTTTCATATGGTGATTCAATTTCTAGATCTGGAAATAACTGATCGCTTTTTTTTTGTTTAATAGGTTTTGAAGAGAGGCAGTTATCATTGCTTACACAGATACCCAACAAATAACGCACCAAATTTGCTGTAAGTATCAATCCAGTTCTTCTTAACATTTGTATGTTTATATTTTTTTTAATTATGTCCATGCTATGAGGTGACAGTGAGCACTTTATATTTTATGTTTATTTTTCTAATAGTGTCCATGATCTAAAGTAATGAATGTGAAGTTCTATTTTTTTTTCAAGAACTTGGTTTGATTTAATGACTCTGAACTTATTTTCTTCTTCTTCTTATTTTTTTTTTATTGATTTTGTTAGTTTATGCTGGTAGAGGTGAAATTAGTTGAATAAGGAATTGTGTTGGTGGGTGTGATTCACGATTTTGCAATTTCTATTTGATTTTTATTTTCAAGTGGGTCTGTTTTTTTCTAGGTGTTTTTCGCTTGATGAGTTGATTAGCCACCTAATGATACCTGAAGGTATGATGGTGTCATTAGTGAACAAATTGCTTTATGAATAGCTTGTTACTTATGTATGTGTGAACACTTGTTATGTAAATGATGATTACTAGCATGTTAGTTGCATTCAGACATAATAAATTTTAAAAAATAAACATTTGGCTATACCAGGTTCATAGCGTGGCATTAGTGCTTCATTTAAAACATCTTTGTTTATATTGCTTGTAGGTCATGTTTCTTTTGGATTATATTGCTTCTACAAATTTTAACTGCCTTGTATTTGTATATTTTTCTAATAATGCTTATGCTGTCATGCATAAAGGTTAGCACTAGAGACTTTTCATCTGAAGTGATTCCTGTCACTTTCAATGACATATTGTCATTGAAGGAATTATGCAATTGTTATTCTGATTTCAATTATATATATTGTTTGCTTTTGAGGGGGGATTTTGTTTTCTTTCCATTTTGTTAATAGAGTTATACATTTGGTTGATGAAGCTTTTGATAAAAAAAAAAAACTAATTATTTCCTTTTTCCTAATACATATATGGTTTCGACTCAGTAGCTTCACTTGTTTACAAATTTTGCACATCACAATATCTAAACTTTCAAAAAAGATATAATGGCCATTGTGTATTTTTTCCGTCCGTGGTTCTATATGTATGCCTGCATTTTCAAGAAAGAAGAAGCTGAGAATAAAACTGAAATATAATTTGTGCTATCTGCTCTTACTAAAAGTACCTTGATTGGTAACAAAAGAACACAAATAAGTATTAATAGTGGAATGGAACAACCATATTTGGTATAGAAAACTTATCTATTTGTTGGAGGATTGCTTCAATGCAAAACATGAAATTAGGTGAAAGATTTTTGTGATAATGCTAAATTAATCTATGTTGGGATACTTTGATTTTCAGTTCTGAAATCCATATCCATGTTGTTATTTCTTGCATATTTAATTACATCCAGTCATGATCTGGATATTCTCTACTTGTAATGTTTGAGGGCACAGTCATGCCTGTACTTTAGTTGAAGACCTCACTTGCATTTGTTTTTCTTTTCCATTATTTGATCTAGATGGACATATTTACATGTAGATGTACCCATCAGATCACTTAAAGTTCAGAGCTATGCATATGAGGGTTAGTGCACCAAAGTAAGTATTCAAATGCAACTGATCCTGGTGGAAATGTATTGTGGGCGTAGAGACACTCATTCTATTGTACAATTTCGTTTGCTATCGCCATATCCACTAACATAGTATATGAAATCTCAAAATATAGTATATACTCCACTATATCAATGCATACTCTATTATCAACTGCCTAACATTTTCCAATTATGATTACATCTCAGTTACAATGCTCTTTGAGATGTGTTTGAGTAAGAAATAGGCTCCACCTGAAGGTGTCACATGTTTGCGGATTTGCCTCAACATCACATTTATTTTGGACACATCATATCAAAGCTTTCAAATACATTGATATATATAAAAAAAGACAACTCAGAAATATATTCAATATTTTTTCCTAAACCTTTACCAATCTGAGAAGCTTGATTTATTCAAATAGGACTTCTGTTGAACATTTTTGTATTTTCAAATTTATAGGCTCTTATTTTCTGTTGGAACTGTGAATCAGAATGTAGGAGATAATTCATTTATGTTCTCTCTCTTTGTTTTACCTTGTCCCCCCGTTATAGGTGAGAATATTCCACCACTACAGTTGAAGGATGGGGTATTCAGGTGTATTAGTTGTATGATTGCCTTCTCACAGAGGTGCAGGGGCGCTACAAGAAAGGTTTAAGTTTAGCAAAACGTCTAAACAGCAGTTTGGCATTCTTTTGCTACGATTTGCTTTCAGTTATAGAGCCACGTCGTCAAGTATTTGAACTGGTACTATCTCCTCTCTGATCTTGTATTTTTGACATTTAAACTTCATTATGAAATGGTTGCCCTATTTTTCATATATATATTGGCAAAATGTGTGATAATTTGTTTTGATTAGGTAATAATTAAGCACAATATATGCTTAATTAATGCGTTTATTTATGTAGTATTGAGTCCAATGTTTCAGTTATTTTCTGGTAGATGCATTTAGTATGCTACCACATTTATTCTGTGGAGTATCATAGAGTGATTATTAGGACCTCAGGCATGTGTCTGATGTGATCACTGTAGCATTATCTTCAGCAATTTAAATTCATTCAAGTATAATAGCTGATGTATTGTAAATTTATTATATTTTTTGAATTCACCAACGGTGATGAGTTTACCTGTGTTGACATTCATCAGAGAGAGGCCTTCTGTTTAGTTTCATCAATGTGAGCTAACATGTAAAAGACAAAATCTGAACCTTCTTATCTTTAAGTCCTGTGTGATTTGAATAGTCACTTTAATGTCCTTTTGATAAAGGGATGAAGCTTAGACTAATCAACTATGAGATAACCTTTAAATTGATGTCATACTTGCCACTGTTGTCAAAGAAATTGTGTGGAACTTACTGCCTAATGCACACCATTCCACAAGTAAAAAATGAAATATTTTTTTTATCAAAATTAAAAATTAAATGTTAGTCAGCATAACACATTATTTGTGTTTCTTGGTGCCTTTGTTGTTCAATGCACACCAATCATGATGACATGACTTGATAATTTATGATTTAAACATCTTCAATTTGAGATATCATAACAACTCTATTTTATCGATTAATATACTTTGGGGTTCATATAGCAAGACTGTTAAAATTGTGAATGACATTAAAATTTTAATGTAGGTGTCTGTTAATATGAGGGCCAATTGCTTGAGGTATATATAATTGGAAGTTGATAATTCATAATTCATTTTAGAGAGCATATAACATATTCATCCTAGCATGTCTTCTACATGATGGGGTTATATATACTTTTAGTAGGTAAAGAAATATATTAGTAATTTTTGTTTCATATTTGATGGGCTTTTATGTATGTTAATTTGATTTTTGTCAATTTATTTACTTTTCTTATGTTGTTATTGTTATTGTAATTCAAAAGTAGTTTGGAATACACCATGATATTGCTATTTTTTGAACTCTATTATTGTAATTTTATGGAAAGAGGTACACCTTTTAAATATAATATTTAAAAATGGTTAAATGTCAGTGGTAGTATTTTTTAATTTTTATTAACTTTGAATAACCTTGATTTTCATTAAACAGTATAATTCATGTGCAACGCACATGTGCTTTAACTAGTATAATATATGAGAAATCATTTTTTAAAAAAATATGTACTTGTTTATCTAGATGTATAATTTACTTTTTATAATAATATATACTTTATTACATAAGTATATATTTCAGAAAAGCAAAACTATTGGTGTATGGGACTAAAATTTATTCTTATAAAAATACGTTAACATATTTTAATATATATTTCAATACACGAGGACATTTTAAAAAAAAAATCAGTGTGGCATGCGAATTGAGCTATAAAGAGGATTTAATGTATCATTTTCCTATGATTAAATGCAGACCTCCATTCAAGAGGAAAGGCTTTGTGAGAGCACTTGTTAATGCTTTGATGACCCAAGTTGCTCACGTGGGGCATATTAGGAGTAAAATGATATACTCAATCATATTCATCAACTAAAATTCAAACCTTACATGTTTTCATTTTTTTTTAAATAGTAAACATCATCTAATGAGATATATATTTTAATAAAAAATGCATATTGCTCCATTTCAAGTTTAATGAATCCATTTTTAATAAATGTAAAAAAAAAACTAATAAAATATATACATCATCTAAAGAAGTATATGCTTTATTAAATCTGTAACAAGGTATATAGATTTGTGTTTTGAATTGAAAAAAAAAACTGAGTGTAGCAGCACTCTCTTGAAAAAGGTATGGTTTTATGGTTTTTAATCTGACACTTTTGTGCCCCCCAACCCACCGAAAGAAATAAAGAAAAACCAAAAAGGCCTACAATTATTTCTAATTTCTTTAATCACCGACTACAAAATCCCTGCAAAATAAAACACACCCCTCTCTAAAAAAATAACAATTATCAAACGAATTAAGTATATACACATTTGATCAGAATACAAAAACAATTAATCCACAAAATCATCATCATCATCATCATCATAGATAAACACACACACTCACAAGCAACACAAAGACGGCCACCAATACGGGCCAACAACACACCCTTTTCGTCACATGCGCAACGTTCTCGTCCAAGGGCCCGCCCAACCCAGTGGGCCCCACCATGCTCCCGTTCTTCATCGAACCACTGCCCATCCAGTCACTCAGTTACTACACGACCGTTGATACATTTAGTTTACTTTTACAGTTTTTTTTTTTTTCAGCCCTACATTGTTATAGTAAAAATATATAGTGTACTATTATAATATATGAGATTTTATAATAATATATAACATAAAAAAAAATTTATTTTATCATAAAAAAAAAAATATTGGTGTATTACATTATACACATCATTTTATATAACATATAACATGTGCATATGGTTTTAAAAAATTGATATGAATGGAATCTTAATCCGATCAGGTTCAATTTTAATCAAACTATACAGTGTGAGTTCATTATTAGACACAAAGTGTGGCTCTATTATTGGAGGCTTGCTTGAATCCAATAAGATAATAACACTTCTATCAAACAATTGATTTTATAATTTAATTCATAGATCATGCATTTTGATTTGTAAGATAAAAATGAAACTATAGGAGTGCAGGACATATCATTTTCCTCACTGCAATGGCATTTGAGTAATATCAATAAAGTAAAATGACGCAAAAAGACAAACCTCGATGGGAAAACACAACTCCCGAAACCTGAATCGAAATAATAAAAAAATAGTTTCCGATCAGAGATATGAAATTACGAAAATGCACAGAAACCCTAAGCGAGAGAGAGTGAGAAAGACGGACTGGGGTTGAGCGAAGTGAGGGCGGCGGCGCCGCCGAAGTCACAGGACTGCGAGGAAGGCCCGTTCTTGAGGAAGTAGTCGTTGAAGGCGAAGGAGGCGTGGGCCTGGAGGTTGTTGGGCTCATAGCAGGGCCCACCCGACTGAATGGGCCGGTAATCGGCCCCTCCCTGACCGCAGGCCCAGTCCATCGCGGACTGGAGAACGGCGTCGTCCGCGTTGTTCTTCGCTACGCACCAGAGCTCCGACGGGACGAACTGACCTACGCCTCCGTCAGATGGGGGCGGGATCGACGGCTGGGAATCGACGATCTTGGAATGGATGGTGATTGTTGTGGTGATGGAGATGAAGAGGAGGCGGAGAAGGGAAGACATTGTTGGGTTTTTGTGATTTGAGGGGGTTTTGGAAGGAAAAAAATTGGGGATTTTGGGGAAGATTTGAATTTATAGACAGATCGGGGGGAGGTGAAAGTTACCGTTGTGGATGTGGCATAAAAAATTGACTTCTAGGATTTTTTCAGACCACTTAGTAAGGTATGGATTGGATGACTGGAGGGGTTGCGAGGAGGAACATGGATTAGATGTAATGGATTTTAAATGGGGTTGGAAAATTAGGGAGGAAGAGAGATGATTAGATGTAATGGATTCTAAAGGGGTTAGAAAATTAGGGAGGAAGAGAGAACTCTAACAGGTCATTTCCTTTCACCCACTTAAGAAAACTCTACGAACACAATCTCACGCTAATTCCTTTTTTTCAAAAAAAAAACTCTACAAACTATTCTCAACATGAAGATGGTACACACTCAAACCGTTCTTATATAAATAAAGTAAAAAACCACTCACCCACCCCCTGTTTTGAATTTTACCATCTCTACTTTTCCCTGACTGGACAGGTTTATTTTTCAATCAAGGACTGCCACATCATTCTCATTTTAATCGGACGGTCAAGGTTTGCCTAAAGACCCAACGTGTTTTTTTTGTTTTTTTCTTGGTGTTTGTTTCACAGGGTTTCAGTCGGTTGGCTTTTTGTTTTTTTTTCTATTAAAATAATATTTTTGTATTAAATGAACTAAATATTAAAATATATTAATATAATTTTCTTTTTCAAAAAATTTTAAAAATTTACTTCATCCATTATAAATAAAACTCCATCCATTTGGATTCACAAGAGGACAAAATAATGGGCCGGACAAGTCTCACTGTTTAACCCTGTAGAAGATATTTGAAAGTTTAAAAATAATGTTCAGTTTAAAAATTTTAGAATTTGAATTATTAAAATCGGAATCTAAAATTTTAATTTACCATGTTGATAAGTTGTTTAGACGTTTAATTAATGTTAGCATTTCTATCGTTTCTTTATTAAAATTTTATTTAAAATATTAGATTAGTTAAAGTCTAATATACAAAGTTTTCTTTACACTTGCAATGTAAAATTTATATGTATAAAAAAATACATATAAATAATCACTGTATCTAAACATGTTCTTAATATTTTTAATTTTATAAAATAGTAAAATAAAATAATGAAATTACAAACTACCAAATACCACTTCACCACCCACACTGACACAGGTCATCAGAGAGTTCTACCTACCTCGAATATCAATAGGTTTAGATTCTGTATTTATGCTTCTACCAATACAAATTTTTGGCATTTATACATGGTAGTAAAAACAGAGTGCATGACATTTATTAGCACATCTACTTTCCTTTTCCTGTGAAAAGAGGTGAGTCTGACATCATTGATTCATGAATTTTAATTTACTCAATGTATTTTAATGATTTTCTTTGTAGCTTTATGATCCATATGATAACACAGAATATATTATATTATTGTATTGTAGGGTGTCATATATTAGTACATCTGAGAGAAGAAGAAAAAATGAAATGTTCATTTTCACATGCAATCCTTTTACAATTCACATCATTTTTTTTTTTAATTTTTTTATATATATTTTTTATTAAAATATATATTGTTATAGGAAATAAAATATATAATGAGATACAATAATGTATCTTTTTTCTTTGAAAAAATTAATCTTTCATACACTATGATAAAGCTCAGCTCATAGGATAGTGCAAGATTACTTTTTTCATACACTAAAACTTTTACCTAAATTTCAATTGTTACTTTTTTCAACTCCATGTTTTTAAAAGATATAAATAAATATAAAGTAATGGTTAAAGAAACACCATATCAAATGAAGCTTTTATTCAATTTTGTAATGATATTTGAGTAAAGGCTTGAGTAAGAACTATAAAACACAAGGAAAATGATATATCTAGCTTCAAATATAACCCTATCCCCAATCCACACTATTTTTCTTTTTTTTTAAAAAAAAAAATATCATGTATTCTCCTATTGAAGTATATATGTTGTTATATGAAATAATTTTTATACTAAGATATAATTATATTTTTTATTTTAAAAAAGTATTTTTTTGTATCATGCATTATGATAAAATACCATACAATATGATAACATAATATATACTGCTCTATCATATTGTATGGGGTTGCAAATCGGCACATTGTCGCATTCATAATGGAACAATTTGTCTAAAATTTATAATTTAAAATGTGATAGGAATATGAAATGAAAGCAATTGTCCCAAATAATGTAAAAACATTGAGTATTAATTTCAAACGATTATTAAAAAAATTAGGGTGAATTGCCCAAATACCCCTGCAGCTGACCCTTAATTTTTTTTTTGCCCCCAGCTTTTGAAAAAAAAAAAAAAATACCCCTTTAACAAACACTTAATTTTTTTTCTACCCTTATCCTTTTAATTCCTCCAGCACCACAAAATCGCAGTTTTCCCCCTGTAACTGCATATATGTTTTCTGTAACTTTTGGAACACAAAATGTAATTTCTGTAAATATTATCTGTAAGTGCATTACTATGCATGTCATGTAAAAATGCTAACTTGCAAAACACTAGAGAAACATACGTTAATGCATAATACCTGAAAATAATTTATAGCAATAAATACATCAAAGCACTTGAATTCATCTAATGTTTTTATTCCGATGTTTTTTCCATACCCTAATGAACTAAGATGTGGTATTTAATCTGATCATCCTCATGTCATTTTTAGAGATGTAATAATTAGTCAAACACTCAAATAAATCAAACATCGACAAGTGTGTACTCCATGACAATATAAAAACCACATATATATTACTGATATGCATTAATGTATATTTCTGTAGTGTTTTGCAAGTTATCATTTTTACATGACATAATATGCATTTACAGATAATATTTAAAGAAGTTACATTTTGTGTTATCCAAGTTACAAAAAATATATATACATTTACATAAGGGAAACTATGATTTTATGGGACTAAGGGAATTAAAGGGATGAAAGTAGAAAAAAAATTATGTGTTCGCTGTAAGGGTACATTTTTTTTTTTTCAAAAACTGGGGGCAAAAAAAAAAATTTGAGGGTTGGCTGCAAGGGTATTTGGGCAATTCACTCAAAAATTTATTTTGTATTGACAATGATTTTTGGAGATCACTGGACATGTCTAAACTCTGCCTGTTGTTAGAGGAAATAACAAAGTAATCATGCCCCATATAGTCCTATGAACAATCAGCATATGCTTTAATTTTTTTTAAATAATAAAAATAATGTAATAAGGTATATGTTTTGAAGAAATATTAATATCACTCGATTTTGATTTTTAGGTGAATTAATCTATTTTTAACAATTGTAAAAAAAAATATAATCGTTAAATGATTATAAAGATATATAGATTGTTCGCATGAACTGCGTGTATAACAATGCTCATAACAAAAACTTCATTAAACAAACATCAAAGAAAAGGTAAAATAGATGACGATTTTTATCAAATACATTATGAAATTAAATTTTTAGGATGTAATTTCAATGCTTTATAGGAATATAGGAGCGAAACCATGTTCTGAGGACAATCAAATGTTATCTCACATTGAATAGAAAATTCAAAATCAATTTTTTCTCTTATCATGAAGGTATCATACAATGAATTTTGTTGCTCTCTAGAAATTGATAAGACTATTAGTTTTATAACAAAATTTTTCTGCCAATTGTGAGAATGGACCAATTTTTAGAATTTTTTTTTTTTTTGTCATTGCCTTTCAAAAATAATTACATCTTGTTCTACAAGAAGAACATCGAAATAAAAATAAGTACAGTCAAAAGAAAGGGGATCCAAGAATCCACTAACACACGGTTTTTTTTTTTTGTTATATCAGAGAGATTCCTTATAATTAATCTTACGATTAAGTTGAGAAAGCTATCTTCATCTATTTATCTATGTTCCCACATAAAATTCTTTTGAATTTCACTTAACAGCAAGAGATATAACACAGCGTCAAGACTCGAATCAAAGACCTACCTTTAACACAGGTAAACTCTGAACCGTTGTATTATAGTAACTGGGGACTCATAAATTTATAGAAAAGAGAGATCCACATCATACATAAATCTAGGGTACACACAGGCCCATGTAAACAAACAGTTGGAGATCACCTCCCTCAAGATCACTTGTCTGCACTGCTTCGATATTGAAGTAGGAAAAAAAAATCTTATAACTTCAAAAAGCAACCTCTTGTTCTACCAATCTGGAAGTACAACACCTGAAAAAAATAAACACCAAATACAAAAGCTTGATAATCTACATAGCAACAGTAGCGATAAAAATGAAATTAACTTTAGATTTTGATCCAGATGGTGATCTAAGTCTTTTTGCTCATATAATAACAGCTCAGTTGCCATCAATTGAAGGCTTCCTTGAGACGACCTCATAGGCTCATATGCATCCATTGATAAATTATACCGCCAGAATGTTAGCATACAAACTTGATAAAGAACATGGTTGACATTGGTAGAAAATAATAAATATACATAATTCAAGCCTTCTTTCTATCCTGGGTTCTTTCAAATTGGGTCAAAAATTATAATATTCAGATTTGATATAAAAAATGATACGATTAATAATTATAAAAAAAATTAGGTTTTAACTGTACATTTTTATGTTGGCCTCACGCGCAGCGCACTGCGTTACCACAAAAAGATTTGAAAATTTGTATTTTAAATAATATATCATATCATGCACTGTTTGAAACTTAAGCTTGCCCTGCAAGATGTTAAATTTATGTTCATATATATGTTCATGCAATAAATATAAACTTAAAAAAAAAAAAAAACTTTTCACATACCTTAATACTGGGTGTCAACTCCTGAAACGCAGTCTCTAAAGAGCATCACCAGATCTGTCATTTTCTCCTCATTGTATCTAGACATATAGTTTCATCATAAAATCCATTTTTATCACTTCATCTATTTGTCTTAATCATAGATTATATTTTGCTTTTTAATTTTCTAATATTAGAAAAAAGTCCTTCAAATATTTCAGCTTCTCATAATCTTGTCAGTAACACCACTCAATGGTGTCAGTATATTAATCGATGATGTCATAACATTACTTGATGATGTAATATTACTCAATGATGCTCGCGAACTGCTAACGCAGCATTCATATGTTTGTTTGATGATCTCTGATATTCTTTTCCAATCATTCTCTTTGTTATCTGTGTTTAAAAAAATAAACAGTATTTTAATTAAAAAAATAAATAAACTGCACCTATTAGAAATAATTAAATTTGACAAATAAAATGCATATGTAATTCACAAAACAAATACGCACCTTCATAACGAAGAACAACATCCGTAAGTAATATTTTATACTCGTGTCCACCGAAACTCAGTGTTGTCAAGTCCAAGATATTTCCATGGCATATCTCTTTTTTATGCAAGTATAACCGACTTTCAATGAAATAACTGAAAAAAAAATCTTAATAATTAGTAAATATCATAAAATCATTGAAAAATGAATTTTTATGTATCTTATTAGCTTATTTTAAAAGAAGTCTTATGCTCTCGTATAACAAAGACAGAAAAGACTAAAATTGAGGATTTACCTTATCAATTTTCTCATTTTTCTTGTCGCTCGGAGTAATACTTTGTTGGCAAAAGATCTTGCTAAAAACAAATTGTTTATATTTAAATCAATATACTCCTTTAAATGATAAGGAGAATAGCGTGATATAATATATGCCAACTTCATTTTTTTTTATCCTTTTTTGGAAAAACAAAATTAACATTTAATAAATTATCAAAATTAAATAACACTCTTCAATGATGCCTTGAAAACTATTTATGTTTTTTTGACGGGTATAAATTTATGTTTTTATCAAAGAAAGAAAAAATTGACTTTTAGGATTTTTTCAAGCCAGTTAATAAGGTATGGATTGGATGACTAGAGGGGTTGCAGAGGAGGAACATGGATTTAGATGTAATGGATTTTAAAGGGGGTTGGAAAATTAGGGAGGAAGAGAGAGCGAGAGATACTGAAAAAGAAAAAAGACAAAAAAAAACAATCTTATATCTTCTCACACGTTCATTTCCTTTCACCCACTTAAGAAAACTCTACAAACACAATCTTACGCTCAATTCTTTTTTTTTCAAAAGGAAAACTCTACAAACTATTCTCAACATGAAGATGATACACACTCAAACCGTTCTTATATAACCCTCGAAAAAACCACTCACCCACCCCCTGTTTTGAATTTTACCACCTCTACTTTTCCCTGCGTGGATAGGTTTATTTTTCAATCAAGGACTGCCACATCGCTCTCATTTTAATCGGACGGTCAAGGTTTGCCTAAAGACCCAACGTGTTTTTTTTGTTTTTTTCTTGGTGTTTGTTTCACAGGGTTTCAGTCGGTTGGCTTTTTGTTTTTTTTTCGCTTCACTTTAATCAGACGGTTGCAAATGTTGGATTTATTTATTTATTGCCCAACACCCATCGATTTAATTACCGGACAATAAAAACCCACATCCATCTTTTATTTTTTACAAAATGATGGGGACATGTCCAGCCACATTGATTTTTTTAAAAAAAAATCATTTTTTTTTCTATTAAAATAATATTTTTGTATTAAATGAACTAAATATTAAAATATATTAATATAATTTTCTTTTTCAAAAAATTTTAAAAATTTACTTCATCCATTATAAATAAAACTCCATCCATTTGGATTCACAAGAGGACAAAATAATGGGCCGGACAAGTCTCACTGTTTAACCCTGTAGAAGATATTTGAAAGTTTAAAAATAATGTTCAGTTTAAAAATTTTAGAATTTGAATTATTAAAATCGGAATCTAAAATTTTAATTTACCATGTTGATAAGTTGTTTAGACGTTTAATTAATGTTAGCATTTCTATCATTTCTTTATTAAAATTTTATTTAAAATATTGGATTAGTTAAAGTCTAATGTACAAAGTTTTTTTTTGCACATGTAATGTAAAATTTGCATGTATAAAAAAATACATATAAATAATCACTGTATCTATACATGTTCTTAATATTTTTAATTTTATAAAATAGTAAAATAAAATAATAAAATTCCAAACTACCAAATACCACTTCACCACCCACACTGACACAGGTCATCAGAGAGCTCTACCTACCTCGAATATCAATAGGTTTAAATTCTGTATTTATGCTTCTACCAATACAAAATTTTGGCATTTATACATGGTAGTAAAAACAGAGTGCATGACATTTATTAGCACATCTACTTTCCTTTTCCTGTGAAAAGAGGTGAGGCTGACATCATTGATTCATGAATTTTGATTTACTCAATCTATTTTAATGATTTTCTTTGTAGCTTCATGATCTATATGATAACACAGAATATATTATATTATTATATTGTAAGGTGTCATATACTAGTACATCTCATGGAAGAAAAAAAAATAAAATGTTCATTTCCACATGCAATCCCTTTTACAGTTTATATCATTTTTTTTTTCTAATTTTTTTATATATATTATTCTATTAAAATATATATTGTTATAGGAAATGAAATATATAATGAGATACAATAGTGTATCTTTTTTCTTTGAAAAAATTAGTTTTTCATACACTATGATAAAACTCAGCTCCTATACTATGATAGTGCAAAATTACTTTTTTCATACACTAAAACTTTTACCAAAATTTCAATTGTTACTTTTTTCAACTCTATGTTTTTAAAAGATATAAATAAATACAAAGTAATGGTTAAAGATACACTATATCAAATGAAACTTTTATTCAATTTTATAATGATATTTGAGTAAAGGCTTGAGTAAGAACTAGAGATGACCGTACTCTACTTTATTTGAGGTTTTAAAATTATCATAAAAAACAAAAACAATGTTTTAAAAATCAAACCGTTCAATGAACTAAAAAAATAAACAGGCCAAGAATCACTTGTCACTGGTTTAAAATTGCCCAAATGCCCTTAGAGCAACAACTCCATTTTTTGTATGCCTCTTTTTTTTTTTTTTACCTCTGCAGTATTGTTCATTTTCTTAACCCCTCGCTGTTGTTAATACCTGAAACACCCCCTCTCATAAACCAACTACACCCCCATATGCCCCCTTCTTCTTCTTCACCAAATCCCTCCGCATATCCTATAATTTGATAAGTTATTACATGTTAAATTTTTCTTTAATTTTGTTGGTTTGGATATTAATAGGTGGTTGTGCAATATGTATTTGTCGGAGAAATAAAACCTCATCTGCCTCAAATCCTTGTGAATGGAATTTCTGTCTTTGCTTGCTTTTTACTTTGGATGTACTGGAGTTCTCTGAATCCATAAAATGAGTGGTGCCATGTGTTATGAATGAAACCATTGTGTTTAATGGATTTAAATTCAATTATGATTTCTTCATCCCCCTCTTCTCATCTCCCTTTCAAATAATTCAACTAAACAAAAAAAACCTAACTCGATTCATATCAATCTATCTATCCATGAATAATAAAAACAAATACGATCATCCTCCATGACCAAGCCTTCATCACCGACCATCCTTGAAGTTCAAACTTCTTTACAATCCTAACTGCAGTACTTAGAATAACATTTGTTCTTTTATAAAATGAATCATATTTTCTAATAATTTGTATAGACTCACTTATAACATATATAAAACAACATTTAATATGGTATATCTAATTACGACGAATGCATGTAGTTTAAGAAATTTATGAAATCAACATTGCTCTTAAAAAACTTTGAATGGATGAAAAGAAATACAAGGCCAAAGCAAATGGAAAAAAGGGTGGGTGTGTTCCCCAATTTGTATTTCTACATCAAATAGCTATGACGAAAAGTGAGGTTTATTATTTTTTTAAAATTAAAACATCTATAGACTATATGTGATATTGTATTTCGAGTTGTACCTAACATTATCATTATTTTATACACCCATCCATAGTTACCAATTGCATTGTTAAAAGGGGTGTAAATAAAGTCATACAAAACGAAGAGTCAACAGGTATCCAACATGAGTTGCAAGGGTGGGATTGGGTTGAGTTGAAATGGACATCAAATTGAATTTTGATTGGGCACCCAATGGAAAAGGTTATAGCAATGAATTATATATAATGGATAATGTTACATCCAGCCTAATTTTCAGTCTCAATTTCAGTTTACATGGGTTTTAAATTTTTTAAAAATAGTATACCTCATCTAATGAGATAAATGTTTTTATAAAAATGAAACACATACTTCAATGAATTGCATGGATGCATTTATATAAAATGTAAAATAATTCTTTCAAAGCATATACCTTGTTAATGTGAGCATATACATCATTAATTTTCTATTGATGCATATAAGGTTGGAATTGGAGCTGGAAACAGATCTAGGTGTAACAGCGCCCATATATAATTTGTTTGGACCAAAAATCTATTTTTTGTGATGTTTTTGGAAGTAACATAGTATCGCAACTCCATTAAATAAAAAAAATTCCACCATTTATATTCATTATAAAATATATTTTTTTGGTAATGCTTTCGGTTGAACAAAATTTGGCTGAAAGCATGAAGTCAGGGGGGACCAAAAACAAACAAACAAAAAAATAAAAAAAACTTCTAGAAAAGATAAAGCATAAAAAATCTAAAAAGATTATAATAGTCTTTAAATCAGGATTGAAAAGTCGAAAAAGAATATAATCTTTTTATATTCTTTATATGATCATTTTTAAAGATATAGTATATAATTAATTAGAATTGAATGTGAAGGATCATAATCAAACTTAGATGTTGATCATTATAGGCACAGTCTTTGATATCCGTGATCTCAAAATAGTGAAGATGGATGATGAGAGATGGACGGCTGCACTCAAGGAGAGAGGAGAAAAGTGAGAAAAATTTTGGGTAAAGAGAAGTGAATGTTGGCATCTAACGTTATCAATTTTGAATTGATGACCTTCTTTTAGTATCTCAATATCAATTGCTTAGAATAAAAGGTAACTAAAAAGAATATCAAAACGGTTTAGAGAACTGAAGTATAAAAAGATCGGGTTTGAGTTGGACTCGGATCAACTCGACCCCAAAATCTGAACCCAACTCGAATTGGATTGAGGTCAGAGTGTGTTAAGTTCAACAAAGGAAAAAAAAAAATCAAAACCCTCATTCGAGCCTTACCAAAAGTCAGGTTCTATCATGCTCAACCAACACAAATTACACCTCTACTTTATAACCCAAGATGTGTAAAGTGGCTTGGTTCAATATAATGTCGAGAGAGGAATAATTATTTATGTAGATTTTAAGTTATAATATGGTCTAATTTTGTGACATCAAATTTATGAGTCAGTATGCACCACTATTTGCCTAGCGAGTTGGTCGAGATGCACCCTCCACCTTGTGGAGGTTACTGATTCGACCTCCACATTTCTCTTATAAGGCTGTAATAGCCCCTTGTAGGCTTTAGTGTTTGTTGTGTGTGCAATGGGTTTTGAGTCATGTTATTGTACTCGTTTCTTGTAGACATTTCTATATATATAAAAAAAAAGATACTGAATTTATGAATCAGTATGTCCTCCACAGCTTGGACTACTGACTCATAAATTCAGTATCTTTTTTATGTGTAACGGACATGTTCCTTTCACGGGGACGCCAAGGTTCAAATCTCTCTCGAGAAAGGTTGACAATTGTGGAAATAGCCCTCTTGGGCTTGTGTTATGGGCTTTGTGCCCCTGGTAGTTTGTGGCCCATAATGGCCAACATAGTAGAGAACTAGAGATGTATTACTGGTTAGGATAATGTTTACGTATGGTTCATTTTTGGTATGGTTCATTTTTCATATCTAAATCCAGTTTACAAGTGTTTTGATATTTTTAAAAATAATATATCACATTTAATGAGGTCTGTGTTTTTATAAAAAATGAAATATATATTATAATGAATTACATATATACATTTATAAAAAACGTAAAAAAAAAATAATGAAATATAGAACTTGATAAGGTGAATATATATGCTCTGATAATTTTTTATTGACGCATGTGAGTTGGAACTGGGGCTAGAATAATAGCAGTCGGTTAGAGATCTTCCAGTCTCTTGGAAGCCTCTCTACAAAATAATAAAAACAAAATACTAGTCAATATAACAGTGGAGTGGTATATAAAACAACAATGAATTTTTCAAATTGTTGTCTTTAACATACCGAGTGTTGTTACACAGTTTTTTTTAGCCGCAATTCCAGTGTAATATGTATGGATTGAAAATTATTAAAGCATATAATCACATTAACGTACTTCGATAAAAAAAATTTCATATTTTTTACAAGCACATCCATGCAATTCATTAGAACATATGTTTTATTTTTTATAAAATTATATATCTTATTAAATGAATGAGGTATATTATTTTTAAAAAATCAAAATACATGTAGACTAGAATTAGGATTGGAAAAAACACTGGACGTAACATTATCCTTACCATAATATTTTGAAGCATAATTATATAAAATGTAAGGAAAATATTAGACTCAGACATTTTTACTGACCAAAACTCAAACCACACATATTTTCATTTTTAAACAAATAATAAATATCATCTAATGAGGTATATGATTTAATAAAAAAATGTATATCGCTTCATTTCGAGTTGAATGAATCTATTTTTAGTAAATGCAAGAAAAAATTTAATGAGGTATATACATTGTTTAACGAGATATATGCTCCACCAAATTTATAACGAGATATATAGAATTGTATTTTAGACTGTAAAAAAAACTAAGTGTAACATTGCTCATAATGTAATTATATTGGGTTGTACATTTACGTATGTGTCTTGCTGCTACTGGGCTGCGCCCAATGATAAGATATGCGGGCTTGAGATTCGCCTCGGCCCATGAACAGTTGACTGTTGATCAATTTTTATGTGATTTTGAATTTATTTCAATATGATAAGTAGAGACCATATCTAGTCAAAGATAGATTTGAAAGTTTGACAGTGTTTTTTTTTATTATTATTATTATTTTTTTTTTTTGACAATGAAAGAGTCATCATTAAGAAAAACATATCGCATAATAAAATAGCAGATATGGATTATAAACATGTTGATTGTTGATCAGGTTTTATGTCATTTTAACAAGTATCACCGTGATCTAAATTACCATTGAAAAGTTATATTTTTTTCTAACAATATCATAAATAATTAATTTGTTTGTCAAATTTTTAATAAATCGATCAATATTGCCTCCTAAACCCACCCCCCCCTGGGAGCAAGGATCGAATTTAGATCGAAAAGATCCTTGCTCCCAGAAGGGGGGGGGGGGGGGTCAGTAGACAAACAAATTAATTATTTATGATATTGTTAGAAAAAAATATAACTTTTCAATCGTAATTTAGATCACGGTGATACTTGTTAAAATGACATAAAACTAGATGGGCTGGTTTTAGTGGGCCTGGCCCATGGCTTGTGTGTTAGATCTGTTACACTATAATATCTGAATCTTTGTATTAAAAATAATCTAATAATTGAATTTAAGAAAGATGTGAAGTTGTTAGTCCGAACTACCTCCTGACCATTTCATTATCCAGTGGCGATACGTGGCTGGTAATTCATGGTCTATCCTTCCAAATTCCCCAAAAACAATCTTGGAATATGCACCTCAATTTCAGGGATTGACTTCAACTGGATCCTGCCCATACTGCTGAATATTTGAACTGTGGATAGTGTGCCAAAGTGGATCATCTCTCTCTCTCTTGTTTTTCATCTGATTGAAAGATTTGATATTCAAAAAGCAATTTTCAAAATATCCATTTGAAGCTCAATGGTTAATTTTTGTGGGGAGTTGAATAATAGTAATATATATAAGAAAATGTTAATATGCAATAACTTTTGCAATTTCAAGACATTTTAAAATTTTAAATTAAAATATACGTTGGTCTCGTATAAAGTATATACTTTCATAAGAATTAAAATATACCTTATTAAAAAAATTATGCAAATTGTTTTAAAATAAAACATGGGGGGGGGGGGGGTAACATGTTCTCTGGAATATATTTAATTCATTTGCCCAAGTATACTCTTAACTCAAAAGACATGGATAATAATGTAGCCAAAAAATCAATTTCTCTTTTTGATTTTGTTTTATTTTTTTTTAGGGTTAAAGACATTTGAGTCCCTGTAAACATCCACAAATCTATTTAAGTCCTTACAAACTTGGAGTCGGACATACAAGTCTTTTAAACTGTTATGGTGGGTCAATTTAATCCATATGTTAACTTTTTATCCAATTTGATGATATATTCTCATAATGTTCCATATGTGTGAAATTAAACACTTCTATAAATAACTAAAAAAATAGAAAAAAAACATATATATCCTTTTAAATGACCATCTTACCCTTGATCAAACTCATTTTTACTTATTTTTTCTTTTGCGGATTTTGACTTTATTGTTGCGTACTACTCCATTGTTATTATTTTTTGCTTCTATTTCAAACAATTATAATTATGAAGATGATTTTTTTTATATATTATATTTATTATACTATAGATATTACTTAGATTTTTTATTTTACATTTTGATGAGGTGATTATACAAGTTAAAAAGCTCATATTAATCACCATGTTGTGTATTTTGTGGATGGTATAATAGTAAAATCACGCCTATGGTGGATTTTAACCATGATAGGTTAAAAAATGATTTAACAATAGGGATGTATTAGACATTTTCTGTGTTTCTAGGGATGTAATTGTCCTACTTCAAGTTTGCAAGGACTTATATGAATTTATAGATGTTTATAAGGACTCAAACGTCTTTAACCCTTTTTTTTAACTTAAGCCTAATTTAGAAATGTGTTTAAAAAGATTTTGAATTTACAAAAAACTGAGTTTTTCAAATCCGTTTCTAAACAAAAAAATATGTAGCTTAATTAAAATTTGTAGTCATTTTTGTAAAGAAAAAAATGTCCAAAAGCTAGTTTCTCCATATTATGTGGAGAGACCTCGTCAAAAAACTTAGGTTTAAACCCATTTTTTTTAAAAAATCTAACTCTCAAACTTGTTTCCAAACAAGACTTTAGCAAATATAGTAAATTAAACTCTCATTTGGATAGCTACGTAAGTTATTTTGAAATAGATAATAAAAAATCAATCATTTTATGTTTCATTATATTTTTAATTATTCTCATTAAAAAAATATAAATATGAAAATTTGTTGTTTAGTTGATCATGAATAAATTGTAGGTAAAAAATAAATAAGTTATGAATAATAAATGACAAAAGATTAAAAATTATTTGACATGTGGGTCTCATGACTTATAAAAGGTGATAATAAGTGTTTTACCATATGAATCTCTTTTATACCATTAAAATAAATTGGATGGAACAACACAGTCGGAGGATCTGGAATTTGGATACCAAAATTAACTTATTATCATCTACTTTGATATAGTTAAGTCTATTTACTCTTTGCTTCTTCTTTTTTTTATTCATCCATATTCCACCGTATTCCCATCCTATTCCACTATCTAGAGGGGCTTATAAGTATTCCTAGAACAAGTAAAATGGATGCCCTTTTTTCTATTCTTTTGCCAGAGAATCACATAATGTGGTTTCCCATCAAAACAAAAGAATGTGGCTATTCCAAAACCAATAAATATTCCGCGTGAACATATTTTGAAGATCTGCTTTTATCATTAATCATTTTATCAAAATTCTTTTCATCAAATATCCAAATTTAATGGAAATATTTGGTTTGTCAATAAATTTCTTTGCACGTGAAAAATGATTAAAAAATTTAATTTATTACTAAAAATACTTTTACATAGACAAAAAAAAAAAAAAAAAAAATCTGACTCCGACAGTAACAAATGAGTTATATGACACAATAAAACATTAATAAAAAAATAAAATAAAAGTAATAATTTACATGTTACACATGATTTATATAGTAAAAAAAATCTATATTATAATGATAGTGCCAAACATATAATTTTATTTTAAAATTTAAAAGAGACAAAAATAAATTATTCTACTTGTTTATATATTTATTACACCCTAAATTAGTCTAATTTTTCATTGAATTTATTGATACCATTGTGAACTCCAAGGAGATGGAATTTGTTTCTTGATCAAGACCAATGTTCATCTTTTTTCATATGAATTTTTCTTGTCATTGTGTTGTTCATTTCTTTCAATGTATATACACTTTGTTTTTGTATGTACCCTCTAGATTTTTATTTTTGGTATAAGAGTAGTTTTAATGGGCTACAAAATGTTTTTTTTTTTTTATGTTATTGGAGGGACCTTGTTTGTCTCGTTTCCACAAAAATTCTTTCGAATAATCGTCAACAAAATTATCAACAAACATGTGGGTAAGTCAGCGCAAAGACTCTAACTTAAGACCTATTGGTAATACCGCTAAACCCTGAATCATTATGCTAAGATCATTGGGCACTGCTACAAAATGTTTGACATATAAAATAAAGCATATAGCAAGATTTGGATCAATTTAAACTCAGAACAAACTGGAGACCGAAAACTCATATCATCAGCCCAGAAGGCTATGAATATTGTATTGGAGGGATGAAGGTATCATGTTAACTACCAGCTCTAGTATTGATATACATGGTGTGTGAGTGTACATTAACTGCTCGGATGATATTTCAAACATAAATTGAAACATGATATGAATGAAATATGTCTATATGTATAACAATTAGGATATAACCAATAGTAAAAAAAAAAACAATTAGGATACCACTTAGAGCATTTCCTAACAGGCTTTCCATAATCCTTCCATTCACCAAAATAAGGGGGTACAAATGACTCTTTTGTAATAGAAATGATTTTTTTTTTCACCACAAACTATAAAAAAAAGCAGAGATATTTGTTGACTTTGATTTTTTTTATTTATTATCCCGTGCTACCTGTAAAGTCATCTTGGCAAGTAAAAACATCTCCACTTTAAAACCTGACATATAATTAGTGGCATCTTTCATGAACACAGAAATAAATCAACGAGACCTGGGAAAGGTTACATCAGAAAACAACAGATTCGTTTAATGCATTGCATGTTAGGCTGAGGACCCACCATCCACTTATTATGTATGTGTATATATATTTAAACTATTATTATATGAACAAAGGAATAGAATATCTTGGATTATTACAACTAACGTCCGGAATAAGTGCTAAGGTGGCAGTCTTGTACAATTCAGGTGTGACACCTTGATACATATAATCATTACAAAGAGACGCTGTCCATTCAATCAATATTTTGTTTTTAAGTTGATTAATAGTCATATATGAATTTTTTTCTTCTTGCCAGCATAAAACCCAGGTGGGTCCCTTTTTAAAGTGAAAAAGATTTTTAAAATGAAAAATATTCGTTAACCAAAATTTCAACAAAGTCTGACATAGATCATTAAAAAATATACATACTCCAATTCTTTGGTTGATACAAAAATTTGATCAAATATTAAATACTTAAAGTGATAAATATGATAATACCCCATTTGATAAAAAAAAACAGATCACTTGTTAGTTTAAATTAAATGTTATTAAAAAATTTGGTCAAAATTTAATCAGTTGATCAAAAATCTTTTAAAATGGGAAACAATCTTATGAATACTTTTTTTTATTTGAAATACTTTTTTGAATCATTTTTATACAAAAAATACAAACTCTTGTTAATTCTTGATAAAAAAATTAATGATAACATAACTAAAAACTATTAGTTGCTTTCTTTAAAAAAATAACAATTTTGAGATGTGTAGAAATGAGTTAATTGCAATTCTTATAAAAACAGAATCTCTAAAAAGATATGGAGACCAATTTTCAAAAGCCCCAACGCTTGATGAAATTAGATTCATCCAATTTAACCAAGCAAAGATCTCACTCCAATTATAGGACATTCAATCCTACAGTGGCACACCCAATTTTTTATTTACTTTTTTTTTTTAATGTATAGACATGTCTAATGAATTACATATTTTAATAAAAATTAAAAATATTCAAATAAAATTATATTCTTCCAATTTAACCAAGCAAAGATCCCACTCCAATCATAGACACTCAACAATCCTATAGTGGCAGACCCGATTTTTTATTTATTTCTTTTAAAATACATAGACATGTCTAATAAATTACATATTTTAATAAAAAATGAAAATATTCAGATAAATTGAATGCATGTACTTTTATATGTATATATATATATAATCTAATGATTGAGCATATCAGCACAATTGTATTTCCACTTATCCGTAAGTATGATGACATTAATAGTGAAAATTAAGAAAAAAAATTTCTCAATACTTGATGAAAGCAAAGCGTGCAAGCTAATGTTCATTCACCAAATACACACAAATTCTTAAACAAGCGATCTAATAAAATCCTCCATTACACCCATCATCATCAAAATGGTCTAACATGCCTCCAATAAAAAAGCAAAGCCTAATAATAGACAGAGACATTAATGACTGGACTTTTATTTTTAAATATAAAAATTGAACAAACTCTACAAATTTTCAGAAAAATATTCCCCTTTTTATGAATATTATGGAGATAGAGAATCTCTACATGAAGACTGTTCTTGGATGTTTCACATGAAACTGATGTGGGTGGGTAAATAGTCGAAAGATCACTTGAATTGGAACACCGGTATGGTGTTTGCCAAAGAATTTCCCGGTGCTCGAGTTATAAATGTTTTTTTAATTACCAAAATAATCTTATAACAAAGAATGGAGACCAATGACTGACTACCACGTGATTTATTTCGATAACGACCGTAACAAAATTTGTATGATTTTTCTTGAGATTCAAGTTTTGTTTAATTTTGTTCTATTCAATGTCTTCTCATCTCCATTTTAAATATTATCAGTAACATTGTGTATCATCATTTTCATAAATAAATAAACAAAATTTTAGATCGCGAGAAAGATTGTTCCCCTATTCAATACAGATCCTGATTGGGCCCTCCACGAATTGGTGAGGTTCAAAAGAACAAAAAATTGCGACCCACTAAAGGGACGTGACACTCATTGGGAGCCCTTCATTATATTTTCTCACAATTAATGTAATTACTACAAAGTTTCAAAGATATTCTTATATTATCTCCCGTCATGATTTTTTTTCTTTTACTGAACAAACACTAACCGAGATCCTTCTTAAAATTTTTCGTTCTGTTGAAACATCTTATTATTCTTATTAACATTATGTTATATATAGTATATAGTTTATAGTATATATATATAAAGTAAAAACAGAATTTTTTTCATAGGCATACAAGTAAACTGCGTCCGGGTATCATTCCTCGAATATGTCTTGTTCCACTCGCCACCATGGAAACTTTGCAAGAGGTCGCTTTACCAAGCTTTGATTACAGATGAGTCCCTCAAGTACTTGTAAGAAAAATATATTTTTGTCATTTTTTTTGTAGCAAATGAAGATTGGATTTGGTAACCACATAAGAGGAATCAATTAAGAAGACTTCCACAGGACATAACCAACCAAAAAAAATGTAAGAAAGAAAAATTTCTGTTTTGTTTTAAATGAAGTTTTGAAAAAGTCAAGTAGCACCTCCTTATTCATAAAAGAGGTCAATGGATCAATCTATGAGCACCGATCTTTAAAAAAAAGAAAAAAGAATATCCAATCCATTTCTATTTAATCACATAAATTTATGAAATTTTTTTAAATTATTTAATTTAAAATAATTATATATTTTGATTTTTTTGAAGTAAGATTGATTTAATTTTATGACTCGTTTGCAAATTAATATCAAATGAATTTGGTGTTATAAATAATTTTGAATTAAACTAAGATGTTAAAATACGAGAAATTTAAGATTCAGGCATTACAAATCATTAACTAGGCTTTATTGTTTTGATTTAAGTTAGACGTCATCTCATATTAAAATTTATTCACAAATGTCAAATAAATGTTTTTCTTCTGAAATGATAATTAGTTGTTAATGTGACACCACGCCACCAAAATCAAATACCCTCCTCCTCATTCAATTAGACTAAATGATCATAGTAGTATCATTATCATATAAAATTTAGAAAACATTTGTGTAATGGTAGTTTAAATTTTATTTTTGTTGTAAAAAAAGTCACAAGATTTAATTTAGGGGTCATCTGAATGTGTGGTCTAAATGTTAGATTTCTAATTCATAATGCTTTTAAAAAACAAAAAATGTAAGAAAGAAAACACATAAAACATATTTAAATCTCTAATTGCTGAAAAACAATTTAGATATGTGATTGGTGTTTTCAACTGTAAAATCTATTCAAATATGGATTCAAATGATGCCTTATGACTTGTTTGGATCTATGGTGTCATGGTGGGACAAATTCAATGATGGGGATGCTAATAAGATACCATTGTTAGATTCAAATGAGTTTTCATTTCTAAAACCATGTCATCCATTCCACTCAAATCTTATTTTTAACGCACGAGAAGCCATAGAAACAATGTTTTATTCAGTGTTATATTTAAACCTTTAACGATAGGAATCCAGACATCTCCAACGTAGATCCAAATAAAATCTTAGATATGAAAGAGTTAACTCACATATTTCATGAAATGACAAGAAATGTGAAGTACAATATTTTTACGATCACTTCCGTCGTATAAACATGTTTTGAATAATATTTAAAAATACATACTCTATTACTTAATAAATTAAATACATATTTTTATATTTTCTAAATTTATTATATAAAAAATACAAAAAAAAGTTAAAGATACTCAAATCAATCATTTTTTAAAAATTATACAAAATAAATCGTATTTCACAATTTTTAAAACTAAAAAGATTAATATACCATTATGTAATTTTAAATTCTCTCCAATCATATTTAAATCTTTTCATAACCATCATCAAATTGAAAAATAATTTTAATATAAGAAATAACACTTAATAAGTATATAGTGTATTACAACAAATATATATACTACATTAGAATTACGTGAATAACAAATCACGAACACCTAACTTTGCAGTTTAACAGATGATCTTTAAACTAATAATAATTTTTTTTAAAAAAAAAACAACAAGGGACATTTCTGATATAAAAATTCTAATGATGGAGTTATTAAAAAGAACAAATATTTTATCGTACAAAAAGGAAAAAAAATCCAATAAAATGCACAAAATCCGCCGAGGGGCACCCCCCTATATTTAAGCCTCTCGTGCTCCAGACACTTCTCTTCTATTCCCACAATACCCCCACATTTTTATTTTTTACAAATACCAAAAACCGTCTCTCTCTCTCTCTCTGGATAAACGTCTCTCACACTCTCTATCTCTCGCTCTCTGAGAGAAGGTCGAAGAGTTTTCGGCAATGGCGGGGAACGACTGGATAAGCAGCTACCTTGAAGCGATCCTGGACGTCGGTCCGGGGATCGACGGCGCCAAGTCGTCCCTCCTGTTGAGGGAGAGGGGGAGGTTCAACCCGACGAGGTACTTCGTCGAGGAGGTCATCACCGGCTTCGATGAGACCGATCTCCACAAGACCTGGGTTCGCGTATGTGTCCGTTCTCACTTTTTATCTCGATTTGAGGTTTTGTTGGGAGAATTCGATTTATTTGTGGGGTTTGTGTTGTGATTTTTGTGAAGGCGGCGGCGATGAGGAGTCCGCAGGAGAGGAATACGAGGTTGGAGAACATGTGTTGGAGGATCTGGAATCTCGCTCGTAAGAAGAAGCAGGTGACTTCTTCTTTTATGTTAGTCTGGATTGATTTTGTATGTTGAAGATTTGATCATTTGTGTTTTTTTTTATTTTATTTTTAAATAGATGTGAAGTGCTTTATGTATATATATTTTTTGTTTATTTGTTTATAAAAGAATGGATTTTTTTTTTGTTGTTGAGCGACTCTGTATATGGAATCGGAGCAGGATTGTTATTTTTTGGTTTTATTCAATTAATAAGTTGTTGAGATTTTTGTTATGTATGTTTGGGTGGTTTTGTTTATTTTTTATCAAGCTGCCAAGCTGGTCCTTTTGAAATGGTAAGAAAACACGACTTGATTTGAATTTTTTTTTATTTTTTTACAATTTTGTTTTTTCCCCCCCCATGGAAATGCTATATGGAGGTGTATTTTGATTGGTGAAGTAGTGAATTTGAGAGACGTAAGAAATTTTGTTACATGTAAAAATTTCATTTTGAATTGTTGATGGTGGACTGTGTGTTGATTTTTTGGCAACTGAATTAAATATCATTTGGTTTTAATTTAAAGATGGATGTGGGAATGTCGGAGTACGGTAATTGAAATATGTATTAAGATTATCAATTAAAAAATATGTATGTATTAAGAGGTGAAAAATTAGATTCGATTTCAAATAATAGAATGGAAGACATTCAGGTGCCAATTTTAAGGTTTTGTGCTTATATAATTCAAATCATTTTCAAGATCATGCATGATATAATAAGAGTATGTCTTTGACCATCTTATGGTTTTAATTTATTGCCTACTAGTTGCTCGTTGGGTTTGCTACAATTTTAATAAGGTACATTGACTGTCATTTTCATTGTAGACTATTTTATAATGACGATGCACGTTTACTTATAGCTTTTCGAGTATGGCTAGACACATCTATTGGAACTATTAACAGCGCTGTTCTATGGGATGCATAAGCCTAGTTTTATTAGGATTATATAAGCTTTTTCAATTTTGGAAGATTTAAGTTATAATAATAACAGATTAATATTTATTTTGTAAATGAATATACTCTATAAATTTTTTTCTCAAAAAGATCAATTTTTTATGCATTTGGGAAACTTGGCATTACCTTTTTCCCAAAAAGGTGTCTTATATGAAATTTACTAGACATGATTCTCTGGGTCATAATTGGTTTAGCAAGCGTGTTTGCCTGGTTGAATGGTGATAAATAAATTATAGGTGAGTGGTTCCAAATAAATTATAGGTGTTGTTAGGTTGAATGGTTCTAAATAAATTTTTGTGATATTTGATGATAAGTTGATAACTCAAGAGTTTAGCGTCAATGAACCATGTTTTACACTGGTAAAAGTTTTCAACAAACAATGGAAATAAGGAATTTCACTGTTTTTCATACTTAACAAATGAAAATAACTTTGTTTTCCCTTCTTTTTTTGCGTTGCCAATTCATTTGACATCATAGCCAGACTTGATAAATGGATGAAGTTGTGGTTTCCTGGTGTTTTTCATCCTGGTGTTTTTTTCGTTGCAATTTAATTTTGTCAATAAAACTGAAGTAAAAATGAATAAATATTCATTTTCCTGGGAATTTTTTTTTCTGTTACAACGGAGTTCTTATTAGTCATTGTTGCAAATCTTATCCATTATTGTTGCTGTTTTGGCCCATCTGTCACTCTGCTGACTGTTTAACTCTGTTTTCATGCTGCACGATGCAGATCGAGGGAGAGGAAATGCAGCGCCTTAATAAACGTCGTCTTGAGCGTGAAAGAGGGCGCAGAGATGCAACAGCGGATATGTCTGAAGATCTCTCTGAAGGAGAGAGAGGGGATCTTGTCAGTGACATGTCAGCACACGGTGATAGTGTCAGAGGCAGAATGCCCAGAATCAGTTCAATTGATGCAATTGAGGCATGGACCAGCCAGCACAAGGAGAGGAAATTGTATATAGTGCTGATAAGGCAGGAAACCTGACTCTGGTCTTCTTAAAATGGCTAATGAGGTTTTTAGATGATCTGTATGCATCTTATTTCTAATTATGCAATTAAATCAAGAATAATATATTTTTTTAGTGCAAATCAGTACAAATGATAGATTTGTCATCATACAAAATCAAAATGATGGAAGTGTACAATGGTGACAGTGTGTCATTTGGACATTCCCTAATAGATAGTGGAAGATTTTGAATAATCGCTTGTTCTACTTATCTAATTCCATGCCCCTTTCAATTTTTCATATGTACAAAGACGCTCCCATTTCTTCATAACATTTGTTGATTTCTACTATTAATTGAATCTATGTTCATAATGCTTAATATTATTGATAATGACCACTTTAATGCAGCATTCATGGCCTGATACGGGGTGAAGATATGGAACTTGGGCGTGATTCTGATACTGGTGGCCAGGTATTTTTTTTTTATTGTATGTATCTATTATTTTTTTATATTGGTCTATTCCATGTACTTGTTGGCCATATTTTTATTATTATATCCATTCTCTGCCGTTAGCCATGTAACACTTCTTCCTTTTTGGTTAGGTTAAATATGTTGTAGAACTTGCAAGGGCTTTGGGTTCAATGCCTGGAGTGTATCGCGTTGATTTGCTTACCAGACAAATATCTGCGCCGGATGTGGATTGGAGTTATGGAGAACCTACAGAAATGCTGACGCCAATAAGTTCTGAAGGTCTCATGGATGAGATAGGAGAAAGCCGTGGTTCTTATATCGTGCGCATACCATTTGGCCCTAAGAACAAGTATGTTCCCAAGGAGCTCCTGTGGCCTCACGTTCAAGAATTTGTTGATGGCGCACTTAACCATATTGTACAGATGTCCAAAGTCCTAGGAGAACAAATTGGTGGTGGTCTGCCAGTCTGGCCAGTTTCCATTCATGGACACTATGCAGATGCAGGTGATTCAGCCGCATTGCTCTCAGGGGCATTAAATGTACCGATGATCTTTACTGGCCATTCTCTTGGTAGAGACAAACTTGATCAGCTTCTTAGACAGGGGCGTCAATCAAGAGAAGAAATAAATGCAACATACAAGATATTACGCAGGATTGAAGCCGAAGAGCTCTGTCTTGATTCCAGTGAAATTATTGTTACAAGCACTAGACAGGAGATAGAAGAGCAATGGTGCCTGTATGAAGGCTTTGATGTGATACTCGAGCGCAAGCTGCGAGCAAGAATTAAGCGTGGTGTGAACTGTTATGGAAGATTCATGCCTCGCATGGTGGTAAGTACATTGACCAAATCTATCATCTATTTTCTATTCTAATGAACCCTCTGTCTATGTAAAATAAAATCCTAGCTACTCCATTACCAAATTTTCTTTGAGCTTTCTCGTGTATCAGTGTCTCCTGTGTAGGTTGAGTCGGTGACATCTCTGAGGTTAACTGCAGGTGATTCCTCCTGGGATGGAGTTCAACCATATTGTTGTCCATGAGGGAGATCTGGATGGTGATGCAGAAGGCAATGAAGAAAATCCAGCTGCCCCAGACCCTCCTATTTGGACAGAGGTATATAAAAATTTATATGCAATCCGTTTGGTTGACATTCTTAAGTGGAATTTAGGCATTTAGCAATCACTTCAATTTCATAAAGATGGTTGTAGATCCTTATAAAGCATTTTATTCTGTTTCTTATTTGTGATGTAGTAGATGATTTTATATTATTCTTGATCATTGGTCACATATTTTGATAGATCATGCGGTTCTTCACCAATCCTCGAAAGCCCATGATACTTGCTCTTGCTCGACCAGACCCTAAAAAGAATATCACGACTCTAGTTAAGGCTTTTGGAGAGTGTCGCCCTCTAAGGGAGCTTGCGAACCTTGTATGTTTCAACTCATCAAAACTGTAAAGAGTTTCATTGCATTTCCTTTGTCTGATATATTTGGCATGACAATTGCAACATGTTCATCATGGTTTGTTTTTTGTGCATTAAATCCTTCATTCATTTGATGATGCAGACACTCATAATGGGTAATCGGGATGGGATTGATGAAATGTCAACAACTAATGCCTCTGTTCTTACTTCAATCCTTAAACTTATTGACAAATACGATTTATATGGTCAAGTCGCATATCCGAAGCATCACAAGCAGTCTGATGTTCCTGAAATCTATCGTTTGGCAGCAAAGACAAAGGTAATCACAATTTCCACTTATCATCTTGCATGGAATGATGGAAGTGGCAGTCTGTTTGATGGCTATGGCATTCTACTATTTGTTGAATTGTTGGCACAAGCCTGGGGGAGTTTTAAGGTGATAGATACGCAGAGTTATGAATACGTTGCAGTCACAGGCCATCAGTGAGGTGATGGAGAATAGAAACTTGATTGACTTCCAGATATTTTTAACCTAGTAAACTAAAATTTAATTCTTTTTTGTTAATGGTTGATTCCATTTCTTGATCGCTGCACCGAAAATCTTGCAACATTCTTTGGTTGTCACAATGCGTTTGCTTGCTTGGGTACAGATGCGGCAGGCAATTGTCAGAATGCCAATTTGATTTAATGAGTTGATTAATTTACCATGATATGCATGACATCAGTTAATTTACCTTCCATAAACATTCATATTTTCTAATTGACATCATATTATATATATGTTGACCTTTAGAAATGAAAGACATCTAATTAAAATCTTCTTATCTTTGGTAGTCAAGAGGATTAAAAATATGCTTGGTCAAAATGTGTGTACATTTTGAAGTTCTTTCTGCACGGTTCACTCTCTGATATATGTAACTGATAAGTGTCTTCCCAACTCCAACTTTGAATGCTATCCAATTCCTTGTTTCTATTCTTGTGCTATCTTGATGCCTGATTTGTGTTTATTGTTTTTGACATCTGCGCAACTCTCTGCCTATGATATCTAGATGTTACAGCTTGTGAGTAGCTGTTCTAAAGTATTTAAATTCAGATAAAAATCTACTTATTGGTTCTAAATTTTAATTTGAATCCCTCTGAAATATAAAGGATTTCTGAACAGTCCATTCTATACTCAATCCCTGCTCTCTGATCTGTTAAAATTTCCACGTGTTCATGTCCCTTTTAAACTTAAAGGTACTCTAGCTTCTTGCTCCCCTGCTTAAGGGCTCTTGCTGCCATGGAAGGGATATCTTGGTACCATCTATATTGGTCAAATGGATGGGATGAAGTAGGATGAACTTAACCAGTGAAATTGTTGATTCCTAAACTTTGGATTTATTCATATTTTCACGAGTCTTTTAACTACTACTACCTTTTAAAATTTTGTTGTACTAGGAGCACTTTTGATATCTCAATTATATATCTACAGAAAGAAATAATATTTGAAATAACTAATCTAAGCTGGTAACCTAGCTTTTCATATCCCTTTGTAGTTAGAATATTGTTGCCTCCTTAGTCTTCTTGTATAAGTTGGATGGTTTATGACAACACATAATTGTATAAAAGAAAGAAAAATGAAATTCCAATTTAACTTCAATATTTCAGTAAACTGGGGAGTAACACATTATATACCTGTGGGAAGCAACCTTTGGTTACAGTCAGCTGCTTTCTTTTGATGTCATTCTTTCCAGAGATAACATTTATCATTCAGCTACTTAATTGATTTATAATGAAATAACCTACATTATTTCACACTATCATCTGCATATTCTGCAGGGTGTTTTCATCAATCCTGCATTCATTGAACCATTTGGGCTAACCTTAATCGAGGTACCGATCATTATATCCTTCAACCCATGCATTCTTTTGTTTTAGGTATACTATCTACAATCACAAATTTTGTTTCCTTTTTCTGGATAGGCTGCAGCCCGTGGTTTACCTATAGTTGCAACTAAAAATGGTGGACCTGTTGATATAATCCGGGTATGTACATCCCTGGATCTTTGAATTCTCCTGGGAAATATCATCTAACATCTTTACTTCATCATTTGTCATACATTTGTTGCAGGTCCTTGACAATGGTCTACTTGTAGATCCCCATAATCAACAATCCATTTCTGATGCTCTTTTGAAGCTTGTTGCTGATAAACAACTATGGGCACGATGCCGGCAGAATGGATTGAAGAATATTCATCTTTTCTCTTGGCCAGAACATTGTAAAACTTACTTATCTCGGATAGCCAGTTGCAGACCAAGACAGCCTCGGTGGAAAAAGAGTATAGATGAGGATGAAAGTTCTGGATCGGACTCACCAGGTGACTCCCTGAGAGATATACAAGATATATCATTGAATTTGAAGCTTTCATTAGATGGTGACAAAAATGAGGATGCTGGAAATCTTGATTACAATTTGGATAATGAGGACACTTCTGAAGGTAGAGATGACGTGAACCGTGCTGTTATGAAGGTGTCAAAAGGTGTTTTAAGGGCCACTCAAAAAGTTCATCATTCCCATGTGAAAGCTGATCTGGGCAGCAGTGCTAATAAACTTCCCACTTTGAGAAGGAGAAAGCATATTTTTATCATTGCTGTCGACAGTGACTCCATTGCAGATCTTATTGAAGTTATCAAAAAGGTGTTTGAGGCTGCTAATAAAGACGCTGCTTCGGTTTCTGTAGGATTTGTTCTCTCAACATCCTTGACAATATCTGAAACCCACTCCCTTCTGGTGTCCGGAGGAATGAGTGCTACAGATTTCGATGCCTTTATATGCAACAGTGGTAGTGATATATATTATCCATCAATGAATTCTGAGGACACAGCCAGCTCTTCTGAGCAGCAGTTTGACATTGATTTAGATTATCATTCACAAATTGAATATCGTTGGGGTGGAGAAGGACTAAGAAAGACATTATTGCGTTGGGCCGCATCAGTTGTTGAGAAGAAGGGGGAAAATGAGGAACAAGTTGTTACAGTCGATGAAGAATGCTCATCTACCTATTGCCATGCATTTCAAGTGAAGAACCCAACTTTAGTAAGTTTGTCTTGTTCTTTGCTAATTAGGAGTTTTCGATGGAGCTGATGATATCAATAACTTTTGCTATGGTTTTGTGTTTTCACTAAATTCTCATGTGGAAGTCATAGAACTACTTCCTCCACATGGTGTCTTCTTCTTTTGTAACTTGTGATGCGGGTTCAATAACTTTGGTCTAGATTAAGCAACAAATATTCAATGGTTCTTCATGTTATCTATACAGGTTCCTTCCGTTAAAGAGCTTCGGAAGTGGATGAGAATCCAGGCTCTCCGCTGCCATGTGCTATATACCCATGATGGTACAAAGCTACATGTCATTCCAGTACTGGCTTCACGATCCCAAGCTCTCAGGTACATGTTTGATTTACAGTGAAGCATTCACCGAGAATGATCAAGATCTGTGACGCTGCTATTCTAGTATCTTATCATTATTTGTGCAAGAGTATCATGTTTTATAATCTAAGGTGGATAATATTCCTTACTGATATCAGCCCAATTTTGTCTTGAAAAGAATTTAGAATATTATAAAATTCTATGATCCATTAGACTACACATGATATATGCAAACAAAATAAGCTACCTCAAATTACAAGAATTCCCTTGATATAGGTCTCATAACATTTTGATCTTTTCAGAATTGTTCACTAGTACCACATGACAAGGGGAAATTGGGATTTGGAATGTGTGAAAGGACCCATTTGTCTGTCACTGGAAGGCAAAAACAAAGAAGTCCTAAATTTCCAGTAAAATGCATTCCTGATTTAAGAAGAATAATTTAAAGGATTTTCTGAAATAAATGCAGCGTTAAAATGACAGTCTTTATCCTTGACTTTTAAATTGCACTGTGAACATATTCTGCTACAGAGTAATTTTCTTACACTGGTGTTCACCATTTCATTATAAAATATTGACATACAAGAAAAGAAGCAAAATAAAGATGAAAGACATAAATATGTCCCATCAAAGCCTACTCTTACATATGAAATCACTCTCAATATAAAATGGTCCCGGCCATTAATACAGATCCTCTCTGCTTTCAGTATATAGGAGCACCATTGCTTTCACATTGCACACTACAGTAGCCCATGTACTTCCCATATAGCATTCTTCTTCAGAAAATAGTTTATCATTTATTGTGAACTTATGGTGCTAGCATGATTTAATGATTTCATATATACACATTATTATATATTCTTCATTTGTGAATGTCATATTGTATATGTGCCAACCATATCCATAGTAATACCATTGATGATGCCCTTTTTTATACTCCTGAAAATTGTTTTCCTGAGCTTCAAATATCTGATTGATTTTTTGCTTGTGACTTGAACCTTGCTCGCATTATTATTATGCACTGTAATATAGGCAGAGTATATAAAGTAGCACAAAACATTATTGTCCGTGGAAATAGTATATTCTGTAATATGATGCATTTGGATACCAGGCTACCTTTCGGCAAGTTAAACCAGACCATAATCTTCTAGAGCTCCAGTTGGCAGTTGCATTTACCATCAACATTCATTTAGCAGGCTATCTCTATTAATTCATTTCTTATTTAATTTTGCACATTGCAACTATATTAAACTTGTAGCATGATGAGCACTGTTTTTCATTTAATCTGTATATGGTGGTTTGATGCATTTAATTGAGCAGATCTTTTGATTACAATCTTTCTCACCATGCGATAATGTTATTCTGAATGATTGGGATAACTTATTTGTCTTAAGAGCAACATTAACCTCTCTGGCTTATACAGTCAAATGAAGGATAGAAAATTATGTGTTGTTGAATTACATCTCATACAACATAATAAACATCCTGATTCTGAGAAAAAGTGAATTTGATGGACGTTTGAATTTTGAATTTCTAACTTTTCCAAAGGTTTGTTAGAACCACATTGATTTGTCACACTATAATGTTTCCTTCCTGCTGCAGCAAGCCATAATTTGCTGTATGGCTTTTGCATGGTTCAAGTACTCGCTCGTGTAGAACATAAAGAGACCCAACTCCAATTCCGATACTGAAGTTTGATTTTATCCTATCAACTTGCAGGTACTTGTACCTTCGATGGGGCACAGAGTTATCGAACATGGTAGTATTTGTAGGTGAAAGTGGCAATACAGATTACGAAGGGTTGCTTGGTGGAGTGCACAAAACGATCATACTGAAGGGAGTGTGCGATGTCATGCCTAATCAGGCGTATGCCTACAGACACTATTCTCTCGAAGATGTTGTGGCATTTGATAGCCCCAACATCATTAAATCTGAAAGCTGCAACGTGGATGACATCCGTTTGGCTTTGGGGAAGCTGGGCATTCACAAAGACTAGCACTCCTCTCACATGTTCCAATAAAACAAGCTTATAGTTTTGTATCAGATGCCCGAAACGAAGAGTCAGGTTTTACTATTTTTTTGGGACTACCGCCTCTTTCAAGGTCTTGAAGCAATAAGTCCTGGGCTTTGTTGATTGTTTTTGTTTTCCTACAGATTTATTTTCAAGCTTGGATCAACTGGTTTCCCTGCTGTACCAGTGGAGTTTCTTTGTGAATTGTGAGGATTGTCTCCCGGTATATCTGGGGCACCCGGTGCACTGCAGTTGCCAGTTCTTGATCTGTCATTGCAGAGCAGCAGGAATCAAGCATCTGAAGTCTGCTTGGGACATCTCTTTGAACAGCAAACATCATTTTATGGTTTTCATACCTTGCAAATAAATGCTGAAATTTTGGGTTCAGACTTTGTTCTAAAATTAGATATCTTGAAACTCATTGTTCATTTTGTATATTTGGGTTTTTGTTTATGGTTCTTGGTTCCTATTATGCAATGTTTGGCTGGTTAAGAGCCTATGTAATGATCAGGTGTTCTAAAGAACTTTGGATATATTGGGGAAGCTAGTATTAGTAGATGCATGTGGTTAATCTTTTCTCCGTGCCCAGGTTTAATTGAGCTGTGTTTTTTTGGCTGGCTGATGCTTCTGTGTCCACAGTTTATATGGACAAGCATTGTAAAAATAAATTTTTAATGGTTAATTTATATGGCTGATGCCCCATTTGTTTTTGTATTCTCCCACCAACACCCTTCCCTATATGGAAAAAAAAAAGACTTGATGTCTTTATGAAATTATTATTATTAATTATAAAAAATCATTTAATAAATCCACCCACCAACTTTTTCAAAAAATACTATTGTTAACTAATTTTAGCACACGATTATTTTATTTTATTTTATTTTTTTTGGTGGAAAGCGCACGAAAAATTTAAAGTTTAATATGTCTGAAATAATTATTAAGAAGATAAACATTGGAAGAACATTAATCTGTTTGATAAATAATGCCAAGTAGGGTCAAGTCACTCTCATGATATTTTTGCACAATAATTTTTACTTTGAAAGTTGAAACAGATACCCGATTGAGGGTCTCTTCTTTGCAGATCTCCATGAATTCATAACAATTTTTAATTGGAAACTAAGGGAAAAAAGAGTCAAGACAACCAAGTTTCTTGAACGGCTTAAACAAGCAATTGGTAGCATTGAGTGTGGGCTTGCATTAAAAAAAGCCTACATTTTTACTAAATCATCCTCACCTTCTTCTACTTTAACAAATATGTCCATGACAAATTGACAATAGAAATTGTTTCCAAAGTTGCATATAATTGACCCTGTTTTCTTTTCTTCTTTTACTAATCTATGACTAAGTTATTTTTACTTGTTATCCCATTGTAGCAAAAAAGGAAGAACAGAACAGAATACTAAAAAAAATAGAGGAACTGAAGATAAAAAAGAAAATGGTAAGCATGAGCTGCTGCTCTTCATTTCTCCTGATATCAGTCTTCCTCATTTTCCTTGTATTTATAGTCTTCTTCAATCAACACGGTCTCAGAGACTCCCCAGTCTTCATCGATGTCGTCGATACTTCTCCAAATCTTGTTGAACCATCACCCTCTCCTCCTCCTCCTCCATCTCCATCTCCTCTTCCAATCAGAGGAGATCATATCAAGCTCAGTAACTTCTCTACATCTTCCACTACCACCAGTTTCACAACTAGTACTACTGATGCTATGGCTCCCACCAGGGTATGAAATTCACTTGCGGGACTGTGAAAACCATTTTATGGAATCCAAGATTTCGTGTTAGAATGTGTTGTTTTGCTGCAGAAGAAAGCAGGACCAATGGAGAAGAGCCTCGCGAGGGCTCGAGCAGCGATCCGGCGTGCAGTGATCAACAAGAACTACACTTCTCATACAAAGCAGCCCTTCATCCCCAGAGGAGCCATTTATCGCAATGCACACGCTTTTCTTCAGTGAGTATATAGAGATATCTTGCATATATGCTAGCATAAGAGGGTCTCAGTTTGGTATTTTGTAAAGGTTGAAATATTATTTTTGAAAGTGAAGTGGTACAGAATTCCTTTGTGAGTGTTAGAATAAAGAAAAGGAAATTATTGTTATTATATTAGAGGAGCCAAAGGGCTCTATTTATAGATACATAGAGGAAACCCTAAAATACAAGATAAGGAATCTAGGAAATCTAGGAAACTAATAATAACTAATAATATCACAATAATGATAATAAAGATATAATATTATCCTAATAATGATTCTTTAACACCCCCTCCCAAACTCTGAAAGGTAGAACCCTTAGAGTTTGCACAAAAATGAGAAGGTGGCAAAGGGCACGACGGCGACGGCAAGGGCACGATGGCGACGGCAAGGGCACGACGGCGACGGCAAGGGCACGACGACAACAGCGACGGCAAGGGCACGACGACAACAGCGACGGCAAAGGCACGACGGCGACGACGACGGCAAGGGCACGACGGCAACGACGACGGCAAGGGCACGACGGCAACGACGACGGCAAGGGCACGACAGAAACAGCGACGGCAAGGGCACGATGGCAACAGCGACGGCAAGGGCACGACGACGGCGGTAAGGGCACGACGACGACGACGACGGCAAGGGCACGATGACAACAGCGACGGCAAGGGTACGACGACAACGGCAAGGGCACGACGACGACGGCAAGGGCACGACAGCGACAACGACGGCAAGGGCACGACGGCGACGACGACGGCAAGGGCACGACGACAACAGCGACGGCAAGGGCACGACGGCAAGGGCACGACGACAACGGCAAGGGCACGACGACAACAGCGACGGCAAGGGCACGACGACGACGGCAAGGGCACGACGGCGACGACGACGGCAAGGGCACGACGGCGACGGCAAGGGCACGACGACAACAGCGACGGCAAGGGCACGACGGCGACGACAAGGGCACGACGACGACAAGGGCACGACGGCGACGGTTTTATCACCTCTTCAAGAAGATCAACCGCCTCACCTCCTTTTTACACCGCCGACCACACTTATGACATCAACTCCAGAGGCGTCCAAAGAATTTTAAATGATGACATCAATTGCTCTTTGTGCATGGCATTTTTGGAAGAGATAATGGAGCATCATTTACCCCACCATACAAAGACAATAAACATAACAATTTCACTACTGTTTGATATGAAGAACCTTGAATCATAGCTTCTAAGAAATCCTCAACAGAGACTGACTGATCAACGCGAATGAATTTCCCATCACTCGTCAGTATACATGATACTTCTTTAGGGGCGCATAGAGGCACGATGGCTACGGAACAGCACGGAGGGAAGAAGACGAGCATGCCGCCGGCGGGGCCAGAGGGCTGGCAGTCGGTGGAGGAACGGCGGATGTGAGCGCTCTGTTTCGGATCCTCAACGGATACAGCAGCAGAGACGACGGTGGAGGCGCCGTGGATGCGGCGGAGGCTCCGAAGAGGTTCCTCGTTACGCGGGACCTCCTCGGAGAGTGCGCCAGGCGTCCTCAGAAGGAGCTCGACCTCGATCTCCGCGTCCCGATCGGCTGGGAGAAGCGTCTAGACCTCCAATCAGGGAAGGTGTACATACAGAAAAGCTCGGCCCCGTCGGTTCCAGCCCTGTCAAGACCATCCCTCCACGACCTCAATTTCCAGCCCTGGCGGTGGCGGTAACGGTCCAGGTTCCTCGGGACCCGAGTCAACGCGACGAGGGGGACGGAGAGGCGGAGCAGCGACCGTTACGCGACGATAGGTGTTGTTTTTACATCCTGCGACGTCGTCTCTTCTTCCCCTCCCGATCAGATCTGTGACGATCGGACGATGAGGCCTCCGTCGATCGGCGGCCGTCCCTTCCTTCCCCGGCGGTAATGCTCCGCGATCTGCTAGATCCGGATGGCCGTCTTGCGTCGAGGATCGCCTCCAAAAGGCCGGGCCGAGATGACAAAAAAAACATAAGTACCACGAGAGGACAAAGACTAGAATACAACTAGACAGCGGAAGAAAATATGGGTACTAAAAATCTTTCCCCGCTCCGAATGAAAACTCTCAAATCGGAGCGGGGAAGAAGGAGAAAACTTTTATAGATTTAGGGTTTCTGAGGTGGCTCTGATACCATGTTAGAATAAAGAAAAGGGAATTATTGTTATTATATTAGAGGAGCCAAATGGCTCTATTTATAGATACATAGAGGAAACCCTAAAATACAAGATAAGGAATCTAGGAAATCTAGGAAACTAATAATAACTAATAATATCACAATAATGATAATAAAGATATAATATTATCCTAATAATGATTCTTTAACATTGCTCGTCTTCTTCCCTCCGTGCTGTTCCGTAGCCATCGTGCCTCTATGCGCCCCTAAAGAAGTATCATGTATACTGACGAGTGATGGGAAATTCATTCGCGTTGATCAGTCAGTCTCTGTTGAGGATTTTTTAGAAGCTATGATTCAAGGTTCTTCATCTCTAAAGAATCATTATTAGGATAATATTATATCTTTAACAGTGAGAAAGGAACAGTGATGAAGAGAGTAGCTGTAAGATTCTTTTTTTAAATCACGTGATAAAGTGAAACAATAACAAATAGACAAATGACCAAATCACGTAAATATGTGTTCTATTGTGTAGTTTTTAATTTCTTCCCCTTTTAGTCAGAATTTTTTCAAGAGAAAAAAGACAGTGGTGAGAAGTTGCATGATAGATAAATTACTGAACCACGTAAATCTATGTTAAAAATTGATCAATAGAGATGAAAATTTCAGGAGTCATATAGAGATGGAGAAGAGACTGAAAGTGTGGACGTACAGAGAGGGTGAGCCGCCCCTCGCTCACGTCGGCCCGCTTGTGAGCATCTACTCCATCGAGGGCCACTTCATAAGCGAGATGGAGTCCGGTGAGAGCCGGTTCGCTGCCCGCCACCCTGAGGAGGCCAACGTGTTCTTCCTCCCTTTCAGCGTGACCAACATGGTCTCGTACGCGTACAAGCGCACTGTCCCGCGTCAGGAGAGACCCGTGAAGAAGCTCGCGCTCGACTACGCACGCGTGGTCTCCAACAAGCACCCGTTTTGGAACCGGACCGACGGGGCCGATCACTTCATCGTCTCTTGTCACGACTGGGTGAGTGAGTCTAAAGTTTCGTTTGGAATCAATTGTCACACTGATTCATAATGACTTACATGAGAGGGAAAAAAAATGCACATAGCCTATTAAAAGTTCGTTGATATACATATTCACTTCTCTTTTTTCTGAAAATCCACATAACCCTTTACCTTTTGCCTGGTTAAGCAAATACCCTCCAGTTAAATTGCTGTCTATTTACAAAGAATATTTTGTGAATATTATGTCACTTAATATGTTTTTAATTCTTATATTTATATAAACATCTGACATTAAAAAAAAACCTCCCAAATGATCAAAATACCCCTGTTAGCAACCATCGATCGAATTATTATGTTCTTCCTCCCAATCGTCAATGGTCGGACTATTGGGGAGGGAATGGGTGAAAGTGACTCAGGTAGTATTGTAATTTAACCATGTGTGGTTAACTTAACTATAACATAGTTTAAGCGTGTTAACGACAAGATGACAAATCAATTTAAGCAATACAATAAGAGATTTATATGAATTTTTAGATAAAAAAAGGGTGGAAATGAATATCAACAAATTTTCATAAGACTACATATATTTTTACCTTTACGAAAAGTTATATATAAGTGCATCTTCAATGGATATGTTAACTAACATGTTAATGTCATATTTTACATAACATGTAAAAATGTTACTCCAATGGAGATGTTAAGAGGGAGCTAAATGTGGGCCCCACGTGTTAGGTGTTATCTTTCATATTAATTGTAGCTAGTGTTTTAGCTAGCCAAATGTGGGCCCCACGTGATAGTTCTCCTTAAAAAATTAATAAAAAGGTTGAGTGGGTGGAGAGGTAAGGCCCACTATTGGTTTGACTAGTTTATTTAGCTAGTCCATTGGAGTAATAACAACCAACTAAATAGGGATGTAGTAAATTAGTGTATAGTTGAGGTATAAAGTACTGACATGGCACTTTAATATCTTGTTTAACTAACATATACATTGGAGATGCTCCAAGTGCTCAAAGAACTATAAAATTCTGACATGGTTTGTGTGATCAGTGAACCCACAGACAACCAAGTCAAAACATTTAGTTATCTTGAATTGCACTATATGCGCTGAATTTGACTTTACATTTGCTTTTAGGGTCCGCAGGTCTCAGACAGCGACCCTAACTACTTCCGCAACCTCATTCGACTTTACATTTGCTTTTAGGGTCCGCAGGTCTCAGACAGCGACCCTAACTACTTCCGCAACCTCATCCGCGTGCTCTGCAACGCGAACACATCCGAAGGCTTCGCCCCCCAACGCGACGCATCCATGCCTGAGATCAACATCAAGCACAGGCGCCTTGTCCTGTCGGACCGCGACACCCCCCTAACAAAACGCACCACGCTAGCCTTCTTCGCGGGGGGCCTCCACGGCGCTATACGCGAATCCCTCCTCCGCCATTGGGAAGGCAAAGACGACGAGGTGCGTGTCTACAAGCGCCTCCCGGATGGCATGAATTATGACGAATCGATGCGGACGAGCAGGTTCTGCCTCTGCCCATCCGGGTGGGAGGTGGCGAGTCCGAGGGTGGTGGAGGCGATACATGCGGGGTGCGTTCCGGTGATCATATCGGACGGTTACGTGCCCCCATTTGATGACGTGCTGGATTGGGGCAAGTTCACGGTGCGGGTGCCCGTGGAGGGGATACCAGAGATCAAGGCGGTGCTGAAGGGGATATCAATGCGGAGATATGTCTCGTTGCGCGCGAGGGTGTTGCAGGCGCGCGCGCATTTCGTGATCAATCGGCCACCGAAGAGGTTCGATGTCCTTCACATGGTGCTTCACTCTGTCTGGCTCAGGAGGTTGAACCTTAGATTGTCATACTGATAGTGGGATTTTTTGAAGTTGTTCAGTTGCTGTCGAATGTTATATGGTGATGTGCGCTCACTAGCAAATTGATATTCCATCGTGACATAAAACGGTGTTGGGATGCGAATCACATAGTGGTGGGAATATCCACACATGCTTAAAGAAAGTGAGAATATGCTCATATGCTTGGGGAAAGTATTTCGAATCGAGTTTTGAAAAATCAAATAGCACTTTTCTCTTCTTAAAAGATGTTAAGGGATCAGATTTTTGAAACAGCATTCTTTTAAAAATATATATATATACTCAGATACTTTATTGCCACTACATTATTCATTAAAAAAATGGATCAACTCCAAGTGCACAAATTTCAAAAATATCGCCCACCTTAACCCCTTTCCTTCATTATTTTTAAGTTGTTATTCTACCTCTAATTTTTTTTTAACAAAAGTAAAATGAGTGGGGTTAAATACTCCCGAGTCCATATCCTCTGTCTAAGACCACATAGAAACTCTCTGATAGCCAATAAGAGATTGTTAGATAAACTGTGTAATTTTTTTTTTCAACTCTTACCGGCAAAAAAAAATGTTTGATTTTTTTTTTTACTTTTTTAACTAAATGAAAATTTCCTACGACAATCATTTATTAATTGGATCACAGTACTCCTTGCATAAAAATGTGTGAGGTGGGGCCAACCAAGAGTGGGAGGTGGAGTCAATGAAAGAGTGGGAAATGGGGTGAGAGTATCCGTGCCCATTTGTTGTCGTTTAAAAAGCCAATCTAACGTACATCGACTAACCACAAAAAACCGTTTTAACTGGTTTGAAATTTGAAAACCCTAGAGAGAGATCGATCGTCGTCGTCGTCCATGGCGGAGAACCTCGTCGTCGGCACCGAAAATGTCGGTATCGGAGGTACATTTTAGGGTTTCAATTCACACAGCCTTCTTAGGGTTTCTTTCGCGATTTCCACGAAACGTGGATTTCTTTTTCTAGGGTTAGGGTTTCACCGACTAACCATTGTTTCCGTGGAAGCTCAGCTCGGACTCGTAAATCAATGGTTTCCGGGCGGAGGAAGCTCTCCAACATCACCAACACTGTTCAGCCTCTCGGTGTCCCTTCGATCTCCAAGGATGACGGCTTCGACCAACTCAAAAAGGCAAGATTTCGATGAATCTCCGCTTTTGTGTTTCTTAAGAGGCTCTGATTCGATTATTTTGGTTGGGAATCTTTTCAGGATAAGATGACACTGATGATGATACTCGCTGAAAGAAAGTAAATTTTGTTCTTGTTCTCTTGCGTTGGGGATTTTTTTTTTTTTTTTGTTCTAAAAAGTTATTGTTTTGGGAGAACAGTAAGACCATAGAAATGAAGGACATTGAGATTCAGAAGCTTCAGTTTGAGCTGCAGAGTGCGCTCCAGCAGAATCAGTTGCTCGCGCTCTCTAATTCTCAGATGCTGGCGGTTAGTATTCGTTTCATATTTTTTTTATTTTTTTTAAAGTCTGGGTTGTTTTCTTAATGTTTCAGAGATTCATGTTTTTTTTTTTCTGCTGCATTGGATTCTCTTTGTGCAGGAGTCCAATCTGGGGAAGGACAGAGTGAGTTCCTTATTCTTTTCAATTACTGACTCCCATCTATAATTAATTATCAGAACTTGATTTTAATAAAAATCTATGTCAATAAGTCGATTTTTTGGAAACCTCCTTTCACCAGATTTTCTTAAAATTCATTTTTTTTTTATTGCTTTTTGTTCCCAAAATGCTAGTCTAAGCTTAAAATGCCAAACTGCCCTTTGGAACTGATTAGGAAAATCGATTCTGCAATGCAAAAATCCTTTTAGTAATTGGTGTTTAAACAAGGGAAAAATTAAATCATTCTTATTTAAATTTAATTGTTCGTATTGGTTTGCAGCTCAAAGCAATGCAACATGAACTTGGGTGTGTGAAAGCGGTGCACAAAGTGAAGACATTGGAGCTGGAGGTGAGTCGGTCTCTTCATGTGATCAGAAACTGTTGTTTGCACTGTTTAGTTAGAGCAATTCTATTAATGCTCGTGTTCTGATTTAATATAGGAGATGGCAAAGAAGCAGCAGTGCATTGGAGTCACTGTGGATATGGTAAGCCTTCTATCTCGATAATACCTTTAGTATGCTAGTTGTGATGTTTGTTCCTATCTACAATCTTTTGTTTTAGTAATCGAATATCTATTATGTGAAGAAAGATGAAGTTCCAAAGCATGAGGAGATGACAGAGGAAACCCGATTGGTCAATTTGAGCTCCCCACCATTAGATCAATGTAAGGCAGTATACATTTATATGTATTTTTTAATATGAGAATTCTTATTAGGAACTTTTAATCATAATGCCATGTGTCAAACCATACATTGTTGTGACTGGATGGTAGTGTTCAAAGTTATGGTCCTGCTATCTTGCCCGTAAATGAGTGTATGAAATGGTATTGTTATGGATAGGGAAAGCATTTTTGATGCATAAGTGTTTTAATAAAAAAATACATTAACATAGGAAAATTACAATATTACTGGCTTGTAATTAAGCTGTTCTTTTATCCTGATGCTATTGGTGGATTAGAAAAGCCTCGGATCAAGTAGTTCAAGTTCAGTTAGATTCCTTTTTCGAAGACAGTGGTTGTTGATGGGGCTTAAATGTTATTTCAAGCCAGATAATTGTGACAAAATTTTACTCAAAACAGTTACTACTAGTAAGAAAATACTTGATTAAACCATAAGATAAGAATCATTTGTCATATCAATCCATTTCAGTCTGGATATTGAAAGTGCATGTGAATGTTTTGCAGCCCTATGTTCGATTAGTCTGACTTCCCACCATGTGGCAACAAATGGAAAAGACAACACTAGAAGGTTTGTATGTGTCTATGTCAAACTATATGCTGTGAAAACTATTCTCATGTTTAAAATTCACTTGACATGAACTTGAATGTCTCACATTTATATGATATTTTTTTTTTGTAAATCTATCACACCAAACAGAACTAGGCGACAACAGCAATCTGTTACATTTAAATGTGAGATATGCCAAACCGCTGATGATGTCAAAGGAGATATTGAGCCACTAATTCCCTCTATGCATGGTGACACTATCACTGAATTGGATTGTCCTGCTTCTGCTTCTTCAACTGTTTGCAACTCCGGAGATCCAGTCAAATCAGGGAGGGATTTTCAATCATCAATTGGGAGGCCATCAAGGAGGGCCGCTGAGAAGGTAAAGTCTTACAAAGAACCGCCCCTCAAAATCAAAATGCGGAGATCCGAATAACTGGTAGATGTCATTTTTATCCTACTGTGGATGGTCACTGTTGCATGTGACACTGCTCGCATATCACCCATATTTTCACCTTTTAGACATTGTTCTGCATAGTTAGCTATGACAAGGAAATCCGGAAGTGGGCACTTTCTTGTCTTTGGGGATGGAGAAAAAGAATGGTTATAAATTCATCACTGCTGGATACCGTGCTTTGTAAGGTTATCAAGCTACTTGTGATCCATTTTTGGTAACTCTCGCTTAACTCATCCTTCATGTTTTTTTTCATTGTGTCTAATTGGTTTTGTCTATCACCAGTTATGTGGGAACCAAAAGTTTAATATGCTCATGTATTGTACTTTAGAACCTCACCTACTTCAAAGTGCTTCTGTTACTATATTGTATAGATAGGGCCATCCCAATTTGTCACAGCAACCTCATGAGATTTGTTTACAAGTATATTGTAAGACTTTACATTCTTTCATTTAGGTTGCTTTGGGTGAATGTGACTGGTCATCTTCGTGCATTTACAGCTCTCATCTTTTCCTCGTGTAGATAGATATAAGTCAAATTTCTCGCTGTTGGCTTGCCACTCTTTGAACATAAATTCATGCACCAGACCAGATGTACATACAAACTAATGGCTTGTAAGTTTTTTTTCTTTTAGGAACTGAGGCAGACATTTGTTATCTGATTTCATTATTGAATATCAAATTAAAAACTTTGAAAGGCGGGAGAATAGATAAAAAAAAAAGCAAAAGAAAAAAGATAGTAATGGCTTTTAAGTTGTAACATAATTCGGGGACAATTCTGCAAGGTGAAGTTCAACTTGGGTCATATAATATTAGGTTATTGTTACACGTTTTTATTTGTAGTCCATGTCTCATTTTTCTAATAAGGTATATGTATTTGTAGATAAAGTATATACTTCATTTTATATTTAAAAATAGGGAAAAATTCATATAGCCCCTGAAATCTGATTGAAATCCATATAACCCCTTACCTTTTCTTAAAATTCATATAAACCCTTAAAAACATCTAATAAATCTAAATAACCCTCTGAATAAAATATCCATTGACAGATGATTAATATTTTATAAATATCTTGTTTGGTTAACCCTGGTTGAAAACACAATATACTAAAAAAAACTCCATAATGTGTTAAAAATGCGAAAAATTATATAAAAATGATGATTTTACCCTCTATGGATATACTAAAAAAAACCCTATTCAGAAGGGTAAAATGATCATTTGTAGAGGATTTTTTGCATTTTTAACACATTGTAGGATTTTTTGGCATACCGTGTTCTCTATCAGGGTTAACTAATGGATGTTATTCACAAAATATTTATCATCTATAATCGTAAATTTTATTCAGGGGGTTATTTAGATTTACTAGGTTTTTTTAGGTGGTTATATGAATTTTAAAAAAATTAGGTGGTTATATGGATTCAATTAGTTTATAGGGTTTATATGGATTTTTTTCTAAAATATATGCTTTCTTATATGAAATATATATTTTTAAAAACTAAAGCACGTGAAAATTGCATGTGGGATTATCTGTGATATAAGCTAATAGCTCATGTTGAAACATCTTGCTTGCATAAAGAATTTTTTATGAATATATAAATCAAGGAGTATTACATAGATAGACATGTCCACCAATAAATTGGATTTGACTAATTGGTTCAATAGTTTTGATCCTCAAACTCTAATGCTAAACAAGAGCCAATTTAAAAGATCAAATTTAACAATCAGTCAATCCACAGATTGTTTGAACTAATCAATTCTTATACTATATATATATATATATATAAAAAGCTAATTGCCATTTATCCAGAGGAGTTTTAATGTTATACAGTATTCAAAAGCCTACCAAGATTTCTGATAATGTTTTTTTAAATTAATATATTTAACATGACAATGTCAGCAATCTCCATGTGTTTCATTTGGATTTGATTACATGCACACTATGAATGGTATCACCTGCAATGAAACTCTAAACACTCTTCACTTACTCTGAACCAAAAAATACAGGTGATCACTGACACATTCAAGTATTCAACTCAGGCGAAATTCACTAAACATAATCATTACTCAAAACACATAAAAACCATCATAAACCACCACAGCAAACACACGGACACCCACATAAAAAGACACTCTAAAACAACACACAAACCAAACCAAACCATCCAACAAACACCACCTAGTTGATGCTCCTGCAGTTCCTCCTCACCTCTCCGCCGCCCCCGCCGACCGCTCCGAGCCTTCCCATCTTCAGCATCGACGCCTTGAAGTCCTCAAAAAACGCCCCGACGTCCGCCGCGTACGCCTCCACGAGTTCCCCGACCCCATCAGTCCCCCCCACCAGCGCCTGGTCCGACCCCAGCAGCCCCTGCCCGGACAACAGGTTCACATAGTACTGGTTGTCGAACATCGTCGGCGTCGCGTAGTCGAGGCTCGCCAACGTGGCGCTGTTGTTGCCGCGCGCGTCTGCCGCGCACAGGTCCTGCAGCGACTGGAGGAAGTCCCTGTCGACCGAACCGTCGGTGTTGCCTCCGCTTCCGCCGCTGTTGCTCAGGCGCGATGCGAAGGTCGCGCAGCGCGCGTTGCCTATGGTGTGCCCGCCCGAGAGCGCGACCATGTCTCGCGCGGAGAGGCCCGTGTTTTGGAACTTGCTTATGAGGGTCGGCACGTCAGAGTTCGGGCCCGGGATGTTGTTGTTCGCCGCGGATTTGCTCACTGTGCGGCCGTCCTTCCTCCCCGTCTCAACGTCCCATGTCGGCCCGCCTAGCTGTAAAATTCAGGTGTTAGGTTGATCATATCAGTCTCCAACAAGGCTAATTGTCAGCCTCCACCAAAGAGCAAATATGTTATAAGAAATAGTACATATTTGTTAAAACTTATAATCAGAGTGTTTACTAAACATGTGAAGTGATACCTGGTCGAGAGATTGCAGAGACCTAAATTGGATTGCATCTCAAAGTTGAACATTTTGTGTTCTAGTGGGAATGAGATGTAGGGTGCCCTTGAAAACACATTGAAAAAGTATGATTTTAAATAAAGTAGTTTAAATAAATTAAATTCATGGGAAGCTCATTTTATGCGTTTTTTAAAAATCATATTTTTTGTGTTAAAAGTTGTAACACATTGAATTAAGTTTATTTTTGTAGAGGTATTTGAAAGCATGTTTGCGCTTTTCACTTTTTAAAAAGGCAAAATCATGCTCAAACATATTTTCAAATGCTACCGAGCCAATATTGATGTACTTAGTCATTCTAATTGTGAACTGACATTTACTAATTGAATGTAACACTGGAGTGGATCCAATCTTCCCCATCCAAAATCCACACTCCTATAGTTGCTCCCATGCACACACATAGGCACATCAGAAGAAACACTCACCACAACCACGCCATCCCTGGCGGCGACGGCCAGTACGTCAGCGCACGAGACGACCCCGGGGCACGCCGCCTCGAGATCGGCCTTGATCGAGTCGATGACGTCGAACCCCCTCAGCGAGTTCGCGTTCGGCCCCGCCGTCTTCTCCCCCACCAACCCCGGCGCGTCGTCCAGGAGCACCGACGCGTCGCAACCCTGCGCGCGCGCACCCAAAAAACAAAAAATTCAGTTCGAGACACACGTTTACATATACATTGTGGGACTCATTCGCACTCACGTTGACGAAGCAGTCGTGGAAGTGAAGGCGGAGGAGTGACGCCGCCATGCGAGGCTCGTTCAGAACAGCGGTCTCGACCCAGGAGAAGATTATGTCCTCCGCGTCCGGGCAGCTGGTCTGGTAGGTGTTCACGCCTAGAGAATTTTCAACGCCTCCGCCTTCGCTGCCCCCGCCACCACCGATGTAGCTGCTACTGCCGCCGCCGCCTAGGCATGCATGAGTGGAGGATGCGGAGTTGAGGAGAAGGAGTGACTGGGCTATGAAGAAGTATTTGAACATGTTGGAAATTTAAGGAGAAGCAACACTAGCTAGCTCAACTTGACAATTGGAGTGTCTATGTCTGGAGATTGAGAGATGATGATGATGGGGTGGTCTTAAAATAGGGAGTGAGAGAGAGAGAGAGAGAGGTGTGGGAGTTGTGAGTGAGGGAGGGGGGGAGTGGTTGGTCGGAGGAAATGTTCAAAAAGGCAAAAGTGGGGGAAGATGGTGATGTGTGTCAAAACTCAAAAGATGAAGCCTTGCATGTAACGTTGTAAGTATGACACCCTTTATTTTTAGAAAGAAATTGAATCATGAATGTCAACATTAAAACTTAGTAATCAAGCAAAAAAAAAAAACATTTAACCTTAGTTTTAAGTTTGGGTGCTCGTATATATTCTGTTACCAAAAAAAAAAGTGTATTTAATTCATATAAACATTTATTTTGTTATATAAGAATGTTCTTCCTTAAAAATAAATATTTCAGCAAATGGGGTTGAAAATTGCATTTTCGTTTAATGCTTGTGAGTCCGTAGGTTTGGTTAAAATGATTAATAGAAATTAAATTTTAAAAAAAAATGCTAAGGCGACGAGAAAACATGTCCTACAAATCATTTTTAAAAAAAATTGTCTATTTAGTTGATATGTACATGAAGACTCACACATGCTAACTTGTACCATCTGTATAGTGCATCTTTATTGGGTCATGCAGAGATTTTATGGGTAATCAACACAGAGGATCTCATCAAGTTTAGTTTTTTTTTTTCCTATGTATAAACATGGTTTTGACTTTTTCAAAGGCCTAGTCGGGTAATAGAAGAATCCGGATCCACTTTGGTAAAAACACAGGGAAAGCGCATGTATTGTGGCACGTAGGTGATGTATTTTTTTTCATTTTATTTAATAAACACTTACATGTAAAAATCTATTGAAAATTATGTTTATTTTTTTAATACATTCTTACCGTCCATGTGATAGTTTTTTTATTGACTGTCAAATCTAGGTTGGTTTGAGAGTTTGATCCGGCATGGTGTTTTCTTCTCTTTTTATTATAACTAATCTTTGATTCCCTCTATCAAAGTACTCTAGGACAAGGGCATGTCTTTGACACAAGAGATCCAAACACATAACATAATAAATGATATAATAAGGAGTTATCATAATAGGAGTAGTATAAATAGTTACTAAATAACTTATCTTACCCTTTAAAATAAAAAAAAGGATAATTGTCCAAAATTCAAAAGAATAACTTGAAGTGTGTTTTTTTTTTTTTTTTGTCTATTCCTCTTTTTTTTTTTTTTAAAGAATGGTAGACATAATGCTTTGAATTTATTCATAAAAGCAAAACCAATGTCTTAAGAAAATGGAACTAAGTGAAGGTAAGAGATTAAACAACGATGAGAAAATTAATAGACATTTTATCATATAAAATTAAGATAATTTATCATTAAAATCATACACTTTGTACCACACTAGACCACAAAGCTTATACTCGAATGTACAGTAAAAAGAGATTGCATAGATGCAGAATTCTTACATATATGTGGAGATAATGTTAGTTGAAATGGTCGGTATTGTTGTATAAACCATGTACGTCCAACTACGTGGCACTGGCACATCACCATTGCCACTATAAAATAGACGGCAGTTGATGAAGGGGCGCCGCGTGGTCGGTGAAACGGCCGTCCTTTCACCTTCTAAGCCAAATGCTTGTACTGGTCATCACTCCAATAACTATCCTACCTTTCAAATAAGTATGTCAATCACAGTATAATGATCGGATATGTTAATATTCATACCTTAATTTTTAAATTTGAATACAGATATTAATTTTCAAATACGAATATTTTTCAGATAATTGACATGTTCAAATATTAACATTAAATTAGATAATCAAATGATATATTAGAAAGATATAAAAATTAAAATTGAGATTTTAAGATTTATCATACATTAAAAATTTAATAATAATATAACATATTATGATGATGTAAATTATACAAAATAATAAATATAAACAATATACAATACAAATATATATATTTTTATAATATATATCGGATACAGATATTTTTCAGATCTGATACACTGAGATCCATATCCGTACTTTGGATCTTCGAATATCGATTATTTTTTATTTTTTGGATATGGATTCGGATCAAATTCGAATTTTTTTTTGGATAATTTACAAAGCTTACTTTCAAATATGATTTCCTTTTTGTGTTCAAACCACCACCCTCCCATCCAAGGTGCAATATGGTGCATAATAACTTTGAGTCATACCATGAGTTGGTACCAATATTCACCAAACATAATTTGATAGTGGCAACAGTCCCCCAATACCCAGATGACTCCTGACCCTGCATGTGGTCCAATGGGAACCACCCACGTAGGCAACAAAAATGACACCTAAATGAAAATGGAGTCTGGATCCAGTTAGGCCTGAGTATGGTCAATATCATCAGTATCAAACTACACAGCCTATGTATAAAACTATACAATCAAATAGTGTCGACCAAACCCAGGCCTGACTGAATTCAATTGGAGAGTAACACTCATACCCAACAATTAATTGCACAATTTGAGTCATAAACTGTACAATTCAATTTATAAACTGTACAATTCAATACTTCAAAACAGATAGTACTGACCAAACCCAGATCTAACTGAATCCGAACTCATAAAAATGTCACCAAAAAGACAATGGTTGATTAACATAGTCGGTCCCATTGGGTTATATCCAACCCAGCCAAACCCAACTTTGGGACAGATTTTAAAAGGGTAAATTGAGTTTGAACCCCTAAAGTCTTTGAAACATGCAAAAACACCCCCTGAAGTTTCAAAACATGCACTTACACCCCCTACCGTTAAATTTTCCGTTAAAATAGAACAAAAATACGATTTTACCAATTTTAATTAAATCATTATCATATTTTCACATTTTAATTAACTATTGTGTGAATTATTTCTCATAATAAATTGATCCAAATATAATTGAAGATTTAATTATTGTAATAATTAATATTTATAAAGCATATTCAAAGTTAATTTAGCTCTTTCTCGGCTATTTACAAAATTAATTAAAGGGTTAAAATAGTAATTTTAAAAAACTTTTATCTCTATCTTAATGAAAAATTTAACGATAGGGGGTGTAAATGCATGTTTTTGAACTTCAAGGGATACTTCTGCGGGTTTCAAAAACTTCAGGGGATCCAAATACATTTTACCCATTTTAAAACTACATGGTGAAGCTCAAGCCCGAGCTAGCCAGAATGGAATGAGTGATAAAGTTTAGGATTCAATCTAATCTGTTTCATCCAAGTTATTTTTTATCCTACAATTATCATTTTCATAGTTTTATTCCTTATTAGCGCTGTCCAGATTCTCATGGATCTGTGCTGCCAAGGTGCCGAATATGATGTGGAATTCAAATTGTTTAGACTGACATTGTAGAGAAGGTCAAACCCAAATCTATCACAAACCAAACCAAACTTGATAGGTTGGGATAAAATTTACCACTTTAGGTTTGAGGGTCTGGATTAGGTGACCTCCAACTTCGAGTTGAGTTCAACTTCTCCAACCTGACCCAATTTGCGCAAGTTACAGCCCTACGATCCACCGCTAACAATATCAGTCAACTTTCTAGCAGAAAAGGTGATACCTGATGAGAAAAAAATTATCCCTTACCTGAAAAACCTACAAAATGTAGCATCTTATCACGCCTGGCACAGTTGCGTGAAGGATCATTCCACGCACTGGCTGGAAAGAATAGTTTACCTGCTATAATGTAAGAACCAAGAACAATATATACAAAACGAGATATAAATATATAAATGAGCTAAGCGGAGCAGTATTAAAATAAAATTAATTTCATCAGAGTGATTATTAAGTAGTAGAAACATAATACAACCCGTCTGTCCATGACGGCACTAACATGGAGGGAGTGGAGAAGAAGCAAATCGAAGATATGTAATCTTCTCTCCACCACTAACTTACTGCACTCATACTGCACGGGGATGCTACCTACTCTCCACCATGCATTGCCTTAACACTTTTGACATCAAAAGCCTGCATCAACCACCTATAAATACAACACACAGGATAAGAATGCCAAAGATCAGCGCACATAACAAATAATCATGATACAGAAGTAGCGCACTTGTTAGCATAACCAGATTTTTGAGGCACCATACTTAATTTGAAACTCATGATCGATATAAAGAGAGAACAGCTCATGTCAGATAACATCTTCATATCCCATCAAAAGAAAAAGTTTTACCGAGTGAACAATTCATGCATGAAACATATACCGGAATCTGTAACAGATCTTGAAAACATGTGAAGAAGCTAAACGATTAATTGGAAGGTTTTTTGGGGATCGAAAGATTCACGTTATAGAGAAATATTCACCTCTAAATTGTTTTCATATAAATCTCAGGTTATAAGATTGAAATCCTAATTGGATATAAATTTCGCAGTTCAAATGAAAGTCAACTGCTTGACAAGAGAAAAGACAGATCAACACCTGCAGGCTTGTTTTTCCACATCCATTCCTGTGCAGCCTGAATACCCTGTAAATGCATCAAGTCAATTTCCATTTTTTTTTTTTTTTTTGGGGGGGGGGGAGCGCAAGAAATGCCTCAGAGGTTTAATGACAGAGAACATCGGATGAAAATTGAGGGTACCTGCTGAATGCGAGCCTGATCAATAACAGAATTTGATGCTTGTAACTGAGCATAATCTAGTTCCTGAAATTTCATCAAGCAAATTACTTTGTTAATCGACTAAAGTATGTTGCACTCTGCACTGAGTTGGAAATTTCCAAAGATGCTATCATGCTACCAAGATTATCAACAAAGGTAACAGATGTTTGCTAGTATATTTATTTTTAAAAAACATGCTTTGCAGTCTAACAAAACGACGTTCATTTTTTAAATTTGATGGTAGCATCTCTGATAGTTGTTATAGAACTGATACTATTTTAACAAGCATATTTATACTATAGAGTTATTGATTCCTAGAAATGACATGCATTTTATTTTTTGTTAAAGTAGTGTTATTTGAACCATGACCTATAATCACATGCATGTTAAGGATATGACAAGAATCCCTTATGCACAGCATTCTGTTTATTCAACAACCAACCATTTTACATTAGTAATCTTCACTCCATGGGAAATGGCTATATCCCATTTGTCTCAAATTTGTGTTAATGGGTGATCTCGTGGACGAGGAATAATAAAGTCAAGCACTCAATGGATGAGGTGCAACTCAAGAGTATTTTGTTAAACCTTAATCCAAACTTGTTGGGGATCAAAATTTGACCTGGATATTCAACAAGTACAGGGTTGACATGAGAATTCTCCCTTTGTTTCTTTTGTTGAATAGGATGGATAACCAAAAATTTGTATATGATTTCCTTTGGCTGTTATCCACTAAGTAATTATAATACTTTATCATGATCAAACCACAACTCTTTTCCTCCAAAATTTTAATGCCACCTCTCCAACCAGTATCATTGTCTTTTGGTGTCAGTGCCATCCTTGCAGTGACTGTGGCACATAATCCAAGACATGGTGGGGCTTCAAAACATTTACATGTAGTAGAAAAACTGAGAATATTCATAGAATATATTATTTAGCTGTGCGAAAGGTCTGAAGAGACTGGACACATTTCTAACGATACCATATGAAAAGGGGGATACTCGTGATGACCTCAGCCAATCATGATCATTTTTATTAGAAGGTTTTAAGACTGCCTTGCATCATGCCTCAAACCAGAAGGCTTAAGATATATTGCATTCGAGAAAGTTGTGAATCCAAAATGCCAATAGGCATATCGGGTTGTTTGAGAAAATGATATCCATCAATTAACACATCCTATCGGCCAATAGCCTGATACTTAAGATCATCATCCCTACTCATGCAGCCATAAATCTGTGGATCCACAATCACCATATATTATGAAAGCCAATTATTTACCTGAGCATTTGGATGACCAATCACACCAGAAGCCTGAAACTGAAATGATGAAAAATGAGCATCACAAAAAACAATAACAAATGAATTTCATAGTCAATTGTGAATTACTGATCAGCAAAATTCAAACCTGTTGTAATTGGGGATGTTGCCTGATCTGAATCTGAGGAGCCACCTGTTGTACTTGAGAAATTTGTTGAGCTGAAAGTGCCTGTGTGTGTGGCTGAGATTGGAGCTGCGGTTGAAGCTGTTGCATTGGAGGCTTCCGCTGCTGCTGTAATTTCTGTTGTTGTTGATGCTGCTCAAAAAAGGTCAACTCTTCGGGCTTTTCCCACTACAAGTCCATCCGAGGCCATGTGTAAGTGACAAGCAATATACATAATAAACCTAAAAGAATAAAATGAAGTCTCTAACCTTGCTTTCACAGGTTACACTGTTGTAGTAATATTTAAATCCCTCAGGAGAGGTGTGCTCTGTCCAATTGCAAGTTAGAGGGGCCAAAGAATTACTGCTGGCAGGAACAGCAGGAGTCGCAGAAGCAGTCATTGGCGTAGAAGCTGGAGCTGTAGTAACCGTTTGTTGCATGGATGAGGTCCATGGAGACTGCATTAGAAGGATTGATACGATCATCATTCTCTTATGCCAGCTACTAGCATATGGATGTTCAACACAAATGAAAATATTTCTTTTTTTTTTTGGCTATTGAGCAATAAGTTACACTATAACAAAAATCCTTCAACTCATTTTGTGACGATGGTGGAAGATTGAAGAGCTAACAACAAGGTGCAATGTAAAAATTCTGGTACCATTAATAAAAACAAAGAAAATACCTGCACTTTAGTAGTTTGAGAATTTTGTTGCTGATTTAGACTGGAAGGCTGCTGGATCAGGTGCAACTGCTGTTGCAGTTGAGAAGAAGTTTGGTGGGATGATTGGAGACTTGCTTGTACAGCATGTGCTTGCTGTTGCTGTTGCTGCTGCAGCATCTGAGGTCCCTGTGTTGCAAACTGTTGACTAGGCTGAAACATTGGTTGAGAGACGCCAGTAGGGAACTGCTGTGAGGGATCAACTGCAGCAGCGATACCTTGTTGCTGTAGATTTAATGATATTTGTTGCGCAGCAACAGGGGTGTTCTGCTGAATCTGAGCCTGAGAAATGGGCATTTGAGCATTCATACCAAGAAACTGTTGTGACGGTAGTGTTTGGATAAAGGAAGGTAAGCCAACAGAATGGGGAATTTGAAACTGTCCAAGTTGGTGAGCTGGCATGTTAAGCATTTGTGACTGTGAGTAGGCAGAGGATTGTTGGTGCTGCAGTTGTAGGGGGGATGGCAAGTCTTGCGGTGACATAGGCGGCTTCTGCATCGGAGATATCTGCTGACCAACAGATTGAAGTTGTGGCATAGATTGGCTGAAAGCCTACAGAATAAAAGCATTTTTTAGCTGACACATGATAGAACTCCTGTTAAAAAAGTGTTTCTAAAGATTGCAACAGAGATATACTACCTGCTGTGAGTTAGATGATGATGGCATTGAAAAGCTATGAAAAGAACCATTCGCGCCACCAATGTTTCCACCCATCTAAATATAACAGGCAGAAAAAGGCATATGGATAGGTCAGTACTAAATAAAAAAAATTAATCTACTACCAGAATAGCATCGTTATTCTTACAGCTGTAGAAGACACTGCCAAGGCTCCACCTCTAGCAGATACATGGCTCTCGAATGAAGGATTACTGCCAACTAGATGTGTGCTTCCCATTGTCGGCGGGCTTGTTAATTGCCAAGTAGAAGATGGAATTCGACCCCCTTCAGACTCATTAAAGTTCTGTGTTGGTCTGAAACAAAAGATACCAATGAACAAGTACAGAGAGATTCACAATAAAGTTTTTTATAATTTTTTAAAAGGAAAGGTGGGATATCACCATCTGAAATTTATTAATAATAGAGAGAGAATCACAGTGGGTTATACACAAAGAAAAAGAAGTTGATTAAATTTCTCCATTCAATTCAAATTTTACCTGACTTCATATGGTGCTTCAGAGCAAGAGCCCCCAAATGCAGGGCCACCCCTACAATAACATAAATCAGAATATTTATATAGAAATATAAAAAAGAAAAAGAAGAAAGAGGAAGCTTATTAAAACCTGGATTCCCCGGGTCTAGGCCTCTTGGGATCAGCAAACCGAACAATTAATGGTTGTTCACAACCCTGACACCAGGGGAAAAAAAATAGACAATGATGCATAGATATCTTCTAGAGTAGAAATCAACCCAAGCATATTATTAGGCGAGAATTGAGGCTTACATGCATCACATAGATTCCATTAAGGGCGTTTATAGCTGCTGCAGCCATCTCTCTGTTGGAAAATTTGACAAATGCACATCCTTCATAATTTTTACACAAATGTTAGGTGAAAAAATGCAAGCAGCCAAAAACATAGACAATCTAACTTAATAGCAATATCTAAAGTACAAGTAGGAGTACACACCACGACTTTGCTTTATCTCATCTCTCATAATGTAGACATCTTCAATGCGACCATATGGAGAAAAGATCTGCAAAGAACATCATTGCACATTTTGGCCAAGGGTTGACATAATAAGCATCAAAATACCAAAATAATTGTGAAAAGGAAGATCAAATCTCCACCACTCTTAATCAACAAATAGAACATGAGAAAAAGGTCAAAAGTTGAAAGGAACAGAAGGATTCATTAAAAGGTATACAAAAGAATATTTAACTTCTGACGTTTTTCTAAAGAAGATAAAGAGACTAGAATGAAAAGCAAAGACATTTTGTAATGTAAAGATGATTGTAATGTGAAACATAAATGTACTTATCAGGCAACATTATAATAGTAAGGATGCTACTGAAGCAAAAACAAAAGGGGGTCCTATTTAGGATAGCATACTTCCTCTATTTCTTTTTCAGCGGCTTGCTTGTTCAACGATCCAACAAATAACTTGAACTCAACTGCACCTAACAAGAAAATATGAAATCAGTATACATGAATTTCAGTGGTAAAAGATTGACTACAGCCTCAAAAAACCACTACACATAATTAATGTGGTTTCCTCCATAGACACTATGATAAGAATAATCAACTGTTTGCAAAATTTTAAAACTGTAATAGTCTTTTGAATTTTGGAAAAACAGGGAAAATTTATTTAATTACTTCATAAGAGATGCAAATAAATTACAAAAATCTGAAAGCCTTTCGATTCTCAGTAATACCATATATGATAATATAGGTTGTCACTTGTAAGTCCCAGTCATACATTTTATTACTAGATAACATCCTAAAAAACATCAAAATGCAAGTGGATTAAAAAGTTTAAGAGAATTTTTTGCACATGAAAAACGTTGGATCATATAATTAGGAAGATGAGGTAGCTGTTGAAAGAAAATTAACCCCAAAGTTCTGTGTTTTATTTTTTGTGGTGAGAAGTGGGAAAGCACAAGCACAAGCCCACAATGTCCGGCCAAACCCGGCCCGCTTGGACCGCCTCACAAAATAGGTCTCCCCCAAATTTTCTTATTGGCATTTAATATTATTTTCTGACAAAATGAATGAAGTGAAACAATTACCAAGGCGCTCCCGCTCCCCATCAGCATATCTAACTTGAATGGGGCCCGATCCCTGAGAAGAGAACAATATAATTTATATGTTAACAAGATTGGGATGACTTTTAAGAGGCAGAACCGACCACAGTAGGCTCACAGTGAGCAATACTCACCCCTGGCAACATACGCTGATTGTGCAAATACCTGATCGCCATGTCAGCTTCCTCTGAAGTTGCATATTTAACAAAACAGCATCCTGTTGAAGTAAAGACTCCGTATATTGGAACATGCACAATAATATTTAAGCACTTGATATATTACTTTGTGTGAAGAATGACCCCTACATATTCAGGAGTGGGGGTTGTGCTGTTATACTGTATCTAATTCAAAACCCATATGTAAATGATACCATCCCATTCAATCTGTCCAGAAAGATTTGCTCCCTAGATGATCACAACCAAACATAAGAAAGAATTGCACTACCCATTTCCACTAAAAATAATCTGGATAATAACAATACATTGTATATCCAGAGTTCCTTAAAGCTGGAAAAAACATGGTGAAATATGAAAGGCACCCCAAGTCCCCAACACACCCACAAACAAAGCCAACCACCCTTAGCACACGTCAGAAATATGGAAGTTAGTGCTGCAAATTTAATTCATAAAGACAACAAAACATCACCATTAATCCCACAAAAATAATGCAGCAGCCTAATTCTGGATGTTGTAACTTCCTTTATAGAAATCAAGAAAAAAAAAATTTATAACCATATGTCAATTTACTTAATAATAATAACCCGTATAAAGAAAAAGGAAACAAAACACAACAGACTTCATATAGAGGGATCTTTAATAAGCCACACTCAAAAAGTGACCAGTGGCAGGAAGCTAATACATGATCCCATCATCAGCCAGAAAGCCATCAATTAGGACGTTAACCAGTTGTATGCCAGCACCTTCTCTCTCACGCAATATATTGCCAGAATACTAGATGATTCTAGCTGAAGACATGGATGTGGCATGTCAAAATTACATCAAGCGGCTCCCAACTATGGCAAAGAGAAGAAAGTAGAAAACTTCATCAACTAACACAATTAGACTCCAGATGTCTTGTTCGTTTCTCCCATAACAATGTATTGGAAGTATTAAGAGTCGGTTAACAATATAAATTATTCACGGCATTTCACAAATCACAAGACAGTGCATCCAATTTCCAAGTGAATCTATGCAAAGAAAAAAAAAAAAACAAGTGCTGTAGAAAAAAAATCAGTGGAGGCAGTCTGCCAATCATAAGCTTCAACTGCTTTTAGCAATTGATGATGATACCACTAACAAAAAAAAATTTGCACACATAAACATGACAGTGCTTCTGACCTTGCTGTAAATTACAAAATATCTCTGTCAAACAAAAATGAGAAAAATAAAACCAAACCATCTATGCAGACAGATCTGAAGTGCCATTCATAATTATCATACAATGTGAATGGTGGAGTAACAAGATACTGCATACAGTATACAAAATTGGGATTCAAATATTTCACGATTTGATTCGCAATATTCTTCGAATCAGATTGAAGTTATCCACGTACAAATATAGGGGAAGCATCAAATAATTAACAGAATAGAGCCTCGGGCGTCAATCACACATAACGAGAGTTGAAGACTTCAAGCAAATACAATCATTTGATACCATCATTACAACCAATCAACAGAAACAAGGTCATCCCATTAGTGGTGCATCACATTCAAATTTTCTTCTCTGAGCTGGTCATTCAACCCCACAAGCAAACCTTCGAACCAACTGAATATATCTAGTAACTAAATGGAGTCCCAACCAAATAAAGTACGACTCCAGTCACGCACAAGAAGTTGTATTGATCAAATATTGGAGCCCCATAGATGTGCACAGAAGTTATAAGTCTCATGATTAAACTCAACACAATTTAATATGTAGAACTTGACTTCTCGGCTACAATAATGAACCATGACACAAAATTTTGCAATGGAAGAAGATGAGTAATGTACTACTGCGACATCCTGATGTTCACGCACATCAGAAATTATTGTAGAGAACAAACATTAATCACGAGCCAAATATCCAGATTTAAAATACCACATAAAACTCAAAATTCAGCTCAAGTCCCATTTTATGTAAGAGTGTAACTCTGTAAGTAACCAGTTCCAATTGTAGAGACGAGCCAAAACATTCAGCTTAATTGGAATGATAAGTAGCTGAACCCACAAAAACTAATTCTTTCACTATATAAATGCATGGAAGAATCTCCAATCCACTTAAATGGGACAAGCAACAGAATAAGACACAAAAGCAAGATAATATCAGTCACTCACAGTAGCAATCTTCAACCACGATATCCATCACCGACAAGATACAGTGAAACTTGGGCTACCAGATTTCATATCACATTAACATCAATCACGCCAGACCAAGTCCATAGGAAAAGACATAGCAGGGGCCTCAAGATAAATAAACATAATATAAACCTCCATCCAAGCAATCAAGAAGCAAGGCACAAAAAATTGTGATTCTTAACACCTCTTGTCACACATCATCCATCCCATAATCATGCACAATGATAAATACCACAAAGAATACAAACATACCAAAACATTCCATCCAAAAAATCTACCACCAATTGATCTTTACAAATTTGTCATGTAGCATCAAAATAAAGCAACGTCTTGACTCATAATCTAAATGGAGAAAGCCAAATTATCCATTACAGAAACCCAAAACTCTGTAATCTATTTGTCAGTGCTCTCAAGCTTAAATAAGATGGACTGGAGAGCAAGAATTTCCAAACACGGTCAAGTGCATAATCAATCAGATTTATTAAGCATCCAGAATAGAACTGGAGTATGAAATGCATTCAAAGATGGCAACAATCAATTTTTGGTATGAAAAAAAATTTTAAAAAAAATAATTCAGAAGCTCCATTTTTGTTTACAATTGGCACTCAATCCATTAAACGAGAAACTCGACATAGTTCTACCACTTGATACAACAGCTGTATGTGGACTCAACAAACACAACAGCACCACAAAGAACTCCCCCAGCCAAATCTTATTTTCCTCTGATAGAATCGATATATTACAGTTGCAAAACAGTGGGTAGAGCAGTCGGTTCTGTTTGTGTTCCAAGTATCCAACTGCTATGCACAACCAAGGTTTAGCAATTTTTTTCAAACAGTTGACTCCTCTGGGAAAGGGGCGAACTTATAAAAATGTTCTTTAACAATGCCACGTAACACCACCCAAAAATCTAACTGACGTAAACATGGCCTTGTTGCTATCATCCCCTCAAAGGACCTGAAAATGGACAAAAGTATAGACAATGACAAAACTCAAAAGAGGTTGTTGTACATACCTTGTTGTTGCCCAGTTCTTTTATCTCTAATCAAAGCAACCTCAATAACATTTCCATGCTCCTCAAACATGGGACGAACCTGAAAGGGCATACATAGTCAGTCTAAAATTCACTTTCTTTTTTTGTGTGAGCAGGCAAGATGATACTATCAGAATGAGCAGCAAAAGTCATGACTCCTAAAAGACCTGAACACTTTATTGAATATAATGGGTTTTCAGATCTCTCAATCTCATCTACCCCATTCTTTTGTAATCCTCTTGGAGTTTTACCCTTTTTTAATGAATTTTTGATAGTATGTCAACTCTCACCTTATATCAAAAAGAAATAATACTGAACCGTATGTCAACACTCAAAATTGTTTCCGCCCCATACATATTTTCGTAGAAGGGAGGAAGAGAATATTTCTGGCATGACTTTGTTTTTCTGGAATGACTTTTAGTGCAAACAATCATACACTATCCTTTTTTTAGTGCAATTAATAAAGATGTGTTGGTCAGTGACTCATTATATAAGATGAGTATGAAAGGGTGGTCCAATTGTTCATGTGTTAGAAGGGATAAGGAAGGTGAGGAAATTGGTTTCTGGCACTTGGCAAATATGTTAAAGCTTTTCAACTCAAATTGTGATGATATGCACATAGAGAGTTCAAATACAAATTACTTCTCATTTTATATGGTATTGTTTACAGAACAACAAGTACGCTCTCACCATGCCAAATATGGTTCTAGCTGCTCACCATATATTCAAGCATTCTTATGATATCCAAAGAAGAAGAAAAATTGATATATCGGCTTTTAATTGGCTGATGCAGATTCCTTTTTTTTCTATTGGAAAGTGGACAGTACCACCGAACAATGCATAAGGCAAAACATAGACAGGAACTATTTCCTAGATCCAAAACATATAGAAATGGCATATCAAGATGTTAATAGGAGACTACTGAATATTTTACTCCCAAAACAAGGAACTAAGAAATGCATCATGGTATTTCCAGGAAAAGACTTTAGTTAATGAAAATCAGATAGAATTGGTGATTGTAGAAAGTTATTGTTCAGTGATTCAAACAAACATATAGTGTATAGACATAGCCAAAAATTGCATAGTGCGGAGCATGCTCTTTAAAAAAAAAATTACATCTTCTTCGGTAGCGGTCTTGGGAACAGAACCTATAAATAGTTTGGCGAAACTTCTCCCATTCATATTATCTGAAAATACAAAGAGCGACACTATGTAAAGAGTAATGGGGGAAAAGCAGAAGTACACTCATGATTGCAATGTAAGAGAACCATAAATAGAACCCTAATATCATTAAAATACAATAGATAAAAGGCACCCCTCTTCACTTTTTTGATAAAATGTCATATGCCTCTGACTTTTTTATACGGTATTTAACAAATCTATTCAAAATTTCATATCATGCTGCTTGATTGATCTCTTAGGCATACAATAGATCTCCCTACACCCCTTGCTAATTTTACAAATCTCTGAGGCATATTTTCCTTATCGCATCTCAATTTTATTAAAACTTGACGGGCATCTCACCCTTACTTTCAAAAGGCTAGGTTGGACAAAAGAGTCTCACAGGACAACAAGCCTTCATGTTGCCTGTCATGCATCATGCATGGATCAATTAATAAATAACTTGAGACCAACATGCGTGGAGGCTTGCTAGGTAAGGGCCCAATTTGCTTTCCTAAAGGAGAAACAGTAACAAATTCAATTATTTAGGTGGGAACAATCAACGATGAAGATGGGGTATGGCATCAGACATTCAGACCTCAAAAGTTGTTTATTTAAAATAATTTAGAGTCAATGTGATGATAGCAACTGCAACTCGATGTCTCTTCTTCCTATCCCCCCCCCCCCTTTTTGAGGACTCCAGATTATGAACAGGATCGAGAATACGATGGATCATAAGTTCATAACTGGCCAACCGGTGAGAAAACTTCGTGGGATCTCGGTACTATTCCCCAAAATTTTATATTTCCTTCTATTTTTTAGGTCTCTCTCCCAAACATCACTAACAACAGAGAAACTTCAAAACCCTAGACCACTAAAAATTCGAACTAAACCGCCGAAAAATAATCTCGAATTGATCTAACAAAACAGCAAACGAAGACAGGAAAAAAAAACCATCAACAACAAAGATTGATACATACCAGGAGAAGACCCCCCTCTGCCAACTCCCCCACCAGGTCCGCCACCACGTCTCAGCCCGCCCATCGGAAAAGCCGGTCCTCCTCCTCCTCTTCCTCCGCCTCCTTCACCGAATCCCCCATGCGAGGGCCGGAACCCGTCGTGAGGACCACCACGGTAGGGATGATACCCTACTCCTCCTCCACCGCCTTCAAAACGGGAGTACCGTTGGTGTTGGATGGGCGGAGAGCTCTCCGGGGGACCTGAGGACCACCGCGAGGGACCCCTCAACGACCTCCCTCCGCCGCTGCCATCTCGATCGCGACTCCTCCCTCGATCACCTCCACCGCCTCCGCCTCCTCTGTGTCTGTCCATGTTAAAAAAAAAAAAAAAAAAACAGATTTTGTTTCCCCGCAGAAAGAGAGAGATCACTTTGTTTTGTCGATCTCTGTGGCTTCCGAAGAAATTAAAAGCGGGGTTCGCGTTGGTAAACTGTTACGCACAACAGGAATAAATATCGGGTGACTGGGTTTTCTCTCCTGAATATGACGTCATTGTTTTGGCGGAGTTTGTACACGTAGTTCGGTTGCGTTTGTGATCGTGTGTGTCCCCATTCACCCGTGTGGCTGTGTCCATTTTTGTTCTTCAGTTTGTGGGATTAAAATTTCCGGTAGTGGGGATAGGTGATCTTCAATTATAAATAATCTCGATTTGATTCAGCTGACCCGTTTGGATGACTAGTTTTTGTGTGATATTAATTAATTCAAACTTGTTTATAACATTATGTTGTGTCTCTCGTAGAAATCAGAGATGTTTAATGACTTAACTAAAGCTCAATTCATAAAATAAATAGCCCTATTTGTACATTGATCCTACAAAAAGTAGTTCAAAATAGTTTTTTAAGAAAAAATAAGTGAGTCATAGTTTATTTTTGTTTGTTCATTAGAAAATATAGTTATACCTTAGGAAGACTATGAAAGACAAAATTCATCCAAATGAAAAAAATATATATTTAATCTCATTTATCCATGAATATCTGTTTTACATGTGTTAAATATGATAATTATAAAAAAATAGAAAATTGTGATTCCCTCCATGTTCTCAAAGACTGATTCAATTCACAATAAGAATGTGAGACAACTGAACACATCACCAGTGATCCCTCAAATTATGCACCCCACTCCCCCACCCCCCAAACATTACAATTCACTAATTGGATTAACCATGGTTTCAGAACACCACCTCAACAACATGAACTTTCCGGTCTGTCTCCGGCAGCCCCTCCAACATCAGCGTCAGCAACCCCGAACACCACTCGTACATGAACTCAACATCCTCTCCGCCGACCGAACACTTCCTCGGTTTGGCCGATGAATAAGCCCCAAACCTCCCGCACCCCTTCACCTCCATCACCACGCGCGCCACCGCTTCCGCGCTCCTGTTCTCCACAGTCCACATCACCGCGCAATCCCCAAAATCTGTCGCATCATCGGCGCCCGCGCGCGCCTCGTAAGTCAGGCCTTCGACCGCGCCGCCCGCATTGAACATGTCCACCAGCCCAAACGGCGCGAACCGGAACCCAGGCGCGAGGTCCTTGATTGGCGACACCGCGAAGATCTCGTACTCGAGCACCTTGAGCGTGACGGGCATTGCCGCCCCGTGAGGGAGCACAACGAGCTCCCCGTCCCGGTGACGGTAGAGCGCGCAGTCCCCGACCCATTCGGGGTCCGTCGAGGCTTCCCGGATGAGATGCACATCCCCACCGCGCACTGGCGAGGTGAGTGCGGCCTCCCCCGTGTGGTGGAACACGTTCTTCTTCTCCGAGCTGCTCCATGCTGCGCCTTGGCAGTTGTAGACGCCGAGCACCCCCGTGTACTTGTTCATGTTCCATATCTTCAGAAGGCTGAACCCGTCGCGGGCCGGGTCGGAGAAGAGGCAGTCTTGCGTAGGCCGGCCAGGGAGTCGCGCGCGCAGGATGGACCCGTCCGGCAGCACAAGCTTCCTGAGCAGATCGAAATTGTGCTTTCCGGGTGCGTCGCTGTTCGGAACAAAGAACCCAACGTTCAGAATGCAATGCGCGTGCGCGCACATCAAACAATTGGGTATTGTTTGCAGAAATGATTGTTCCTGATATTTTTTTTTTTTCAATACCTGACATAGATGGGCCCACCGCTGATTGCCCGAGCCGAGCCGTGGTACTCGGCGGCGGGGTGGAGCGAGTGGAACATGTCCCAATCCGGGTGCATGAATTCGCCAAGGAAGATGCTGTTGTACGAGATCGACGCAATGTGGATCGTGTGCGACACCGGATCCCTCGGGTAGAAGTCGTCTGACGCCCTCACCACCGCCGTCTGCTTCGAGCTGTTAAAACATAATTAGCATTAACAAGATTTCCATATATCTATTCACTACACTGACTGCCTGTGAAATAGCCATACCAGTACAACGCGTCCGTGTTGTGGCTCATGCAAGCGATGCACCCGTTATCAGGGAAATTCCTTGCCACTGATGCGTCGAGCGCCTGGTGGTACTGCCTGGTGAGCTCGACCCGCCCGCCAAGCCCTCCCCCGAGCGTCTCGAGTATGCACTGCACGTCGACCTTCACCCCATCGACCCCTGCCCGGGCCAAGTATCCGTGCAGCTCGTTGTAGAACCGGTACGCCTTCTTCGGGCTCACGAGCCCAAGCCCCTGGACTGTCAGCGTGTCCGTCTCCATCCCGGGCTCGTTCCCCGCCACCCCGGGTGATATCGCAGGGTACCGCATCTTCGACCCGTACTGCTCCATCCCCTCAGCGCCGGGCCGCACGCCTCCCCAATACCCCGTGATCGCGTGCCATACGTACACGTACTTCAGCCCGTACTTCGCCTTTGCGACGTCCACGATGCGCTTGATCCCGACCGACGGGTCTGCCGCGGGCCTGAATTTTCCATTCTCTTTTATCCCCGTCAAACGCATGAGAGGCTTCCCTTTCGACTCGTCAGCGGAGCCGTCATCACCGACGGATTGCCACCCGTCGTCGATGATCACGAACTTCGGCGGCGCGCCGCCTTTCGAGAGGGCGTCGAGACCGGACTCGACTCCTTCTTGCGTGACGTCCTGGTAGAACGCGTCCCACGTGCACCACCCGAAGGCGTCGAGGATGCCCGGGACGCGCTTCTCGGCGCGCGTGCGGAACGTCTTGAGGTGGTGCTTGACGGCGCGGACCGCGTCGGAGATGGTCGCAAAGGGGTCGGACCCCGCGGAGACGAAGAGGGGGTGCGTGAATGACGAGGCGGCGACGGCGGAGTCCCCGCTCTCGATGCAGAGCTCGAGCGTGTCAGAGCCCGCGCCGCCACCGCCTTGGAGGCACGCGCGGAAGGGGCCGTCGATGAGCGGGAGGAAGACGGCGTACACCGGAGGGGAACCGCCGGAGGAGGATTCGACGAGGAGAAATTGGGTCTCGAGCGGGACGTCGCGGCCGGAGGAACCCATCCTCTGCGCCATCCACCATAGCTTGAAACGGAAGCAGGACAAGAATCTGACGCCCCTGTGAAGAAGAAGAACAACAACAAAATCAAAAACCCAAATCAACCCAAGGTCCCAATTTGTCGAATTCTATTGAAAGATGGGATCTTTTGGCTTACCGGAGGGTGCCGAGAGGAATGACGTGGCGAGAGGAGGGGCGATCGAAGGTTGCGCCGAGGAATAGGCCGTCGACGGGGGAGGAGGAGGAGGCGGAGGAGGAAAGGAGGTTGGGGGGAACGTCGGTGAGGATGGGGCGGTCTTTGATGAGGAGAGAGTGGTTGGAGAGGCGGACGGAGGGGGTGATCGTCATTGGGTGTTCAAGAGGTTGATGGATGGATCTGATAGAGGTGGAGGAGATGTGAATGTTGTTGTTGTTGTTGAGTCTTGGAGGAGTGTGTGATGTGGATTTAAATAGCAGAACAGAGGAGAGAAGAGATGGGGAGGGGAGATGAGGAGGGAGGAGGGGATTTATGGGTGGGGGATGAAAGAGGGTGTTGAGGGCTGCCATCTTTACCTTATTCACCAGTTGTGCTCTCTCTCCCCCTCTCTCTCTCTCTCTCTGGTTGGATAGTCTTTTTCTATTGGATTTCTCTGTATTGGTGTTTTTTTTTGGGTTAACCCCTTGAATCATCCACGTGCAAGTAGGACTATTTCTTCTTGGTTTTGGGGCTCAACATATATCTTATTATGGGAATTGGAATAGATTTGCATTATGGGATGAATAAGTGTTGAGGCTTTAGGGTGAGAAAAATAGTTAAGATTAAGATGTGTTTGGCTTATGTTCAAAATTATTGAAATCGGGAAATATTAAAAAGAGGGGCTTTTCAGGTATACAGATTTTATTATCTAGCGTGTTTCATGCAAATTGACTCTCCATTCATTGTGGGGGGATGTTATAGTCAGGACACGTCGGATCCACGAAAGATACAGACGCGACAATTCCATGATTAGGGAACTCATGAGATCCTGATCTGGATCCACGTCACGTCAGGAAAAAAAAAAACGAGATTGACCAGAGTTTTTATTAACCGTTTGTGCTGACTCGAAGCGTGACCCCACCCCGTCACGCGTGCCGCCAGCGTTGCATCGGTTTCTTGTTTTTTTGTTTTATTTTCAGAAGCCGATTGTGCCTTTTTATCCCAAGTTATGTTGTTTCGATTTCTGGTCCATAAATTCACCATTGATGTTAGGGGAAGATCCAAATAAACTGTTTGAAAGTTAAATAACTATATGTAATCATCTATGTAAACATGAATAGCCCCGGGTGAAATTTTTATTGATAAATTATGATTATTCTACGAATGGTGTGTCTGGTTAATCATAATTAAAAACATAGGATACCAACAAATTCTTACAATGTGTTACAAATACAAAAATCATCTGTGAATGACGATTTTACTCATCTGAATAGAGATTTATAATCTATCTGGAGAGGTAAAATCATGATGTACATAAGATTTTTTTCATTTTAATAAATTATAAAGGATTTTGTTATATTGTGTTTTTAGTCAGGGATAATAAAACGGAATATTTATATAATATTTTTCTCTTATATTAACAGAAGTTTAACTCATGGGGTTATTTAGATTTACATAGGTTTTTTCAAGAGGTTATATAGACTTTAAGAAAAGTCAATGGGTTATATAAATTTTATACAGTTTACAGGGGTTATTTGAATTTTTCCCTTGATATTAATGTTTGGACGTTAATACATTAAGTTGATAGGATAGAATAAGGTGATATTAGTAATATTTCATTCAACCTATACACTTGTACAAATGATCCATATCAAATTATATTTTGAATGAATGTTAAATTATTATTTTTACATTATATAAATTTTTATCTAAATCTTGTTTAATTTTTATTCATAATTATCTATGATCAGACAAACAACAAATTTTATTATTATGTATAAACTCTGATTTTGACCTAATTTTTTTTGTCATCACTTATTATTTTAGTTTTTTTGTGGGTAAGTCTTTTTTTCTTAGTTAAATCTCCCCCCATCAATAGGTGGCAAAACTTAAACTTAAATCTCTTCACTAAAGAGGGGTACCTCTCTCATCTTACCAAAAAGAGGTTCAGTATTACTTATTATATTGGCATAGCTATTCTGTCTTTTTTTATATATGAGAGGGACCTCCCATAATAGACTCCGTCTGTGTGCTTCGGTCCCACATAAAAAATTTTAATTTTTACCATAACAAACAAGATTAAGACTTACCCTTTCTATAAGTAAACTTTTAACCTTTAATATCGAACTATCATGCTGCAAGTAAATCAAGATCAAGACACATTGACTGATATTCTTTCACCAATGTTCTTCAAGAAGATCATCTTATCCTGTTTTTGAAATGAAGTTATCCTCCAATTAGGTGCATGAGGTGGACAAATGAGGGGGACGAATTGAATAAAGTTTTTTCTATTAAAAGATTTTCACAAGCAGAAGCAACTTCGACTTCTTTCTTTCCATTGACGTGGTGGTTCTTGTTTTTAACGTGGCTTTGACTTGCGTGGGACGACGTGGCGTGCGAGGATTTCACTGCGACTTTTTTTTAGTTTTGTGCATCAGAAAAGCAAGGAAAATATGTGGGGAATGGGAAATGAAAGCTATCTAAACGACTATTATATATATTCACATTAGATATATATGTTTCAAATGACTATGATAGTCCATGAAGGAAATTGAATACTACAGCTTCAGACGCCAATGAAAGTTACGAAAGAAGAAAAAAAAAAAAACTGGTGGATCCCTGTCAATAAAAGTACAAAAAATCAAAACCCAAAAAATTGATGTATCATCAATTCATTTAATAAACAAGCTAGATTTCTCTATACTTATTTTACTCATATTACCATGTATTTAAAAAAAATGTTAGGGATTGTTCCACGTGTAGCCTCACGTGTAGATCAATTTGTGCAAAGGTGTATATTTTGCCTATACATTTACTGAGGGGTGTTAAAACTGCAAGGGTGAGGCAATGGGACACCGTGGCACCTTGAGTGTGTGTTATAGCTTTATTTAGTTTCTTCTACTTATATGTTTTAGTTTTTTTTTTTTTTCATCTCATTCAGTCATGTTCGTTCTCATTTCTGAAAATACAACATGACTACATTTCGTTCAAAGAAAAAAAAAACTGCAAGGGTGAAAGGAAATTTTAATGTTTCATTTAACAAAATATATATAGCTCATTATAAATATAGGTAGGGGACTATGTCACTGTGGCTTTGTTAGGATCCGCATTTAAGAGACAGTAAAAACGCTAAATACGGATTCAAATATTTCAAACGTTTTTTTTGCAAAATGTTGTAGATTCAGCATTTTTCACATTTTATTTGTTAGATTTTTAACGTTTCAAAAGTTTTTAAAATAAAGTTTTTCAAAAGCATATTAGATTTTTAAAAAACCGATAGTTGAACCGGCACAATCAAATGTTACCATATCTAAAAAAATAAAAGAGAACTTAGGGAAAGTGAAAATTTCCCTTTGAACATTAAAAAATATAGTATTTGTGTAAAACAATAAAGGAAATTTTTTTATCATATTTATTTTTCTATTTTGTCTTATTAAAAAACGTGAAAAAAAAATTTCCATTCCCCGTAAACAAGAATTAGAGAGAGTGATAAAATTTTTTGCCACCACATACACAAACACAAAGTTGGTTAAAGAAAATGTTTATTACTTTTTACCACTTTCCATTTGATCCAAATTCTCTCATTTTATCTCATTTTTTTTTAAAATTTGTGCATAAACACATCATTAATAGTGCTATAATATCACCAATTCATGTAATAAACAGAACTTAGGTTCCCTCATATTCATTCTTACTCACTAGATTGATGAATTTCCGTTAGTTTTAAAAGTCATCACAATTTCCTCTTTTCACATTAATTCTTACAAATACAATACCAAATAGAAATAGGAAAATGTTTGGCACAGATCTTTTTACAATCCCATTTTCAATCTATTTTTTTATTTTAAAATAACATACATCATCAAATAAAGTATATACATTAACAAAAGACGAAATATATATATTCTTATAAATTGTATAGACCCATTTATAAATAAAATATAATTTTTTTAAACGAGGTATATATTTCATAAGTGTGAGTATCGACTATTAATGAAGTACATTATACTAAAAACGAGACTCGAAAAAAATTGTATGTAATAACGCTCATAAAAATTAGGAAAATGTTACACTCAATTATTTTTACAGTCCACAACACAGACCACACATGTTTTTATTTTTTAAAAAAATAGTAAAAATCATCTAACGAGGTATGTACTTTGATAAAAAAAATATATATCACTCTATTTCGAATTGAATGAATCCATTTTTAATAAGAGTAAGAATTTTTTTAACAATATAAATGTTTCATTATATTTATAACGATGTATATAGAACTACATTTTGGACTATAAAAAAGAACGAGCATAATAACACTCTAGAAACTATATATTGAAAAGGGTGCTGTTACACTCAGTTTTTTTACAGTCTAAAATACAGTTCTATATACCTTGTCAGAAATCCAACCTCGTTAAAGTTTTTACCACACTTGCTAAAAATATGTTCATTGAACTCGAAATTGAGCAATATACACTTTTTACTGAATCATATACCCCATTAGATAATATTTACTTTTAAAAAAAAAAAACATGGGTTTTTGAGTTTTGGACTATAAAAATGACTGAGTCTTAACATTTTCCTATAAGCGCTGATACACTCAGTCTTTTTTGTAATCCTGTACACTACGACAAGATATCATATACTGTGTTATAATAGTATATGAGATTTCATCATAATGTACGAACTAATTTTTTTTTTTTGTTTTTCAAAGTAAAAAAAAAAATAAAGTAAAAAAAAATAAATTATATTTCAGTATATATATATATCATTTCATATAATTTTATGCCCTTTAATGTGACAGTGTATGTTTTTGTTTTTAGAAAAAGTAAAACAGTGTGAATTTTTTATCCGAAAACTAATACACCAAAGCTACCTCGAAGTTGAAAAACGAAATTAACAGTGAAATTTAAATGGGGCTGCAATGGGTGGATGTATCATTTTATTTTGGGAGTGTTATTACACTTAATTTTTTTCTCAATACAATATTACGTTAAAAATCCAGTGAAGCATATATCTCATTAGATGTTATATATACCACATTAATTATTTTTTTACACTTACTAAAAATAGGTTTATTCAACTCGAAATAGAGCACCATGTATTTTTTATCAAAGTATGTACTTTATTAGATGATGTTTACTATTTTATACAAAATAAAAGTACATGAGAACTAAATTTTCGTTGGTGAATGTGATTGAGTTTAACAATTTTATCATAATAGCCCAACACTCTTTTACTTTTCCAATTTAAGGGTCCGTTTGGAAACACAGATTGAGAAGTAGTTTTTAGAATAAAGCTGTTTTTTAAGATGATTTTAGATTTTAACTTTTATTGAGATGTTTTTTTTTAATTCAGGAATCAATATTTGAAAGCAGTTGATGTTTGACAGAGAAAATTGCTTTTCAATTCAAAAAATCAATTCCAACAAAAAAACGTTGTTTTTGAGCTTTTCAAAACACGGATTTCAAGAGAAAAATTAAAAGGAATCCAGTTTCCGATTCTAAATAAAGCTGTCCTATTTAACTGCATGATTTTAGTTTTTTTACTTTTTAAAAAGCAACATGCAACCAGGGCTTTAAAAAAAGCCAACGGAATAGCCCAACAATCTCATGCACTGAAGTCAAAAGGTCCGGCCCATTAGGCCGAGTCCATTAGCTGGTCTTCGTTCAACTTCATTGTAAGTAAACAGTAGTGAATACGGACGGACCCGGTTCACCGCCTCTCACTCAGTGGACGAGCCACAGCCGTCCTTTCCATGATCTCCAAAAACACTACATTACATAAATAAAAAAACAAAAATAAAAAATTTGAAAAAGCAAGAACAAAAACCAATCGAGACTCCTAGAGATCGAGCAGTCCAATCTCGAGAAGACGAACACCCCCCCCACCAAATCGCTTTTCCCAAAAGACAAGAATCGAAATCCCTCACTCACTCGCAAATCGCAATCGGATTCACGTCACTCTTTCCGCTCCCCAAATCGAACGCTCCCTCGAAACCCTAGGTTTTGCCCCGGGCAGCCAATCAGAGACCGGTTCGATTCGATTCGGTTGTGTAGGCGTCGTTTTTTTTTTTCCCCCGATCTGGAGGAATGGACGGGCGGGATTCATCGACACCAGCGAACGGGGAGCCGGAGCCGCAGCAGACGCAGGCGGTAGTTCCGCCGCAGCCGGCGATGGGAGGTGCGTCGGACAACGACGACGGGGGGATCATATCCGTCACGGCGGCCCTCGCGAAGGAGGCCCAGCTCCTCTTCCAGGCGCGGCGGTTCGGGGAGTGCATCGATGTGTTGAAGCAGCTGTTGCAGAAGAAGGAGGACGATCCAAAGGTATGCCTGATCGGTTTCTATTGCTTCATTGATGAATCTGTTTGAAATGTCTCGTCTTTCATTTGTATTTTGTTGTTTTAGTACATTTTGATGGGAATTTGAAGTCACCTTTATATGGGAGGAGTGCACCTTATGTTGAATATGTTGAGGGATTTTATTTATTTATTACAATCTATTGAATATTTTTGCACCGTGATTGGAGTTGTTTGTGGTTGAATGTACAATTTTTTAATATTTTTTCCGTAACCACCTAAGCTACGCTGCTTGACACCTTCATATCCATGCGCCAGAGAAAGAAAAGAGGTATTCCGAAGCATGCCAATGGTTTTTGATTGGTGCATTTGTTTTCAGTTTATGTTTTTACTTTAAAAGTGTGAATTCTTTTCTTTGTGCATATTTGAAAGTGTTTCAGTTTTTAGTATTTTTACTGAGTAGACTGTCAATAAATTGTATTTCTGTATCTTATCATTTCCTTTTTTACATAATACAACATATACTGATATACTTTACATCTTCCAATGTTGTCCAACATAATAAATGCTGGGAGTGAAATGTTGTGGATTTCAATCATTGATTAACTCTCTATGTTTTAGGTCCTCAATGCATGCAAGTTTGTCATATAAATCGGTTGTCTATAACACCTTGCGGCTCAAAATGGATTAAGTGTTGGGGAAAGAATGTAGCACAATTTTTTAGTAGTAGTTAGACCCAAAACTTGGTGCCAGAAGAGGAGGAGGAGGAGGAGGAGGAGGAGGGGGGGGGGGGGGGGGGGGGGGGGGGGGGGGGGGGGGGGGGGGGGGGGGGGGGGAGGGGGGGGGGTGGGGGGGGGGGGGGGGGGGGGGGGGGGGGGGGGGGGGGGGGGGGGGGGGGGGGGGGGGGGGGGGGGGGGGGGGGGTTGGGGGGGGGGACAGAGAGTAATGAGTGATAGGTCAGGTGAGGGGAAAGAGGATGTGTTTGGATGGCTGGAGGAAAAAAAAAAAGGTGGAACTGGAAAGAGGAGGAGAACCGGGTGATGGATGTTCGGTGAGAAGGGAATGAGATGTTCAGGTTTCAGTTAGGAATAAAATGCAGTGGGCCAATATCCGCTTACCGGGCGCCTAGCAGCCCGAGGTTTAGAGCCAGACCTGCGTAGGTGGACAACCGACTAGATTTTTAAAACAATGCCATAGCTCAAAATTAGAATAGATCATCTAAAATTATCTTGCCTTTCATATTCCTTTAATGTTGCCATGAATTGAAGAGATGGGTGAAGATGTTCTCAATGCCACTAAAATTGATCTGACTAAGTGTTGGAGGCATCCCTCTTTAGTGTTGGGTAATAATTGACTGCTCCTGTAAATCAAAATGAAGATATATGAGATGACATCCTGGTGAGATTTTTCGTATAGTTCACTTCTGATGGCCCAAAATTATTTTTGTTCCAGTTCTAGTGGGCTGTTTTTGATATTTCTATTGATTGAATCTTCTTCGTTGTTGTTAGCGAAATATGTGATGGAAAATTTCAAATTTATTCTTTGTGGCTATTTTTTGAGCGAAGGTGGGAATCTACCACCTCCAATGTGTGGCTCTAGAATAAAATTTCAATTGTTTCTATTACATCTTACAAGCAATGTTAGATTAGGGAAGATTGGGTTGAATAGAGAACATTGTGTAGGACACCAATCCTCAACTATATAAAGCCTTTAAAAATCCAATGGTGGACTATGATAGTTTAGTGGAAATCTGTTTACGATGTCAAGCTTGTTTGACCACTCTATCTTGATGGTTTTTGTGCTGGCTGTAGCTAATGCATTATTATTTAGGTTTAGACTGCCCGGTTCTTGGTTAATGAATGGGCATCTTATTGGCATTGGAAATGACAAAGTTGTTAGGATCTCTTGTTGTAGCAATATTTTATTTATTTGATCACAATGTGAACTGTGGAAGGTTTTTACTGAGTGAAATTTGGAGGTTACTATTATTTGGATTGCATGAATTTTTCATGTTGTTCACACTTCTGGTTGTCCCGTTAGCAATTCTGTGCATATTTATGTTTTAATATCCTCTTAATGTTTTCATTCAGCGAATGGATTATGCATTTTGCAATTATTGCAGGTTCTTCACAACATTGTGGTTTCAGAGTACTTCCGTGATGGTTGCTCTGACCCGAGGAAGCTGCTTGATGTGTTTAACAAGGTCAAAGTAAGTTACATGATTGCATTTTTCATCATATCAGGGATAGCATTATCAAAGTGATGTTTTTTAATATTGAGAAACCAGTTCTTGGATTGGAGTGCCAGTACCACATGGTTGCCATGGTTTTTTTAAGTTTTTATGTCACTCTCATTCTTTTATCTTCAAAAAAAAAAAGTCCCTCTCATTCTTCTATATGACTATAAAAAACATCAGAACTTCATTGTCAAACAATAAAAGAAAAGAACAAAATTCCATCAAATATCAATCTTTTAACATGCAAAGAAAAATATATATATTTTTTTTACCATGGTTGGTATTCTGTGATTTCATACTTGAGATAATTCAAGCATTTGAAGGGAGAAGCCAAGAAAAAAAATACATAATGTTCAAGATGAAAAATAGCATGAAACTGGCCTTCCAAGATCCTTACGAGGCCTTATAAGAATATGCGTGCAACAATGCTATTATAATGTCCTAGAGCCTTTTCTGGTTCACATCATTTCTGGAGATTATGCTCACCCTACAACTTTTTTTAAATTGAAGACAGAGAAGGAAAACCACTTGGGTATTTTTTAAGGATTACAAGTAGGTTAATACTGGATATGTTTCTTTTTGGAGATGGATTTCTCTTTTGGAATAAGAAAGCTACAGTTGTCAATTCAGAACATATGAAAATTCCATACTCCTAAATACCCAATGAGATTAAACACCTCCATTCTAATGGTATCTTTGTGAGGAAATCAGAGGATTTTGAAATCTTACATCTGATACTGTCTAAAATCTCTTATTTTGGTGGGTGTTAGTTAATGCAAATTTTTATTCCTGTGATTTGGTGAAGTTAGATGCTTCTTTTCTTGTAGTAGTTTCTATAAACTTGTATTTCTGATGTCATGTTTTATCTTCTGGGTGAATGGCTGCGAGCCTTTCCTTCTTGTTATCATTAAATTCGAGTTCATTTTGCGATTGATGAATTAACAGTCAATAGGCAACATGAATATTGGGTGATTGCCACTGCTGTGAGATTGTTAAGATGGATTGATGAATTAACAGTCAATAGGCAACATGAATATTGGGTGATTGCCACTGCTGTGAGATTGTTAAGATGGATTGTCACAAAATAAATTATAAGTGCACTCAGTCGTCAGGATTAAATCTGGTGTAGTGTTTATGTTTCTTTTTGCGATTGATGAATTAACAGTCAATAGGCAACATGAATATTGGGTGATTGCCACTGCTGTGAGATTGTTAATATGGATTGTCACAAAATAAATTATAACTGCATTAAGTTATCGGGCTTATGATGAACTACTTTATCATTGATTCAGTTCCCATGACCTTATCATTCCCATGCTTGTGTTTTTTTTTAATTCCGGGCACGCTGTGCTTCTGATCAATTACCTTATCATAACATGCTTATGATAAATTATGTTTTTTTTTCTTCTTCTGAAGACTATGCATTTATACATGTTTCTTTTTTTTTAATTCCTGGCATGCTGTGCTCGTGATCAACTACCTTATCATTTCCCATGACCTGCATTGCATTATTATGTTGATTATTTGTGTTTATAGTGATTCTTTATACATAAGTTGATTGCATTCAATACACATCTCTGTGCATTTTGGTCATTTACAATTGGCCACCTTGATATCCGATTGTATGTGGCGTATGTGGATATTGTCTATGCCATCATTGTTAATGAAGAGCACTTTGACATTATTAGCATAAAAATCAATATCATTTGATGGGGTATGTATAAATATTGTATGCTTAACTTGTTAGTCTGTGGTGATGCAACCATCATAATGATCGTAATGACAATTTACCAGCTACATCAAGTGTCGTTCCTTCAGTAATAAATGTACTAAAGAAAGATCTTGTTACACAAAAGAATCTTTTGGTCCTTTTTGTTTGAGAATGGCTTTGATAGATTCTGCTCCTTTCACTCCTTATTTGACAATGGTCTTGATTGTGTGCTTACACTTTGAAACATACTCTATGTTGGTATAGAAAAGAAGCGAAGACCTTGGTCGTGCATCTGGAGAACAAACTGAAGTTGCCAGCAGCCTTGGAAATAATGCAGTTTCAGGATGCAAAGTGCCTGCATCTGCCTTGCATCAATTCACTGCAAACAATGCCAGTATTTCCTTTACAGATGAACATGATACATCTATTGTGACATTGAACACTGTATGCCTCTTGACCTGAAAATTCTGTGATGGCTTGTTTTCCAATTTTTGTGTAACTTACATTTGGTGATGTGACAGGCCATTATCCTTTTCCATCTACATGATTACGCAAATGCATTATCAGTTTTGGGAACATTATATCAAAAAATAGAACCCATTGACGAGGTATTGATATTTTATTGTTATCCTTTGGGTCTTCCTGTTTCTCAATTTTATTTTAAGCCATTTGTCTCTCACTCTCTTGCAGACAACAGCTCTTCATGTTTGCCTTCTTTTACTGGATGTTGCGTTAGCTTCCCATGATGCTTCTAAAGCTGCAGTAAGTGATTCCCTTTCAAAACTTTGCTATGAAAACTTCTTTCGATACTGTAAAATTTGTGAGATTATGCATTTTTGTGAAAAGTTTCAGCCCTTACCGAGGACTGAAATCTAGTTCCGTATTTGTGAGCAAGATTATGATAGTTTGACCAAAAGTTTGTTATCTAGACTCATTGCAGTAATTGAACAATGATAGCAAAAACTATTTAAATAGGTGAATCACCATCCTCGTTATAATGAAATAATTCTTCTCACTTATTTGTGATCAATATTTTTTTCCCACTTAGTTGGATTTGCTCTTTAATGGGTTTTAATTTGGATTTCTGTTCAACCGTCATATCATATAAACCTGTAAATGTCTCGTTTCTCATTAAGATGATCTATTCAGATTAATCACTTCTTTTCTATAGAAATGACTGGTTCACAAAGATGCATACAGGTTTTGCCAAGTGACATGCAGATGTTGACACCTTTCATGACTGATATCATGCAAGATGCATTTGACGTAAGCTTCATTTTTTATGGTTGGGGAATCCATTGGACTTAAATATACTGGTTGCCACTTTGTGTATTTTTTTTGGTAGTGCATGAGTGGTTCTTAGTATTTTAGGCATAGTGTCGAGCAGAAGTAGGATTTTAGAGTGGAATGGTGTTGTTTTAAAATGCTCTATGCTAGTTATTGAACAAATTTTGGCCTCGCCCCTCAGTTCCTGACTTCCATCAACCTTGATATTTGATAGCCACTGCATTTGAATTACGCTGGGCACCATTACTATGGGGCCTTTAATTATTCACAGTCACAAATAATTATATGTCCGTTCTTCTTAGAATTGTTGGATTTAAGATGCACCTTGAACTATCAATGTTGCTCATTTAAAGTATGACCATAGAAACACGTGTTAGCTGTGTAATTGCATGGGAAATATGAACTCCATGAAGGAAAAACACCTGAGCCATGCCATAAGTGCCCACCTCAACTTGCAATGGATGTCACCTTCCATGAGTCTCCTCAAGACCAAGAAAAGTTTTAGGCACCCTAACTTAATGTGTAAGAAGTCCATTTTTATATTGGTATCTCCCCAATCAATTCCATTATTTGAGAAATGAGAGAACATATATTGGTTCATCACCTTGCAAATATACATTTCACTAGAAGAATTGATTTGCAAAAATACCATACAAACAGAGACATTTTAGTAAATATCAGTTTTTAAGTGGTTGAATGCAGAGTGAGGAAATTGGGAGATTATCATCCCATCAGTCTTCTGAATGTGGTTTACAAATTATATTCATAGTTTTTAAGGTTGAAACAGACTGAGGAAAGCATTAGAGGAAATATGGTGCAACTGGAATAACAGGGATGATTTAGCAACTTAAGCAAGTTGATTCATATTCTGTCAGACTGTCACATAATGTATGTAGCTGATTTTTAGCAAGGCTGCATGAAGTATGAGACTGATCATTATGAAGACAAATTCCAAGGCATCTACCAGTTTCAGTTATCATTTGACGTACATCGACATGGAAACCTGCACAATCAAGTACAGAGTCCAGATCTGAGTTTTAACGTGGAGGTGCTTGGTGATTGTTGCAATCCGAATGCAAGCTTTTGACAACTTTGAGTGAAAAACGGTAGAGTGAGGCGAGCTCTAGGAATATCGAAAGGTCTTATGGATGCATGGTTACCATGGGAGGAACTAATACTGTGAATGAAGGCTTTGTTTAAAATGATATGGAATTACAGGATCATTTTGCATTTATATTGATATGGGACTGGCAGCACTCAATGTAATGGGTAATTCAATTCATTGTGCAATTAACATGTCAACTTATGAATTTTCTATGAGAATATTGTGAATGTTGATTGCTGTCTGAGAATGGTAATTGATGGAGAGAATTGGTGGAGAGATATATTTAGGACATTTTCTCATTGGTCTGTCAAGGTTTACTATAGAGGTTTTTTGATAATATTTTGGCTCATGTTATCATGTAGTAGATAAGGGAGCCCTTCAACATTACTAAAGAAAAGAAAAGAATTATTAGCAACATGTGATTGTTTATGGATAGAGCTCTGGTTCAACATTTTGATTTGGATCTCTATTAGCCTTTTGCAACATGTGGTATGAGTCAATAAACTGTTGGGAGATGGTGGGAGATTTCAACTGAGTACTAGGAGGAAATCCTTGATGTTCTAAACCTTGAAAATTTTAAATACCATTGCAACAATGCAGTGTGTAGGGATTATATTTTTATGGTAACTGCATCGATAAGCTTTTGTAAGTGATATAATACTTTAATGAATTGATTTCAACTACTTTTGTCACAACTCACAACAATCATGAGTGATGTTCAAATTTTCATTCAGATTATTTAAAATATGATCATAGGCTTTGAATACAATTAATTTATACTTTATTTTAATCACACTTTCAATTCTTTTCTGGTGTAAATGAAATAGAAAAGGAGGGAAACCTGGGGTTTCCTTCTTTTTTACTTATAAATGTCTGCCTGTCCTTTGAATTCCAGGATGTTATTCAGTATCTTGAAAAAGCACCGGGTGTTGGTTACATGATTAATCAAGGAGACAATGGGAGCACTGTGCAACACCAGTCCACAAATCAGGTTCCAAATGATCCTGCAGTGCAAACTAATTTGGTGGCTTCAGATGTTGCAGATGCAAGTGCTAATACAAATGCTTCAGAAAATTCTCTGGATAGAACATTATCAGATGATACGCTTGAATATGAAACCTTGCTATCGACATTGGACAGTGGTGGTCAGAACTTGGCAAGACCTACGCTTTTATCCCCAAATGAGTCAACAAGGACATTGGCTGAGCGGCCACCTGCCGTTGATCTGAAACTGAAGCTGCAGCTTTACAAGGTTCAGCTTTTGCTTCTTGCTCGGAATCTGAAGGCGGCAAAACGTGAACTGAAGCTAGCTATGAACATTGCACGTGGTAAAGACTCCTCCAAAGCATTACTTCTGAAGTCTCAGCTAGAGTATGCTCGTGGAAATCACCGTAAAGCTATTAAACTATTGATGACATCCAGCAATAGAACAGATGCGGGCATACTATGCATGTTCAACAATAATCTTGGGTGCATACACCATCAGCTTGGGAAGCACCACACATCCATCATGTACTTCTCCAAGGCTCTTAGATACAGTTCAGCACTTCGATCTGAGAAGCCTCCGAAGCTCTCAACTTTTTCACAGGATAAGTCCTTCCTCATCATGTACAACTGTGGTTTACAATCTTTGGCTTGTGGGAAGCCATTGCTTGCTGCCCGCTCTTTCCAGAAGGCCAGTACTTTTTTCTACAATCGGCCTTTGCTGTGGCTTCGGTTGGCAGAATGCTGCTTATTAGCATTGGAGAAAGGTCTTCTGAGATCAACTGGAGCCTCATCTACTGAAGAAGTAAAAATTCATGTTGTTGGTGCAGGAAAATGGCGGCATTTAGTTGTTGAAGATACCCTCTTGAGAAATAGAGGATTGGTTTCCACAGGAGAGGATGGTTTAATATGCAGCAGTGATCAATACAGGCTCTCAGTACCTTTTGCCCGACAATGCTTGCTCAATGTGCTACATCTTTTGGATGTTTTTGAATTGAAGGGTTCTGTTGACCATATTGAGGAAGGGTCAAATCAGGTGGCATCAATTGGCCTTACGAACTCCAATCATAAGGGTTTGCCTGGAGTTGCAGATTTGAAGGCATCTTCACAGGTCAATGCAAATGGTGATTCTAAAGAAACAAAAGGTGGGAGCCCAAACAATATTTTTCAGACTTCCATATCTTCTTATGAAGGCATGTTAAGAAAGGACCACCACATGATCAGACAAGCTGCACTTGCTGACCTAGCGTATGTAGAATTGAACTTGGAAAATCCTTTGAGAGCGCTTTTGGCTGCAACTGAACTCCAGCAACTTCCAGGCTGTTCCAGAATATATATCTTTCTGAGTCGGGTATATGCAGCGGAGGCCCTCTGTCGTTTGAACCGGCCAAAGGAAGCTGCAGAGCATTTGTCAGCCTATCTTTTGGATGGGAACAATGTCGAACTGCCTTATACTGATGAAGACAGAGACAACTGTTTTTCTCATAAGGGTGGAGATGAGGACTCAAATTGTGCAGTATCCACAAAGGAGTCACGAAATATCATGTTCCTCAAACCAGAAGAGGCTCGGGGGGTCCTTTACGTGAATCTCTCGACCATGTCAGTCATGCAAGGAAATCTCGAGCAGGCCAACCGGTTTGCGAAGGAGGCAGTGTCAGTGTTACCCAACAACACACAGGCATTGCTTGCTATGATTTACATCAATCTCTTGCAGGGGAGGATGCAAGACGCACTGATCATGTTGAAACGCTGCAGCCGTGTCAGATTCTTGTCTTCTGGTGTAACATTGACCGGTGCGTGAGGGTTGGTGTCAAAATCGAGCCTTTTTTTCATCAGAGATAGGTAGAGCAGGAAAATCGCAGAGCATCTGTAACATACGCCACAGTGAGTCATCCTAGAATAAGCCTCCCTTTCATTTCTTTTTTCTTCTCTCATCCTCCCTCCATTTCTTTTTATTTGGGTCCCGGTGGCATGGCAGATTCTTTTGTGTTGAGATTCCCACCTCTGGAAGTTTCAAGATGTAGAAGAGAGATGATATGAAACCGCAAAGGTTTGGAAAAAAATTCATTCATTTAGGAAAAGGAAATGCAATAGCTCTATTTTGCATTCACAACTTCTGTTCTTTTGGATATTCGAGTTGAAATTTTCTTTGAATTTTGCTGTACATGATAATATGACTGGGTTCATTAGCTGATGTCTGCTTCAGTCGCTTTAACCTATACATAGGCATCTTCATTGCATTTGGTCTTCGCCATGCAACTGCATCCAATCAACCCGCACGGGGTTTGGCTCTTTTCGCATAGACTTGAATTCAAATCCCACATATAAAATTTTATCTGATATGTACATGGTTTGTGGGTGATTCTGATGCCCCTTTCATTTCTATCTTTCAAGATAGATAATTGAAAGGACATGGAGTGAGAGAATTCTGTGATTTGTTTGATTTTTTACTTCTGTTCCATTTTTAATTGTTCTATTTGTACATTATTTTGGTGGAGATTAATTTGGTTCCCTAGTTTTGATTTTCTTTAGTTTCTCAGTGCCTGATAGGGCTACAGGAGCCACATCAATATTGATTCTGCTGCTCCCCTTTTCATGCCATTTGGGAGAACACCCCAAAGAATCACCATATAAGGTATAACATAACAGTCTTTGTGTGTATCCATCTAAAACTTTCATTCTAATACGCCCCACTTGGAATCTCCTGTGATTCATGGATCCTGATGAATAGATGGTTCTGTAGTATTATAATCACATATACATTATCAAATTCACTGGAAAAAGTGAAGTATTTTAAAAACTAGAATCACAATGAAAATGTTAGGGATCGTTGTTCCTGCAGTTTTTTTTTATTAATACACTCATCTGTACATATCTTTACAAATATATTTCGCTTGACTTGTTTGTCTAATACGCGTCGATAGAAAATTATTAGAGTATATATTGATGTATATGTTTTAATAGAAATTTTATATATTTTTTTATAAATGTATTCATATAATTTGTTAAAGCATATTTTTTATTTTTTTATTATAAAAATACGTGTTTCATTCAATGATATATTTTATTTTAAAAAAAATTCAAATCCCGACTGAAATTAAAATTGAAAAAAGATCCGTACATAACCTTATCCCATATTTTATTATGACAGTACGTCATGTACTCGTGTCCATCGGGTTTGAAACTTTGAATAGTCTTTACAGCCAAACCCCCATTTTCTTTACATTATTATTAAAACGTTCATGAGCTCACTTTGGGTGATATTAGTAGAACTCTTACCACTCCACATAGACTGATCACCCATTAGATTTTTTAAAAAATATTCATCACTTCATCCATTATTCAGCGCATATGATCTTTAATTTTTAAGCGTCAAATAAATAAATGTGAATCTTTAATGTGTTTATTAAATAAGAGACATTTACATGAGCCAAGATACAAACCGGTCAGAATCCATTGGAATCCAACATGAAATGAAATGAGAAATAAAAACCCTGGGTAGGTTCTAATTAAGTGATAGAATTTAAAACATGTCTCATATGAAAAACTATTACTAACCATTTATGTCTCATGGATATTTCAAAACACAATATTTTGAATTTTCAATATATAGGTTTTTAAAAGTCCTATTTGTAACATATTTTCTATCAATACAATATAAAAATATTTATAATAAACATGTATCACCTAATATTCATATATTTTGAAGACAATTACCCCCAACATATTCAGATATAATACACAATACCTGCATCCAAAATTTCATGATTTATTCAAATTTTTGGATTCAAACATGCTGTAATGATTTAGAAAATCCATAACAAATAAAAAAAATCAATAAAAAAAAAATCCAGTGTTGTTACATTAAAAAAACAGTGTATGAAATCAACCAGCACATTATATATATGATTACACTATGTAATTCAGTTTTTTTTATAAAAATGTGTATACTTAATTTGATGAATATATATTATTATAATAATAATAATTTCAAAACATGTTTGGTTTATAAAAATTGACATTAACTACGGGCGACTTTCATTATCAAGCCACGGAGGAGAAAAGCGAGCAAAACATAAAGCGGAGTAACTAACAACAAAGTCCAACGGAACAAAATCCTTCCATTTTTTTTTTATTTTTTTTTTAAATTTAGAAAACATCCATCGAAGGCTTCGAAGCATCCACACAGAGAGGGATCCGATTTAGGGTTTCTCTCCATAGAGAGGGTGGTGGTGGTAGAGGAGGAGGATATCGAGAGATTTGATCGGAGATGGCGATACTGTACGCGCTGGTGGCGAGGGGGACGGTGGTGCTGGCGGAGTTCAGCGGAACCCCGACGAACGCGAGCACGATCGCGAAGCAGATACTGGAGAAGATACCCTCCGGTAGCAATGACAGCCACGTATCGTACTCGCAGGATCGGTTCGTCTTCCACGTCAAGAGGACCGACGGCCTCACCGTCCTCTGCATGGCCGATGAATCCTCCGGCAGTCAGTAATTCCTCTCTCTATGTTTGCAGTAGATTTTGATTCTTCATATATTTGGATCTTTATGGTTCGGATTGTGTTTCGTGGAATTTTGGTGTATAATCAATTGCGTCGACTCTGTTGATTTGGCGGGTCAATTTTAAGTCTTGATATGTTTAGATTTATAGGGTTCTTGCGGTCTATAGAAGGCAGGATCTGATGGGAGCTGAGATTCTCTGATATTTCATTGGTTACTGAATGCTCAGATCTACTTATCTGATCATCCAATTTTGTTGTTAATTCTGACTTCAAATACTTGTTACTATAGTTTTCAGTTTTCTGTACATAAAATTTCATTGAGGTTTCACCTCTGTAGATGTGTTAGCATCTGCTTTGTTGCCGGTAGTTTCATTGATCATGTGCCTGGCAATGTTAAGAATACGTGGGATCACTTTTCTTGGAAGTGCCCAGGAGTTTTTAAAGAAATTTGGGAGAATTTGTTCCTGGGTAAATTGGGTGGTATGATATAATAGGATATCATGCAGAGGGAAGACCATATTGAGGAGTAATTATGAAGAAAAGGGGTGCCAGTCACCATGGCTATTCATTAGCAGGTATTTTAAGTGTATTATATCCCTGCTTTGTTTGTGGACTGACAAATTTCTGACAATGAAGGGATGGTCCTTTCAATGTGCAAAGATATGCACAACAAAATATTATGGTCAACCTTGGATAAAAACCCCTGCTAATTGTAAGAGAAGGCTTGACGATGAGTTGATGACCGTAGGTAATGGATTGGCTGCATGTGCTGCGAGGGTTAGTGAGAGTTGAAGACAGAGCTGGAACTAGGAAATGTGTACTAAGTGAAACCTCTTTTTGGGAGTGGGAAGCATGATCTGCATTCAAGATCATGAATGGGTTTTCCCATCTAAGGATCGAAATTAGATTGGTCACATAAGCGTATTTTGATGTTTTTGATGTTTCCCACAAGCCAGCATCATTGTAAATCAAAGTTGAACTCCTTATGGAGGAGGAGGCAGGGAATCCCAACCTAAAAACAAGAGAGGAGACGAGATGTCTCCAAAGGGAAAAAAAAGGAAGAGAGAGCATAAAAGGATGACAACAGATGAGAGTGGCATCTACACAAGCGATCCCTTTCTGGTTCACATTAAGACAGGAGAGGTTCATGAGACATTGTGTAATCTAATGATACCTTTATGTTCGTACATACATGCTGTTGTGCTGGTTCTGATGGTTCTTGACATTTTTTCTTAATAGCTTTGATTTTCATTTAATTTATCCAGATACCAATACAGAAATTTGTCAGTTAAGGTTTTTACAAGTCATTATCATGTCAAATGCTTACTTAAGTTTTTAAGAAAAAGCACCTGCTAACCCTTGTTTAAGCATTATTTTAATATTAAACTGAAGCTACTGAACTAAGAAGAAGATCCAAGGATAAGGCATGAAATGGATAAAACATGAACAAACACAAAACATGGTCCATTATTGTTGTTGTTGTTGTTGTTGTTATGATTATTATTATTTTTCCTTGTGTTTTTGTATCTAAGTTATTCTCTACTTTAATTTTTTTTCTACTATTGTATTGAATTTGTAATTTAGGGAGGATCCCCTTTGCATTCCTTGAGGATATCCATGGGAGATTTGTCAAGACATATGGGCGTGCTTGTCATACAGCTCTTGCTTATGCCATGAATGATGAATTTTCTAGAATTTTAAGCCAACAGATGGAATATTATTCAAATGACCCTAATGCAGATAGGATAAATCGCATCAGAGGTGAAATGAGTCAGGTAGGCTCCAAATACTTCTTACTTGTAGTTTACATTAAAAAATTTCATATCAACTATATGAATCAATATTTTTTTCCCTTCATTTATATAATTATATCAATACCGGCTGTTTTGTTCCATCCATGCACCCATAAATTGTATCATCATTCCTCCCTATCTACCAGTGAATCTTCTGCAGTGCGGAACACATCACTGTGGAAACATGTGTGATCTGTTATCCTTACGTCTGATGGATATTTTTTTTTTTCTGTTTTATTGGTAAAAATAGGTTGCTGTTCACCATTTTCTTAAAAAATAAATAAAGTGAAGTACAAGGAAAGAGTTGAAAGATAGACAGTAGGAGTGTTTCCCCCCACCACCACCCACCCTCAAAAAAAAAAAAAAAATCGTCTTAGTTTCCCACTAAAAATTTCGAAAACCTTCAACTTTTATGATATGAGTGGCCCAATGTTTCAGAAATCATACCCTCAGCCCTCCTTTGTTTTAAGTAGTACATAGATCAAGATGAACAAGAAAGAAAAGGAAAAAGAGCAGATATAGAGAGAGGAATATAAGAGGACAAGATGTCAACTCCACCCCTCCGTAATACAAGTCTACCCCACTTGAAACGAACTGTAGAGGCACCTGCGCAAAAACAGTTCCAATCCGAGATGAACCTTTCAACCGAGTCTCAAACCTTTTTGAAATAGAATGGGACACTATTGAGAACTTGTTGATTGGATTCCTTGCAGGCCATATCGCCCATGTCGCTGTTGGGACGAGGATTTGAGAATTATTGGCCTTTTTACTCCGGTTCCCTTTCTTTTTGAGGCATTTCCCAGCTTCCCACTTCCTCGAGGGACCAAAATCGTGATTATTGCCCGTCATCTCCCCAAGAGCTCCCCAAACGAGCTTGGTAGCTAGAGTGCTAGACATGAGCAGAAAAGGTGCATCATGGATTCCAACTGCTCACCACAAAACCCACGGTTCATAGCTTCCTCCCGAGCCCTCTGATCTCTATGGACTGGTTTGACAAGGGGATAAGTGGTAGGATAAGGGGTAATTATGGAGATAAGTGAATGGGTTGACAACTTATCCCCGTTTGTTATAAAAAATAATCGGGATAAACTATGAAAAATTGTCCCAATTTTAAAATGAAAATGGGGATATTTTATTCTACCTAAAGGTTGGGATAATATTTATCCTCACTTTTTTGTCCCAATTTTGATAAATGTGAATATGAATAAAATGGATGGACTTTTTATCCTCTAAAATTAGGACAATTTATCCTTAAAACCTTAACTCCTTGTCAAACTAACCCTATTTGCTATGGTAAGGATCTCCTGATACAAGAGCCACATAAAACCTTAGACTTTCATGGGAGCCTTAAAACCACAGATCTCTCGGCTTAATACCTCAAAGCTTTTTCCTCCGTTGTTTACTTATGCAAAATGCACATTGTGGTGTTAAGTGTTAAAATGTTTTACTATATACTGATGCCATTATAGACTCTATTAGTGTGTCACCCAAGCATTGATGCAGGTCATGTAAGTGATGACCTTAATAGTTTCATACACACTGATGCATACAATTGAAAGTCTAATCTAAAATGATGTAGGTAACTTTTATTATTCAACAATTAATATTTTAAAAGACCTTCATAGTTTTACTTTTTAACGATGCTAAATGTCCAATGCAAATGTAGGATTAAATGTATCATCACCTTGGCTTGAATTCTATTCCCTTGATAAACAAAATTCTCTTCTCTTGTCATATATGTATCCATCGTTCCTCCACCTTTGAAAATTGCTTCTTATGCGAAGTGTCCAATACAAAGTGGAGTTCTGGACATCATCACAGCCCGGCTATTGTACATACTGTTTATTTTGCACGTCGAATAAATCTGTTAATTAGCTCTGTTCATTGTTTTTTTTTTCCCCTCTTTTTAATGACTGTATAGTTGCTTCTTGTTTTTGAATAATTTGATGGTTGTAAATTCAACAGGTGCGCAATGTCATGATAGAAAATATTGATAAAGTTTTAGAGAGAGGAGACCGATTGGAACTTCTGGTTGATAAAACTTCAAATATGCAAGGGAATACTTTTCGTTTTAGGAAGCAAGCCCGCCGCTTCAGGAGTACCGTCTGGTGGAGAAATGTGAAGCTCATGTATGTAAATTGAATCTGAACCACTTTATTAATAACTCTAAATTTTATTAGTTACTCAATATCATAGCTGAAGATCTTCTATTGACACTTGTTCACACGCATGATCTAACTTATGTACTGTTAGTGGGGTAATTATTGGGGTTTGTCCTCTGTGTGAAAAGTTGAACAAAGAAAGATAATAAAAGAAGAGAAGAAAAGAAAAGAAAAAGAAGTTAGTCAAAGTTTGTTTCATGGCATGCATCTAATGATATCTTATTTACCGAGATCTTCTAACTTCTCTTTGTAGAGGTCTGGGGTTCAAATAATCTTGATATAATTTGGGAAACAGGAAATAATGATGATTACTAATAGGACTCGCAAACTTGGGGAATTAACATCCTACTATTGATATTAAAACAATGATAAATAATATGGAAACTCCATTCTTTTCTGAGATGTCTGCCTGTTGCGCTATTAATTACTTTCTTTTAGAGAAAATCAGATACACATATTCGAAAATGAGCTTGCTGACCCAAAAATGAAATGTAAAAAATATAAACCAAGTCAGTATGTTATAGTCAAATCCATTGAATTCATATAAAGCAATGCCTTATCATTCTCATTGAGTAGTGTAACAGTTATCATAGGAGAAAAGGGAGAAAAAGAAATAATACAAAGAGGGATAAACAAATGAAATCGAAGCAGAGAGAAGGGAGAACATAAAAGGACAGAGAGAAGAAACTCATAATAGTTTGGCTTTCTTAATATGGCTGGTTAAATAGTGAGGAAAGGGAGAACATAAAAGGACAGAGAGAAGAAACTCATATAGTTTGGCTTTTTTAATATGGCTGGTTAAATGGTGAGGAGAGAAAGCTGTTATCAAGTGAAATTTCAGTAATTTTTGGGGATGCTTTAGAATGGTGCAGAAAAAACTGTTTCACTGTTTCTCATTAGGTCTGTAGGGTGTGTTTAGTGGTTATTGTTATCTGTTTTAAGTAATGTATTGAGGTTTTCTGACATGAGTAGTACATACATACAGGATCATGTTGATCATCCTCCTCCTCATTATCATTTACGTTGTGCTCGCATTTGTATGCCATGGAGTCACTCTACCTTCGTGTCGAAGATGATTGCACTGGTATGTTTGATTGTTGTGCTGCTTATCCTGGTTTTAAATATATTTAAACACTGTTACCAATGTGTCATGTTTTTAATGTGTCACGTATTTAAGCCTTGATTTGAAATTTTTATTGAGTATTGATAAAATGGATTATATATGTAATTTTGTGCCTGCTCATGGTCGATAAATGATCATTGTATTATCACATTCTTCTGAGTGTAAACTGAGAGTTGTAAGTTGTTGTAAATGGAATTCGATTTTCCAAAGTTACATGATCATTTTTATCTATATTTTGCTGCTTTAATAACTTTGTGATGGAATATATTCTGTTGTTCTCCATGGGGATAGTGGGATGGGATTTGCAGAAATGGACTGGGAGGGGAAAAAATATGATTATTCTCGAATTGTTAGCTATATCAATTTTCACATCAATTTTAGCCTTCGGGGTGCATACATACCTTACATGTGGGTTTTGACCAATAGCTTAATAGTGGACTTTGGATAACAGAACTTGCAACCATGTCACGAGTTCGAGTCCTAATGCTTATCTAACAAAAAAAAAAAAAACCTGTACATGAATGCTCATGTACGTCCTCATGATTGTATATTTGTATATGCTTCTTTATGAATGCATATGCCTTTTGTGGGTGTCACAAAGCTCCTTTGGTTGTGATTTCATAAAATATTCCAACATAATTGTTGTTCAACCTTTACAGTTTACAGTTCCTCTGTTGATTTTTTAATGCATTTTGTAATTGGCTGATCATCATATACTATTTTTAGTAACATTTTGTGATGGTTAAAAAAAACATTCAAAATCAAGGATGGATTTGACATAAAAAATAAAATCAACTTCATCTGAGTCCAAGAAAACTTGCATGATTTTCAGGTAACTCAATTGCATAATAACTGTGCAGGAGCATTATGTCAAGCTTCCACAAAAGGTTTAATATTAGATTGAATTTACCCTCCAGATGTATAGTTTGATCTAAAGGTTACTAGGCTACAATCTTGTGACTGTTATCTGTTGGTGCTAAATAAAATTGTCAGAAAGAATTTATGGAACAAAGGCTCTAGCTTAAAAATATGAACTCCATGCCTAAAGTCTTCATTTTTGTTACATCCTCTTATTAGAATGTCAATAATCACACTCTTAAATTAGCCTAACTTTTAATTTTTCTCCCCAATCTCTCTCTCTCTCTCTCTATCTCAATCTCTCTTCCATAATCTCTCTATCCCTCGTAGCCCCTTTTTGAATCTAAGTTTTGTGAAATCCGTATTATTCGTAGAAAATTGGATTATATGTATGTGCTTGTAATTTATAATTGTTACAAGATGGATTATATATGATAGTTAAGTTATGAAATAAAGTTGATGAGAGTATGTATTTATCTTTTATACTCTTTTAGTAGATCAATGATAATTTATTGTGTTATATTTAAATAAGATGAATTTTTTTTTAGGTGATAGGGCCCCATTTTAAAAGATCGCCTAGGGCCCCACCCAAATTTTTAAATCTCAGGGCCGGCCCTCATCTGTTGAGCATTTGATGAGGTCGGTTGCTTTTCAAACACACGAACTATTGATTTTTAAGCAATATTTTTTAGCCTTTTAACCTCGGATTTTTACACAAAGAAGGCTAAGCGTGATTGTTGATTTTGAATTGTTTTGATAATTTTTTTTTTTTCAAGTTCCGAATCAGACTAAACATGGATCTAAATGAGCCCAAAAACCAATACATGTGGAGTGTGGATACATTTGTAATTTTGTTAATATTGTGATAGCGTAGTATATATTGTGTTATCATAGTTTATTGAATATCATTATAATGTATGAAGTAAAAAAATATTTTTTAAAAAGAAAAAAATTATATTATTATAATTTTATATATAATTCATTTTATATAATAATATGTATAATTTAAAAAAAAAGTGAAAAAGTTGTGTGGACTGCAAATGAGTTCTAAAAGGATGACGTGAGGATAACAAATAGAGCTGCGAAAAGAGAGAATGCTTATCACTTCATCAATTGCTCAGTCAGTGAATTAAATAATCGTATAATTTATATGATTTTAAAAGTGATCTTTTCGGCGGTCATTCATGCGTTCCTAACAAAGTATATAATTTATCTAATCAAGTATTATTCAGTCGGAAGAGTATACCTGATTAGAGAAAAATCGAAAAAAAATATATTTATTTAATTTATTTGAATATATGTTATAGCTTTCAGAAGTACATATTTTAATAAACAAACATATATTTTTAAAAAAAATCAAACGCATTAGGACTAGCATTTTTTTTTACTTTTTAAAGTATCCATTATTTCTTCTGTTAACACACTCCTATGTACTGGTGGTGACATTTTCAATTGAAAAATAATATATCCATCTTTATTTTCAATCTAGGTTGCATTTCTATTTTTTTTTAAAGTATATATTCATCAAATGAATATATTATTATAAAAAATGAAGTTTATATATTTAGATAAACTATTACATGTCTTTTAACTTATTAAAAAATTGAAAAAAAGACATACACTGCACTAATGGAGTGTATAATCAATTGAAGACCGCATCTAGATTGCCGACAGGGTTGTAAACATGATTTGAGTGTATAACACTTTAATTTGAAGCAATCAACACACAGAAGAAAAGGGTCAAGAACCGTATTGCTTAAAGACATGATTAATTTTTCTCCATTTTGTAACTTTGACTGATTAATCAAAACCTCAATATATTTTTACTTCAGCCTAGCAAGACTGAAAATTCAGGCAGGAGTAGAGCTTCTAAAACCCATAGGAGGATACAATGTGACATTCTTTCATATTCCATTGTAACTATGAAGAAGATTCTATCATGAAATTAAAGCATCTACAAAGAGATGTCACTACATAGAAAAGATTTTAATGTAATGAAAATTTTGCGACATTTATTAGAGTCAACTTTGTAATGGAACCAGGAATTTTTGTATCAACGGAAGACATATACATTTACATATTGTTGTAACAATTATAATAAGATTGAAAGGAATATATATAATAAAAATTGAACTGTCACAAAGACAGCAAACAAATACTCTCTGAACAGAGAAATATAGATTACCAAAACAGGACTAAAAAAAAATTAATGCTTGAAATTGAATACACAAAGAAAACAACATGCATTATAACTAACACAGGAACTGAAACTAAAACTTCATACAAGAATACAAAAATTAACAACTCCAGGGGTGAACTTTATGTGCAAAAGCAGTACATAACCTTGTTAGCACCACACCAACATATTGTCATTGTTCAATGCTACTAAACCCAGAAAGAAATCCGAAACTGTATAATATAGGCAAAATTTTCAGTGCCTTGGATTCTGGAAATTTGAATATGGCATGGGAGGCAAGGCACCGAACAATCTGAGCTGTACTCTCCCCCACACGTTGGGACTGACTCCTGGAGGTCTAGAATCCAATTTCATGAACTTGGCAATTTGTTGTGCCTGTGGAGGAACCTCAGGTCTCTCATTCATGGAACATTGAAACAGATTTCCAGGTTGAAGCTCATGAGGAAGTACTTGTTTAAATGGAGGCAGAGGAGGACGAACATGTGGAGAATAAGCAGGTAGAGGCGGTGAAAACAGGACCTGTTCAGGTCTTCTTTTATGAATAAAAGGAGGCACTGAAGGACATATTGTTGTGGAAAAAAGTGTCAAATCCTTTTGTTCAAAGTCTGGACGCCATTCAGGCATGTCATCGTCGTCATTATTGGCACTGTTCCACGTACTATTCTGCTGAATTTTTGTTTTGTTATCTTGCACTGAATCATTTGCTCTGCTCACTGGCACAATGGGATGGGCTGAATTGTTTCCCTCGGGAACGAACATTGTTGCTTGAGATTCCCGCTCTATAGGATTTGAAATAGCATTGTTTTGATGGGACTTTGAAATAATCCTTGTAGAAGTAGAAATCTGTTGTCTATTTTGATTCAGAATCATCGTTGCAGCTGGCATGGGAAGCAATGGAAATTTGGGTCCACTTTTTTGAACTACAGTTTGGCATTGCGTACCAGATAGAGGGACATCTTGGTATTGTTGAGGGGGGAATCCGCACGCAGTGCTGAAGTCAAATTCCGGAAGATCATCTTCATCAGGGCTTTCAGACTTCCCATATGGTTCTGGCAATGCACAAGGTGCTTGGAACGGAACAATTGGCTGTGATTCAAAGCCTGACACAGATTTTTGCGATTCCACATGATTCAAGGCTTGATGCTCAACAGTAGATGGACGCAACTCGGGATCTGCTGAAGAGATAACATCTGGCTTACATGTAGTTGACATGCCGCTTGTAAGTACAGATAGCTTCTCTCGCTTTGGAGGAGGTATTGTAACAATGTTGTCAGAAGAACTATGTATAATGGATGAATCTCCACTAGAATTAATGTCCTTTCTATCACTGGGGCTTGTAGTCTCCTGTATTGTGCATTTTGAACTTTCTGCAATTTGCAATGTCGCTGAGTCATCTGGGAATTGTTGCTTGGGTATTACATTATTTGTTCTCTTGGGGTTTTTAGAACTCGATGATGAGCGGTTTTTCTTCCACACAACACAGCCAATAAATGAGTCTTGATCTTCTTCAATAGCTGCCATACCCTTGAAGAAACCATATTTAGCAAGTATGGTTATTATGGTTTCGCTGCGCGGGCAAACGTAGAGATCAATGGCAGGACAGAGTTGCGCAAAACCTATCCTCTTTTTTTCTTTGTAAACTTTTGCAACCTATTAATTGCAGCATGAAACATTTTGATTCATAATGTCCACAATCAGATAAAATACTGCTCATAACATTTAATGTTTCTAGTTCTCACCTCCTTCATGCCTGCTAATCCAGATCTGGATGATCCAGCTTTCCAGCAAAGTGAGATTACCTAGAAAGAGAAAATTAATTTTTTCATGGTCATCTAATGCAACAATTGGAAAACCAAAACTGCCTGCGCAATTATATTTGACCAACCTGTTCTAAGACCTTAAGCAAAACCTCGGTGGGGTAAATATTGTCAATTATGAAACACGCACAGCCAATTAAATCCAACTTAACAATTTATTATGGAGATAGTCCACAGAAAAAATACTAAACAAAAGAAGGTTGGCAATGATGACTAGACAAGATAAATGCCACAACATACTCTTCAGTTATACTTAAATTACTAACAATGTGCAAAGCATTTCTCAAAAAACATCACAAACATTTTATTTGAAACACTAACAATGCCCATCTCCTACGTCAATGCTTCAACCATATTTACTACACATGGTGCCAGCTACACCCCCCCTTCCCCCCTGTTTTTTGAGAAAAGGTAAACACTCTACCACATTATATTAAATAAAGTGGTAGAATGTTGAGATACAGAAAAGAAAAGGATGAAACACAGAAGGATCCAGTAGGAGAGTGATCAACAGCCATGTAGTTTGCTTCTAATGAGCTCTGCTATTTGCTCTCCATGTCATGTTTTTTTAAATTCCACAAAGATGCTATCAAGCACGTGAATAATTCCCAAGGCCAAGACATGCTTTAGAGTTTTGGAACCCTTAACAAACCGTCCTGCTTAATGTATTGGTAATCACACTGTCTAACAAAACTCACATCAAAAGAAATATCATTAGGGCTGCCCTCGAGTATACACACACACTCACACATGATGAGATTAAAGGACTCAATGCTAAAATAAAAATATGGAGAGAAGCTTTAAAATAAATAGGATGAAGTCAGCATATATGGAAATGCAATTGTGGAAAGCAGATAAGAAAAAAGTAGTGGTATATTCTGTATTGACGGAGAAGAATTACCTAAAGTGAGTGTTCTAATATGGGATACATTACTCACGACGATGGGAACATTGCAAGGAGGACATGGGGTAAAGCAAGATGGTTGGTTAAAAAGTGCGGATAGAACTTTATGTGATCGTAAAATACCCATGAAACTAAAAGGAAAATTTTACAACTTATCTACAAGACCAATGTTACTTTTAAGGGTTAGAGTGTTGGGAAACTAAGAAATAACATGTGAAAAAATGAGTGTAGCAGATATAAGAATTTGATATGGATGAGTCAAAAGATAAAGGATCAAATAGGAAATGAGTGTATTCATGAAAAGTTGGAGATTACTCCAATAAGGATAAGATTAGAGAAAATCATTTAAGATGATTTGAACATGTGCGACAAAAACCAACTGGTGCACTGGTCAGGAGAAGTGATATGGTCCTCGTTGAAGGGGCTCCAGAGACAATGATAGGCCAAAACAAACTTGGATGACAAGAGTAAGGAATAATATATCGACAGTCCATGTTTCAGAGGAAGTGGCCCTTATTGAGTTGAACTGTGAAAGATGATTCATGTAGTCAAACCCCAATTTTTGGGATATAAGGCTTTGTTGTTGCTGTTCTACATTGTTCAGGGACTTCCATTGAGTTAAGAGTGCCATAGGTAGTGATATTATCTATATAGTTCTCCTGGTCAGAAATTTAACAACACTCAATGATCATCATCACATTTGAAGGTGGAAATACAATGAGCTAGTTCACATTTGATAGAAATCCAAAGCTGGGAAGCTGTTTTTACTGGGATGAATCTAGTAAATATAAGAGAAAGGAAAAGAGTACAGTTGCAAGTTAAGGCTGAAGGCACACGAGGCCACAGTTGATACCATGTGTGTGATGTGCTGGAAGGCATTAAAGCAAGATGTGCCATTCATCAGTATTTTCCTTTTACCAAAAAGAAAAAGCAATGTGACGATCAAAATACTCTAGCGGTCTAGCCTTTGTTGTTCCAAGAGAGAATTACATTTAATGAGGTGAACTTACTCTTCACTCAAGAAAAATTCACCAGGCAGCAGGGGGACTTCACCACAATTTATAACAGAAAGAAGTGCTTGATAGATATGTTCACGAATGTCGAATCATAGCAGCATTGATCAAATTATTTCAAGCAAGGAAAATGTTGGTAGTAGACTAGTTAGATAGCTACTGATGTTTAATTTTTTGTGTTCCAGTATTCGTTTATAACTGTAAATCCACCCATTTTTATTTTACTGGTGTGATATGACTCGTACAGTAATTACATCTCTTGAACCTAAGCCATTTCAACATATATAAATCTTATACCAATTGCTGTACTTTAAGCATGTAGATTAAGGAGTGCATTTCCTGGTAAAATTGTTACATATGTGGAGTGTCCAATGTTCTACAAACTAAAGGTCAAGCAGACAGATTTTACCAGGTCATCATCAGTTACTGAATAACATTCCTATAGAGAATTAAAGAATTATTAATACTCGAAAACTGTGTTCTTTTAAAGTAATTACAACTTAGTTTGTCAGTGAAGCCTATTATTAAATAGGAAAATTTGTGCAGTAAAATTATACAGATTCTTACCATCAATGAACGGTTGCGAGAGCATCGAAACTCTTTGATAAACTTCTCAAAAGCCTCTAACTTCACTTTCCCTTTTACTTCTATGTTGTTAGACCAATTGTTCTCCGGAACTTTCTCACCGCTGCAGCAGTGGCAAAAATGCTAAATATAGACATAGGTATGAACTCCTTTTTATTTGTTCTGTGTAAAATAATTTCTTTATGTGATTTATTTTTAGCACTTGTGAGCATCAAGCCTTCTGATTCATTTTTAGCACTTGTGATTCATTATTAGCACTTGTAAAACAATTTCTTTATGTAAAACCCTTCCTGCTTTCAGAGAAAAGTGTTATGAATTGCCAATAACCAAAACATCTCTTTCTCTTAACAACGGTGCTTTACATGTAAATATACCAAATTTAATGCCAGTAATATTATGTACATGTTTGTTAAAACTTATAAGTTATAAATTATAGTTTTTAGCTTAAAATAAACAATTGTTGCATGTTTGTTTAAGCTTATTGGAACTTATTTAAGTTAACAGCTTAAAAAAGTCATAATCTCTAAGCTGGGAAAGGGATGCTTATAAGATTATAGCTTATAAAATACATTAAAATTTTTTCTGTTGGACACTCATGCCGTTGATCCTTTTTACTAATAATATGTGTATCTATTTTTTTACTATTACACTAAAAATAATTAAACCACCTTTCACTTCTCAATTTTTTTATTATTAAAAAAAATACATTATCATTTTATTTTTATAATTCCATTTATCACTTAATTTATTAAAATTTTAGAATGTAATATTTGAAAAATATTGTAGTGATTTTGAAATATTATTTATGTTAATTTGATTTTCTTTTAAATATTTATAAAATTAATTTTATATGTAAAAATCAACTTATTTTATCAAACATAAATCAATTTTTTACTTCTACAGTTTAGGGGTATTTTTGACAATTGTACAGTAAAAAACTGTTTTACAACTTATTAAACAAACATCCACTACTAATTATCTACTGCTTTTAAACAGCTACAACAAACATGTTTACAACTTATCAAAAAAGTTATAATCTATAATTTATAAGTTATAATCTATAATTTGTAAATTTAAGCTGTAACAAACATGGCATGGCCTATGATGTTTTCCATTGAACAAAAGAAAAGTTACAAAATCCAAAAACTTATATATTAAATCACTTGAGCGAAATTGGACAAATGAAGGTCATGAGTAGTTACACAAACCTTTTAAAGTAGGCAATTGCTGATACAGAAATAGACGAAGTTAGCTGAAGAGATCCATTCCAGAGAACTTCAGTCTTTTTGGAAGCAATGTTTTCAGCAACATGTTGTGACTCATGACCAGCCTCTACTGACCCTTTGTCGGATGCATCAAAATCCAGAGGTGAAATTTTATTCCCCATGGTTTGATCTCCGTTCACGATAATCGACCCTTCTAGTTTCTTAATGACTTTGATACCACAAGTACCTGAATCTTGTAGCCTTACATTTAATTTGTCATCCTCAGTTGGTTCTTTACAATCATCAGAATTTTCAGGTGACAAGGTTTGAAGCATGTTTGGACCATGGTCACCAGCAGCTTTACTAATCATATCGGTGCCAAAATAAGCACATTGAGAGGAATTACCAGATCTAGTTATAGTGGTGGTGGGGCATTGACATGATCCAGAAGCTCCATTTTCATCAGAGGATGTAAAAGTCTGGGAAGAGCGAACTCCAATTACATTCCTATGTCCTCCACTATCCACATTCTCAGTAGATAGCTTAGCCTTGATGTCTGGTCTAACTCCACAGATATTACCAGCTAGTAGAGTTCCATCTAAGCATGTATAATGATCAGGAGTTTCTTTTTTATCTGAATTCAATTGAGATTTCAAATGAGAAGACATACTGTACAAGGTTGGTGAAAATGTTCTGACTACAGAAGTTTCTTGATCAGCAAGTATGGGGTGTTTCATATTCCCATGAAAATCATCAACCATAAGAGTTTCAGACTTTTGAAAGTTCCTGTCATTTTTCTGACAACTTATTAAAGCAACATCACAAGGATGGGATTAACTGGTATGTTCATTTGCCTCTACAAACTGTTGGTTCTGATGTCAATATATTTCTGAAATATTTCCTTGGATATATGTGCTCAAGGACAACAATGTGAATTTGACAGCTTCAGAATGAACTATTATCTTAGATTTCTTATAGCAAAACTCGATAGAGTCACTAGAAATCATACAAACATGAGGATTCACATCTGTTGTTTTCTTTTTCTTGATGACCCCGCCAAAATTTCTATTTTAATCCCACTTGGCATTTGGGTGCCATTTACTCTTAACAATGGGCCTCAGTGCTTGCAGACTTGTATATCATGATTTGTCCCTGATAGAGAATATCTTATCCCAGATTACTTTGAGTGCAATAAAGCCTCACTCCTTACCTGTGAAAAATGATCATGCTTCAATACCCCTAACAACATACTAAATGAAAGTGCAACAATTAAGATACAAAATTTCCAAAAGAAAGAAAGAACGAGACATGTCCAGGGAGTGTTGGGAAGTCAGATCTTGGGGAGATTGATGTGGTAGCATATACACCTAGGAAGAATGGACACTTCAATGAACATGCCATGTCCATGTCTGACAGGTGACGGACATAATACATGATACAACACTCATTGGACACATGTCGGACACAGGGTGAGGGATGGACACTGCGTGGACACACGACACTTATACAGGAAATCATTGTAACTTTTTTCCTTAATAACTAGTAAGATTTATGTTTACAAGCCAAATGGTGAAATAGGAAAACACATTGTCTTGGGTGATACAGACGTATACAATGTTTAAAACCAACAACTCTCATACCAATGGGCAAAAAGATTAGGTTTATTGTCCAAGGAGAAAGGCAGGGAAACCTAGAAAAAAGATAACAACCTTACTAAATGCATGAACTATAGCATAGTGATTAGTGATATTCATGAAGCTGACTCCAAACTGCTGCGAAACAAGCTAAGGTGATTTAGCTTTAGTTATGTTTGGACACATGAAAAGCTTGAAGGTTGAAGCACATTATATATACATGTATATGAGAAAGAAAATGTAAGATGATGAGCTTGCAGTTCTGTTTCAAAGTAGGAAAAAGGTGCATCCCGAAGTTTGGCAAATGAAATATCAAAAAACTTGAGAGGCTTGTACTTGTATTGCTTGCATTTATCTGTAACTTGCTGGTGATAAGTGATAACTAAGGGAGTTACTGTTCACACATTTTACATTGCTTGCATCTATCCATCAAGGTAGATATTATTATAATAATTAAATGAATAGTTGTGTTTATAATGAACTATCTAAACTAATAGATCGTTTTGATACGCTTTTGCTTATTTGAGGTCAATTTACTTGTTTTATGAAAAGTCTATGCTTGGCATATTAGAAAGATCATATTTTTTATTGGAGTTTTCTTCATTTATTCTAAACAACGAACTTTATTGTACTCTTGGAATTTCTGAGTACTAGTTTCTTTAGCTTCTGTAACATTATTAATTGTTTGTGATCAAGAAAATAGATCTGAATACTATGTTCTTTGTATGATGACTTTGTTATTGGAAAAAATAGATATTGAATATTATGTACCTGGTATTGTGTCTTTATTATTGGGAAGTACTGAACTCTATTCTACTTCTGACTTTGAATTAATGATTGTTCAATTATATTGAATGTCGCATAATTGATGAATTGTATATTCACTGCACTGTGAAATTATATATTATTGTTTTACACTCCTGATAGTATTTACTTTTGTATTATTTGTGATTACTCTTATATTTCACATAATTAAAAAATCCTATGGGCAAAGTTGAGATTTGGGAAGCTTTGTGAATGAGCTAGGGTCAGGAAATAAGATAAATGCAAATATTATATGGAAGAATAGCACGACTGAAAATCATTTAGCAGGAAAACCACAAAGGTTATCAAGGTATGCACTATGCAATGTAATCCCAAATTCTGAGAAAGTTTTTGGTAAAGCTTTGGTTGAATAAGCAGAAAAGAACGAAAAAAACAAAAATAAAGAATTTCATTGGTTTTAAAAGGGACTTTAGGATAAAATGAGAATTTTTCAACTTTTGTTGGGTCCGGTTGTCAAACAACAAACTAGACTTTGTTATGTAGAGAATCCCAGTAGCATAAGGCAATAGGAGCATATTAAAGTAGTGGGAATACTCTTCTTCGAAAAAGGAAAATAGCTAGTTGATTCTTTTTCTTGTTGCACATAATAATGCCTTCAATGTTGCAAGGTCACTTGAATTTATTAATGTTATTATTGCAGTTGCAACTCATGGTCCAGGTTATAAGTCACCTAGTGGTCAGACTATACAGAGGATGGTTCAAAGGATTAAAGAAACAGAGATTAAATTAATTTGTTAGCTCCTTCAATTAAATGCATCATTTTTCTATGTTCTGAAAACTGAGTAGAAGATACAAAATATCTTGCTGATTTTAATCATTTTATATACATAGAATTGATGAACATGTTGGACGAGAAAATGTAGTACAAATTATAACAGATAATGTTGTTGATTTCTCATGCTTTTAAAACAACTTGTGTTGCATATTGCTTAGATTTGATGCTTAAAAACATTGATAAAGAAACACCAAAGGTAAGAGAGAGAATAACGCATAGAAAATATTATAATTTTCATTTTTAAGTGTACTCAGATTTTGGATAATATGAATTTTTTTACAAAGGTATTGAAGAGGACAGCAAGCATCCGCTTTAGAACATTTGACATCGGCATCTACAATTAACTTAAAGAAAGTTGTTATTTATGTATCACAAATCAAAAGTGTAGATGGCAAAGAGATTGGTCATATTATGCAGGATAGTATTTTTTATGAGGATGGAAAAGAAGTTATAGCTGTTACAAAGGGTGAAGAGTGACAGTTGATGGAGTTCCTTTATGTGTTGAGGTAATTTAATTTACTATTATCTTTGTAAGTAAATCCTCCGTCTCCATATTGTTCGGCGGCATCTCTTATTCATAATATAGCTCATATCAACTTTTCAAAAACAGAAAAAGAGAAAGAAAGGTGAGATTGAGGCATGTACACAGTTATGGATAGAGCAAAGAACACAATATCCAGTTATTATGCTTTAATTTTTGTTAAATATGAGTCTTCTTGAAAAATATTGGTAAAAGATGGGCTGATAACATGCATCATCCCATCCATGTTATTCCAGGCCTCCTTGATCCATATCTATATTATAAAAAAAATTATAAACATGGTGAAAAACTTATAAGGGGATTTAAGAAGTTTTAGAAGACGTTCTTTGCTAAAAGGAGTTTTTTTAGCACTGATGGACTAAACTGTGTTTAAATTCGACATAGTCTTGCCATTTGAAAAGTAAACTATTTATTCTAAACACCTAAGTATGACTTATTTCAGAATTCACTATTTTATTTTACAGTGTATATTAATTTTTCATATTAATATGACATTTGTTAGTTGATTGTTTTATATGATGTGAAGATCAATGGTGGAGATTTATGGTTGTGATTGATGAACGTGCACAAATTCAAAGAGTTGCTTTAAGGTTATTAAGTGAACTATGTAGTGCTTCGAGCCTGTGAGAGAAATTGTAGTGCTTCTGAGGCCAGCTCAAGCAAAGACAAAAAAAACAATTAGAGCAAAAAACACTCAATGATCATGTGTTTTTTTGCGAATGAATCTTCATTCAAAAAGACTCATCTCATACTTGAAGCCTTTATCTTTGAATATAGGATAATTGAATCCTATTATTTGGACCACATTAATGTTTTTCTCAATCTTAAAGAAGATGCACCGATCATAGACACACAATTTAAGATAGCAGATATTACCTTTCCTATCACTGGATTTGCAATAAGATGAAACATATTCTGTTTTATGTGCATTTACAGTTGTTGCATGATTTGATACATTGCTTATTTTCTTTGCAAACTTTATACTTTGTTTGTGTTCGACAATTTAAATGATCGCAATATTCTTCTATCCAAAATAATAGGTATATTGCGTAGTTAATTATATTATATATGCTTATTGAAAATAATCTCCATAATTTCCTATACCAACCCATATCATTCACAATATACACATACCATCAAATGGAACCCTCGTCAAATACGTACCATATGTGAACATTGTGACTATGATTGGGATGGGGGGGGGGGGGAGCATAGGGTGCTGGTGGATAACTGATTTTTTTTTTTGAAGTACCCCTAGGTTTGATACCCTGACCTCCTTCACAGAGAGGGGGTTGTTGGTTGATAATTGATGTTCAGTCTCCAAACATGTAGCAAATGTGGGAGTGGTTTCAAGGACAAGACAAGAAATGGTGAAGTTCACTTCTTTTCGTCCCTCATGCACTATCTTGGGGAACATGAGTGATGCAGAGCAAGTTATTTTTTCATTGGTGAACGAATTACATGGAGAGCATGTGGGCATATGTTCCCTCTCTTCTTAAGGATTCTGGGCATTGATTCCATGTACATTTATAAGGGTAAGGGATCAGTGTTAGCAACTTGGGACTCATTCGAAATAGATTGTCAAACTGATTCTGCTTTTGCAAAAATCAGTTTTTGATAATGGATTCCAAATGGGTGTTTTAAAATTTTGGATTTAGATTTCAGGTTATGGTTTTTTATGTTACAGAATTCAACATAACCCATTTTTTGTGTTTGGAGTTTCCACTGAATTATATTTCAAAGAAATCCATGAATCAATTGAAAAAAAAAAATACGAACATCACGCATCAGATGAGAAGCCTATCTTTGTTTTCTAAAATCTATAAAGAGATGAGGAACCCCTGATGTGACATGAGAACCAGAAATTGAACCTAATTTTAAAATCTGGAAGGGTTTATTGAAATTTAGGGTTTCATGAGCCGAATCGGTAGGTGTGATTTCTTGAAATGGATGAAATGGGGGGTTAAAGACGGAAGAAGAGAAAAAGTTAACGCTTTTGCTTACGAATTCGAGATCCGTCGAACGGAGGCTTCTTTTTTCCCGTCTCTTCTCCGCCGAAGAAGGAGTGTTGGCGAGTTCTGTCTTACGACGAAGGCTGCGATGGCTCGGCCTCAAAATTAAACGATATATAGGGACCCGATCCAGTGAATTCAGTCAGTATGACAACGTGAAAATTGAACTACACTACTTATAAATCGAACTGCACTACTTATAAATCAAACTGCACAATTAATTGTTGGATATATATTTTACTCTCTTATTGAATCCAATCAACTATTGAAAAAAATATGAATTCATAAATATCATCAGTATCCAATAGAAAAATAAAATATATACCCAACAATTGATTGTGCAGTTCAATTTATAGGTGGTGCAGTTCAATTTTCACTTCGTCCAGTTCGGTGCTGACCGAACTGACAGGATCCAGTCCTGCCTGGATCCGGTCTGCGATATATAATGCAATGCTACTACACTCTTCTTCTTTTTTTCTTCAGTCCAAAACACAGTTCTATATACCTCGTTACACATTCTGTAAAATATATATCTCATTAAAAAATTTCTTACACTTACTAAAAATGGGTTTATTCAACTCGAAATGAAACGATATGCACTTTTATCAAAGCATATATCTCAATAGATGATGTTTACTATTTAAATTTTTTTATAAAATGTGAGGTCTGTGTTTTGGTGGGTGAATGTGACTGAGTGTAACATTTTTCATATATAATGAGTTATGCATTTGAGTTAAACTCTGGCTGTTTAGATATGAGTTTAGATATATTTTTTCGTTTGAAAGGTTTTTAGATCCAAATACATTTTCAACGTTTAGTTTTTTAAGCTATCATCTTCCCTTTGCAGTTGAAAATATAATAAAACATAATTTTTCAAAAGCTGGGTTTTAAACACCAGATATTAAAATTTTTAACATTTCAATATCACATCCAAACGTGACAGCTTTTAAAAATATTGTTTTATTAGATTTTCAATCATAAATTATTTTTTTTAGCCTAAAAAAATTGATGATGATCTAAAAAACTAAACTTTCAAAATATGGTTTGCATGAGTATTTTTTTTACTCTATTGTCTCCTCCAGGACCTTTAATCTATGTACGAATATGACTCGTTATAAAATTTTTTTTATATTTTTTATAAAAATGATACCTTCATTATAATATATAGATATATGATTTTCCAGGCGAATTAGTGAAACAGCTCCCAGTGTATACAATTTTTTTTATGATTTAAAATAAGAAAAATAAAAACAGGAAAAAATAATATGTAAATATTTGTTTTCATTTTGTTGAATAGATGATAATATTCTTGATAAATTTAAATAAAAAGAAATTAATCCTTGATTTATAAATTATAAAAGGGAGAAATAACACTAGTAGATTAGGTTTCAATGAAATGTAAATTTAAAGATGTAACTTAGGATCATGTTTAAATGAAACAAAAAAGGTTTTAAAAAAATTCAAAAAAAAAAAAAGGAAATGGGAGGACATGTTTAGTTTTTAAATAAACAAAATTTAAATATTAATTTTAAAATATACAAAATAAAATCTACGATCATATTTTAATATTTTGGGGCCCTCATACCTACTCTACCAACACTCAGGATCAATCCAGCGGTTGGAAAAAAAATCAAATCCAAGCGATATTGTTTGATTCGCTGATGTGATTTCATTATTACATCAGAGGCTACATATTTAATTAAGGGATTTTTAGTTTTAAGTCTCCACAAATCATCATATTTAGTGATTGATCCCTTTCTTCTTTGTATTTAGGTTTTAGTCATCCGATTTAAAAGGATAATTCATGGATAGTCCCTTACAGAGACTAAAAAATAAATTAAATAATTTATGGATAGGTCCTTCTCAGGGACTAAAAAGAACTATCATTTAAATCTGAGACTAAAACCTAAATATAAAAAAAAAGATCGATCATAAATATGATGGTTTGTGGACTTAAAACTAAAAATCTTTAATTAAATATTTATAAAATGATGGTTTTATTATAAAAAAAATGCCCATGCTTCTCACTGCAAAAACGTAATTAACACCCTAAAAAAATTCACCATCACCCAAAAAAGGAAACCCAAAAAAAACCCAAACACAGACCATTGTGTGCGTGAGAGAGACAGGGAGCAACAGAAGCCAAACCGAGCTCCCAAAAAACCTAATCTCTCTCTCTCACATCCCCAAACACACAATCTCCAACTTCTCCACAAATGAAACCCTCATCGACCCCCTCATCGCCCCCCGCGGAATCCTCCGCCACATCGTCATCCTCCTCCCCCTTCCTTCCCACCACCGCCGGAGCACCTCCTCAGGTCCTCTCCGCGGCGGCGGCGGAGGACCCGTCGCCGCCGTCGACGTCGCAGGAGTCGATGGCGGTGGACCGGCGCGGTCCGCACGCCGCCTCGTGCAGGTGGACCGTCCCGGGGTTCCCGCGGATCAAGGCGCGCGCGCTCTGGAGCCGGTACTTCGACGTCGGAGGCTACGACTGCCGCCTCCTCGTCTACCCGCGCGGAGACTCTCAGGCGCTCCCCGGCTACTTCTCCGTCTACCTCCAGGTCGTTGATCCCCGCCGCGGCCCCGTCTCGTCCGCCTCCAATCGCTGGGACTGCTTCGCAAGCTACCGCCTCTCGGTCGTGCACCTGACTGAAGACTCCCGGTCCGTGCACCGTGACTCGTGGCACCGGTTCTCGTCGAAGAAGAAGTCGCACGGGTGGTGCGACTTCACCCCCTCGTCGACCCTTCTTGACCCCAAATCGGGGTTCCTCAACCCGAGCAATGATTCGATCGTCGTCTCGGCGGATGTGCTTATCCTCGACGAGGTGGTCTCCTTCTCCGGGGACGAGGCGGGGACCGGGCTTGGGGGGAAGTTCACGTGGCGGGTGCGGAACTTCAGCTTGTTTAGAGACATGATGAAGACCCAGAAAATCATGAGCCCGCTCTTCCCTGCCGGGGATTGCAACCTCCGCATCAGCGTCTACCAGAGCTCGGTTTCAGGGGTTGATTACCTCTCGATGTGCCTCGAAAGCAAGGACACTGACAAGGCCTCGGCTTCCTCGTCCACGGGTTCTGGTGGTGGTGGTACGGGCGGTGGGGGCAATGCAGCCAATGGTGGTGGCGGCGCCTCTGCTGGCGCAGTTGTTGTGGTGCTGCCGCCTGCGGCGGAGAGGAGCTGTTGGTGTTTGTTTAGGATGTCAGCGATGAACCAGATGCCCGGGGCAGGGGCGCACGTGCACAGGGACTCGTACGGGAGGTTTGCGGCGGACAGTAAGAGCGGGGACAACACCAGCTTGGGATGGAATGATTACATGAGGATGGAAGACTTTGTGATGCCCGATGCGGGGTTCGTGGTGGATGATACGGCAGTTTTCAGCGCCTCGTTCCATGTGATCAGGGAGTCGTGTAGCTTCTCGAAGAGCATGGTGGCGGGCGGGAGGTGGGGCGGGGGGCAGAGGAAGGTGGACGGGCATGTGGGGAGATTTACATGGAGGATTGAGAATTTCACAAGGTTGAAGGATTTGCTGAAGAAGAAGAAGATCACGGGGTTGTGCGTGAAGAGCCGGAGGTTCCAGATTGGGAATCGGGACTGCCGCCTCATTGTCTACCCTAGAGGTATGAAATAATCATTGATTTGGAGTTGATTTATGAAGTGTTTTTTTTTTTTCTGTTATGCTCCATTTGTTGATGAGTTTTGTTTGCTTTTTTATTTTTTTTGTGATGAATATGATATTTATGGAGTTCATGGATGTTTATGTTGATTAATCATATGCTTTGACCTCTGGCCATTTTGGTTTTTCGATTGTTTACTCAGGAGGTATTTGTGAGGGGAGTGGAATGTCGTTGTTTGTTGATTGACGGTTTTCGTTGTTTGCTTGCTTTAAGGGTTAGTTGCTTGTTTGTCTATTTGCAAATTCTAAGTTTCTAACATTTTTTTTTTTTTGTCACTGTTATATTACTTTGATATTATTGTTTTTGAGCCATAAACCATCCAAAAATCTTGCTGTTTGATATTTTTGCTTGACCATAATATGTCGCTTATGCAATGATATGAAGCTATGTGCCATGTATGATTCTTATGGGAGAGCCTACCAAATAAAAATTCGACCTGTTAATTCGTGGTTTGGTTTCAGAGAGATGATGCAAGGATTATGTTAATTTTATTTTTTTTATTGGAGCACACACCATTAATGCATGGAAGCCTACTATTTATGTACTTTGCATTGGGGGAATGCAATGGATGATAGGGACAGTAGTTGAAATAATGTCTTATGTGCTGATATCAGCTTGATTGTTGATTGCACATTTCAGTTAGACACATTCATGATATATTCCTATTTTGGTGGTACATTTCTTGTTTTTCCTTTTTGGCTCCAGTTGCAGACAGGCAGAGAACTGATGGGATTTCCCCTTTATCTCTTGATGGCACCAGGGCAGTCTCAGCCACCATGCCACCTTTCAGTGTTTCTTGAGGTCACAGATCCCCGTAACACCTCTACTGACTGGAGCTGCTTTGTAAGCCATCGGCTGTCCGTTGTGAACCAGAAGGTGGAGGAGAAATCTGTCACCAAAGAGTCTCAGAACCGCTACTCCAAAGCTGCCAAGGACTGGGGCTGGCGGGAATTTGTGACCCTCACAAGCCTCTTTGACCAGGACTCTGGTTTCCTCGTTCAGGATACTGTTGTGTTCTCCGCAGAGGTACTCATCTTGAAGGAGACATCCACAATGCAAAATTTCGCTGAACTCGAGATGGAATCAAGCAACGGTGGCTCTCAGCTTGATGGGGTTGGGAAGAAGGCAGCATTTACGTGGAAGGTGGAGAACTTTTTATCATTTAAGGAAATTATGGAGACCCGAAAGATCTTTAGTAGGTTCTTTCAAGCTGGTGGATGTGAGCTGCGAATAGGTGTGTTTGCACTTAATTGTTTCTATAGATGAGCTTTCATGGGTTTTCTTAACCCCTGTTTCCTTGCTGTCAGTTGCTGAAACTTTATCTATTTGTTTATTTATTGCACTAATGCAGGTGTCTATGAGTCATTTGACACCATCTGTATATACCTGGAGAGTGATCAATCTGCTTGTAGTGATCATGAAAAGAACTTCTGGGTCAGATACAGAATGGCCGTGGTTAATCAAAAGAACCCTGCAAAGACTGTGTGGAAGGAGTCTTCTATCTGTACAAGGACATGGAACAACTCTGTCCTGCAGTTTATGAAGGTTTCTGATATGTTGGAAACAGATGCGGGATTTCTCATGCGTGACACAGTAGTGTTTGTTTGTGAAATTTTAGATTGTTGCCCCTGGTTTGAATTTTCAGATCTTGAGGTTAGTATTATATCTTTAATGATCTCCATTACAGTTATTGATCTTTATGATCAAAATGCCTTCTCATGTCTCTTCTGTTTTCTGCGAAACAAAAGGGACAAAACAATTGGCCTTCCACAGGTCATTAAATGCTTTAATGACTGCCCAACAACACACCTCAAACCTACTCCCCTTTCAAATTATTACCCATAATCCTTTTTGAAAACCAGGTAAGAGCAATCCTATTAAATTGAGGATCCCTTATACAAAAAGAGGAGACTAGGGATCTCCTAAGAAAAGAAAGTAAAAAGAAATGGGCCTTCCTTGAAATGAAGAAGCCCCTTAGTAGAAAACATAAAAGCTTACAAACCAAACCAATTATTCTAGTGAATAGGAAAGCTTATGTTTCTCAATAAGCGCCAAGGTCCAAGCTTTGAGAAGAGCCAAGATAGTCATCCATGTAGTCTCTTCATAAGCTCTCTTTCTTCACAAGATGCACTCATTATGTGTGAACTACACACTCCAACAAATCGCATGGGGGATGAGACTAGCATTTAACTTTGTTGGTTTGATTTTTTTTAGCCCTCTTCGGAAACCACCCTCACATATCCTTTAGATTAATAAAGGAGATGTGTATTCCCCACTATCCGCCAAGGATGATCGCCTTTTATCAACGCCCACATGGCTGCCCGTCATTGGAAGAGATCCGTTGATTTGACCCAGTGCATGTTTATTGGAGCATTATGTAGCTGTCAAGGATGTAACTGGCTATACCCGACCACAAGACTTGAATTTGAAAGAGTCAGACACTCAGACTTCACACTGTGAGATTCGCATGACTTCCTTTTTTTGATGATCCACCACACATCATGATCATAACGGTCCGCTTTTCTACTATGCACCGCTGATTTTACGGGGGTTGGCAAAAGAGATATCTACCACACCTCCACAACCCCTTATTCCTCAAGTACAATGTTTCCCCAAACAAAATCCACCATGTTAAACCTAGCACTGTAATGACCCACCAATCCTTGATGAAACTTGTTTGTTGTCTCCCAAATATTTTCTTAATATGGGGATTGCCTTTGAAAACGGCTTGGTTCCGTGTCATCCAAGTGGCCCACACCCATGCTAGGAGCCTAGGATGGACTGGGACATTGTCGTCGTCGTTGTTTTTGGCTTCTATCACCCCTTGGCTTAAGCTTTTTCCCTGCTTGCCAATATTGATTTTCATGTCATTCAAATTGCCCATATCCTACATAGGCAGGATTGATTTTCATGTCAACTCCCAAGATTTTGCAATCATATATCTCATATCCATCATATAATCACAGTGTTGACTTGACTGAGTTCCATGTTGACTCCCAATATCTTGCAACCATATATTTTACATCTGTCATATAATCTCATGGGTGTTACTGTGAGTTGTTTGAAAGTTTGTTTGGTTCTTTTAACTTCTCTTGGGCATATTATTTAGCTAATATGCTAGAACTTTACATCATTATTTATATGCAGTGTGAATTTTGTATGCCTAGCTACTGATTGTTTATGCTGGTGTACTTACATTCTCATGAATCACGACTATGCCTATTTTTTCATCCAGGTTCTGGCTTCTGAGGATGATCAAGATGCTTTGTCGACGGATCCAGATGAGCTTATTGATTCTGAAGATAGTGAAGGAATGAGTGGAGATGAAGAAGATATACTTAGAAATCTTCTTGCAGGGGCAGGTTTTCACCTTACATATGGAGATAATCCTTCACAACCACAGGTCTCCTTTCGTGAAAAGCTTTTAATGGATGCTGGTGCAATAGCTGGTTTTCTGTCCGGGTTGCGAGTTTATCTTGATGATCCTGCCAAAATAAAGCGGTTGCTTCTTCCCACCAGATTATCAAGTATTAGTGGAGGGAAGTTAGATACTTCCAAGAATGATGCAACTTCCCCAAGTCTAATGAATTTATTAATGGGTGTTAAAAATGTACAGCAGGCAATTATTGACTTACTTTTAGATATAATGGTTGAGTGCTGCCAACCTTCTGATGGAAGAGTGGCTGATGACTATTCAGGTATTAGTTCAAAATCTTGTCTTGACAGTGATGGACATCTCCAATCGTCAGAGTCTATTAGGGAAAACGAAGCAAAGGACTCCGCACAATGTTCCATTAACCAGAGACTGCATTGTGAGATTGCTGAAAGTTCCAATGCACATGCAATACTAAGCTCGGACCTGAATACAGGAATATGTGGTAAATATGAAGCTGGGCAGAATATATCTCCTCCAGAGGCATCTGCTGAGGATCTTCCTGTGGATGATGATTCTGTTCGACTTTCCAAGGTAGAATTTTAAATACTAAATACAACAACATTATTGTTTATGAACTTTGTCTTTGTACTAACTAGTTCATAACATCATGTCTAGACTAAGTGCCCGGAGCAGTCGGAGGAGCTCCTGCAGTTGATTGTCAATTCTCTGCGAGCACTTGATAGTGCTGTGCCACAAGGTTGCCCGGAGCCAAGGCGAAGGTCTCAATCCATACAGAAGATTGCACTTGTATTAGACAAAGTTCCAAGAAACCTCCAGGCGGATCTGGTTGCTTTAATCCCAAAGCTAGTTGATTGTACAGAACATTCTATTGCTGCTTGCACGCTTCTCGATTGGATTCAAAAGTCTGAGACAGAACCGTCACTGCGATTGCCAGTGAGTTACATATCTTGATAATTTTTTTCTACATGGATCTTTTCTTTTTTTTTGGTAAAATATAAAGGGCATGCATGGATTTGCTATCCAGATTTTCACTAATTCCTCTTTCTTGGTCAGGTTTTAGATGCTCTTAACCAGTTGGAATTTGGCAGTGAGTTGTGGGAGCGGATTCTAGTACAAGCTTTAATGTTTCTGACAGATCTCAATGACGAGCCTCTAGCGGCAGCTTTGGGTTTTGTATTTAAAGCTGCATCTCAGTGCTGCCATCTTCCTCAAGCAGTAAGTTATCTATACATCTTTAGGACTTCATCCTCTTAAAAACACTTTGCATGCATCATTGGTTTTGGTTTATTATACAATGCTGTATTTTCCATTGTAGATCAGAGCTATCCGTGCACGTCTGAAGAGTTTGGGCACTGAAGTTTCTCCATGTGTTCTGGATGTTTTGGTTAAGACTGTGAGTACACAGGAAGATGTTGCCGAAGCCTTCCTAAGAGACATTGATTCTGACTCTCAGATGGATGCCTGTGGTTTTACAACCCATTGTGGATCTTTTCGTTATCTTGAAAATGGACCTAGTAGTGAAGGGGTACATGTGGGTGACGAGCAGGTTTTCTCTGGTGGTTGTCAAGTGTCTGATGTTTATATCCTCATAGATATGCTGTACATCCCTTGCCTTTTTGTTGAAGCTTCACAGGTTTTTGAACGAGCTGTTTCTCAAGGAGCTATTGGGGTGGAATTAGTGGCTTTGGCATTGCAAAGGCGCCATGCTCAAAGGTTAAAAATAAAATCTGGACCAGTTACTGATGATCCTCAAAATAAGCAAGTTGTAGTAAATGACAAAACTTTGTCATTAACTATTCCAGAAGATGATTTTGCCATAATTCTTACCCTTGCTGAAGAATTGTCTCCCTCTGGAGACCCTAGAGTGCAAGGATTTGTGAGGACGCTATATTCTCTACTTTTTAAAATGTATGATGAAGGGAATTATCGTGGAAGGTTGTTGAAAGCGCTTGTTGACCGTGCCACGAGTACCATAGAAAGTTGTCGTGAAACAGATTTAGATTTGGACATTTTGGTGTTCCTTGTCCGCGAGGAAGAAGAGATTGCAAGACCAGTTCTTTGCATGATGCGAGAGGTCGCTGAACTCGCTAATGTTGATCGAGCAGCTCTTTGGCATCAGCTATCTGCTATTGAAGGTGAAAATATTCGTTTTCAGGAAGAAAGGCAAACGGAACTTTCCAATTTTGCTAGAGAGAAAGCTGCTTTGTCCCAAAGACTAACTGATTTTGAAGCAACTACTAGCCATCTGAAGGTAATGGATTTTCTTACTTTTGTTGCCACAAATTACCTGATGTCTAATATATCTTCACTCAAATTTAATGTATTTATATGTACAATTTGTGCTGATGTTTCCCAATTATGGCAGTCTGAATTGAAGGCTGAAATGGACCGTTTTGCTCGAGAAAAAAAGGAGCTATCTGAGCAATTACTTGAATATGAGAATCAGCTTGAATGGCTTCGATTAGAAAAGGATGATGAAATTGCTAAGATCTCTACTGAAAAGTTTGTTCTGCAAGATCGTCTGCATGATGCGGAGGCCCAAATTTCACAGTTGAAGTCTCGAAAACGCGATGAGTTGAAGGTGAATTATATATATTTTTTAAACTTGGTAATTTTGCGAGTTGAAACTTGTGAATTTTGTAGATTGAATTTCATAGGTCGCTTATTTTTACTTTCTGAAAATTAATTACTGATATGGTGAATTTGTTATTACTTGCTCCACTTTTTTGCACTTTCCAAAATGTTGTTTTGCTTATCCATTTCCCCCCCATCAGGAATGGATACGTATATACACGTTTTCTATTTGCAGTGGAAGGGCCTTTTTCTGTGTCCATTTGGATGGGGTATTGATTCATGACCTTGTTCACTATAGCTTATATCTCATGTACTCTTTCATCTTTCTATTTTTTTTTTTCCCAACAGGGTTTATTCTTGGAAAAGGTACATGCAAGGTGTGGTAGAATGGAGACTAGCGGTTAGGCTCGAAAGGAAAGAAATAGAGAGGAGAAAGTGTAGGTGCCACCTGGATTTGATCAACTCTCTAGCATCTGAAAGTTACTCTTGGGATAGGGTGACCATGACCTGGGGGAAAGAGAGAGTCATACTCCCAAATCAAGTGTTTCCAAACAGAGAGATCACTGTTTATAACAAAGTAAAAAGAGAAGAAACATGTACAACAATAAGATAAAATTAACCTTCATCAACAATACGCTCTACAACCTCTAGATTTTGCAACCGCTTTTTTAACCCTAACGAAACGAAAAACAGTTCCATGAGTTAAAGAGAGGTTTGCTATAAATTTTTCAGCCCTGCATTAGAAGATTTTGGTTGCACACAAACAATACATAATAATATGGGTTCACTGTTCATGGGCTTGCTATGCGCCAAACTGCATGCGCAAGTCCAAACTGCATGTGCAAGTCCAACTATATTGTAGAATGACAGCGTTATCCCTCCCAACTCTTACACTCATGAAGGGCAAAAAGGTGCAAATTTCAATTATCCAAAAGCCCCATGTGTTTTAATGTTGATTCTCTCCATTTGGCATTTGATCAATTATCCTGATTCCTGGTCTTGCCCTGGTCTTGCATATTGTCTTTAAAATATATTGTCATCTGCTTTCATTAGATAAATATGGTTGAGTTTACAATTACATGAGTTTGAATCTATATATGTAAAATTTATGCAAAAAACATTGTGGGAGTTTGCCATTATGGTGCCATTGATGATTATGGATGTTTGTTGGTCCAGAAAGTAGTGAAGGAGAAAAATGCTCTTACTGAACGATTGAAGAATGCTGAGGCTGCACGAAAAAGGTTTGATGAAGAGTTAAAGCGGTATGCCACAGAGAAAGTGACGCGGGAGGAAGTCCGGCAGTCACTTGAAGATGAAGTCCGTCGCTTGACACAAACAGTTGGACAAACTGAGGGAGAAAAACGGGAGAAAGAAGAACAGGTTGCACGGTGTGAAGCTTATATTGATGGAATGGAGGCAAAATTGCAAGCCTGCCAGGTATTATGCTGTCCCAACCCCTTTTTCTGATTGCATGATATTGCTTGTTGATCTTATTTTCAGTAAGCTATCCTTTTCTTAATTTATTTCAATGAACTATGTATTAAATTAAGAGTGGCTTCCTCTAGGGTACATTTATTGTTATTATTTTAGAAATATATGTAAGGGGAGGGGTAAATTCAGCTGATGTTATGTCTGTTCCATTAAATATGTACTCTGTTTAGACTTGTATATTAGTGCAGTATATAAACCTATAAAATTGGTGAATAGTTGATTTTAAATTTACAAAACAAATAACCTGTTATTTTATTTTTGAAGAAAATAATCTGTTGTTTGTTACGAAATGGTTATACCCCATGACTCCATGTCATTCTAATGCTTCCTTTTGATACTTTGATGCTCGACTGAATCATTTATCAGCTCATTTAGTTTCAAATGGGACATGTATCAGCAGAAAATTGTGAATGTGGTGATCTATCTAACATAGAATATCTACTGTTTGCACTTTATGTGATCCAGTTGTGGTAGGAGACAGTGTTGTTTTCCTTTTCATTTGTTGATAGTAGAGTGGTTCCCTTCCAGCCAAATAAAAGTAGCAGCAGCAATAACAACAAATTATAGTTATATATAATAAGGGCAGGTCTGTTTTGACATATCTTTTTAAAGCACATTGAAGCAAATTTATTATTCTTATTTATAAATTATAGCTTGATGTAAACAGATGAACAGATTGTGCATCCTGGAGCGTAAATATAATCGCGACAAACAGGCGAATGTAGCTTTCCCTGTTTGACCGTAAGGTCAGTCACGGGGAGTCTCTCCGATATCAAAAATAAAAAATAAAAAATATAATCGCTTTGTTTTTGATGATTTTGTTTTGGCATTCACTTCATTCTTCAAATTAGGGTAGGATGCCTACTGCATTATATAAAAAAAAAGAAAAGAAAAAATAGAATGAACAGATTGTACCTGGCTGACCATTGTCTAGTAAAACAAAATATATATCAAAGAAACAGATGTGTCTACTTCTTCACTCAGGTTCTTCATAAATAGAAGAACAAAACAATGGTACATCAACAAGGAGTGATGGTCGCTTATTTTTAAAAATAATCGTAGCTTACACCATTCTAGATGCAATTTCTTTCCCCTTTTCTTTGTGGTTATCTCTGTCATTATTTCGGTACTAATTCTTCTCTTAGAAGATTTTCCTCGTCTGCCTGCTTCTGAATTCATTCTTTCTTTGCTTCAGCAATACATTCACACCCTTGAAGCTTCACTTCAAGAAGAAATGTCTCGCCATGCACCACTCTATGGAGCTGGTCTAGAAGCCTTATCGATGAAAGAACTGGAGACTCTGTCACGTATTCACGAGGAAGGTCTCCGGCAAATCCACGCCCTCCAACAGCAACGACAAGGAGCCAACAATCCTCTCGGAATTGCCCACTCTCATGGCTTATACCCCACATTGCCTCCAATGGCCATTGGACTTCCTCCTCCAATGATCCCAAATGGAACCATAATCCACGGCAATGGTCATGTCAATGGCGCAATGGGACCATGGTTCAACCCTTCTTGAATGACAAAACAAGGGCTTCTATAACTTAATGTAAGTGATATCCATTCACCTTGGCTATTTTTTTGGTTATACCTGCTCAAGTTGATTCATATATATATATATATATATATGTTTTTTCCCCTACTATTGTGTCACCTTCACATTTGAAACTTGTAGAACCGTTGGATTATACGTATATCAACAGAAATAGTTGTCATATAAATAAGAGAAAACGAAGAGAAAATGTACTTTGAGAGAGGAAGGAAGAGAGTTTTTGTAATAATGAAACGGGAACATGCGATGATCTGATGGAGTTAACAGTTGCAAATGAAAGCTGGAAGTTGCTGGGTGGGCACAATACACTTGGATTTTGTTCCCTAGTTATGGATGTCAAATGGACTGCCCTTGGCATAAATATATAGTATTTATTTTTCATCTGTTATTATTTTCATTAATTTGATGAATAAACTTGTGTTTATTTCCCATATCCTCTGTGCATTTTAGCATTAACATTGCCTATTTTAAAGTTTTTGGTGCTGTTTCATGAATTCAAATATGTCAAAATTTCTTATTTTGAGGCGTTTACATTTACATGTTTGTTTGTTAATGGAGAGAGTGGATGAGGGAAGGATAAATTGTAATTGTTATATTTAGATGGGTAGAATAAACTTTGATAATTTATTTTTATTTATCCATTCAAAATTATGAAATGGGTGTGAAACAGACATTCTCTGTTACCTCATGCCCTTAATTGTTATATATATTTGGATTTACATAGGTGTTTTTAGGGGGTTATATGGATTTCAAGCTGTTTATAGGGTATTTTTTGGATTTTTCCCTATTTTTATTTTATTTTCGCCTCCCTCCCCCATCCACTCTCATTATCTCTCACACGAACGACCCTGCTTTTCTTCTCCCTCTCTTTCTTGAAGCACTTCACCTTATTTTCTTTCTTTCCTTCCCTCCCCTTCCGTTGAACTCCAGTTTTCTTTCCCTCTTTTCCCTTAATCCTTCCGTTTTCAGTTAATTTTCATACACAGTCAGTTCAATTCATAAGTACTTCAATTTGACTAATTCATTGTTTAGTTCAGTTAACAAATACTTAAGTTTGATTAATTCAGTTCAGTTAGCAAATACGTAAGTTCGTACTTCAGTTACATTCATGAATTGTTCAGTTTAGTTAAAAAGTAGTTCAAATTGATTCAAATAGTGTTCCGTTTGATATATTTCAAATTGTTCAATTTTTTTTTATTGGTAAGCATTTTTCTTAGTCAAATCTTCTTCTATCAGGGGGCGGGAAGATTTGACTTAGGTTCCTTACTTTGGAAGAAATATTTTTACCATCCTACTAAGAAAAGTTCATTCATCATTCAGTTCAATTAATAAAAATATTTCAGGTTGATGCATACATTGTTCATCTTGATGTTTTTGACATGAATTGAATTAAATTTTGTGTGATTTTTTATGATAGGAGTGTTATTACACTTGGTCTTTGGTACAGTCTCAAATGCATTAATATATACTTCTTTATCTCATCCACTCATTATAATGAGGATATTTTTTTACATTTTATGAAAGTAACCTCATTAGGTATATGATTTTTAAGAAAATAAAAACTTGGGTGGACTGTGTTTGAGACCGTAAGAGACTGAAAAATAAAAACTTGGGGGATTGTGTTTAAGACTGTTAAAAAGATTAAGTGAAATTTTCTTGTTATGCAAAAAAAAAAAAAAAAAAAAAGTATGATCATTGAAAATGTGCAAGTTAAATCTATCATATAAAACAATTTTAACTAGGCCGGAGCATAACAAGAGAAGTAAAATTAGAAATCTTGAGTGTTTGGAGGTATAGATAATTTTCCAACCTCCATAAAATCAAATCAATCCACAGTAGGAGGAAGAAAAAAAAAACAAAAGGATCATAAGCGTTACAGATTGTGTGAGAGAGAGTGTAGCGGGGCAAAATAAAAGCCAAAAAAAATTAACTGCGTGAGGTAGGTGAGCATCCGGTTCAAACTATATAACTTATGAATTAAACTATTCGATCTATAAATTGAAATGCGCAAAGAAGTAACACTAACAATTGGTAGAGTTTAATTCATACATTGTACAATTTGTATTAATGCTACTCATGTCTCATAGGATCTGGACTCGTTCAGGTCTTTATTTGCTATTGACCGAACTCTGATAAATTAATTTAGGGACGGATAGGATCTGAAGTTCTGAACCCGTCTGCTTGCCACCGGCTGTCACACTATAACCAATGGTACCCTCCTGCAATAATTTTTTAAGTCCCAACACTTTTTTTTTTTTTTCCTGCTCAATAGTTTTTCTCGATGGGTGGCCACATTTTTGTTGGTTTGGTTATTTTTTTAAAATTTTTTTCTGTTCAATATCTAAGATATATGTTTTTATAAAAAATAAAATATATATTTAAATAAAAAAATTGCATATAACCCCACAACAAACAAAAATTCAGGTAACTCTCTTATCTTTTCTCATAATCAAAATAATCACTCTCAAACATAACTAAAAGTCAAATCATCGTGTGTGTTAAATAATCACTGACATAATTGAAATATGGGTGAAATATTTCATTATCCTAACCCAGATAAAATACAATAATTCAAATAACTTCTTGCAAACTATAAAAAACATAAACAACCATCTCACAATTACGTTTTTATCCTCCTAAACAATCCAAATTTAAAACTTTAAACTTAAAAGAAGAAGAAGAAGAAGAAGAAATGGATGTTAGGTTTATGTTTGTTTAGGTGAAGAAGAGAAAGAAGAAGTATAAGAAGAAGAAGAATAAGTGGAAGAGGAAGAAGAAGAAAGGGATGTGAGGTTTAAGTTAAACATTATTACGTCCCAGAGTTGTCATCCCTAGATTATAACGATACTATAGAAAAAGAAAAAAAATGATAACTATCAGAAATGTGGAAACATAAAATATAATTAAGTCTGTAAACCAAAACATTATTACTGATTTGAATACATAAACACTATCCTGTGAGAGTCAAGTCTAATTCAAATAAAACATGTGCGACACACGATTACCAATACATACACGATAATACGATGATTGACAACCTTGCACTCGCTGATCGGTAGAACGCTCCACGCACACTGGATCATGCTATAAAGATACTCCAATTCCACGTACAACTCAACCCTCGGTGGAAAAACAACACACAAGGGATGAGCTACAAGCTTAGTGAATGACAAGAATCCAAGCTCTATAATAATAATGAAACATCAACGCATTTTCCATCCAACGAAAAAAAAATTAAAAGAAACCCAACAGATATAAGTGTCACATAGCATTGTGACCACACCTCACTCTCACCCACACTCTGGAGGGGGAGGGGGGTGGCTCTTGAGGAACGACTAAACTGGTAACTATAACACGTGGCAACGAAGTCTCACCTCACCCTCATCCCGTCGGTGGGGGTTGGGGGCCTTTTGAGGCTAGGTTTGACCGATCATGGAACATTACTAATTAACTCAACGCTCTAAAGACTATTTGCATCAAAATAAGTAAAAGAATAAGATTCAGCATACCTACCAAAAGAGAAATATGAGAGAGAAGAAGAGTTTTTTTTTATGAGAGCGAATAACCCAATGTCACACCCCATTGGGGGGGGGGGGGGGGGGGGGAGGGTATAAGAATCACCATTAATAAAAAAAACAACCAAACCGGGACCCTAAACCCCCGTCTGAATGCAGTATAAGCCTCGATATATTCTGAAATAAAGTGGAATAAGCCAAATAAGATGCTTGAATGTCTAGAATACCAAGGGATAATGTATGCTCGAATAAATTGACATAAATTGGTATATGTATTCTAACCATCCCATGAGATTAAAGTTATTCCAGGTTATTCCACCCAAATAATATATAAACCCACTGTCAAATCAACTATCATCACTTCTTTTAAATCATCTATCAAATCAACTATTCTCATTTTTTCACATTTATAAATTTTTATCACCACTTCATTCACATTTTATCCAAACATTAAAAACTTTATTATTGCATTTCCAAATGAGAATAATTCCAAACACAAAATCATTTTATCTTTATTTATACTCATTTATATCAGAATAATTATATACCAAAAAATAAGTAATATCTTGTATCCAAACTGGGGCTAAATGCACCTAGTAATTCTGTTGAGGAGGGATTGTGACTATGCTTTCCAACCTCTTTGGATTTTATGTACTTTCATATAAACCAATTATTAAAAACAAAATTTTTGAAAAAACATGTTTTCAACCAATTTTCATAAAAACCACTCTCAACTAGTTTTTTTATTCATTAAAAATTATTTCATTAACTTTTAACACATAAAAGTTAAAAAAAAACAAAAATTGATTTTACACAAATAACACCAATTGGACAAATCAGTTCCAAACAAGAGCTAAAATGAGTCTTCCCTGACCGGGTTAGTATTAACATTACAGTTATTCATCTTCTCTGGACTGAATGGACGAACCCTTTTATCTAATGGAAGCGGAGGCCATCTATCGTGGTCTCCTGAAAACTAGACAAATATGGGCAATAATTACCCGAGAATCACAATCTAAACAAATGGCCTAACCTCTCATATATGTTCATCTCCATTCACAGGTAAACAAATCATCTACAACAGGTGTGATACTATAAGGTCCCTTGGGAGACACAGATGGAGAATTGGTCTATAACTTTGTAATACATAGACAGACCAAATTCATCACACGTGTTCTCCACATGTACAGAATCTACATCAATGCATTCAACTAGTTCAGTCGAATGTTATTTTTAGTGTTGTAAATTTATACTTTTGTTGCCTTCCTTGAAGGCCTTCTCAATACCATTATAAGTATTGTGGGGTGGGTGGAAGTCACCCCAACTGACACACAGGAGGAAGGTGACAATTAGAAAACCACAAGTAGATACACAGAATTATGGAGGAAGGTTTGTATGCATCTATAATAATAATAAAAAAAAAAACGAAGATAAAATATAGGGCATCTTGGAATAGGTCACTCCAGAGTCCAGAGTGATGTTAAATAGTTAAACAAAATTTCAGTCTAGTCCTTATCATTGATAAGAGTAGCAAGTTCATTCCAGAGTGATAAAAGTCATAACGAGGGAAAGAAACAGAGAAATAAGCCCAAGTAGAAAAGCATCTCAATTCCTGCTGGGATACTCACAGGAAAATAAACACCATATCTTCATAAACCATGCTCCACGGATTAACCTAACTAACAATGCTTACTTTCACGCTCCACTACATCAAATAAAAGGTTACTGTTAGATCATGGAGAGAAAGAAACAGACAGACAGACAAAAAAATAATCAAATGATAATCTTACGTTCTCAAGTTTTTTGCAGTAACAAGAGTAGCTTGTTTCCAACGATTTCCAAACAAAATCCTTCAGTTCCTGCCGTCCAAGTTTTCAATATTCAGTGATATACAAATAAAACACTTAATTAACTAAAAATCACCAGAGTTGAAAGGAAATTTGAAAAGACATTTGTAATTCCCAGGAGTAACATGAAGTGATCATTTTCTGCAAGCATCAAGTTTTCTCTCTAAAGTCATGCAAATTTACCTCCCCTGTTTGTCCCTCTGCAAGCATCACATGAGGATAGATATACTGCACAAAATATTTAAATTCAGCTTGTAAGAAATCAAATGTAACAGGGAAAAGTCAATTGCATCAGAAAAATAAAAACCAAATGATTACCAGTCTTGCTCTTTTAAAAAGAGTTTCCAATCGTGAGTTATCAAAGCTCGATCCAATACTAGGATTTAGATACGTGAAGTCTTTGTACTCCAGTTTAATAAAGTCATTCTGCAACCATAATAAAGAAAACACTAATCCAGAAATGTATTGTAAATTCAAGAGTCTAACAAATGTCATTTCCCCCATAGCCTTACCATTTCAACAATTTTCTTAAATATTTCTTTCCTGTACTCCCTCACTATGCGAGCTTCTTCAATAAGCTCCAATTTTTGCAGGCGCACCTACAATAATAATACATACTCATCACAACTGTGCTTATAAAAAAAATATAATATATAAATTAAACTTGCATTATGCGTACCTTTATTAGATAATTTTTGTCGAAGTCTTTCAATAATGGATATTGATGTTCGTAGGGGTAGATTATTTTTCTAACGTCATTCAAAGTTTCGTAAAACTGCCAATTTGTGGAAAAGAATCTAAATCAGTTAAAACTGATTTTGTTTAATGTGGTAGATATTTCAAATTCCAATCCATACCGGTATTTTCAAATCTCTTAGGAGCTTCTCAAAAGTATGATGCTGTTTTGTCATCTCCTTCTTCAACAAATAGAACACAGTCAGGGTAATGAATGTTATATGCTAGCATTTCAAAATAGAAGCAATAGTGCTAACGTAGTAAGAATTTCTGGCGGGGATGCCACGATTCTAGAGAAACCGAGCTTTACAAACTTTATTAGTGAGTGTTTATTTTCCATGGACCACTCATGGCTTGAAAGTACAACACTTGCAATATATAATATGAAAAAACTAAAAACATGTTTTTTGGCTCGCAAAAAATGTGTAGGTCTCAAAGAGAGATTTATGTTAAAAACATTTGGCAGCGTTTGGTTATGTAATTGGGCTACTTTTGCATTCACAGGAAACTGGTTCTATAATCGTGCGACCAAACAATTTTGCAATCACAGCTTCCTCCAGACAAATTTTAGGCAAATCCTGCTACCAAACGATGCCTCGACTTCCGTGTCACTTCTTTGAGATAGGGCAAATTCATTTTAGGGAGGTTTGTTGTGAATACAAAAATTTCTGTTTTAGGCAATGTTCTAAAAAGCGGGAAAAAGGGGCACGTGGGTGGGTACTGCCCGCATCACCAGGCCCTAGGCGGCATGTCTGGGCAGTTTCGGCCTAATCGGCCGCTTAAGCGGGCTTCGTCGGTCCACCCATAATCGAAAAAAGAAGGCAAAAGTCAAAACCCTAAAAAACCAGGCGGCCTCTCCTCACAACTCTCGCGGTGCCCAGAGTCTCTCTCAGCCTCCTCTTCTTCTTCTTCTTCTTCAGGCTTTGCTTCTTTTTCTTCTTTTTTCTTCTTCTTCTTCAGCCAACACATACTTCCACCGCAGGGGATCGGTCGCCAACCACTCGAACTCATAATCGAGTCCCATATGCAAAGATGGTGAAGGTGTCAGTGACTCCATGAAAGACTGTCTGTCTCTCTCACTGTGTGTTTTTTTTTTAACTTGTTAGGGTTTAATAAATAATTTTTATTGGGAAAGAGAACGGACAACACGGGTTTTGTCAAACGGTTGACACGTGTAGACTTTGAAGAAGAGCGAGTGTGGTGGACTAGAGACTGGACAGAGACGTTAAGGGAGTGTTTGGTTGTGCGATTGCAAAATTGATTCTACAAGAATCTGTGTTTTAAAACTGATTATGTAGGAAGCTTACCCCTCAACTTTTGGATATCGCAGCTTTTGAGCACTACTTGGCAGAAATATGTTTGCAGGAAGCTGTTACAGTAAAACTATTTGGTTGCACGATCGCAAAAGCAACTTCTTGGAATCGCAAAAGCTATGCAACCGGGCAACCAAACGCGCCCTGAAAGAGATTGTTTTGAAATGTCATCTTGCTTTTGGTCTGCCTGATCCGTGTGGTTTTGGTTCTAGTGAAGTATCATGACCGTTAGATGTAATCTGGCCATTGGATCATGTATTTAGTTCATCATGGGTGGTGTCCATGGGTTTTATTACCCATCATACTTTTTTTAATTCAAGTTTAATTTAGGGTGTTGAATGCTGATATAATCAATTCGATTTTGTATTCATTTTATTTTTTCAATATTTATATAGAATATACATATATGTATTATTTTTTATTATACAAATAGTGACCAATTAATCCCCGACTAACCGATTAATCCCTAGTCCCCCCTCAACCGCCCGACTAACGCATATCACTTTTTAGAACATTGCTCTTAGGGCACGTGGGGACATGTTTTTCCTCATCATTTGCAGTTTTTTGTTTTCTTGTTCTTTATATTTACAAATCCCTCATCTCCATTTTTTGAGGAATTTTTGCTAATCTTAATCTACTACTCATCAAGGAGGATCTACCTCTAAACCAGAAAAAAAAAGCACTAAACTAATGCCTTTTTCCCCGCATGGCAAGTGGAGGTCCAATTTGGTGTACACTCACATTCCTACTTAGGCCCAGATGGTAGGTGGGTGGGGCAGTGGCAGGGATGAATTTTCCAATCAGTATGTAGTATTCCTAGAGTTGGAAAAATCTTTTTGTTTAACTTGATATAATCTAAACAATCAATCCAAAATAAATGCTGCACGATCATATTCGAGCATTGTTTTAACATATTTAATAGAATAAACTGATAAGCATCATTCACCAATGCATAAAAGTTGCCTTTTACATGACCCCATATCTGAACAGTGATGAGTTCTACAGCTTGATGGCCCTCCTTCAGCAGCTACAACAATTTTATATTCAAGAAGGGGATGTAGAGTCAGTGATTTGGATTCCTAGGCCGAGACGGGGATTTTTGGTATGCTATTGTTATCTGTGGTGGAGAAGGAACATGCGGCCTTTCCTTCCGATCACTGGGAAGACAAATGACGTTTGGGGGCCCAAAATTCTATTGCAGATCCGCTATTTTGTGTGGTTGGGGTATCAGAGAAGGGTGCTAAGGAATATAGGGCAAAATGGACAGTGTAAGAGGATTTGGCTTGCATTCCCCGTAATTCTGACCGCACGACAGTGGAGCACCTATTTGGCCCGATGGTTAGAAGAGTTTGGGACAGGGAAGCAATGGCAACAAGCCTAGGAGTAAATGTCTCAACCTTAGATAGCATGTGGGAAGCTGGCAAGGCCCTTCAGAGGAGGGGTGATAGAACTATAGAAGCATAAGCACAAGGATATCTCAATCATTTGTTCCAGTCTGGTTAATTCGCAACCATGCACCCTTCGAGGGACCTCCATTCACACCATATGTGAAGAACAGTTGGGACATGTTCCAATATTTCATCAAAGATTGGGGATGTCATTGTGCAAAGGCAAGGAGGGTGGTGTTGGTTAATGGCAAATATGTAATCAACATTTAATTTTCCTGAGCCAGCCCTAAAGTAGGACTCTTCTGCTTGGGCCAAATGGGTATCTGTAGCTATCCCTACTTTTGACTCTTATTTATATAGTATATTTATCTATGTAGATGGCTTACCATTTTATTAAAAACATCTCACATGATTGGAAGTAATAGCAAAGTTGGGATTTTTTTCTTTGGTTTTATTTCTGACAAAAAGACTTCCCATATAGCCTTTGTTTTATATAGACTTCCCATATTATTGTTCTAGGAAATTTATTCATCCATTGAGGTTCTACATTTTACCAAATGTTATTGCTCTTTTTTTTTTTTTTTGAACGAAATGGTAGGCATTCTACCTTTAATTTTACTCAAATCAAAAGGAAAATGCCCAAAATTAAAGCGTTACAAGGAACCAAATGACACAAAGAACACCCCAACGAAACTAGTATTGAGGAGATATCTATCCTGTTGTCACAAGCCAAAATCCCCCCCCAAAAAAAAACTTATGTTATTGCTCTTTTCCTACCTTCCAGGTGAATCCTAGGCTTATCCTACATCACTATAGAATTTAAAAGACACAAAGGAAAAAAGAACTTGCATACAATAAAAAATAGAGTAGTCATATATGGCATTCAAGGAAAAAAAAAAAACAAGCCCAAGGAAGGGAAAGGTATGAAAGAAAATAGTGCCAATAATGTACATTTTTATGATTCTCCCTCTCATTGAGATCTTCAAAACAAAACAAAGATTAAAGGTACAGGACAAAAGAATTAAAGCCTCGAAACAAATCCCAATTCAATGGCCCCATATAAGGAAAAACCATTCATCCCTTTCGGCCTTTCCATGATCTAAGTTTGTTTGGACAAATAGTTCATCCTCAGATGTTATCCAATCCTTTCTTTTTTAAATGTTATTGGAACACCCATGATGGCATTATGCCATTTCCTTCGCAGATCCCACAACACGCTGGCCATAAAACCTTGACGCTCTATTGATCTAAGATTCCATAGTTTTTTTTTTAAAAAAAAAGGGCAGGCATCCTACCCCAATATTATTAAATAGGAAGCAAATACCCAAAACACACAAGGAAAAACAATAACGCCAAGGTCAGCACAGTGGCCAACACGGAGCTGAAAAAGGCACAAAAGCTAGGGCTTGACAGAAGGGGATTCTACCAAAGGCCCTAGAAAATCATCACATCCAGCCGCTTGCTACTCCTCAATTAAAATCTTCCCTCCCGAATGCAACATACAACAAGCCCTGGAGCATAACTGTCCCCAATCTTTAATGAGCCGAATTACCAACTCCCATATATTCTCCACACACGAGGTAGAACCCTTAAAGATTCCTTTGTAGTTCAATGAGATTGATAACTCAATTGAAGATGCATGATATCCATCTCCATCAATATCAATAGGGTTGATTGTAGGAACCCAATTTTTTGGGACCTTTCTTTGCGTCAATGGACATTTCATGCCGATGTGGCCCGATCCCCTGCACCTCCAATGGCATCCGCAAGCATTTGAAACGACTATTGTCCCTTTTTCACAAAGAAGAGGAGGTGCCTCTACCTTGGTGCCTATCACACTCTTGCAACCTTGTTTACCTCATCCTCTTCCATGACCTTTGTATTCTAAATTCCTATTATAATATCTAAATATTATCAAAGAGAAACAACCATATCGTTACATGTAAATAGAATTGCACATGCGTGATTGGTAATTAAGGAAAGAACCTGGTTCATTTATCATTGTTGAAAGGCATAGTAGAAATTATTCGTGCAAAGGTATCAAGGAACAAGTAATGAGGGCAATCTTCTTGAACTTGGCCAAAACATCATAAACGAGTGCCATTCTATCAATTTGAAAATAAATGAAAGTGTTACTTTCTATTTCTATGGGAGATGAGGCGTATAGTGTAAGTGTGGGCATCAAGGAACATGGAATGAGACCAACGTTCTTGAACTTGACTGGAATTCCATAAGTGCCTTTGAAATCCATTTGAAAATTACCACTTTCTGTTTCTATAGGAGATGATGCACCCAATGCATGTTTGGTTATCCAGTTAACTAAGCTTGGGAGTTATGGAATATAGTCGATCAGGGATGATCAATATATTTTTCGGTACTGAACAACAGCATCTAGACAGGTCAATCAACACATAACTAAATTTAACAAACAAGCAAAGCAAATGACCTACTACTACCATCAGAAGGTACAGTATTTTTTCTGTTCTATGTTTCTTTTTAGAGTTCTCATACACCCAGCACTAAAAATCACCTCCGGGTAATACGCAGTTATACAATACACAAGAAAATCTCATAATAATGCATATGGCGTCAAACAAAAAGGATTGGGGAAATTTTAGGGTTGGGTGTATTTTTTTTTCTAATTTTGTTTTTTTATTTTTTTGAGGGGTGAAAAGGGAACATACATATATTTCAAAAGAACGCAGTGGACGACCATCTTCATCATGGTAGAATGGATCCCTACTCATTATTTCCTTCAATTTATCGACCTCCTGTGAGAGCACCTCCACCACCTCCCTTTCCTCCTCCAATTTCACCTTGCTCATCTCCACCTCCCACATCAAGTCCTCTACCACATTATCACAATCGACGTCTGTGGATTCTAATCGCCGGTGCTTCAGCCCCCTCCCTTCATCTCCCTTTCCAAAACAACAAAAAAAAAAAAACACAACAGATAATTCATCAGAAGAAGAAAAAAAAAACCCTAACCCTAGCCTTATCAATCTATCTATCCATAAATTATAAGAACACAACAATTATGATCAACTGCTTACGGCAATCCATTGATCCCGGTTTTCTGACTCCACCATGACCGAATCGCACTCAACGCCGATTATCTTTGGAAAACCATGATGATTTATATAACTACTATTAAATTATATACGAAAGCGAGAAAAAACCTTAATTATTTAAAAAAAGTTACTCACAATCGATTCTTTTAATTTTTTTTTAATCTTTTACATGTGATATAATATAGCATGTTATATATAAAAAAAATTAAAAAAACTCTATTAAAAATTAAAAATAATCAAATCAATCATTTTTAAAAATTATTTATTAAAAAATCTCATTTCACAATTTTAAAAATATAAAAAATCAATCTACATTTATGCAATTAGATCTTTAATACATTACATATCTCTTAACTTTGTTAAAATATTTCACCCTCTATTTTGTTAATGTATTTCACACAGTTTCATGTAGATCAACTTTTTTTATTCTAAATTCTTTGTGATTTTGTGAAATATGTACCAATATAATTTGAGTTTTTGATGATGAACTCCATTAAATGTTGATGTTTCTTTTTAAAAAATGGATATCTACTAATGACGTCATAAAAATATATAAATAGCCAAAATAAAAAATGTGAATAAAGATTTAGAATACTAAAACTCTAAAAGGCACAACACATATTTAAATTACATATTATGATTATATAAAATGAAGAATGATAAACAACATCATGTAAGATATATATAAGAAACAACAATATGATATATAATATCAAAACCTTTAAGATGATTGATTTTCATTATGTATAGAGAAATTGTTGTTTTGTAAGAAAAATAGAATTTTGGTGTGGAATAACCGAACAGGGTTAAGGGATATTAAGGATTTAATTACATAAGCGTAGATTAATCTTTTGTGTTTCCAAAATTGTGAAATAAGATTTTTTTAGGTATAATTTTAAAAAATGACTGATTTGAGTATTTTTAACTTTTAGTATATTTTTTTGCCATTTTCTCTTATATATACATAAATAATATGATAAAAATTTAATAATGATTAAATAAATATTTTATGAAATTTTTTTATCAAATTATACATAAAAAAAGATATGTTATAATGGAAAATAAGTTTTTTGCATATATAATCTTCAACCAACCTTATATTATAAAAATACTCTATTTGAAATTCTCAAAACAACAATATCGCACGAATTGATTTAAAAAATGATGTTCATGTACAATTTAAATATTTTTAAATAATATTATTGAAAATAAAAATAACTCGGGATCACCATGATCTCTTGTTAAAATGTGATTTTTAATAATATATATACAAAAAAAATCAAGAATTAAATTATTTATGAAATTTTTAAAAAATTCATAACTTTTCAATTATAACTCTCATTGGGGCGATCGATAACTCATTGGAAAGATCTTTTTGATATATACTTATGACCATGAAATTGATTTTTATAAAAAAAATGACTATTGCATGATGAAAAGTGAGATTAAACGTTAAAACTTATATTTGACATGAAATTAGCTATCTATCACTTATATTTCATAATTATCTCTGTCTAAATCTAATAAAAAAATATTAACAATAAAAAATGATGATGTGGCACGATCATTACCATTCATTCAATATATCTTTAAAAAAATTTAGTGTTATGAAATTGAAAACACTTTTGGTTAGTAATATAGATAGATTCTCATATCTTTGGGACACATCACTTGATAACCTAAATTAATGTTCATAACCAGACCCATAATATACAGTTAGATTTTCAATTGGATCACTCAAACTCTCGCAAATGACTAAAAAGTCAAAATTTTAGCGATTACGTTCGAGAAAAAAATAGGGTTTCAAATGACACCAGCTTACCCAATATGGCTCCAAATGACAGAAATATAACACTATCCCTGACACAAACACAAACACATGCGGATGAAGCTTGGCTTTGCAAGGGAGATGGCTGTCAAGGCTGAGGAGGAGATGGACCGGTTGAAGTCCGAGGCTGCATCGAGGAAGGAGGAGTTCACCACTCTGCGTCGTGAGCAAGATACCCTCTAGATGAGGGTGTCGGAGCTGGAGGCTTGGGCAGGCATTCCCCTTGGATAGGTCTGAGACCTAGTCCGCTCTCTTCAGGCGACCGGGGATAAGGATTGGGAAGCGCTTCGAGTGGGCGAGGAGAGCCTCCGAGCTGCGGAGGATACATCAAGGGAGTTGGAAGAGAGGTTGAGGGAGATCGAGGACCGGTCGAGAGGGGTGGAGGCTCATCTTCGCCAGAGGTTGAAGAGGAGGGATAGAGAGATTCAGCAAGTCCACCTATGGGAAGCGAGTATGAGAGGGAAGCTTCTGGGTGGAGGGGTCATGATCGTGGTGGACCTCGACCTCCCGCTTGAGCAGGAGCATTCCATCTGTGCTTCCTTCGCCACAGGGGGCACCTTCTGTCGGGTTTCCCATCCTTCGGTGACTTAGAGCCGTGGGAGGCACACGAGGGCTGCTTCTTTGGTTCTAGAGACTCTTCCTGTTCAAGACACTTTGGAGGTTTAGACATCTCATCAGCCACCGCCACCTTCTCAGCCACACTAGAATGCTCCTCCTTCGACACAGCCTCCCACGGACGATGACAATAACCAAGGTAATTTTGTCTTGATCTTTGGTAGAAAATTTTAAAGTTTATGGCAATGAACTTAGGATTTCTTTTTTTTTCTTGGCTTAAGTGATCTCCAGTGTGTAGCCCTCAAGATGTTCGAGGCTTGGATCGCAGCAGATTTTTTATTTATTTTTAGTTTTGTTTGATTTTTTTATGGATCTTTTTTTGTGTTTTTAGTTTAATTATGTTTCATTTTTCCGTTTATGAACAATTTTATGCCTTTCTATAGTAATTAGGGATGGTTTATGTGTGAACATGGATGGATGGATGGATGTTTTTATTTTGGAAAGGTCTCTTTTATCCTATATGGTGAGTGTGTATGTGTGTGCATGTGTGGTGAATGGTTTTGGAATATGGATGAGTGTATGGATGGGCATATGGTTTTGGAATATGGATGAGTGTATGGATGGGCATATGGTTTTGGTTTTGGGCCGATTTTTACTCGTATTTATATAGGTTTTGTGAGTGCATGTGTGTATGAAATGTGTATGTATAGGTTTTTGGAAAGAAATGCTCCTAGTAGGTCTTGAAGGGTTGAAGAGTTGATTAAGCTGGACTGACAATGCAGGTTTGGGTAGCAGGTAAAGGGTGGCTAGTTCAATTTCGTCGTCCAGGGATAGGCGGCTTTAATTACCGCAAGTGCACGGATCGTTACAGAAGTATAGATCTAGCAAATACGGGTCGAACCCACAGAGAATTGTTTAAATCAGATTATTAATCAATTTAACTAATCGAACTAGAAAGAAAGATTGATGAAGTTATTTATTTATTATTATTATTAAAAAGAGAATATTAATATGAAAAGATAACTAGGGTTTTAGAATCCACCATGCAATACCAATTTAGGGATTATATTCAAATATGAAACTCCACCATATAACTCAATCAATATTGACGTTAATCAAATACCAATCGGAAAATAAATATTTAAAATCATATTAATTATTTCATAAAATCAGATTTGAAATCAAAACAATCATCTCAACATTCACATATTAGGAAGAGAATAAGATATCAAATAGTTAACCAAGCATACCCTATCAAACCCTAAATAAGAGATCCTTGAAGATGATTCATAAAACCTTGATTTATGAAAATCCAATAGAATGATCTATCTCCCTTCCCTTTATAAAATCTACCAACTCAATATTCAACATGTTAAGAAGAGCATAAAATATCATAGAACTTAATCAAAGCATATTTTATCAAATCAAATACAAGAGATTTTTGAAGAAGGTAATAAGAAATTCACACAAAAGGTTTCAAAAGAGAATTGAAGGAGAGATTGATAAGCAATAAAGCAAACAATATGGAGAATTCAAATCTAAATATAAAATCCTAAACTAACATTGCATGGTTTCATCTTCAACCCTAGTTGAAGATTTAGCTACTAGAAAACATGATCAAATAAAAGAAAAGAAAAATAAAAGACATCATATTATTAAAAAATTCTTGAAAATAAAAACACAAAATTAATATTAAAATTCAGATCTAATAGAATACAAGAATCAAAATATATGAGATGAAAAGAAAAACAAAGCAAAACTCTTGAATTCTTCTTCTTCTCTTGATTGTCTTTTTGCCTCCTGGTTTCTATTCACATGTGCTCCTTTTATAGTCTCCAGCTCTTGAATCTCAACCATTTATTTGCAATATAATGGATGGTTAAGATTTGGTAGTTAAGATTGGCCTCAACCTTCCTCATATGAAGTTTAGATTTAATTCCCGTCCTTGATTTTCTGCAGAATCTTCAGATGGCTTTTTGACCCGTAATAAGATGGAATTACGAAATCTTCATGAAATAGTGATTTGTAGATCTTGAAATTATCTTTCCAACGCCATATCATGCGAATAAATCAGATACTTGAGGCAAAAGTTATGATCAAAACAGTGGGACGGGATTTTGAAGAATATATTTGATTAGATTGATTTTTATTCAATCTTAACCAAATCTTTTTCCATAAGGATCTTCTAGAAACTCTTGATTCTCCTTCACATCTTTAACTGATTTGTAGCATATCTTGTATTGATAATCATCATTTAAGTCAATTACCTGCAATAACACATGAATTCTTAATATTAGTTATTATTATACATAAAATAAGGATATAGAAACTTAGATTAAGGGGTTTTAATGTATAATTAATATGCTTATCAAACACCCCCAAACCTAGTTTTTGCTAGTCCTCTAGCAATGAAAGTGATTAAACAAAATTAAAAATAAGGATAAGGCCACTTTCGCAGGCTCTCACGGTTGCATTTAGCGTATGCAACAAGCCCTTAAACCCCTAGGTCACCCCTAGTGGACGAGTTTGACTCGTGAGGGTTTGCAGCGAATCTACCCACAAAATTCATGATTCACACTTTTTTTTTTTTTTTTTTGCCATAATCCCATGATAATATCGTAGAGCTCAAGATATTAAATTCCTTTCAGAAAAATCTTTAATTTAATGACATGGTGTGCTCGTGAAAATCTGGACAACACTCAAGAGGTTCAGACTCATAAGTAAGAATTTTCCTTCTAATTGCTGTCGAATGGTCGGTTCTCCGTTAGACACTGAGTCAAAACCAAAATAGTCTACTAAGCCAGCAAGAGATTTGGATTTTCACTTTATTACCTCATGGGCTTTATATGTGATATTCCAGCTTACTTACTATCTTTTACAGGGAGGCTTTCACTCTATCATTATTGAATCGGTCTTTAAACTTCACATAATGATTGCTAAGCTCTTTGTTAAGAGCACCATAGATATTTTTCTTTTCCTTCTCTTTTCTTTCTTCTTTTTTTTTTTTTTTTTTTTTTTTTTTTTTTTTTGAGAAGTACTCTATCGATATATATATATTTTTTTTCAAGACCTAATGATAAGTAGCCCTTTTCCACTGTACTTGTGATTCAATGGTTGCTTTTCAATTGATGTAAACCCTAACTCCTTATCAAGCAAACCAATGAACTAGACTTTTAGGTTCAACAGGTTTTAGGAAGTTCTTAACATTCTAGGCAATTATTAAGTCAACTCCACAAATTCATCTTAACTCAAAAATGCATCCAGATGTGTTGTGAATTTTCGAAAGATCAAGCATTTAAGACCTACTAAAATAGAAGTTAACATAAGAGCTCATGCTACCATCATAGGGATTTAGGTTTTTTTTTTTTTTTTTTTTAATAATCTATCAATACTGAGAATGATGAATCAAATGTCAAAAAACCCCCAAACATAATCCATACATTGTCCTCAATGTTCATATCATTGGACACATGAAATATCAAGAAAGGAGAATGAAAAAGGAAGAATTTTACCATATCAAGTGATCACCATTGAACTGTTGCTATATGATGACATCAAAACAATTTCATTAGTTCATCATATTTCAAAATAAAGACTACATCCAATGACTCGATGATAGTGGATGCAAACAAACACAAAACCTAGACTGAAAATGAAAAATTACCCTAACGCCCCCAAACCTAGTTTGCAGCATGAACAAGGAAATGATGATTCGGGAGGAAAGGCAACCCAGAAAAATATGGTACAAAACAATTATCAAGAGAGCTTAATCTTGATAGATGGAATCATGGAGGTGAATGACCTCCATTTTCTCCAGCGGTAACTCCAAAAATGGTTTAAGTCTTTGACCATTCACTTTAAAAACATTGCCATTCTTTGGATTCTCAACCTCAATGGCACCATGGGAATAGACCGTTCTCACTAAATATGGGCCAGTCCAACGGGATCTTAGCTTGCCCGAAAAATATGCAATCTCGAATTGTAAGGACTTTCTGGCCCACGTCAAATGACTTCCGATGAATGGACTTGTCATGGAACAGTTTCATTTTCTCCTTATATATCTTTCCATTCTCATAGGCCTCATTGCGGATCTCCTCTAATTCAGCAAGTTGGAGTTTCCTCTGGGCTCCAGCTTTGGGAAATTCAAAATTCAATTGCTTAATAGCCCAAAATGCACGATGTTCTAATTCAACAGGCAAATAGAAAGCTTTTCCAAAGACAATCCTATAGGGAGACATACCAAGATTGGTCTTATAAGCAGTTCTATATGCCCACAATGCATCATTTAATTTCAAGGACCAGTCTTTTCGAGTTGAATTTACTGTTTTCTCTAAAATTTGCTTAATTTGCCTATTGGACACCTCAACGACCACTAGTCTGGGGATGATAGGGTGTAGAAATGAGTGATAGAGTACCTCCTCATGAGACTCTCAAAAGAACGATTGCAGAAATGAGTTCCTCTATCACTTATAATGGCACGAGGGATTCCAAAACGAGAGAAAATATTTTCTTTAATAAATCTTATAACAACCTTGTTATCATTCGTTTTACATGGTATTGCTTCCACCCACTTAGAGACATAGTCAACTGCCAGAAGAATGTATAGATTTCCATATGAATTAGGAAAGGGTCCCATAAAATCAATGCCCCAAACATAAAAAATTCAATGATTAGAATAGGATTGAGTGGCATCATGTTTCTTCTTGTAATCTTTCCCAATTGTTGGCATCTCTCACAACTTGCACAATATTCAGCTGCATCCTTAAAAATGGTGGGCCAATAAAAACCACACTGCAAAATCTTAGCAGCAGTCTTTCTAGCACTAAAATGACCACCACATGCCTGGTCATGACAAAATGATATGACACTTTGACACTCAGAATTTGGAATACATCTCCTAATGATCTGATCAGGACAGTGTTTGAACAAGTGAGGATCATCCCAATAAAAGTGCTTGACTTTGGATAAAAATCTAAATCTATCTTGTTTGGACCAATGAGAAGGCATTTCACCAGTAACAAGGTAGTTCACAATATCAGCAAACCAAGGTAATGTAGACACTTCCATTAACTGCTCATCAGGAAAAATTTCAGTCACAGGAAGGTCTTCAATAGGGTCTAGGGTCAACCGAGAGAGATGGTCAGCTACAACATTTTCAGAGCCTTTCTTATCATGGATTTCTAAATCAAATTCTTGTAGCAATAGAATCCAACGGAGGAGACGGGCCTTAGCATCTTTCTTGGATAGAAGGTACCTAAGAGCCGCATGATCAGAATAGACATTGACCTTAGAACCTATCATATGATCGAAATTTCTCTAAGGCAAAGACTACAGCTAGGAATTCTTTCTCAGTGGTGGAATAGTGAAGCTGTGCATCATTCAAAGTCCTATTGGCATACGATATCACATGGGGGAGTTTATTAATTCGTTGACCCAAAACAGCACCTATAGCACATCACACATGAGTTCAAAGGGTTGGGTCCAATCTGGAGGTCTAATGATAGGGGCTGAGGTTAACTCCTTTTTTAAGCTTTCAAAGGCTTGCATACATTCATCATCAAACAAGGGAATATCCTTAGTCAATAAATTGCTTAAGGGTCTAGCTTTTTACTAAAATCCTTAATGAATCTCCTATAAAAGCCTGCATGTCCCAAAAATGATCGAATTTCCTTAACAGTCCTTGGGGGGGAAGATTAGTAATTAAATCAATCTTGGCCTGTCTACCTCAATACCTTTATCTGAAACCACATGACCCAAAACAATTCCCCTTTTCACCATAAAATTACATTTCTCCCAATTTAGTACCAAATTTTTCTCCTTACACCTGATTAGTACAAGAGAGAGGTGGTGTAAACAATCAGAAAATGTTGATCCGAATACTGAGAAATCATCCATGAATACCTCAAGGAAACGCTCTATCATATCAGAGAAAATGCTAATCATACACCTCTGAAAAGTCGCCGGTGCATTGCATAACCCAAAGGGCATGCGACGGTAAGCGAATGTCCCAAAAGGACAGGTGAAGGTGGTCTTCTCCTGATCCTCTAGAGCTATGGGAATCTAATTATAACCAGAATAACCATCAAGGAAGCAGTAAAAAGCATGACCGGCCAACCTTTCTAACATCTGATCTATGAATGGGAGTGGAAAATGATCCTTCCTAGTGGCAGAATTTAATTTTCGGTAATCAATGCATACACGCCACTTAGTTTGTACTCTAGTGGGAATTAATTCATTTTCATCATTCTTTATCACTGTAATGCCAGATTTCTTAGGAACAACATGAATCGGGCTTACCCATTTACTATCAGAAATGGGATAAATGATCCCAACATCAAGAAGTTTTAAAACTTCAGCTCTTACAACCTCCTTCATGAGAGGATTCAAACGCCTTTGTAATTCCCTAGAAATACTTGTATTGTCCTCAAGATGAATTCGGTGTTGAACCACAGATGGACTTATTCCTTTAATGTCTGCCATACTCCACCCAATGGCCTCTTTATGTTCCCTAAGGACATTGATTAGCTCACCTTCTTGTTCCTCATTAAGATCAGAAGCAATAATTACAGGAAGGGTTTCAGCTGGACCTAAGAAAACATATTTCAAATTGTCTGGAAGAGGTTTAAGTTCTAGCTTAGGAGGCTTTGGTTGCCACTTATTAAATGGGATGGTTGGTTCTGAATCTAGGAGAGCATTTACTTCCATGATCGATTTTTCCATATCTTTCTCCAAAGTGGGCAAGACAAAACTCTAAAGGATCTTTCGTGCTCATAGAATGATATTTCAAATCTTCAATTATTTCCTCAATAGAATTCACATCCTCTAATTCATCATTATAATCTCCTGGGTTGTTTGCCAATGTGGAAGATATTTAGGTCAACTGTCATATTTCCAAAAGATAATTTCATCAATCCATTTCGACAGTTAATCAAAGCATTAGACGTAGCCAGGAATGGTCTGCCTAAAATTACAGGAATTTGCCCATTTGGGTTTAGAACAGGTTGGGTTTCTAAAACTATAAAGTCAACAGGAAAGATGAAATCCCCAACCTTAATCAAGACATCCTCAATGACTCCTTTAGGAATTTTCACAGATCGATCTGCTAATTGTAAGGTCACTGGGGTAGGCCTCAATTCTCCTATGCCTAACTGTTTGTACACTGAATAGGGCAATAGATTTACACTCGCACCTAAGTCTAGCAAAGCTCGATCAATACGAGTGTCTCCAATCACACATGAAATGGTGGGACAACCTGGGTCCTTATACTTGATTGGAGTTTCACATGAAAGAATGGAGCTTACATGGGATGCTAGGAAAGCTTTCTTGGGTACATTATTGGTCCTCTTTTGGGTGCATAAGTCTTTCAAAAATTTATCATAGGCTGTTGGATAGCATCTAGGAGCGGAATGTTCACGCGAACTTGCTTAAACACCTCTAAAATTTTATCTAGCTGGGCAAATTTTTTAGTTGAACCTAATCGCTGAGGATATGGGGCCTTGGGGAACATAAACTCTCCTAGGAGAATCATTGGGCTTTGCTTTCTCTAGGATGGATGGGCTAGGAGGGATGGGTTCAGAATCTGGGTCCTCATGAATAAATTTGGACTTATCCTTATCATCTTCAACATCATTGCTAGGCATAATAACCTTGTTGTCCACTTGTCTACCAGACCTAAGAGTAGTGATTGCATTAACCTGGTTGGACTGGTTACTAGAAGAATCTTGGATTTGTCCTTGAAGAATGGGTCCTCTAGGGTTGGGTTCAGGTTGACTAGGAAACTTTCCTTTCTCTCTCTCACTCATGGTGGTGGCCAATTGACCAACTTGAATCTCGAGACGGGAGATTGCCTGGGTGGTGGATTGAAGGATTTGCCCTGTAGATTGCATAAATTGATTCAAAGTGGCAGACATCTGGGAGGATGATTGAGTTAAATTTTGAGTGGACTTCATAAGAACATCTAACCCTTTCTCTAAGGAGGAGAACTTCTTCTCGTTTTCTATTTGAAAACCAGGCGGAGGAAATGGAGTAACAGTGGGTCCTATGTTAGGTCTAGGATTCATGAGAGCTTGAGGAGGTCCCTGTGGGCCTCCCTGATGTGGGCCTTGAGTCCATGACAGATTTGGATGATTCCTCCATCCAGGATTATAAGTTTGAGCATATGGATCATTTTTCCTCCATTGTAAGCTATTGGCATGTTCGGCCCAACTTTCCTTGTGGGATGACAGGGAAGGACAGTCTTCCACTAGGTGATTTGAAGATTTACATAAAATGCAGATAGTAGGGGTAGAGGTGGAGAGTTGATTAACAGAATCTTGATTTGGTTTCATCTCTAGGGCCTCTACTCTACGAATGAGAGATGCAAACTTAGCTTCAGACTCAAAGCTACTATCAATGAATTGAATACCTCCCTTAGAAGGTATGGGTTTCTCAGGCTCTCTAATTGTCTCCCACTGCATGGATTTTTCAGCTACTTCTTCCAGAAATGTCCATGCCTCAGTTTCATTTTTATTAGTAAATTCACCACTACACATTGATTCAACCATAGTCCTTGTGGTGTAATTCAAACCTTCATATATAATTTGCACTAACCTCCAAACCTCAAATCCATGATGAGGACATTGCAACAACAAGTCCTTGAATCTCTCTAAATATCTCCATAAAGATTCTCCATCCTTTTGAATGAATTGATTTATATTCATGCGAATCTTAGCAGTTTTATGATTAGGAAAGAACTTCTTCAAAAATATCATAACTAGTTGATCCCAAGTGTTGATAGAATTTGCAGGTAAAGCATACAACCACTTTTTAGCATTATCTTTGAGGGAGAAGTTGATTAACCTCAACCGGATGGAATCATCAGTTAGCTGTTGAAGTTTTAGTGTGGAACAAACTTCCTCAAATTCCCTAATAAAAAGATATGGATCTTCAGATCCATCAAATTTTGGAAGCATATTAATCATCCCAGGCTTGATCTCAAAGTTGTTAGCATTGGTTGTTGGTAACACAATGCATGAGGGTTGCGTAGTTCTAGATGGATACATGTAATCCTTCAAGGTCTTTGGAATAGCAGCTCCTGTGTTATCCATAGTGATGGTTGGTTCAGATGAAATCACGGGATAATCAAGTGTATCAATACGAATCAATCGGTTTTTAGAATCCCTAGACCAAATGCTCATAAATCAAAATACCCCAAATCATAGACATATTTCAACAATCAACAAATTAGGATTTATCTTGTTAAGTGAGGGAAGATGATTTTTAAGAGATCTAGTTCTTGAGGATGTTCCTCCCTAAATGGACAGCTCCTAACTGTTCCAAGATAAACCTCAAGTTTACCAGTTTATGATCAACCACCCAACAACCAGGAAAGTGTAAAGGATTAGTGGGGGGTCTTCCACACTTTCGCGTGTTCCTCAATTAAGTAACCACGTCCTTTAAGGTAGAAACCTTATGAAATCACTTTCCTAGACATCATTAAATGGTTAATTGCTCACTGGAGTATCTCTTGGCGTCTCTTGTCTTATTGAGCTCAAAAACCTAGGGCCAAGTCTAATTCATTTTAATTTAATTAGGCTCATGGGTTTGACAAATGCTCAAGATGATGATTTGTGGGCCAAGGAAGGGTGATGAAATCCCCACCTTATGTTATATGGAACAACCCTTAGATGGATTAGTTAATGTATGCTAATTGAAAAATGCACACACGAAAATCCCGATCAACCCCAAAAATAACCCACTTGCAGAAGATTCGTGGGTGAATGAAATACTCACAACTCACACACAGTGAGGGAAGAATTAAATCCACTTTTTTAGCCGTGATGAAATGGTTCACCTTATGGGGTTGCCTTTGAACACTTTTGGATGCTCGTTTAGAGAAAGAATGGTCTAAGCCTTACACCATTCCTTGTTGTGTTCTTGTAGGTTCAAGATATCCTACAAAACACAAAAAGAAAAAAAAAAATCAGCAAAAACAAAGAGAAAGAAACTAATCCGAAAGATAAATCAATATCAAATTTAATTTGAAACAATTCCCCGGCAACGGCGCCAAAAACTTGATTGAATATTTAAGTTGTTATTAATTACCGCAAGTGCACGGATCGTTACAGAAGTATAGATCTAGCAAATACGGGTCGAACCCACATCAATTTAACTAATCGAACTAGAAAGAGAGATTGATGAAGTTTTCTATTTTTTATTATTATAAAAAAAAAGAATATTAATATGAAAAGATAACTAGGGTTTTAGAATCCACCATGCAATACCAATTTAGGGATTATATTCAAATATGAAACTCCACCATATAACTCAATCAATATTGACGTTAATCAAATACCAATCGGAAAATAAATATTTAAAATCATATTAATTATTTCATAAAATCAGATTTGAAATCAAAACAATCATCTCAATATTCACATATTAGGAAGAGAATAAGATATCAAATAGTTAACCAAGCATACCCTATCAAACCCTAAACAAGAGATCCAAAAACCTTGATTTATGAAAATCCAATAGAATGATCTATCTCCCTTCCCTTTATAAAATCTACCAACTCAATATTCAACATGTTAAGAAGAGCATAAAATATCATAGAACTTAATCAAAGCATATTTTATCAAATCAAATACAAGAGATTTTTGAAGAAGGTAATAAGAAATTCACACAAAAGGTTTCAAAAGAGAATTGAAGGAGAGAAATAAAGCAAACAATATGGAGAATTCAAATCTAAATATAAAATCCTAAACTAACATTGCATGGTTTCATCTTCAACCCTAGTTGAAGATTTAGCTACTAGAAAACATGATCAAATAAAAGAAAAGAAAAATAAAAGACATCATATTATTAAAAAATTCTTGAAAATAAAAACACAAAATTAATATTAAAATTCAGATCTAATAGAATACAAGAATAAAAATCAAAACTCTTGAATCCTTCTTCTCCCTTTTTGTCTTTGTGCCTCCCCCTTTTCTATTCACATGTGCTCCTTTTATAGTCTCCAGCTCTTGAATCTCAACCATTTATTTGCAATATAATGGATGGTTAAGATTTGATAGTTAAGATTGGTAGTTAAGATTGGATTTAATTCCCGTCCTTAATTTTCTGCAGAATCTTCAGATGGCTTTTTGACCCGTAATAAGATGGAATTACGAAATCTTCATGAAATAGTGATTTGTAGATCTTGAAATTATCTTTCCAACGCCATATCATGCGAATAAATCAGATACTTGAGGCAAAAGTTATGATCAAAACAGTGGGACGGGATTTTGAAGAATATATTTGATTAGATTGGTTTTTATTCAATCTTAACCAAATCTTTTTCCATAAGGATCTTCTAGAAACTCTTGATTCTCCTTCACATCTTTAACTGATTTGTAGCATATCTTGTATTGATAATCATCATTTAAGTCAATTACCTGCAATAACACATGAATTCTTAATATTAGTTATTATTATACATAAAATAAGGATATAGAAACTTAGATTAAGGGGTTTTAATGTATAATTAATATGCTTATCACGGCTAGTTAGAAGAAGCCCCCCCGAAGACAGTGAATTTAACCTGAATGGGTGCCGGCATGTTGTAGTTAGTCGTCAGGGATTCGTCGGCTTGTGGGAAGTAACCGCCCCTGGACTAGTTCATTTTGGGCCTTGGATACCCGCCAGGTAGTTGAATTAAGCCATCGGAGTCCAGATGGCTAGAACTGGTTAGCTGCCCTTGGACTGGGGTAAACTTTTTTATTCTACTGTCTTGTTGCTCCTGCTGAAATTATGCTTCAATAAGCTGATATACTTTTTTATTTGACCGTGCAAATGAGAACACACCCCTATTTGCCCAGTATCCAAACATACACTCATGCACAACCCCTATTTGCCCAGTATCCAAACATACCTCATGCACAATTTTAAACCTGGTATCCTAAATCTAGGTGGATTGGGATTAAGAATCCTGTCAACCTGTTTGGTAAGGAATATGATTAAAAAAACAAGATTAGGATTCTCAATCACATGATGAATCCAAGACATACTTATCCATGGATCTGAGCCCGAATCCAAGACATACACCCCAACAAAACCTCAACAATGAATTCGAGGCATATTTCCCTATAAATTTGAAACCACAAATCCAAAAACATACTTCCCATGAATCCAAAACATGCTCCCCCATAAATACAAGACCCACTCCCCCTCTATTTGGCTGATTTTTTTTATGGATATATAACCCATTAATAAATATTGGAAAATGGATATGATACTACCCAATTATATATACACATCTCTGAATAGATAGATTTTTTGTTTCATTATTTCAATATAAAATCAATAATAATAAAACTATAAAAGTGATAATATGACATGATCAAAATCATTGATGATGATGCATTTTTTTAAAAAAAAATTATTTTGAGCAGTGACAAAGGAAAGTTAAAACTCTAAAACTGGGTAAGAAAAAGAAACATACAAAGCAGTCATTTCAGTTTTTTTTACAGTCGCAACAACATACATTACTGCTACTAAGAGTTGGAAAGAGACGAGACCTATGGGGCCCAGAACAAACTTGTGGTTCAAAACCCACAACAGCCCAGCCCAAGGCATGTAACACTACTATTTTTTCAACCTTGCGTAGAGCAAGCGCCGAACGCGCAAGCAAGCCACCGCAACAACAGCGGTGCCCCCTAACCAAACAGCCATCTCAGTTCCTTCTGGGGACCTCAAAACCACGCCACCTAAAATTCTGTCTCATTGGCCTTTCATGCTACATCAAATGAAGGGTTAATATTAGATCACAGAGAAAGAAACAGACAAAAAAATATATATATAAAAGATCATCTTACCTGATTCTTACGTTGATCAACTTCATAGTCTTTTTCTATGGAACTCCAGATGCGCTTCTTCATATCCTGTCAGTTCAAGTTTTCCCATATTCAATGACATAAAAATATAACCCTCATGCATAATTAATTAAGTAAAAATAACCAGAGTTTTAGCCCAGGAGTAACATGAAGTGATCATGTTCTGTAAGCATTGAGTTTCATAAACAATGTAATAAGTTACCTCAGTTACTGGTTGCCCTAGTTTTTTAACTTGCATCATGTCGAACATTACCTTCGAGATGGCCTCCATTAGATACTGGACAAGGTATTTAAATTCAGATGGTTAGAAACCATAAATGTAACAGAGAGAAGAGAGAAGTCAGTTGCATTCAGAAAAATAAAACTAAATTATTACATGGTGAGCACTTTTAAAAATTCCTTTGGAACCCTCATCATCGAAATTATATTCATCGTTGAATGCATCCTTGAAGTCATTGTATTTTATGCAGAAAATGTCCCCCTGCAACCATAATAAAGCAAAACGCTAATTCCGCAAATATGATGTATAGTTAAAGCCTAACAAATGTCATTCACAACACCCCCCCCCCCCCAAGCCTTACCGCTGTAGCAATATTTTCAAGTATTAACTGCTGATATCTCTTCTTTCTGCGTAGTTTTTCCATAACCCTTAGTTTCTCCAAATGCACCTATATAATACACACACACACTCTCTCTCTCTCATCACAACTGTCTATCATATGATAAATAAATGCTTTAAACTTAACTATGCATACCGTCGTCATATATATTGCGTCCATCATCTCCAATAAAGGATATTCTTCTGCCGTCGGTTTAATAATTTCTATAATCATTAGTAGAACGTCATCCACAGTATTGGACCACTACAGATAGTGTAAAAAGAATCTAAATCAGTTTAACTAATTTTTTAAATACAATAGATATTTCAAGCCAATCCATACTGTTATTTTCAAATCTTTTAGGCGCTTCTTGAAATCATAATACTGTTGTGTCCTCTCCTCCTTCAAGAAATAGAACAACACAATCAGGTTAGTGATTTCTAAAATGCTCACAATTCCAAATAGAAGTGAGAGTGCTAAATGTAATCAGTATTCCCTGCAGAGATGCCAGAATTCTAAAGGAAATGAGTTTTACAAAATTACTTGAGAATGTTAATATAAGCAACTACCATGTCACTTCTTCGAGATCGGGTAAAATTCATTTTGTGAGGTTTGCTGCAAATACACAATTTTCTATTTCAAAGATTGTGGGGGCAAGTTTCCATTTTGGTGTACAGTTGTTCCACTTTCCTACTTGGCCCAAATGTGAGTAGGTGTGAACCGAGCTTTGATTAAGTCGGCAAGCACTTCTCACCTCTGTGAAAGAAATCAACGGATCAAAAACCTAAGAAACACCATTTTTTTTTTTAAAAAAAAAAAAACAACTAATTATGATCTACTAACAAATCCTGCATGTTAATTCTTTTTATCTTTTAACATCTTTTATTGTATAACTGACTGGCATCTTTCACCAATGCTTAAAAATCATAAATTCAAATGACTATTAAATGCATTAGAATCGAACTTTTAATTTTTCTAACTAGGTGAAATCGCCTCGAGGTCATATACCCATACACAATTTAGAAGAAAACTTGTATAAATGCATATGATATCAAACAAAAGGTATATGGAGATTTTTAGGGCTGGGTGGATCATTTTTCGGCCCTAAAAATCACCTTTGGATTATATGCACTTATTTGGAGGTCATATGCATTAGCACATAATAAAATCTCATAAATGCATATGACCTCAAATAAAAGGTACAAGACGATTTTTGTGGCAATTTTAAAGATGGGTGAATCTTTTTGGTTTTTCCTTCTTTTTTTGGTGATGGGAAACATACCACCGAATAAGGTTCCTCCTTGGGTTTCTCTATGGGGACCCAAGAAAGTTCAGAGTGTGATGAACCAGTGTGTGATGAACCAGTGACATCCTCCAATCTCTCCTTCCGCTTCAACAGACGCATCTTCTTTTTGCTTAGATACTCCAATTCCAGCTTCAACATCTCATTTTCCATCTCCCAGTCACTCCTCGAGGCCGCTCCAATGGACTTCTTATGTCCACTAAATACACCACTGGTTTCTGTCAGCCGGTGTTTCAGCCCATTCTCATCGCCTCCCTGCCAAAACACACACACAACAGAAAAAACAAATATTAAACATTAAATAAAAAAAAACTCTTAACTCTAGCCTTATCAATCCATCAATCCAGAAATCATAGAAACAAATATGATCAACTGCTTGCTTACGGCAATCGCTTCCCGGTTTTCCGACTCCACCATGACCGAATAGCCTTCAACACCGAGCATCTTTTGAAAACCCTATATTAAAATATAAATAATACTTTCCAAACCACACAAGTAGATAAACAACAGTTAATAAAAATAACAATCACATATGCAAACTATGCAACAAGCTATATATTCGCATGCTGACTAAAAATCAGACAATTTTTTTTTATCAATAGACAGACAAACTATTGATCATCTTCTTTACATCAACAAAAAAACCACCAATTTCTCATTTTCTAATGCAAAAAAGACCCATCATCGTCAAAGGGACATGTTCAATTCCATAAAAAAAACACAAACAAGGCATTCCGCGAACCAAACTTTGATTAGTTGGCTAGCATCTTCCCTCTCCATGAAGGAAGTCAGGGCATCAAACCCAAGGGAGCACCCATTTTCCTAAAAAAAAAAAAAAAGGAAAGAAAAGAAAAGGCAATCCAAAAAAAAACAGAGAAACCAATACCAATTCAGCTAAATTCCATGAAAACTATCCCCTTCTATAGTGGATTCTCTGAGCTCTCAATTCCATGTAAAGATCTGTATCCAAAACTATCATTTCTAATACAATTATCAATTATATCAGTAACCAACCATTTCGGGTTTTATTGTTCACCATTTTATACTCTACTGGATATTACGCACCAGATGTTTCTCAAGCTTCATATGTTCAATCAAACAATTCATATCCGCCGATTTCGAAAGAAAAAAAAAATCAACAACGACTAAAACAGAATGCGCGATCTCCACCCAAAATCAACAATCACCAAGATTAAAAAAAAAAAAAAAAAAAAACAGAGAAAGGCCACATTCATCGAATCGAAGAAGATCGGAAGGAGAAGATCTAACCTTGCCGGAGCGCTCTTGGTGGACGAGTCGGCACCTTGACGAAGTCGTGGGGCGCGGGCGCAACTTATATAATTGGTTGGAGTTCTTGAAATGCCCCTCACTTGTTTAGTGTTTTACGATGTGGTGCCATTGGTTCCACTGCTGAGTGGACTGTAGAGTGCATTTGAAATTTTCTAAACCTGCAGAAACATTATTTATAGTTCAAAAATATGCAATTACACTCCATGCAATTTGATTTTTTTATTAAAATGAGATAAAAGTATGATTTTATCTTTTTAATTAAATTTTTATCATATTTTCACTTTTTTTTGTTGGGCTATTTTCACCTTTTAATTAATTATTATGTGACTTAATTCTTACAAAAATGTATCCAAATATATTTGAAGAATCAATTATTGTATAAGTTAATATTCGTAAAGCATATATATAATTAATTGATTGATTTTTTCTATTGATATTTAGATAGTTAAGGGTAAATAGTAATTTTAAATTACTTTTGTTATATCTTAATAGAAAAAAATATAATGATAGAGGGTATAAGTGCATGTTTTTAAACTTTAAGAGGTGTTTCTACATGTTTCAAAAACTTAACGGGGGTGGTCCAAATGCATTTTACATTTTATCTTTTTCTATATCATTTACTCTATATAAAGAGGCACAGCAGGCAAGTCTTCGACCTGCTCAATGCAACATATGAGTTGTAATTAATATTAAATAGTTTATGTATTGTAATCAATATTAAATAGTTTCTTATAAATTTAATGACTTGCTTGTATTGTATTATCTGTGTATTGTATCATTGAAAATTAATTTACTTTTTTAGTATTATAATTGTAATTTTTTTCTATTTAATATTTAATTACTTATGTATTATATTATTTAATTAATTTAATTTTCTTTTATTATAATGGTATTTAATTTATTGTAATTTTATTGTGTCATATTATTTATGTATTATATTATTGTAATTTAGGTAGCTTTTATTGTATTATTATTTAATATTGTAATTTGCCTTTGTATGTAATTATTTATGTATTGTATTACTTGGTTTGTTATTCAATTTATTGTTATTAATCTATGGTATCATTTTAATTTAAATTTATTTTATTGTATTGTTAATATAGTATTTATGTATTTTATTATTACAATTTAATTGAATTTTATTATATTGTATTGTATTATTATAATTTAAGTGAGTTATTATAATTTAAACAAATTTTATTGTATTATTATTTTAAAAACAATTTACTTTATATTTAATTTTTCATTATTTATGTATTTTATATGTATTGTATTATTTAATTATTTTAATTTAATTTATTGTAATATACATGTTTAATGTTATTATTTATGTTGTATTATTCTAATTTAAATGACTTGGGTTGTATTATTTTTTAATTTAATACATCATAATTTATGTGTATGATTTATGTATTGTGTTACTAGAACTTAAGTGATTTTTGTTGTATTATTATTGTATTGTATTGTTAATAGTATTACTATTTAATATTGTAATTCATTTTTTATTTCTTATAAATTTTATCGCATTATTATTGCATTGTATTATTAATTAATTGTAATTAATATTAAATATTTTATGTATTGTAATCAATATTAAATAGTTTAAATAGTTTCTTATAAATTTAATGACTTGTTTGTATTGTATTATTTGGGTATTGTATCATTGAAAATTAATTTACTTTTTTAGTATTATAACTGTAATTTTTTTCTATTTAATATTTACTTACTTATGTATTATATTATTTAATTAATTTAATTGAATTTTCTTGTTTTATAATGGTATTTAATTTATTGTAATTTTATTGTGTTGTATTATTTATATATTATATTATTGTAATTTAAGTAGCTTTTATTGTATTATTATTTAATATTGTAATTTACCTTTGTATTTAATTATTTATGTATTGTATTACTTGGTTTGTTATTCAATTTATTCAATTCATAAAGAGTATAGTATAAACCTGAATAGATTCTAGATAAGGTGGAATATGTTAAATAATGTGTTTAAATGCTCCTAATACCCAATTATAAGTTATGCCATAATAAACTGGTATAAAGTAGTATGTGAATTCCAACGAATCTCTGTAATTAAAGTTATTCCGGGTTATTCCATTAAAAGAATATGTTGGGACACTTTTAAATCAACTGTTATTATGTCTTATAAATCACCTATCAAATTAACTATGATCATTTTTTACATTTTATAAATCTTTATCCACACTTGATTTATATTTTATTCAAATAACAAAAATTCTATTATTATATTTTTCATCTAACATAATTTAAAACATAATGATATAATTATATATTCTAAAATAAATTCTCACTGTATGATGCTAACCATTGTAAAAATTCGATGTTACATTTATGACTGCAGAGATGCTTGGGTTACTGTGAAATTCATGTCCTCCAATTTTACTTGTGTAATGTCATCTGAAAATAATAAAATAATTTTTTTATAAAGTTAGTACATATCAAATCAAAACAGCAGAGGCGCAACAGAGGCCCTGACCTAGTATGACGGACACAGGATCATGCCTCTCAAATGCTTTCACTAATGACACCATGTGACACATTTTGAAATTACATATGCACATTATTTCTCTGAATCTTACATGACAATTTTTGAAATTACAGGAAAGTTTACCCCAGGTTGGTGGTGGTCTTTAAAATATATATAAATAATATATATATATATATATATATATATATATATATATATATTTATTTATTACTGATTTACTGATAAGAGTTAGGAAACTGTTAGCACAGTACAATAAATATTTGATGCTCTTATGTTGTGCCCCGACATTATCACGTTATTAAAGAGAGTTCTATCACTTCTTTGCATGTCAGATCCAACGCAAGCTGTAATTTGTGGTACTTCGATTCATTTATGTAGCTTAGTGCATCTTCAATACAAGTTTATATGGAAGTAAAGTGTCCATATCTCAAAGCCCCTGTTTAAAACGATGATAGATTTTATTCTTAGGTATATATATTTATTTGAGCAAAAATAAATATAAATAGGGATAAAATAATTTTATGTTTGGTTGTGTTTTGAATTATGTTCGATGGTAAACGTAAGAATAAATATTTTGTTGTTTGGGTAAAATGTGAATAAAGTATGGATAAAGATTTAAAAAAATAAAAAAAATAATGATAGTTGATTTGACAGGTGATTTATAAGAGGCGATGACAGCTGATTTGACAGTGAACCCACATATTCTTTGAATGAAATAACATAGGATAACTTTAATTCTAGTGATTGATTGGAATCTATATACCACTTTATACAAGTTTATTCTGGCATACTTTTATCAAGAGTTATCCGGGGCAAACAAACACACAAAAATTCTTATTTAGGGTTATCCGGGCTTATCGAGGGCCTTATACCCAAAATAAAAGGGGTTAAAGTGATTTTTTTTAAAATAGGGTTGTACTCCAACCAACCCTTTGCATTATTTTTTTATAATTAATATTATTTTTTAATATTATAATAAAACTCATTAATAAATGTTGTTGATATCAATTCATTTTAGTTAAATATTGTACTATTGGAAAGGTTTTGCTGCGACCTTTAAAATAAATTTAATAATAAATAATTTAAGAGTTTTTTTTAAAATTAATAATTTTTTTATTAAATAAAATAACATATCTTGAATAATCAAACACACACATATGTATATATACACACGAGAATCTATTTAACCCACTAAAAAACGAAACTACTTTAGTCTTACTTTCATTTTGAAAGTCTTGACGGGACATTTTTTAAAATACTATTTTTGTTAAAAATAAATTAACAGATCTAAATATATAAAACGTTAAATTAATTAGTGTATAAAATAAAAAATGATATAAAATGAATTCTGAATTTGTTTAGATGAGATTTAAGTATTTTAAAAAGTGAATAGCAATTTGGAGGTGAATTTTGAATTTGAAGACCGAAATCTAAATCTCTAAATTTAGAAGTTCATTTGGAGAGTAATCGTATATAAATCTTTATCAAAGGTGAGGTAAACGTATAAGTTTTTAGTACTAAGAGCATCTCCAAAAGCCTCCACAATATTTTATTACATTGTGGAGAAAAAAAAATGCTCCTTATGAGGGATTTTTTTTTATCACTCCAAAAGTCTTTTCATTCTTACTCTATCTTCATTTCAAATGATCAATTTATCCTAACTCATATCTATAAATTACAAGATATCTAAATATTAAATGAATAAAAACATGTTCAGGAAGCTATCAAATATTGACTTAGAAAAAAATTTATTTAAATAAAAAATATCAATAATGAATAAAAATGAATTATTATTAATGAATAAAAAAAAATTATGTAGGAAAATACTCAATATGCCCATATAAAAAAACAAAAAATGAAGGAAGGAGAATGAGACAACATAGGTTTTTTTAAATGTAGGGAATGAATTTTACTCCTCACAGTGTGTTAGAAAAAAAAATTGTAATAAGAGAGGTGTGAGAAGACTTTTAAAAGCAGATTTTAAAATTTTTTACTCTCTAAAAAAAAAAATGAAATAAAGAGTAAGATACTTCAAGAACAATCCATATACAACCATGTTATTAGCACAAGTTAACTCTCATTTTATATTAAACAAAAAGCAAAATGTGGTGTACACCATTAAAAGTAGCGGCAGAGGCGTTACCGTGTGACAGACGGTGTCAGATGATGATGCATCAACATTTATATTTGAACGGGAAAAATCCAAATAAACCCCTGTAAACCGTTTAAAATCCATGTAACCCCTAAAATCACTCTTTTAAATTCAAATAACCTTTAAATTAAATTTTCTTTTACGTATTATGATTGTTTTTTTAAATATTTTATACAGTTAACTTTGATTGAAAACATAGTGTATTAAAAAAATATTAGAATATATTAAAAATATAAAAAATATTTTATAAATAATAATTTTATTTTTCTGAATAGGATTTGATAATCCATCAAAAGTGATAAAATCATCATGCATAAAATGTTTTTTACATGTTTAATAAATTGTAACAATTTTTTTTATACATTATGTTTTCAATTAGATTAACAAAACGGAATCGCACATATCACATGAATGAAATATACACGTACCGTATATACACTCCCCCCAATTTTTTTCCCACTTTTTCTGACTTTTCTTTTGTGTTCTGACTCTCCCTCAACATGACACTATAAATCACCCAACCTGACATCTTTTTTATTCACTCACGGGCCGCAGTAATTTTTATTTATTTATTTATTTTATTTGGTGAGTTATTCCCATGTGCTTCTGAAAAGATGGAAGAGGTGTTGTCAGGGAGAGATGAGTAATAGAGTTGGTAGGTGTGTATAGTATGATTTTATTGCTGAGGTTTTAAGTAAGGTTGTACCGTCTCTTATATCACATGCATGAAAGTATGCATGGGGTGTAGAGGTTGATGGGTACAGAAGCATAAAAGAGAGAAATAGTGTCTGCTATATGTATGTATATGGTGCATTTTTTTTTTATAATGTAGGATGTGAGTGATTGGCTATACACTTATTAATAGCATACTAGTAAATAGTATATTTGTGATAAATATAGAACTGATTAGGATATCATTAGACATCAGAGATAATAAAAAGTCATTCAAATTAGGATATCTACAGTATAAACTATATATGAAAATAATTAAAAATTAATTATTTTATGAAAAAATATACTATTATATCTTACTGTATACTTCAATTTTTGTAGTGGTATGTATTTAAATGGATAATGGTATAATTTTAAAAAAAATGATGAGTCTTGTCTTTCAAAAAAACATATTTGTAAATTGTCTATTTAAAAATATTAGATTTACTAAATGTTTTTCTTCTTTTGAAATATATCGATAAGCGACTGACTTAGTTTTCTTCAAAGAAATGTAGCGTCCAAAAGAAATACAGAATAACCTGACAGTTCAAACAAGAATTGCCCACCACCCAGAGGTCAACCGTAGAAAAGACATCTACAAGGAAGCCTACTCCTTGTCTTAGGGTCCGTTTGAAAACACAGATTGAAAAGTAGCTTTTGGAATAAAGCTGTTTTTTAAGATGATTTTAGACCTTGACTTTTTTATGATGCTTTTTTTAAAATCATGAATCAATATTTGAAAGGAGTTTAATGTTTGACAGAGAAAGTTGCTTTTTTATTCAAAAAATCGATTCCGATCAAAAAGCGTTGTTTCTGAGCTTTTTAAAACACAGATTTCGAGGAAAAAATTAAAAGGAATCCAGCTTCCGATTCTGCAAAAAGCTACCCCATTTAGCTGCACGCTTTTAACTTTTCAGCTTTTCAAAAAGCAAAAACGTACCCCAACGCTCAACCAAACGGGGCCTTAATGAAATACATGGACCTCTCCCAGATATTGATCACATTAATAGGGACCATAAAATTATAAATGTCAACCTACAGTAATTTAATTTTCTATCTCAAAAAAATTTAGTGTCAATAAATACTAATGAGAATATGATCAATGTATTATAGGATGAAAAATGCGTGTCTATAAGATAGTTGAAAAACCCATTCAATAAATTTTTTGTTAGCGAATGATAAATATTTTGTGAATATTCTCTTTAATTAATCCTAGATGAAAAAAATATATATAATTTTTTTTTTTTTGTAAATGACAATTTTATCTTTTCGAATAAGATTTTATTAATTTATTTAAAATGATAAAATTTTCTTTTTGTATATGATATTTCATATTTTAACACATTGTAAGAGTTTTTAGTATATTATATTTTCAATTAACGTTAGTTAAACAAAACATTCATAAAACTTTTATCATCTGTCAATAAAAATTTATTAGATTTATTAGATGTTTTTAAGGGGTTGTATGAATTTCAAGAAAAGTTACAGAGTTACATGGATTTCAGTCAGTTTACCGGGGGTTATTTGCACTTTTCCCTGTATTAATACAACGGGTCAGTGATTAACCCAACAAAAACATTACATTGTTTTTTGGGAAATACCAAAATGCTATCTGTCATTTTCTATTGAAAATTTAAAGTCAAAATAAATTTATATTTATTTTATATGAGCCGCAAAAGGACAAAAGGATTGATAAGATAATAACATACACATTTATTTACATGAGATAAAGTGCTATGCACTGAAGAAAAGTAAAGATGCAGAAAAAGAGAAAAAGCTACTGCATTATGCAGGTCACGCTTCAATGCGAAACCCTCATTTAATAACTTTACCATTCAGTATTTTGTATTTATTCGATACAATCACTTATGCGTACCAGCCATGAAAAGTAACATTTATTAAAACTCAGTCTTTATTTATAATTATATATATATATTTATATATAATATTTTTTTAATGTGGCAGTAAAAGTTTAACTCAGGTGAGTGGTTTTTTGAAGGGTTATATAAGGGGGGTTTGAGTGTGCATCATCTTCTTCATTCAGAGTTTTTTTTATTTTGGTGAAGTTCTTCATTCAGAGTTATTTGTTTGTTGAGTTTGTAGAGTTTTAATTTTTTTAGTGGGTGAAAGGAAAAGGAGTGTGAGGGGAAGGTCTTTTGTGAGGTCTGTGTTTCTATTTTAAATTTTTCTTTGCTTCTCTTTTCATATCTCTCTTCCTACCTCCCTCATTTTCCTTCTCTATGTGTATGTCATTGAACACAACTCCCTTTTAAACACCAATGCATCCAACCCATGCTCCTCCTCTGCAACCCCTCCAGCCACCCCACCCATACCTTCCGGGATGGCATGAAAAAACCGCACAACAAACAATTGTCAATTTTTTACAATAATGATTTTTAAGTCCTAAATTTTAGACCTTATTAAAAACCCCATGAGTTGGCACATGTACAATACCCATTATATTCTTATATTTTATTTTTGTTATTATTGCTCTCCATATTTTAAGGATGTGGTTACAATTTAGAATGATTGCATTGATCCCATTTGTTCTTTTTATGATCTTGGTAAGTAAAAAAATTAGATTTTATTTTTGGAGTTCTAATAAAAATCTTTGTTTGAAAGTTTATTTTTTGTCAAAATAAAACATATTAGGTTTCGAACCTTCTGATTCAGTTTTGACTTTTAAATGAAGGGTTAATATTAGATCACAGAGAAAGAAACAGACAAAAAAATATATACATAAATGATCATCTTACCTGATTCTTACGTCGATCAACTTCATAGTCTTTTTCTATGGAACTCCAGATGCGCTTCTTCATATCCTGTAAGTTCAAGTTTTCCCACATTCAATGATATAAAAATATAACCTTCATGCATAATTAATTAAGTAAAAATAATCAGAGTTTTAGCCCAAGAGTAACATGAAGTGATCATGTTCTGAAAGCATTGAGTTTCATAAACAATGTAATAAGTTACCTCAAGTTACTGGTTGCTCTAGTTTTTTTAACTTGCATCATATCGAACATTACCTTCGAGATGGCCTCCATTAGATACTGGACAGAATGCAGAGTGCATTAGATGAAGTTACCTCAGTTACTGGTTGCCCTAGTTTTTTAACTTGCTTCATGTCGAACATTACCTTCGAGATGGCCTCCATTAGATACTGGACAGAGTGCAGAGTGGCATAGATGGTGGTCGTAAGGTGCTGGTCTTTTTTTTTTTTTTGCAATATGATAACTTTATGCTTTTATTATAAGATTTCATGTTTTTATATTTATTAATCAAGATAATTTTATGTTGCTCTAGTTTTTTAACTTGCATCATGTCGAACATTACCTTCGAGATGGCCTCCATGAGATACTGGACAGAATGCAGAGTGGCATAGATGGTGGTCATAAGGTGCTGGTTTTTTTTTTTTTTGCAATATGATAACTTTATGCTTTTATTATAAGATTTCATGTTTTTATATTTATTAATCAAGATAATTTTATGTTGGGTTTTTGACAAAAACATTAAAAAAGAAAAAAACCCCAAAGGAATTAGATTAGGACAACTAGATGTGCTAACACTAATTAAACGTCTAAACAACTTATTTTCAAAATTGATTTTACTTAAACGTTGGATTTTAAAACTGATTGTACAATAAGTTTACCCTCAGCTTTTGAAGAACACAGCATTTGGGGGCATCAGAGGTATGTCTCTATCTGCCTCTCTCACTCAATGTCTCTGTATCTATCATTGTTTCTCTATCTCCCAGTCTATCTATCTATCTCTATGTGATCTCTCCTCATTCTCTCTCAGTCTCTCCATCTCCCTGTTTATCTCTCCGCCTCTCTCTGTATCCCTATATGTGATTCTCTCTCTCCCTTTTGGCAACAAACCCCAAAAGTTAAAAGTGTACATCAATTTAAATATTTCATCATTTAAAAATTAAACCTGTTATCAAATAAGGCAATTTAAATACATCATTAAATTTTATTTTTAAAATATATCTCGAAATCTATGTTTTATAAAGCGGTCATCATTGTTACACCTTCAAAAGGTGTGCATAAAGCTACAAAAATTAAAAATTATTTTTTAAACTGTGTTTTCAAAAGCTATCAGTAAGAAATTATCATTTCAAATCTTATTCAAACAGTGAAAAAAGTTTTCAAACATCTGAAGTCACTTATGTTATACTTTTTTTTTTTTTTATACAGGAATGGATAGGGATAATAACAAATGAGTGTTTGTTTTTTATGTCTACTTTTAATATATTCTTATCTTAAAATTTTCTTTCTCTGTAACTTCGCATGTATTAAAACTTTCTAAGCACTTATTTTTTTATTTTACAGATAAGGCCACGGGACGCTGGGATCATACTTCTCTTAAATTAGAGAGAAAACGAAAAACACACATTCTATGAGGGAGAAATAATGATAAAAGAGTTATCTCCAACTAAGAAGGTTACTGCCTTTGTTAGGGATGCAAATTTTGTCAAGCCATATTATGATATGTTGGAGAAACATCCACATCTAAGCATATTAAATGTGGTTTACGTTTATTCAGAAAAGGGGAATTCCGGGTCCAAGAACACATATATTATTGGACTCTTTTTAACTTAAGAATGCATTGATTCAAAACTGGATGTATTAAAACTTTTTTCCGCATATCTCATTCTGTTCCTCTCTATGTATCTCAGTAGGAAATTGTAATATTTCAGATCTTATTCAAACAGTGAAAAAAGTTTTCAAATATGATTCAAGACGCTTATGTTATACTTTTGTTATACGGAATGGATAGGGATGACAACAAATGTGTAAAGCTTGTTTTTGATATGTACTTTTAATATATTCTTATCTTAAAATTTTCTTACTTCGCATCTTGGCATGTAGTAAAACTTTCTATACACTTAATTTTTATACATTGACTCAGAGTCTGTTGAGACATGCATGACGGTTGATCAGACTGAAAATTATTCAAACCTGTTGATGAAAAAAGGGTTGAATCTCTTAGAAAATTCAAGGGTGAGAGAATTGAACGCGGAATGGAAGGAATTGTGTAAGACCCTTTAATCAAACATTTTTCTTTCAATCAACACATACACTGAGAATTCTAATAAGGTAAATTCTCCCTTTTGGGCTTTTAATACGTAGGCTTACCCCTTCTTTCAAAAAAACAAATTTTATGTTTTTATATGATTTCATGATTTTTTTATATAATTATTGTTTTTCATTTATTCAAGTTTTTTATATGTTGATAATTATTTTTAATTTATTCAGTGGTTATTTTGAAAAATTAACCATTCATGTTAGGTGATGAAAAATTCTACACTTATGTTATTACCTATTATGGTAAGTTGACAACTTTGACAGAGTTATATAAAGCTTTGATAAGATTAAATAGACAGCATGTATGCTGGTTATCACTTATAGATAATCGGATAATCAAAGATTTTGCGGTGAACACGACGTATCGTCTTTTGTATTTTGATAAATTTTCACCCAGCTTTAAAAAGTTATTTTTAAAGTTGATGTTCTTTGCATGATCATTTAAACAAAATTTTAATGCAAAAAACAACACTTTAATGTTCTGCAGAAGGATCTCAAGATTAAGCGGGTCTATGATGTAATTTATTATTTCAAAGACATTTTTTTCAATGTCTTGGTACTCATGCATGACACATGCGATGCAAATGTAACAATGTACGTAGAATTTTATATTTGCTTAATTGTATCATCATTCTTATATCAAATATGAATATTTTCTTTTTTTGACAAATTTGACAGATTGTGAAAAGAACGAGAACTCAGAATAAGGTAGACATATTTTCTATCTTCTCCCTCATTCCTGAGATGTAACGAGTGGTTGTCTTCACACTTGGCTTAGTAAACAATTAGTCTTTTGTGGCCCTTTTAATAACAGAGTTTGAATAATTGTTTACTAGACCAATTGTTTGTACATCTGACCTAGTAAAAACAATTATTCAAATTTTGTGATTTGAGGTGTATGATGTTTTTTATTCTCCTCACGTGTACAAATAATTACTGTTTTGTGGTCTTATTAGAAGTGTATGTTGTACATTTATATGGTTATGTAGCAGGTTAATTGTGAATGACAGGTTGAATGAATGACAGCTTCACATGTTTTTTTTTTAATTTTTATGAATGTAGGTAGTATTTTAAACTGATATGAAAGAGATGTGGACTCCCATTATACTTGTAAAATAAATTGGTGGAATAAGGTTGAATAATACATCATATGTGCTTACAAAACAACATGAACTGACATGAAAGAGACATGTGGACTCCCATTATACATGTAAAATAAATTGATAGAATAATATAATTTTATGAAAATTTTGAATACAAATATCAATTTATTGCTTCCACCAAAACATTTTTTAGGCTTATTTTTCTCTATTCTCTTATTCAACTACCCAAACGACACTTTAATATTTTTTTTCCTTTTTTTCTTTCTCACATGACTGATTAAATTGCGTTCATTATTTAAAATGCTAAAACATGTAGTACAGTATTTCAAATTATATGCGCATAAAATATAATGATAATGATAGAAAATCTTAATAATTATTAAAAAATCAATTTAGGTGCATTAAAATAAATCTTGTTATTGGTCCGCCTTTGATGTTGTTAACATCAAAACAACTAACTTTAAAATGCACAAAAATATAAGATATTTCTCAAAAATTAAAAAAAAATGGTGAGAGTCCCCACACTGATCAAACATATAATTATTGCACAATTTTATTATACAATTCATAGACAGACAAACCACAACCTTATTTCTTTAACATACATATGCTACCCACTCAATGAACCTAATATTTTATGAGTTCCATTGTACAACCATTTCATAATCACAAGATGAACTTGTTTATCACTCAACAAACCTCATAAGCACTCCATATATTGATAAAAATTATGTCTGCTTTGGAACAGAATCACTACTATACACCAATCTTTTACGCGTCATGAACCAACACACTACACTGATGCCTGTTGGTCACCCTTCTTCGGGGAATTTGTGTGCACCCTCATATGGCTTGCCGCATCCTTCTTCCACCACAGATAAAACACAGACAAAGCAATGAACAATGCAGCCACACAACCGACGCCCAGTCCTACGAACTTCGCAATATGTCTTTTATCCCCGTTGGGCGATGGACTGACATCAACTGAATCTGATGAAGAGAAAGCAATGAACTGTAAAAAGACGGGCAATGATTCGAGAGGTGATATCCTACGGATATCATATCCCACTCTTTATGTGCGGTAACTTGTGGGGTCCATTTAATCAGATGTTGATGAAATGGTTAATAAAAGAAATCATCCAATTTTTTAGGAGATAAATGGGGGATCGTGGGGAGAAAGAAAAAACAACCACGATTCAGGGAAGAGATATATTCATATGTTTAGTCATCTGATGAATGTACTTAGTGTGATGAGACGGTGGCCGCACCTAAGTGTGAGGGGGAATGTTATCTACATCTCATGATACAGTCATTCCTGCAGTTCTTTTAGTATAAGTTAGGTTGGCTAGTATATACTAGGTTGAAAAAATGCAAAAAATTGTGCATTCAATTTTATTCATTAGAGTGTATATATACTTTTTTGGTACACGTATATATTTCATTATATACAAATACATGCCTTTGAATAAAATCTAAAATATGCTTGAAAGCTGCAAAAGGGACTGCAGGACGACTATTCCTAATGTTTTCCATACAAGAAACATAGGATACACCAAACTAAAATTTCATGAAAGTGATGCGAACCTGGAGAGATGTGTATTGCGGACACTAATGGTCCGTAAGTCCCTTGAAGAGGTATACAGCAGGTCCCTCTCCCAGCCCAGAAGAAATGCACCTCTAGGATTGTGTTCGTCACGTTTGTTGTGAATGTTTTCACAATAGCAGTCATAGAGCCTCCTGCTTCCTTTTGGATGTCAAAATCTTGCAGAACCCTGTCTCCCTGCATTTTTTTCAAATATGAGAGACCACATAGGAAGCACAGACGCATAAATGATTTTGAAGCAAAAATGTTCATGTCTGACACATATTAGACAAAAAATACGACAGACACGCGTTGGATGCGGGTTGAACACGGTATGGACATGACACATGCGATACAACATTATATATTTTTGTAATAACTATTGTGAGGTTTATGCTCATGTGAAGCTAAATGATGTTAAGAGTCTTAATAAAGTTGACGTACCATTGTAGTTTTATCAATTTTTTATAGTTTATAGATGTTTTTTTTTCTTTTTCAAATAATCATAATATAACAAATATATTATACACATTCATTGACATGCCTTTTGCTATGCCTTGCGTCCTAGTTTTTTAAGATGTGTCGTGTTGTCATATACCTATCGTGTATGTGTCTCGTGTGCACATCACAAGAGACCACGATGCGTACTTATTCATGTTTCATATGCAATTGATGCAAATAATACCTGAATGTAAACATCGAATAAACGCCTCCCAAGTCCTTTCCAGCTGGACTTTGAATCAGACATGACTATCTCAGCAAAGTGGAGTTCAACTGCGTATTTTCCATTCTTCAGACCAATGGCATAGTATCTTAAAGAGCTTGGTGAGACTCTTGCCGATTTGTATAGCTCAGACTCCAGAGTTCCCAGAATCTGGGAATCCGTCATCGCTATATATCGAGAGCCGTTAGGATTAGAGATGTAGAAGCCAGTGTCACTTATGGACCATTTTTGTTGGGAGCTTATATAGAAAGAAGCCCCCACCAGGTTTTCAGAATCGTCATAGTAATCAATTCCTGATGTGGACGTATGCTCTGTTCCACCACAATTGACAGAAACCGAAGAATCCGCAACTGCAGAGAATCACAGAATGATATTATTAAGCCTTTAGTAATATATGCCAACTAGGGGTGTAACAAAGGTTGGCTTGATCCAAATTGTGACAAGACTAATCCGTACTTGAACCGAACTGCAATTGAGACCAAATTTCCTAAACCATGAACGGAACCAAACTTTTTAAACAAAACAGAGACCCTTTTTTTGCTTCAGTTTCGTAACTTTGGTTGGAAATTTACTAAAGCAAAGTGGATTAGAGTGAGAGAGTAGAAAGTAGAATCAGGGTATGAAGGATATTATTATTATTTTTTAAAAGTAATTAATTTATGATCGATTTGATTTGGCTCCACGAAATTCAGTTTTACCTGAACATCAACCAGAACCATACTGTGAAATTTACTAGACAATCATATCAATGTAGTCAGGGAAATATAAAGGATGACATTGGCGCACAAAACAAAAGGCATACAGAAGGCATAAATTAAGCAAAAAATAGACAAAACTTGGGGCACATTTTGGAAGCCAATTGAGAGACTCAAATGCAAACATATCAACATAATGAGGGGGAAAATGAATGACAAAATCAGGACTACATTTAGGGAAAGAATCAATGATACTCAAGAAAAAGATCATTTTTTTAAAATGTATTGGACCCTTTACATTAAAGTTAGATGATGCCCCTTGAATAACAGAGACAAGGGACCTCCAAAGATGAGATACCATGAATCATTAGGTCAAGGCACTCATTGAAATGAAAAGAAAATAAGATCAAACAAGAATGAAAGTGTTCAAAGCACCATTTTAAATGAAAATAGAAGAAAATCAAACAACTTATTAAAATGAAACTTCCAAATCATACTGATTGATTTCACCCTCTTCTATGATTCAGAAGATGTCGGGATTGAATAGGATGATAAGCTTCACCCTCTTCATATCTCATAGCTTCTAGGTCAACACAACGACAAGTAGTCCACACTCTCGCTTTCATTGCAAAGCATGCATAAGATGTCTCCATAATTGACACAGTTGTTTATGCGGATCTAGAATTTACTAAAAGAAAACCAGCTACATAATGAGCTACACTTTTAGTGGTGAGTGACTTGACATTCCACAACTCTCTAACCTAAAAATTTATCAGACATTTATAATATATAAAATTATCTGCTTCACATACTATCATGTGCATGGTTCAAAATGGACAAATCATATAACAGTAGTCACAGTGTCACACTCTCATTGTTGGATTAATGTAAAGAATATCTCATACTTTTCAAATTCATTAAAAGTCCAATTACATAATATAAAACGCAGACCAAACAATTTACATATGATAATGGTAAATGACTGTTATTTCATTTTATGTAAAATATGTAATAACTGACAGCAATTTCACATGGCAGAGATTATAACATACCATGAGAAAATTTTCAATGTAGATGTCAAAAAAATGTACTTACATGATGATACTTTGCTTGAGCACAATGAACCATTTTGAAGGCAACGGTAAATTTCATATGTATTCCTGTATCCAAGTATAGAAAAGTGCAATGCGAAATTTCCATTAAAAACATCTTGTATCATAATATTGATTTATAGATTTGGCGGATTTTACAGTGAAACATAATTAAAATTTTCATGCAAAGTTTACATGGCGTATTGTGAATTAATATAACCACACAAATTCAAATAAATGTACGAGAACCTCCATGAACTATGGTATGAGTAATTTTCTTCCTTAAGCATCTATCCAGACACCCTTTTTCCTCATTTTTTAATGCATCGATAAATCCAATTGAATAAGAAAAGTTCCATTGGCTGGTCAAATTAAGAATTACTTTATTTTGTATTCTCCATATCAAAGTCAAACTATGAGCATTTTATGCTCCTAGGTGCCAATATTTGATTCTAACATTAGACATGGGTTTTCTCAATGAAAGATCAAAATAATATTTTTGTCAATTTCTTTCTTAGTCTTTGTCGTATTTCTTTTACCCTAAATACCATTTTTCTTATCTTAATTTTACTTTCAACACGGTACGTAAAAATTGAAAAATAATGCTACTGCTACACAGAGATGTCAATGGATACAATTGGAGAAGACACTTATTTTGTTTAGTTTCTGATATAGTCCTGACATCATTTGTGGAAACATGGATAATATAACTTTTGTGCACCATAATAGGTTGCTCACCAATCTTGCAAACCAAATGCACTGATCGCAGTCCCAAGGAAGTTCCTGAAATGAACAGAGAGGTTAAAAAATTAGCTCATCCCTGAAATAATGCGAAGTCATGCAGCACATCAAGGGCTTAAGTTAGTGCAACTTACAAAGAGACTCCTGCTTCTAGATAATTTGAAGGAAGACCTCCGACGATGGGATTGAAAGACACATCTCTGAATGGAGGAAGTGAAAACAGCTCACAAAATTCTCCAAGTAATTATCATTAGTCAGTGATTCAAATTAGATATTTCTCGGTTCAATCATGTTGAATGCATAGTGATTTATTGGATCCTCAACTGACTAGCAATAACTATAGGAACCAAAACCAATAATGGATTGACTAAAGAAAGAGATTACCCATTAAGGTACAGTGGATATAAATCAGGCGATCACAATGAACATGGATGCAAAAAAAAAAATTAAAGAAAATAAGCTGCAACAGGACCCAGTCCAGAAGCTTGTATATTAATCTTCATGGGCCTGTTCAGTAGTTGTTTTAAGGCCACAATAGTGGGCTTCCATTTTATATACTCTGATCAACAATGTAATGCAAATTTCAGGTTTGCTCATTTTAGGAGAGAGTTGAGTCCTAGTCAGAGAGTATTTATCTAGTGTCTGGATAAAAATAGAAGTATAAAGTCTAGTTAATGGAGAATGAATCTCATATTGATCTTTTTTCTTTTCGTTTTTTCAAAAAATCTCATATTGATCTTTGCATGTATTAATACACTGAGTGGTGCAGTTCACTTCAAAAGTATTAAATGATGTTAATAACATCAGACAATTCCTGCACATGTACATTTACTTCACCATGCATTATATCAATGACCATCTGCTCCGAAACACCAGGATTCAGGCAAAAACTAGGAAAAAAAAAGTCACACACATTTCTTAAGATAAACTCGTCATGATAGACACATAACAATAATGAACTCTAGACAGATTGGCAAACCTAACTTGAAAATAAGCCATAATAAATTTGTCCTATAAATTAAACATGAAGTAAATACAAAAATTAGCATCAACATCAACCACATGAGGTCAAGCATAGGATAACAAAAATAGCATGGAGTTTGCATTGGAAAGAAAAGTTGCAATTTTATTTTCCACTTACAGTGCCACAAGTTTTGGAGTAATTATATCTGAAGGTAGGAACCCTTCTAAATTATTGTTTCCAAGAAACCTGAGGAATGTTGACAATTGAATAGCATGAAATAAATTAATCAAACAAGACAAATGAAAAAAGAATTATTATCAATAATCATGCAACAAGACAAGAAAAAAGAAAGATCATCTACAAAGTAGGACGAATCTCATTAGGGCATTCAAAATTATCAGATATATCTTAAAATGTTATACAATTTCCCACCGGCTTGGCAGATGCTGACAGATGCAAAATGACAAGAATCTGTGAGCAATGTTGACGGGATAAATCAAACTTATGACACATGAAAATTTTTATAATAATATCATTCAAGATTAGGAAAAAAAATTGATCATTTACAAAATGGAAATGATGTTGCACGTGCTAATGAGTAAACATTGATGTACTCGCAAGCCTACTTAAATATTGTAGCTTGTCCAAGTAAAAGTCTAATCCATTAAAAGGTTAGGATCACCAAAAACTACAACAAATGAATATTCACACCAATGGTGTTCAAATATCTAATCTCAATGAGCATTGACAAAGGTTCCTCATAAATTAATATTTTTAAACAAATCCACTTTGAAGGTGAGAAACAATAAATTAAATTTAAAAAAGGGTCCACCAAAAATGTACACAAGCAGGCAAATACTCTACTTTTGTTGTATTGAGAATAAAAAACAATGATTTGTGTAAAATTTCTGATATACATTCTTTCAATCAATAAGAAACAATAAGAAACCACCCACTGAAAAGATTGTCATCCATAGGACTAAAAGGGTACTGCACATAATGCGAATTCTGACTGAATAACTTACAAAAATTGTAGGGACATTAGATTCTTGAACCAAGTGGGTATTTGGCCAGACAATTTGTTGAAGCTTAAATCCCTGAAAGAGATAATCAAAATCTCTTAAGTTGGAATTGGTAACGTGGATTTGAAAAGTGACCGAGGCATTGATCTAATCTAATTTTATAAGACATAATTAAATGTTCATGAGTTATGAAGTTGGAAAATTAATTTACGAAAATTTCAGTCACATATACATTAAAAAGAAATAGTTAATGTAAAATGGTAAGAACAATAGTAGACCAACATAGCCTCTGTTAAGGGCATCTTCACTTACAAGTACATTAGGTTAGAGAACTCTCCAAGTTTTTCAGGAATCTGGCCAGAAATACGACTGTTGCGCAAGGATCTACAATGAAACGTGAATGTCGATTTATATATGGAAGTAAACCAAAGTGTAGAAACTTGTTAAAGGGAGATAAGTTCATAAAGTAGTTGGAAATTTGAAGCCTACAAAGTGGACAAACTCGTCATGTTTTCTATAAAGGAGAGAGATGAGTCTGCATTTGTAAAATCTCCAAGTCTCCTGCATTAAACATATAGCATGCTTGAGAACACTATAGACCAACAGATTACTTGAGGCATACCATGCATTAGCTTAATTACTCACAAGTCAGACAATTTTGTTAGAGCAGAAAAACTGCTAGGAATAGGTCCCTCAAGCAGTGTTCCTTGAATGCGTCTTGGAGAAAACAAAGAAGAAAAATTAATTATGCACAGTTAAAAACCTTATTAAGTCACTACAGAAAAATAAAAATTAATTATGTACAGCGGTTGCTATACACATACAGATCAATGAGATTTGTCAGGGACCCTATAAAATCCGGCAGCTTCCCCGTGAATAAGTTATCAGATGCCCAGCTGTAAAATGAAGAAATAATGACTTATTGTAACCAATTCTGGAATATAAGGAAAATAGATCACTCATCATAGTGAATAAATAAAGACCAACATTGCATTTGGACTTGTCACAGTAGAATTAGATTTAAGACTACTTCTTGAAAAGAAATGTATAATCATTTACAGTATCTTAAGACGTTTCAGCCCAGCTAGTTCTTGAGGAATTTCTCCACTGACTCCACTGCTGTCAATGTATCTGAAATGCAGAAACAGCTAATTTATTAATGTTTCTCTTTTCTTCCCAACATCATCTATATCAATAACTCAGGACATTCACTTAGGCTTTTTTAAAAAAATAAAAAAAGATATTACATACAGCTGCTCCAGGGAGGTCAGTTTTCCGAGTTCCCTCGGTAGAGTACCCGAGAACCTGTTTGAACTAAAACTCCTGTAAAGGAGAAACACATGACCATAAGATTAAATTTTAAAAAAAAGTTACAAACAATATAAAATCCATCTACTGAATAAACATATCAATGAACACATTTACAGGGAAATCAGACGTGTGAGATTCCCAAGATTCGGAGGCACAGGACCAGACAAATTGTTGATGCCCAAGCTCCTACAAATTGGAATGTGTTAAGGGAAAACCAACAAATACCAAAGACCAAAAAAAAAAAAACTCTAAACCAAACAAAGCACTACATACAGGTATTGCATCTTAGAAAGGGTGCCGATTTCCGGTGGTAAGGGACCGTTCAAAACATTCTGTCCCAAGTTCCTTCAACATCCAAAGCACAAAAAGTCATACAAACTACATAACAAATTAGGAAAGGGTTATACACTCAGTCATTCATGCAGTCAATTTTGTTGTCCGAACATGTTTTGAATTAATTTTGAAATACATACTTGTCTAATGAAGTACGCACTTTCACAAAAATGATGCATGCTCGAACAAACTGTACGCATACATTTTTTACATTTCCCCTAATAGAGTACACACTTACACAGTAGAGTTACTAAAACAAATACTCTATTAGAAATTCCATATACTAAGTAGGACTGCAAAAATGACTCCAGAAATGACCGTGTATCAGCGCCCAACAAATTAAGCTAGACAATATTAAAGATCAACATCTCACAAGTCCATCAACTCCGTCAACTTGAACAAGGCCTCCGGTATCGCACCTGACACATCCAACGCATAAACCTTCCTAAAAATCCAACAAGACCCAAAACCCACATCACAAAACAAAACCAAATCACCAAAAGGGTATTCTCATCTCAGTGGGGTAGGAAAAAGCACAAACAGGTGGGTGACATGGCAGGTGACCGAGCAGTCGCAGGCGATCCTGGGGTTCGCCGAATCGGGGCTCCACGGCGCGTTTGGGTCCTTGCAAGGGTCCATCGTGGCGTTCCATCCCCCGAGCCCCCACTCCTCCCATATCGCCTTCAGCGCCGCCACTGCAAAAAAAAAAAAAAACACCAAGAATCAGATTGAAACACAGAAAACCCACAAATGCAGAGAGGGGGAAAGACCTTCAGCGGGGTCGGTGGAGGGTTGGGAGGAGACGAGGAGGAAGAGAGAGGAGAGGGAGAGGAGGAGGAGGAGAGAAGCCATTGAGGAATGGAGAGAGAGGGAGAGTGGTGAGGGTGGACTTGATGGAGTGGAAGTGATGGAGATGGGGTTGGTGGGTCGTTGTTTGGAAGTCCACGACGACGGTCAAGGCCGGCAGACATTATTGGGGTATATTCAAATGGAGGGGGAGAAAGAAGTTTTTGGAGGAGAAGAAGAAGACGAGGGGGGTGAGTTAGCGATGGATGGATGGATGAGGTGTGAATGGTGGAATTCGACCGTTCTAGGGTTTTGATGATTTTTCTTCGTGTTTTGGGTCTTTGAAATGGTTGATTGATTCTCTTTGCACCACTCCCACTGTTTATTTGGAATTCTAATCTACAAGCCTTTGCTTCGCATAAAAAGAAAATGTTGGCCACTATTACACTCAAGGGTGTTTTTTTTTTTCATACCATTTAAAATACAATATATCTGGTTAGAAATTCAATAAAACATATGAATTATTTTTTTAATCGAATATCATATAAACTTCGTCTTTAGTGGGCTTATCATTTTACAGATAAATCTTTGTGTGCAAGAATTGTACTCGTGTATAAAACACAAACTATTTTCCTCTATTGGTCGATGCCGCGATGTCAGCTCTCATGATACGGGCTTACCTCACCCTCATCTAGGCCTATCAATCAAACGGATACGGATTAGATAAACCCATATCTGTATCCGAAAAAATATCCGTATCCGATATCCGACGGATATTTCAAAATACATCTCCGTATCCGATCTGAAAATTCAGATACGGATTCGGATAATATCGAAATATCCAACATGGTTAAATAGGTTTGTGTTTTGCCCTAAATCATGAGCCATTGGATTTTCATCTAAGGGTTGAAACTAATTATACCATATATAAAAAAAATAATAGTTTGGATACAGATATTGTTCGGATCGGATATAGGTTATATCCAATTCGATCCGAAAATTTTTTGATACGAATAATTTGGTTCCAATACGGATACGGATTTTCGGATATCGGATATTTTCTGCATTTTTGGATATAGATTCAGATCGAATACGGATATTTTTTCAGATAATTAACAGGCTTACCCTCACTCTCACCCAATTCTTTTGAGGCTCTTAGCCTCTTGGTTATCCCAGCCCACCAACCCATCAACGGGCCAGATGTCAATACTTGGGTGATGGATTTGTGAGATTGTTTCACATAAATAAGCTCTTGACTGTTGGCAGAAGAATATATATGGAATAAGAAAAAAATATGGGTGAGTAAACCTTAAAAAAAATTTGTTTGCTTGCAATGAATGTGTGGGCGTTCTATGCTAAAATAGGTGGAAAATTAATTGGTATTGATATTTTGGTTTCGACGGAATTGAGTTATTCTACATAATTTATTCCATTGATATAAAAAATACACATGTAAAATTAAAATCATTTGTCATCACTCATTATAAATAAGTGACTTACATTAAAATCATTTTTTCACCTTTCATAAATATTTATTCATATCTTATTCACATGTCAACTAACACAGAACTTCATTATTATATTTTTCAATAATGATAATTAAAAACACAATCAAACATGAAATGATTTATTCCATTGAGTATTTTAAAATAACTTACGTTGTTATCCAAACAGAAACTTAAAGCTTTCTCTTTGTAACTCGAAGCACCAATATTTTTCCTTTGCTATTTTGTTGATCTATTGATTTTTGAAATACACTCTATTTTCGTAAGGGTGCTCTTAATTGCACCAGTTGATGTCAGAGCACTACAATCCCAACCCACCATCCATGCACGGCAGAAAAAAAAAAACTCAATATAAAAAATGAGTCAAATGTTCATGAACACTGCAAAGAAACTTGAACATATCAAAAGAGATCAAATGCGCTTCCCACACCCCCCAAACATGAAAAAAGAGTCTGTCCCACACCCACTTGCCATAGAGGTGCAAGGACACCCCTTGTTTATCAAAGGTCGCCAGTTTGATTCCTCCAGAGCCAGGAGAAAGATAAAAAAGGAAAACCAGCCCTGTGAGCTGGTTGTCTGGTCTCTTATGAACTTTAGTTGGTTCAGGTCTATGTACTAAAAAAAAATTGAAAAAATAGTCCTGGCTTAGATCACGGTATATGCGTTTATTTGAAAGATATGTAGTAATGAAGAAACTCCCATATAAATGGATACACTCTTACATAAAAGTATAAGGTTAAATAATGTTAATTGTATTAAAGTTCTTAAATAATGAGTTGACATGTGTCATATCATTTAATAAACACGTGTTGTTTGAGATAATTTGAGACACATGTAAGCTCTTTATTAAGAATTTACATGCACTGATGGGTGCAACACTAATTGAATCTCATTTGGAACTGTAACTTGTATGCTCCACCAAATGTTCTAAACTGACCGGATAATCTAAAACTATGAAAGAAAGTTGGGCATAATTAATTGAGTGTTGTTACACAGTTTTTTTTCACCACCCCCAATTCCAGTCTCATACGTGTCGATGGAAAATCACCAGACCATATGGTCCGGACCATATTCTCATATTAATGAGATATATGTATGTTTTGATAGAAAATTTTTACATTTTCTATAAATGCATCAATGCAATTCATTGGATTATATGTTTTTTTTTTCTTTATAAAAGCGTGTAATTTATTAGATGAGGTATACTATTTTTAAAAAATTTAAAACGTGTGTAAATTGTAATTGTAGCTAGAAAAGGAATTGTACATAACATTATCTTAATTATAATGTAGTCAAATATATGGACTTATACTTTTGATTGAGTCCAATTAACAATTCAAACAAGAGAAAAGAGTGTTACATACACTCAGTTTAGTTTGTAGTCTCAACTATACACGTCATTAATGGAGTATATATTGTCATAGTGCAATATATACTCTAATAGAACAGTACATGCTCGATTAATTAAAAAATAAAATAAAAATGTGTGTGAATTTATCTACACAAATATTTTATTTTTTATAATAATATATTTTATAAAAAATATTTATTTTTTATAAATTCACTGCAGACAATGCAGTATACAGCTCTGGATATGTCATTATCCTCTGAGAAAAATTTCAAACATGGGACCAATTATCTGCGGAATCTTCCAATTCTCCAACACCCCCCCACCCATATTAAAATAGATATATAAAACAACCATGAATGCCCATGATTGGAGAAGCTTCACCAAGAAAAAAAAAACTCATAAAAATATAAAATATTGTTTGCCTGTCTTGTTTGGCAGGCCATATGATTGGACTGGTGAGCATATACCGTACCTAATTGAATTGTTAATCAATTCTAATAAATCACAACAGTTGCCTCTCATGATCAAATGGAAAAACCAAATTATATCCTGATAAGCAATGGGGTTAGAATCACTACTATGCAGGTCTATTAAGGGTGGATGAAGTTTTACATGAAATTAGAAATGAATGGTATTATTATTAATTAACATCAATTATGCCTTGTTTATGATATGTGACTAATTGGGAATACCATGATATTTTAATTTGTACCAATACGAATGCCCTCCATTTTCTGTGATATATGCTATGTGACCACTACACTTGCAAATAACACTCATTTACATTGAAAACTTGGATGTGTTTACGTGGTAGAATGCACAAAGAAAACAGATCACATCTTGATATTACATTTTTATTAGACATTATCCATGATTTACTAGAATATAAAATAGAGTTCTCATAATCAGATTAATGAATTATGTAGTGTTTTGATTATGATAGTCTCGGGTCATCTGATAGGAACAATCCTACCCAAAAATACATTGATATTGGCATTAAGATGTTATTTACTATAATTATAATAAGAGGTGTATCCATGTGCACAGGAGACATTATTAACATCTCAAGGTTTGTGTGAACTACTATTATAAATAAAAAAAATATAGAGCTTGCTGTTGTTAAATCCATAGCATCTAGTCTATAGCTTATGGAGATATAACAAATTGTTTTCAATATGATATTGCTTTACTCTTCTATCAGTTTTGATTTATGTGTGGGTTTCCTTTAGAGAAAATTTGGATTTGCATATTATATATACAATGTAGAGGGAATCACTCCCCAAGGTCTACCTATTTCATAAAATATAGGTAACATATGATATATTAATTGCATCATGTGCGAATCAGTCAGGCATTTGTCTATCATGGTGTCTTTCCATCCTAGCTGGCTTCATCTTTTATCAAGGGTTTATAATTTATATATATTTTCATTGTGTGACACCTTAACCTCCACTATAATTGATGATGACACTGAAAGACTTGAAAAGCCCAGCATGTGAGAAATATAGGGATGGTGTGACAGAACCCTTTTGATTTGCACAAAATTTGACTCAATTCAGTAGGATTGGATGCTCCACTGTAGAGAATCAGTTGCTCTAATCTTGCAAGCAGTCATTTTTTTTCCTCTACCATAGATATGTTATGTTAAATGAAGCTTTTGAACTTTTTTTTTTTTTTTTTTTGAAATAAGTTATATGTAATTTATTAGGATATATATTTTATTTAAAAATAATGTTTTATTGTATGTCATGTATATACACTTTAAAAATTATAACAACTTGAAACTACAAACATGATTGCATATGTCCCTAGAGTAAATTTAAATATTTTATATTCAAGCTTATCATGCCTTAAAACATACTCATTTTTTGTGTCTTTGTTTGTTATCTATGAAGTCCAACCAATTAATATACAATAGATATATATATAGCATTAATATACATTTTTAAATGTCAATAGTCATCATGAGATATTATGTATTCACAATAGACCATCAGATTTTTTTTTTAAATGGTGCTCTGTTATGTATGAAGTCCAACCAATTAATATACATTAGATATATATAGCATTAATATATATTTTTAAATGTCCGTAGTCATCATGAGATATTATGTATTCACATTTCACAATAGATTATCAGATTTTTCTTTTTAATGGTGTTCCTAAAATTTGATCATTTAACAAATAAAATATATAATTTAACAAATTATATGAATATATTTATAAAAAATATAAAAATATTCTAATGAAGTATATGGTTCATTGAATAATGATCATGTTTATGAGATTATAGATGAGGCTATAAATAGAAACTGTGTACCATCACCTTTTATTTTATGTTCCATGCAATGAATATCATAAAGAATATTTTTCGTTCATTTTTTAAAGTAATAATTTACATTCATGTATTTTGAGATTTTTGTTCGATTGTATTGAAGTGATTCATTGTAAAAACAATTTAATTTGGTAAAAAAATTACCAATCCTGCCCAGACCAACCAGACCAGATTGATTCACTCCAGCTTAACCTAGCAGAGGAAAGTCAAGACATTGTGGACCCAAGTCAAGTTAACATGTAGTCAAACCATTCTTGTTCTCATCTAATTGCATCATGCCATCATATAATCTAATGAAAATTTGAGACAATCATTCTTGTAGACACTCCACATTTTTAATGCATTTGAAATCTATCTTAAATGTATATACTTATATTTGTATAATAAAATACATAAATTCATAACAAATAAAACATATATTCAAATTCAATGTATACATTTTTTTATTTTATCCGAACAAATATATATTCATCCAGCAAAGTATATACTCAATTAGAGATTTTATATACTTGTTATACATGCATGAATAATGGCATAAATGATTACAAGAATGACTGAGTATATATGTGCTCGTGATACAATTGAGGTTGATGAGTGATTAATAGATGGGTGTAACTGTCACAAAAGCCTCTGGTGTCATGTAGAGGGACCACTTCTCTTCTACGACTAAGGAGACACTGGTTCAAATCAACACATGCATGTTGTTCTCGAAAGATATATGTATAGCTCATCAGGACCCTCTTATACTGTTGACACGGGTTTAAACGTCACAATAAATCTTTTTTATAACACGTCACTAACACTATATATGAAATCACCTAAATATAAAATTACATCAATTCATATGAATTTGTATTTCATTTTTCTTTTAAGTCATGTTTTCAATAACCTACTATAAGAAAATAAAAATACATGGGATTTAAAAATAAAAATAAAAAAATAATGTACGTAGTATCTTTTTTCTAACTCTACTTCCAATCCTTATCCATTTTACTTTTTTAAAAGTTTACTTTATAAAACACATATATTTTTATAAAATGTAAAATAAAATCCAAAAATTTGTATAATGCACTTTAAAAATAAAAAATAAATTACGTCAACATAACAGTTAATTATTAGATATATAAGACTATAAAAAAAAAATTACATGTAACGACGCTCTTAAAAAAAGAATTATTCCATGATCTCCCTTTTTAGTGGTGTTTTAATAATAATAGGCCCCTCCTCCTCCCCACTTGCAACAGAGAATGACCTAATCGAAAAACCCAACCTCATTCGCAGATGTTGAAAAGGACACCCCAAAACAAAGACTTTATACAAAGAGAGATATATTATTAAAAGAAAAGCAAAACCATGTCTATCACCACCATCACCCCCAAAGCAATTTCTCTTGACAGAGACGCCTTGACGAAAAACCACTCATGCCATTATGGAAATTCCTCTCCAAAATAAACACCCATAGCTTTGGATTAGTCCCAACAAATACATTTTCACTGACCCACTTGACCAATTCTTTATTTAGGAAATAAAAGATTGAGGAAAGAAAAAGAAACTGGTGAGGGTACAGAAAAAGCTGCTGCCTTTCGGTACTTTTTGCAGCTCCAAAGGAATGGGTTCTGAACTGGAGCCTTGGTTTTGAAGGATGAAAAAGGGGTCACATTGAATCAGTTGAGGTTTCTGTTCCATTGGAGCAAAGAAGCAAACTTGGGTTTGATTTTGGGATCAAAAGATGGGTGGAAGAGATGGGCAGATGGGTGTTTGTGGGAGGAGGTGGTGGGCTTTTTGTGGGAAGGCTTTTGATCATCATGGGTATGCGTTTTTTTTTTTTTTTTAATGATGGGTTTTTGATTTTTTGTTTTTTGATGTTTTGGGTAATCTTTGTTTGTAGGAAGGACAGGAAGAAGGCGGCGGCGGCGACATGGAGAGTGTTTTCGCTGAAGGAATTGCATTTGGCGACGAATAATTTCAATTACGACAACAAGCTTGGCGAAGGGGGGTTTGGTAGTGTTTATTGGGGGCAGCTCTGGGATGGTTCTCAGGTAGGATCAGAGATTCCTTTTTATTTCTTATGTTTTTGGTTGTGTGGCTTTTTTTGTTAACATTCTACTATCAATAGAAGAGAAGGTTGAGGATGATCTCATTGATTATTTTTGGGTGATGTTTCATTTGGGTTGGTGGACAAGGATTCTTAGTTCAAGAGGGCAAAATAACATTTAGTGAAGAGATTTGTCTTTCGGTAACACACTGATCGATGAATGTTTGTTGTTAATCTTGGTGAAGGTGTTAGTATAATAAAAGTAAAAGATAAAAGAAAGTTGGATGGATCATGGAGGAACCTGTGGAGTGGGGTTGGAATGGAGCACTAACTTGGTGTTGTGTTTGGATTTGGGGAATTGGTTGGATTTAGTACTGCAATCCCATATTTCAATTGATTTACTTGTTTGAATTTTCCACATAAGAATTGGAATTGGGTGGAAATTCCAAATAAGTCCCAAATCACCCCACTTCTTTTTCAATTTCCTACCAGATAGGTGAGAGTTGCCATTCCTGGAATTACTGAGAATTGCAATTAACAAGCCTGTGTGTTGAGTTATTAGAATTGGTGGAGCTACAGTTTGAAAGAGAGATGAGTGGCTAACAGAGAGAAGGAAGCCACTGTTTGTGTGTGTGGGTGTGGGAGGGGGGGGGGGGGGGGGGGGGGTGTCATAATATTTGAATTGTGATTCCATATAATTTTGGAACTCGGGCTTATTTAGGACTCGTAAGGAAGGCCCGGTTCCACCCAATTTCAGGTCCTACGTGGAAGTTCAATTAATTTAATTGGCTGGAATACGGAACTGTGATTCTGAGGTTTAGCCGATCCCCTGTTGGGCAACAAATCAAATTTTTATGATACAATGTTTTGTACTATTGTGATAATCGGAGGTGTTGGTTACCTACCTCTAGCTGTGATGAGAGAATGATCTGTAGAAAATCGGAGACCCGCATGATTATTTATATGCTTTCTAGGAAACTTGTGATTCGTATCAGTATGGTATAAATTATTGGCTTCCTGTACAGCTACAACCAGTGCTGGCACCTCTAACAGGAATTCCAGTCATGGATAATGATGTCAAGAAGGGGATTGGGGGAGGTTTTGCGTGGGGACCAATGGTGTGATGTACTTGGGGGGGGGGGGGGGGGGGGGTAGAATTGTGATTGAGGTGTAGACAGGTGGTTATGTGTAATTCGGGGGTGATGTGTCGGTACATAACTCTTCTACTAATACCTTACCCCTTGCAGCCTTCCTTGTTTTGGTTGTTTCTGTTTTTGCATTTTGTATTTGGACATTCTCTTCTTTTTATTAAGGTTGAGGTAAAAGTTAAAACCAACGTTTTTAATTTAAACCCAGAATTTTTTTTTCTGCCGTTCGAAAAACCGATACATAGTATCTTTCTGGATTGTCAGACATGACACCAATATGGATCAAACTGATACGTAGTATCCTTCTGTATTGTCAGACGTGACACCATATGGATCAAACTGATACATAGCATCTTTCTGTATTGTCAGACATGACACCAATATGGATCACATTGTTCTATTTGCCATTGGCAAGACTGGAAAATTTGGAAAAAGTTGAATGCTTCAAGAAGAATCTGCAAGGAAAGTAAATAAATAAAAACTTTTTAACTACATATCTATGGGCTATATAGGTAACAAAGATACCTACATAGCTGCATCATATATCACAAGAATATGACATTCATTTATCATGAGTTCGGCATTGTTCCATCAATAATGATATTTAGATGTGCAGATAACTTATTTTTATTATCATTCATTAAAAATTATAAATTTTCAATTACCCACATTGTGAAATTCAGTATTCTTCTGTCTTTTTAACATTTTCCCTAATTAAATAGATTTTCTATTTCTATCTATATAGCTTCAGTGACTTTCACTTTTACTTTGTAAAAAAAATTGTGGGAACAGAGTCAAGGCTTAAAGGGATGCAGTCATCTTGGATGATGGCTTCCCTCCTTTTAGTATTGATTATGTTTCCCTCTTACAATAATGCACAGGATTATATCTTTTGGAATGAAAATACATCATAATTACCCCCTCCCCCCCCCCCTCCAAAGAGAGACAGAGAGAGAGAGTTGTTTGCATTTTTTTACATTTGAGATAATTTACAGATGCCAGAATTCATTAGCCATTGGTTTCGGTTGATACCAATGAATATAAGTATCCTATCAATGTTGGGAAACACACATTAGATAATATGTTTCAGTATTGTATAATACTTTAGAGCAGATGACCGCTTAGCTTGGTTAAAGGCAGTTTTTGTTTGTTGATCATTATATTGGCTAAATGGAAAGCAATCTACAACAGTATAAGTAGACTGGTGGTCACCGAAATGATGATATTGGGGTGTGTGGTACACACTAAAAACAGGTTGGATGTGGGTGCTTTAAAGCTGCTCCACTATGGACTCAACTGATGTCAAATGTTTAGGCATTGCAACGGGAGCTGAAGATGGAATCACCAAGAGGGACCAGACCCTTATTGGAGATCCAGTGAAGGAATCTGAAGCACTCAGAAACTTGGATTCATACAGTAGAATGTCAAAAAAAAATAAAATTGTGGGACTCCGTGCGCTAACTTTTGACTTAATAGGCCTCATAATTGGCTGGGAAAATATGATGAGTTTATATTAGTATTTCTGAGTGACAGATAACATTCTGGGACAATATTAGTGTTAGAGAAGCAGGAAAAGAATGATCACACTGTTTCTTGAAAATCTGCTTTTGACCTGCCTTTTCTTCGAATGACCATCCATTCCCTTCATAAATGAACAAGACAAGATTAACATCAATATTTGCACATCTTTTTCCTATTATATTAATTTTATTATAATTGTATTTTCAACATATATTAGTAAGAATTTGGAGATGAGGATAATACAATTTAAAATGTTCAGGAAAATTATCTGGCATTTGTGCTGTAAAACTATGTTCCAAATTACAAGTATAAACACAGATATGGATTTTGTAAACAGAGACATGGCTCAGTGTTCCCAGATTTTTTTCAGGAACAGGTATTCTTGCAATCAATCAAGATTGTATTTGCTGGGGACAAATGAATGGAAGAAATTGCTTGGAGTAATGGCAAATTGCTTGGGCTAACAGGACAAGGTTCTGGATTCGAGTCCTAATAGTTTCCACTTTGTGCATAAAAATGCTAAAAAGTTAAGGTCATGTTCAGTCTCTCCCCTCCCATTACTCTGCTATTTGCAGAACCACTTTGGGTGATGGCTTTTTTACTAATAAATGGAAAGGAAACGATGCTAAGGAAATCTTTTCAAAATTTAGTTGTAGTTTTTGGGTGTTTACATATATATAATTCTGCTGTTATGGATAACCCTTGTTTGCTTCATTTTTAACATGAAAAAAAGGAGCTGCATGGTGTAAGACAATTATATTATCATCCATGTATATTGTCCCCAACAGTAATACGATGTTGTAGAGAGTGTCTGGGCATCATGGCCGCAAAAGTTATACTTCATGAGTTAAGGTAAAGGCAGTTCACTAAATGAGATACATCATATAGGAGACAAAATTCTCCTATTCATAGTACATCTTATTTCTAGAAGCTTCCCAACCAAAAAATGCATCTGTTGTACATGTGCAAATCTGGAAGTATGCATGTATTTATTTTATAACCAAAGTACACCCATGTTAAATAAGCCTGAATAAATTCCAGAGTAAAAGAGGCCGTGTTATTCATTAAATTGGCCGTCATCTTGAGTTGTCCCGTTTGTAACAGGGTGTTGGACTGGGAGATACTGAATACAGTCCTAATCATTTTTTTTTTTGCTTAAAGTGACTGCATCTGTGGCTCAAACCCAAACTTAACCCTTCAGTCAGAGCATTTTATCATTGATCCAAGCAATGGCCAATATCAGGCCTAGATATTTGGTATTGCAAGAAACATGACTATTATAAAATGATAAATTCACAATACGGTGAGAAGTAACTACTTGATTGAGGTGATAAACATGGTCGTTATGCGGAGCTTGGAAAGGTCCCTTCCACCATTGGTTCAGGGATCTCTCTCTTTTATTTTTAATTTTTTATTTTTGTTGCTTGGAGATGGATTTTTTTTGTTTTAATTCTTCGTGTATAGTCAATATAATATTTTTTTTCTCTTTGTATTAATATGTACTGTTTTATGTGGAATGCCTCACCTTTTTATGATTTTTTTTATTCCAATGTGACTTTGTTATTTAATATAACACTATACATAATCAATTCTGAGAAAAGTAAAATTGGCATATTATAATTACACAGGACACCATAGGAAACATATATGGGGTCATGATGGGGGTTGAACCTGCATATGTTTAATCAAGGCGTTTATGTATCTTTGTTATAACATCTTTTGGTATCTATATCCCAAATTACCCATTAATCCTCTTAGTTGATATAACACAGCATTCTTCCTATTTTAGTTGTCTGCAAGTAACAGGCCAGTGACTTACTTAGTTCATTACAATTTCCTCCGACATTGAGCTTCCTGCCATAAATAGTTTCATTTTCACCGTTAATCGTTGTGTTCTCATCCCATCTTGAGCAGATTGCTGTAAAGAGGCTGAAGGTGTGGAGCAACAAAGCTGAAATGGAGTTTGCCGTCGAAGTTGAAATCTTGGGCAGAGTGAGACACAAGAATCTTCTAAGTTTGCGTGGATATTGTGCCGAAGGGCAAGAACGCCTAATAGTGTATGATTACATGCCAAATTTGAGCTTGCTCTCGCATCTTCATGGGCAGCATTCAGCTGAATGCCTTCTCGATTGGGGCAGACGCATGAACATCGCAATTGGATCAGCTGAGGGCATTACGTAAGTCTTCAGTTCTAAATTCTAGAAGAAAATGTTATACTTAATCATTCCCGCAACCACTTTTGCAAAATGCACACATTTTGAATTTTATTTTTATGAAGTATATATTTGTTTGATAAAATACATATTGTAACAAAATGAAGTACAACACCCAATTCTAAATACCATTTTTTTTACCTTAACCTCAAATTATTCTATATCTTGACTATCTGCTAACTGGTTGTTCGTGTTATCGTCCAGTTATCTCCACCACCATGCAACACCTCATATAATTCACAGGGACATCAAAGCAAGCAATGTGTTGGTCGATTCGGATTTTCAAGCACAAGTCGCGGACTTCGGATTCGCAAAGCTCATCCCCGACGGGGCGACTCATGTGACAACAAGGGTGAAAGGCACCCTTGGCTACCTCGCCCCCGAGTATGCCATGCTCGGGAAGGCATCCGAGAGTTGTGACGTATACAGCTTCGGCATCCTGCTTTTGGAACTTGCCAGTGGCAAGAAACCCATCGAGAAACTCAACTCGACGATGAAACGCACAATCATAGATTGGGCACTCCCACTGGTGCGTGAGAAGAAATTCGCCGAAGTAGCAGACCCAAAGTTGAAGGGGATCTATGTCGAGGCCGAACTGAAGAGGGTTGTTCTAGTTGCTCTCATTTGTGCTCAGAATAGTCCCGAGAATAGACCCACAATGCTCGAGGTCATGGAGTTACTCAAGGGGGAGTCGAAGGAGAAGCTATCGAGTCTTGAAAATGAGGAGCTGTTCAGGGATGTCACGAGCAGTCAAGGTCTTTCAAGTGTGGATGACAACAGTTCGGACTTCATTTCAGAGGAGAAGGTCGCGACAGATGTGACAAAATGACAGAGTAATTGTATTTAGGATTTTATTGGGTTGTTATCAGAAGAACCGGAGAATGTGCACCAGAATGGTTGCTGGCTTCTTTTGGTGGTGCAAAGTTGCAGATTGTTGTAAGATTTGTTACATGACATGTGTGGAGTTTGCTTTCTATGATTATTGAAAAGTGTTGTTTGATTTTAAAGAGAATTATCAACCTAGCAGGGTTTGTGTTGTGTTTGGAGTGTGTTTAAAATATCAAAGTTTGTCTTGGGTGTACGGGACTTCATTTTATTTTCCCTCTCCAAAAGATCCTCAATTGCTATTGTGAATTGCTTTTGATTTGGTGTTTTTGTATGCATTTTAGCATGCATTTATTATTGGGCGCCGCAATTTTCACCCATAGAGTTCTTCAACTCATCCTTTTTAAAAAAATAAAATGTGATTTTTTTAAGAGATGAATTCACCCGATCCATTCGACTTTGTAAAGTCATCCATTATGTCACAGGTCGACATCACATAGTCGAACTGGTCACAGAGACCTAAGCCCTCTCTGCGACCCATTCGACTTTGTGTAGTTGTCAGTTATATACTCCGTTCGACATCGCAGAGTCGAACAGGTCACAGAAACCTAACGCTCTCATGTGACCCATTCAACTTTGTGAAATCGTCAATTATGATGTTAAGTAAAACATTTATGCAAAGATTTTCTAAAATATTTTATATTTTTATTTAGTAATGATAATTAAAGAAATTATTATATTATAATTATGTCATGGTTCAAATCTGGTTGACTCAACAGTTGAACCAATGACCTTTGACTCATTAATTTTTTTGGTTCATTGAACTGTTCGATTTTTAAAACATAATCATTATGTCACAGGTTGACATCACATAGTCAAACTGATCCTAGAGACCTAAAGCCCTCTCTACGGCTCATTTGACTTGTGACATAATGGACGACATCACAAAGAAATATCCAAACGCTACATCATGTGATATATCCTTCATGATACTGAACAATGCATCATCGTTTGAAGATATCATTTCATTGAGAATGCTATAACACGCGAATGCATTGTTCAAAACACAAAGGTGAATAGGCCGTAGAGAGGGCCTTACCCCTTAGGTTTCTGTAACTAGTTCGACTCTGTGATGATGTCGACATGTGAAATAATGAACGACTTTACAAAGTCGAATGAGCTATAAAGAGGGCCTTAGATCTATGTGATCAGTTCGACTCTGTGATGTCGACCTGTCACATAATAGATGACTTCACAAATTCGAATAGATCGGGATGGGGCCACTCTTTAAAAAAATCACATTCTGATTTTTTAAAAGGGGTGAGGTGAATAGCTATACGGGTGGAAATATCAGTGCTCTTTATTATTTGGGGGTTTGATACACATTTTTTAGCTATACTTTCATCGAAGGAAAATGATGCGTTTCTTTTTTTATAAAAAAATCACTCTTTTATTGAAATATATGGAATAAAATATATATTAAAATACATTACTATATTTTTTTTTGCGTTGAAAAAATAACAATTTTTTATGTGATACACTATGATAGAACCCTATACACTATGATAGAACCCTATACACTAACTATCATAGAAACCTATATTGACACTCCCCTTAAAAAGGTTAAGACTTCTATTTCCTATATTATTAGGATTTGTTTTTATTTTATTTTTAGATTTTTTAATTTCTTTTTAAGGCTTATCCATTTCTTTGTTTATGTATTTTTTTCTTTATTCCTATTTTCTTAGGATTTGTTTTAATTAGCATCTGTTTAGCATAAATTTCTAAACTAATTTTAAAAAATTATTCAAAAATTTTACGTGATACATACAAAAAATTTAAAAAAAAAAATCAGGTTTGGCCATGTTTCAAATGGACACTGATAAAACCAACCTTACTTTTAGCTCCAACACCAAAATATATTCATTTGATATGTAACCACAAAACAAGCTGCAAATGACATTTATGACTACCTTACCGAAAGAAAAAAAAGACATTTATGACTACCAAAGAATATGCAGTGTTCATGAGGACATTATTTCACCTATCATTATGTACATCAAAACAACAAATATCTATAAATCCCCCATATATATGAAGCCAGCACACTCAATCGATTCAGAGATCATCATCTTGAGGAAGGTACATTGACTCCGCCTCGATGGGCAAGGACGGTGGCGTGCCGGGTGGGATGCAGGCTTCACCGTTCTCACCTGCACAGACGCAGAGAGCCTCTGCGTCCCGGATGATCCCATCCAGATCGATGTGGCCGCTCAATTCATTTATGAATTTCAAGAGCGTGTCGAAGTCCATCTGCTCGCCGATGATCTTCCTGCTGTACCTCTTCAGGATCGCGACGCACACGTACAGGTGGAAATGCTCCGACAGGTAGTGTGTCCAGAATACCTCCCACAGATACATTACCTGCTCGTATTCGAATTCTCTGAGGCAGAGATGAGACATGAAGCAGTAAATTAGGGTTTGATAAATGGCTTGGAACTTCTATCATGAGAAAAATTAAATGGGATAAAGACTTGGAACTATTTTAATACATTAATTACCAAAAAAGAAACATCATCAGAATGTGCCCTTCAAAATGGCACTGTTATACGTAGTCCTTCTATGCAATCTGGCATGTAAACCCTTTTTATTTAACAAGCTAATTTTTTCGTCAAATGAAGATGTAATTTATTTTTTTTTCTTAACTTTTGCTGATATCATAGGAGGGGAAAAAAATGATTTCCACAATGTTTTACACTTAAGCCCAACCAAATCCTCTGTGAAAGCCATAGAGAATCCATGTGGCACCCAATGACATCATGCCATGTAGGTAGAACAATTTCGTTTAAGTTATGCATGCACGATTTTTTTTAATAAATATCAAATAAAATGAGGACCTTACAGAGAATCCGAACACATCTTCTAATATCATTTACCCAAATATAAGCCTACATCTCTCATCAACTACACTAGGAATTATGAGAGATGTTCTCAAGCATATTGTAATATAAATGTCCTTTCATTGCAGGCTTATGGCTCTATGCATAAAAGGAAGAAAGATAATAGAGATGTTTTCTTGAACAAAAGGATTAAACGATACATTACCGCCACAACTTGAGCTATTTCATAGGTTCTAAAAAATGATTAAAAAAAGAGTGCCTAACATAGTAGAAAATCTTTTGATAAAATAAGTATAAGCAACCAGGACCAATGTAAAAAAGAAAATCAGTGACACACTGTGCAACACTGCTAAAGAATTAAGCTACTAAACATGCATGCTACTTTAAGCTTCCATGCAGTATTTTATATTTACATATAATGAAATGATTATGGCATGGTTATGCAATTAAAAATGTTTCCAAAAGAATAAAGTCAATAAACATATCATCTTCCAAAGTATGTAAACTTGCCTCTTGAATTGTATGAGAATCCAGCGGAAACAAAAGAAGTAATTTAAGCAATCGGCTTGCTTCAAGTAATTGTGCAGTGGAGAATCAAGCAACTCCACCAGCTGCCACAAGGATGAGATTTTATCATTGACGAAAATATAGATGAAATCTATGATTCATAAATTCAATCCGATAAAGAGCAAACAGTCAGAGAAAAATAAATAAAAGGCTTGCTGATTTCATAATGTACCATCCTTTTGATGCATTCAAATTGATCATGAACTTGACACAATGCTGTGGATTATTGATTATTTCACATATAATACACACATTTTTTCATCGAACGTTTAATTCCTGATTATAAAACATCTAATTATATGTGCATTAATCAATAATTTGTGCATTAAACGAATTAAAAGCATACTAAGCATGCAATACTTTCAATAAAACTTAACCAAAAGGGGAATGCTTTACAACCCGGAAGGCCTCCTCTCAGGTTATTACACCAATGGATGATTGTGAATTTTGATTTAAATATTATTGATTTTGCATTTAGAATTAATTTTTTACAATTTTCTAAATTTTCTGATGTTTCCCAAACTTCACATGAATAACACCTTATAGTGAATTTTTGTCCTTGCTAAATTATTCCCAAATTCCAAATTGGTGGCTCAGAGGGGAGATAATAAATCCATACCTTCGACAAAGCAAAAAGTTGAGAATGCATGCCATTTTGGTCACGGTTAAAGTTTGGCCCTAGGCGTTCCATAAGGGCCACAAAACTCCAAAATGCCTCTGACTCATCCTCCATGACAAATAAAATGGGTGATAAAAGATCACTCATACCCTGCATGCAACAATAAAATGCATACATAACAATATACCATATGTAAAAAAGGCCAAGGGAATAAAAATGTTATAAAAACACTATAATACAATTCAGTCAAAAAGCACAGAATCTGCCATCCTTGTTATATTCCATGAAGAGTATATTGAAACAAAATTTGGTCAACACTTAAACCCAAGAAGATGATCTGCTCAAGAGGGTGGATCAATACAAATATGCATTATAGGAGTCACCAGAATCTCAACAATATGAAAATAGAAAAAAATAACAGGAAGAATATCATTAAATAAGAGAGAGGAAAGAAGGGAAAAAATTGCAGATAGGACATTTCACTCAAATATACAAAATAATTTCAGTGCACTTCTGCATAAAAGACATTCATGGTATCACCTGACAGTAACCGAGATCAAAGTTGTAGAATGAATATGTCAAAAGTATGTCATGCAGAAGTGTCACATTTTGATTGTCATCGCCATCATAGTACGTAAAAGATCGATCGGTTCTCACCTAGAATTTTCAAATGAACATCAATTAGTAGTTCATAATACAAAAACAAAAAACCTCTCATTTTATCATGAGAAAGCAGTTGGAATAAGATGATCTCAAACAGTATTACCACATCCTTTTCAATCAGGCCCCTACGTTCTCTGAACTTGGTAAACCTTTTTGCCTGAGCAGGAGAGATACTCTGGAAAAGCAGATGAACAAATTATTTATTCATTATAAAAGGGAAAAATCATTCTTCAGAGTGTAGGTAAATATTTTAGGATGATTGGAGCCTCAAGCAATCATGTTTTATCCAGTTTTTAATACAACGATACATCATTAATAATGATATGTCGTTGATTAAAAAAACGGAGAATGAAACACAGATGTTTTAATACAGGAAATTTGCCCCTGGTTATCTTCTTGAACAAGAGAAGAAATTATAGATGAGTCCATGCTTGACAGTTGACATAAATTCAGATAACTCCAGAAACTCAATTGGTTAGAAATATGAAGAATAGTCAGGATGTCCACAAAGAACTCCAGATTCACATTTCTAACCAGAGAAGATACATTTTGTAACCTAAAAAATAATCACATAAAACTTAACAACCAAAATAGCAGATAATGAAAGGTCTGAAGAAGCTTCTGGAAGATCTCATGTGACTAAAATGTAAAAATGTTGCAGGACATATTTTGAATTCGTGATTTGTTTGGCTCTGGATAGTTTTCAAACTGAAAGGGGAATCCCATCGATCACGGAGATCAGATCTTCAACCAACTGTAATGCACATTTAGACCTTTTTTTTTTTTGAAAATATAGTAGGCCTCCTACCTCAATTTATTAAATAGGTGCCCAAAGCATACAAAGCAAGCACACTGCCATACATCAACCACTTTCCAAAAAATGATAATGTTATAAACATGCCCTAATCTATCACTTCAGATAAATAGGTTACTAAAAGTTCTTTTCTGTCTGCAGGGCAGCTCTGGGTAATGGCCTAATAGGGTCCCTCCTTGATAGAAAAGGTTACCTCTTTCTTTTTTCCAGCAAAGGGCTCTCATAATTAAACCACAATCATTATTTATTGTATCCAGCACCAATGTATGGGAGAGTTTGAGAGAATTCAAAATAAGTGATTAAGAACATAATAACTCAGTTAGTCAATCATTATAAATAATAAATTGTTGCAACCAATGTTTCTGTGGATATGAATTCCTGTAAATAAACCAGTAAATTTTCTTCCAAAATTTTCTCTTTTGCATCTCTTATTTTCATTTTGACATTTTTCATAACATTTCATAACCCATTAGAACATGTCACTAAATACTCAGCTTCCTTCATGCGAAAACCTAGCAGGTTATACATTATGTCACACATTCAAAGACAGAATTGATGTTCTGATAATGTGATGACTGATGACCAACATATGAAATTCTCCTCAGCATATGATGTAATATTATACCTGCCACTGGGACTTTATGACATCATACTCTGACTTCTTGACAGAGGCAAGATATTCCCTCTCAGCATATGTAGAATCATATGCATGGTACCCCAATAAAATTCTCCATACCTGAAAGTATCACAAAGAGAACTTCAGTGATTGAAGAAATTAACAGCATTCTGATTTCTGACACATGAAAGTACATACCTCTTTTCGCAGATTGTTTTCAACTCCCCCATAAAATATTCTTTTTCTCAGAGCTTCTGAATCCTTAACTCGCCCTTCAGAATCCAAAAATGTTGCCCACTATTCAAAGATAGAGAGAAAAAAAATAAAATAGGATGCATTACAGAAACTGTTGCCTTAAAAACAAAATAAACAAAAAAAAAATCTGAAGGAACACTCATAAGTTGTAATATAAAACTGGGATATCCATGGACAGAATTGCAGAACATAGAACTTAGTTGTTAATTTATAACCAATCACATAAGATGAAAATCTTTTTTTTAAATAATGAAGTTGGGAGCACACCACCTGAGATTTATTAAAAACAGAGGCCTAACTCCAAAAAAAGGAAGGAACATAACATCCAACCTCCTACGAACAAGAGAAGAAAGATGATATAGCTCCAATAAAACTCACCCACACTCCCCTTAACAACAATTTCTCACAAATTGTGTAGGCAGTCATCGAAAATCTATATAGCCTGCAAAAAATAACACTTTTGATGCACTTAACTTTCTACTAAATGTTGTAGCTCATGGTTCAATGGATGTCCCAGAATATGTGTTCAAGCAATACAGAGAATTTCACAATGATAGGATCTGTTTTATTTGGTATGAAAGAGCGTTCAGGAACATCAGGAAACTGCCTCTTCTGGGAGATTGAAATACCAAAGAAAATTTGAAATCCCTTGTCTCATTTTTATGTAGATCTTATGTGACCAAGGTCATACGCCCCACAGATTTCCATTAAGGTAGGGTTAACATCAGGGAAAATTACAGATCCTAAGTGATCATCTATGATGGTCATATTTTGGTATGGTTAAGTTATTCATATTAGATACGTCACCACCTGGTTCTGACACCAAATATTCCTCAAGTATGGCAAGTCATAATAAATTAGTCAATCTTCTATATTCATCATGTCATTTCGGATCTTTAAATGAAAATGTAAAGTATCCTATAAATAGCATCTAAGACATGCCAGCAATATGTATGCAGGCTATTGGACATTTTGAAGGAATATTGGTTAAATGTGTTGCTTTATATGACAAAATTCACAACTTCACATCCTGTCTCGGACATTATGATAGAAATCCTGAATATGTCAAACATGCTCTTGACTCTGTTGCATCACAGTTATTTAAACAATGCATTTTCTGAAACCAAAGATGAACATCCATTTAAATGAATTCACAATGGTTATATTTAATATCTATATCTTTCTGAGTAGTTGAAGAATAACTGCTGCATTCCGCAATCAAGAAAAATATAGATACAAAGACTGTACCTCAACATAATTCAATGGAGATTGCCGTGGCTTTCCCCAAACAAGACTTAATTTACCAACCTACAAAAAAAGAAAGGATATCATGTTGGATTGAAACTCAAACCAAATATTTACAGCATCCAAATAAAATAGAAACAGGACAGTTACAATGTAGAAAGACTGCAAGCATGGTCTATCCCCTTTAAACAAAGCACAACAGACACAAAGGCTATATTGGGAGAACACATGGGCGGCAATCTCATTTATTCTTAAAGATTGGGTCACTATCATCTTGGAGGAATCGTCGCCTTTATTATTTATGGGTAACCATTGGTTTGGGTGAGGTTGATAAGGCATTAGCTCTATTCTCGGAGGATTTCCTCCTTTTTTTCGGGGTTAACAGTGGTCCGAGTGATAGTGTTCGGGTATATGTCATGTAATCAGGGTTTTCTCCAGATTTTTGTAATTTTTCCTTCCTCTTCTCTTCTCTTTCGTAAGGAGATCCCTCGACTCCTTCCCAGGGGTTTTCTTTCAATAAGACACTCCTATATTCTTCTCCACAAAAAAAAAAGTGCCAGTCAGCATCAAAAAGCTGGTTTATCTCATTTTCGAAGGTATGTTAAAACATATATAAATGAAACATGTTTTCCCTCCCTTAAAAAAACAATGAACGAATCATTTAAACAAAGGACAACCAGAGAATTTCATTGGAGCACAAATAAAAACACTCATATTCATACAAGATAACAGACCACAACTACACCCCCCCCCCCCCGGCGGGCAAAAAAAAAGGCATCCCTGGCCAAACAACCTGCCCACCCAATAAAATAAATAAAAAGGAATGGAAAAAAAACCAAATATGAAGAAAAAAATAACATCAATGATTCACAGCAAAAAACTGTGTGTGCAGCTCAGCATGATTTATGCTCCAATCACATAAAAGTTCTTATCTGCATGCAACACAATAGTGTCAATTATTTACTTCAAATGCAAGATTCAACATATAGGAGAAGCCCCTTAGAAAATGGTTATTTGAGCTCGCCTAGATTAAATAATGGAATACTTTTCTGGAAGAACATCACATTTGATGATCGGATGGTGGGAGACAGGATTAATTAACAAGCAGACAAATGCTTCAATTATTTATAAGATCCCAAGCCCCCAAAAAATTGGGTCATTTAGATAGATGAATCAAGTTTCACCTTGAATTCCTTCTCAAAGTCATAGCTTCCATGAGCTATAGACAGAAATGCACAGAAAATAGGATTCATAGAGCCACAATTGCCAGGGAAGCAAAGGTACGGATGATAGTTTCGCTCCCTTGGAGGGCATGTGGGAAGTTGAGAGGAATCTGAAAGCGCAAGGCAATTGAAGCACTAAGGTGAAGAACTCCAAGCCCATCCTGGTGGCTGCGTGGGCCTTATGGCTAACGCGAAATCATTCCATATTCAGAGGGACAAGAGTCTACATTGAAAATGTATGGGATATGGTGGTCCTATCCAAGAATGGGGAAGGTCATGTGCGGGGGCCAGCAAGGTCATGTATTTGGGGGGCAAAATTATCATTGAGGAGTAGGTTCCTCTGTTGGTTTGTTGATGTCAGCATGGTAGACATCTCTTCTACCACGACTCTCTTTGTCAGATCCTACTATGATGTAGTTTTTTGTATGCTTTGGGCATTTTCTTTAATTTGAAGAAAAACTACCATTTCATCCAAAAAAAATAACTGCCAGGGAAATAGACCATGTGAATTGAAATAATTATGAACAACAAGTAAAAGAGGAACCTGCAAAGAATCCAAGGTCGCTGGATTTTCATCAGAGACTTTTTGTTTGATGGTGGGTTCAATGCTAGCCATATTAATTGAACCAGAATTCATCCAGTGCTTTCTTTCATAGGAATTAGAACTATCATGATGAGATTCACGAAATAGTTGTGAGGTTGTTTCACGGGCAAACTTGGTCACAAGTGAAAATTTTTCTAAAACTTGAATTGAGATATCACGAGCAGGATCATTGAACTTTTGCTTCTGCTTCCCATTATATTCAGTAGTAGTAGACTTTCCATCAACTGTGGCATCATTTAGCCTCCCAGGAGTTTCATTTGAAAAACTTGAACTAATGGATGAATGTAAAGCTGTTCCGTTGGAACCAGGAACAGCCCTGGGTAGCTCCAAAGATGAGAGACTTTTCTGCAACAAAAGAAAATCATAAAGACCATTAATAACAAACAAAATTAGCTACTGTCACTAATCACTGCACAAACCAAATTTTGGTTATATTCTTCATTACAAATATAAATTGATTGCTCGATGGACATGGTAGTGAGGAATTGATATTAATTTCACTATCATTGATATTTCATATACTGGGGATGGATGCAGAGACATAGGAAAAAAGTTCAATTATGTAAACTGAACTGTTATCTTTAACAAAAAGGTCTCACCTTCAGTTCTAGGAAATGGATAATCCCAGGAGAGAAAAAAAACTGTTGCATTGCTATTCAATAAACCTGTCAAGTGGCTGGTTGGGTCGGGTTAAGCTTATGTATCTAGAGGTTTGGGCTTGATCTGTAAGGTAGCAACTGCATAACCCAAGAGCGGGATGACAAAGGCCGCCCCCAACCCCTTGGCAGGCAAGCCCACCAACACACGTACTAAACATTAGATACTTTTTTGCGTGTAACAGCAAAATTTATGACTTGACAGTTTCCTTGAGATGTAATGAAACATTGAAGATTAAAGTTATTGATGACGTTGGGGAGAGAGGACTTGTTTTCCTTATTCATTCGTTTCAATGAAGTTTTTATTGTTTAACCTTTTGCTTTTCCTTTTTTAAGAAAAAGAAATTGGACCATTTCTCAATTTGTGCATGTCATCCTTGCACAGGGGCCATGTTATGTAGTTTTTTTTGTTTAACCTTTTTTTTTTTTTAGCAAATCCCTTGTCTCCATTTGTTCAAGGGGCATCATTATTATGAAGGCTCCAACATCTTTTCCAAATAAAAAAAAAATAAAATAAACAATAGTTATTGCTTCTATTAAAAGTCCAATATTAACACATATGATAAAAAAAATCTAAATAATGTGAAATTTCACACAACAGTTAAGGTCAGTGACAAGTATATGAGGAATTGTCTTGATTTCGCAACTATAAAACTAGGTCCAAATTGGGAGCAATATTTAAACTACTTAGGTTGCGAAGCGCATGCATGAGACATATACGAAGAAAATGTTTGGGCAGCTATCACGGTATTTTTGCGGGCTTGGCTGATGGTCATCCTTGGAGAACAATTGTCATTTTCTATCATAGGGATAAATTGGTGAGGGGGGGTATGAATGTGTGTTCCTAGGGATTTGTAGGACTTATTGCATTCCTTTCTATCTTATTTGAGAGGGCATCATTAATAATATGAAGGTTCCTATCCTTATTCTGAAAAAAACCTTTTTAGGTGGATGTCTCGTTGTCATATGCCAATAAGATTATTTTTTAATATTTTGTGCTGTTGTTTTCTTATAGACACTCATCTCTTCAATTTCCAGGTGCATTAGCATGGCAAAAGGGCTTTAAATATCTTGATGCATACAGATAACTCAATATCATATATGCCAAATATAGGAAAAATAAATAAACAGAAAAAAACTATCAATGTATTTGCGAACCTGTAGAGGGTCTTGAAGGTCATTCACAAGAAAGACATTTGCATCATCCCTGGACCTAGAAATGCAATTTCACATCCACTGTAAATAACCTGAGTTTTTGGTATGCAATCCCAAACAGATTTGCATAGAACTCATCTGTCATGAGTTAAAAAGGAAATAAAAAAAGCAGCAACTTGACATTTGTGTAAAAAAAAAAAACAGACAACTGTGTTATTGTGTAGTGAGAAATATCTAAGCTTGTAAAAATTGAGGCCTAAATTTGGCAATTTTTTTAAAAGTTGGCAATAATCACGATACGCATACCAATGTTATAGTAACTATTTGGCATCTGCAAATAATTCAAACTATAATATCTTCTGAGAACCGACTATCTAAGAAAAGTGCCAAAAAACATACATAAACATAAATGATAACCAACCTTAGAAGAGAAACATGTTGTTTAATTGTTGCTAGGAACTCACGTACACCACCATTGTAGAAGTAAAGGGGAGGATAGGCAAGCCCTGCAGTGATTCTATAAGACACATTCCATGACCTTTGAACCAATACCCATAATGAAGAACATGAAAAAGTGAATGCCACACAATTAAACATTTTTTGCATCCCAGGTTACAACAGGAGTAAAACTAACATAACAAATTTAGATCTTAGTAACCATGGTTTCCTGCTGATGGAAGGGCAGTCGGTCAGCAAAATGGAACAATAACGGTGGGTGGGCATGATTTCAATCTAAGGAGAGAATAAGAAGCCTAGAGAAAGATAGGCTTAGCTTGGGGGAAGAGGTGTATTTTTTATAGCCCTCATCAGACATAGGAAAGGTTCAGGAGAGGAAAGAAGAAGAGAAATGGGTGCAAGAGGGAAACTTTCATATGTGTGTGATGAGATGTGGGAATATTTTCAAGACAAATGACTTACATGGAGAACACCTGGACGTCCCTTATCTCACTCCTCTCAGTGTGTGCAGATAAATAACACACACACATAAATATTTACATTTGTGTGTGTGAGAGCGGGAGTGCATCACCTGAATTTTATTAAATCAATGATAACATTATGGACATTCCTATCTGCAGCCATATTTCAGTCCTTGGATATTGCAGTATATACTTTATCTAACACGCTATATCGTCTATAAAAAAAAAATGAAGTATACACTCGGATGAATTAAGTGCATTGAATTTTGGAAAAAAAAATTATAACCCATCTAATTAAGTATATATTTTGTCAGAAAAAAGAGGATTGTAAAATAGGATGCAAATAAGGACTGCATGTAACAGCACCGTTGGCCTTAAATAAAAGAACTGCAAAAAAGGGACAAATGATCCTCCAAATTGAACAAAATCTACAATTGAAGAGGAATCTCTGTATATTAACCCCCCCCCCCCCCCCCAATCAACCCATAGGAGTGATACTTTTAAAGGTGAAGGCAAAGAAAGATACAGAAAATACACAACTCTCGTTTTGCAAGGTAGGGTTGAAAAGGACAACTAAGAACATTTCAGAAGAACTAAGACATGGGAACAAAATGGATTTTCATTTCGTGAAACTGCTTGATTAAAACCTACTGAAAAACATCTTTTGTACATGGATATGTCACCAAAAAATAGTAATGAGAGGATATGCATACCAGATGACAAGACAACAATTACGTATTGCCAGCCAAGGGGAGGAGCATGTCGACGTATGGAATGTACATCAGTTAGTGGCACAGCCCTGATAGTATACAGGTTCCTGTCTGCATATTATGAGATGTTGATTACATAAAAAATAAGAGGTAATATCCAACCATCCATCCATGTTAGATCATTTGTGCACATCCATATCAAACTTCTTAGGTGTAGCCAAACCTTTCTCAAGCAGCCCTGCATTTACACTGTGTCCTGTAGAATCAATCCCATCCCAACTTCTTTTGTAAGGAATCCATGTCTGAAAGAGAGACAACTTTCTACAATGAATCTGAAACAAAAGTATCTCCATGCAAATGCACGCTTGAAAAACTAAAAGAAGTATGCATTACACATGCAAAACCTGAATAAATGCCACACAAAATATTCCACAGTAGATGCTCGTCACAGAATCTATACGTGACATTAACTAATTTCTGGAAGCAACTACATTGAGAGGTGATCATTTTATATCACTTGAGACACAACTGTCTCTATCAGATCCTAGAAACATCACCGATAGGCACGTCAACTCATCACCTTCTGTGGATATGGATTGACATTTAGGCTCTAAACAACATTGATGTGGGTATATGCCACAATATGAGTGTCGGACGCGTAAACAAAAACAAACATAACACATCTAACGTGAGGAAGCAATCATACGAGTTTCTTCTAATGGTATTATGTTATCTGATATAGCATATAAAGAAATGTATCAATAGTTCATTACTTCCTTCTTAAAAATAGATGACATTGTCCAGCAAAATATATTTTCAAAGATTTGGTGTGACCTTATCACACAGTGGCATTTAGTCAGCCTGACCAAACTAAATATGTTCAGTATCGAATTAGAAATCCAGGGAGTACTGCAAATATTATAAAAGTTCCAGAAATTACTCAGAAGATGACAAGTTACCCAGTAGACGATGCATTAGACGTTGTTCAAAAAGTAATTAATCAAATCCATTCATAAGTATTACATATTACCTTATGTGGTTCAATTTCACACTGCTAGCATGATCAGTTGAAAAAATAAACTAAATATTGGATATCTCAACAAAAATATGAATTTTTTTTTATTTCAGACTGAAATAATAAATATGATGAACTAGACAAATGAAAAACAAATGTTAATCAAGTATTACCGTTTAGAGAGAACTACCCACAAACAAAAATGAATATTATTGGTAAGTCTCAGATTGCAAAGAACCAATCAATTGTGGATGAGATAGTGAACCTAGACTGGTTTTTAATCTGAGAACAAACACTTCTCCATCATAAAATCAGAATCAGCCCCCCGCTTCAAGTAATGTGTAAACATTATGGTTCTTTCCAGGCCTTTTAATTCGATTCATTCAAGTATTACCTATTCCACAACTACACCCAAAATTCCAAATCCACTACAACACAATCCAACCCAATCCAATTTGATTGCAACCACGAAAGGATGAAGAAGAAGAAGCCATTACCATGAAGAGAGAAGGACCCTGCTTGACGAGCCGGAGACGACCGCTGATCCTCTCCGATGCATACTGCGTCGGATGTATCGCGACATTGTCCTTCGTGTAGACGGTCTCCGAATCGCTCGGATCCACGGAACTGCCCTTGCCGCTGCTGTTCTCCCTCTGCAGAACGTCCTGCGCATTCGATCAAAGCTTTGTGCTCGTGAAATCAAGAACACCAATCAAAAAACAAGAGAGAGAGAGAGAGAGAGCGATCGGAAAGAAAGGACGATCGGTACCTGGTGGAGGGAGGCGGAAGCGGCGGCATAGTCGGCGTCGTCGGCCAGATCGTTGGGATCCAGATCATGCATCGCTTGTGTGTGTGTGTGTGTGTGTGAGAGAGAGAGAGAGAGAGAGAGAGAGAGATGAATCGAAGAGCGAAATTGTTTTGATTGGTGTAGGAGCAGTGGTTTCTGTTGGGGGTGATGAGGAAACCCTCCGCGCGAAGGAATTGGGGAAGCCTCGGTAGTCGGTAATGATATGTCCGGATCTACTAGTCCTGTGAGCATGTGACTATTTATAAAGGAGAAACTAGGGATTGATAAGCTAGACGGGAATTAATCAAAGATTAATCAATTATTTTTTATAATAATAAATATAATACATATACATGATATATATGTAATGATTTTAGACTATAAAATAATAACAAAAATAACATCAAAATAAAATTAATAATATAAACATAATAGGAATAGCATAAAAAATTAGTAAATAGATATATAATATATAAGATGACTTAATAACTTATTAGTTAACCAGGGATTAATTGAAAAAGCGATTAGGCGCTCGTTGCAAGCTGGGACCGCCTAGGCCTAGGCGGGAGATTAATCAGGGCCTAGCCGTGATTTTTAGAACATTGTATACATCCCTATAAATCAAACTACACAGTCAATTGTTTGATGCATGTTCATTCTCATATTAGATATTGATCATATTTAAAAAGCTATTTTATCCAATAGCTAGATCTAATAGGAGAGTAAAATATATATTCAATAATTAGCTATGCAATCTGACAAGACTGACTGAAGCGAGTCCTGAGTGGATTCGAATTCGTTTCATAAGTGAATACAAATATGCATAAAAAAAAAGAAGTGAATACAAATTATGAAAAAAAATATGTTTATGCCCTCATTGCTACTCCATCTACAATTCACATTGTTTTTTTAAAAATCATATACTCTCACGTTGAACTATATGCTTTTATATAAATATATATATAATAAGATACAATAATATATTTTCTTTTTGTTTTGAATTTTTTTGTTTTTGCGTCATACACTATATTAGAATCTCATACAGTATTATAACGTAATATATATTGTACTATCATAATGGATGCAACTGCTGACATAACTGTAAAATGAACTGAGTATACCTGCACTCATATAAATAAACTTTGGATCAGTGTTTTAAAGTCTATCCCAACCAGGCCCGGTTGAACGGGTTCAATCTTCGCTCAGTCTGATTTACTTCAATCTTCACTCAATCTGATTTACTAATAATAATTGATGAAAAACCAACTGATGGCCTTTGAGACGGGTTTATTTAATCATCTGGTTCTTGTATCACATAAATTATATTGATTACATATTAAAATATTCAATTTAATAAAAATTAATTTTTTAATAAAATCAAGCTATTATATTAAAGAAAGATGCATAAGACTGGATAAATATGCAAAAGTTTTCTAAAAAAATTTCATGTGTTTTTATAAAATTTAATTATTTAATCATTTAATTAATATAATCGTTGTCATGATAATATCATGTTTTCAAATCTTGATTAACACATTGGTGAATAAGTGATCCTTAATCCGATTATTTTTTCAATTTAATTAATTATTCCATTTTTTAAAGTGATACATTCAATCTGTTTTGCTGCCTCGACTATAACCCATACATTGCAATGCGCCATGATGCTATTGCGTTGTGTGATGATGCAATTATTTTTTTAAAAAAATATATTAGTGTATTCCAGTGTATACATCAATATATAAAATATATACTTCAATGGATGTGTGTATATTTTTTTAAAAAAATGATGAGGGTTACAGGTGATGCTGCACAAGAAACTGAACATATCATTATTCTTTTCCAAACATGATTGTAAAATGGAAAAAAACTGTGTTACACCCAAATTTTTTTTACAATCTCAAATGCACGCAATTCCATATACTCCATTAGTCACTTTCACTCAGTGTAAGGAAGTATATAACTCAATAACTTTTTTCATATTTTTTATAAATGATACCATCCAATGCATTGAAATATACTTCACATTCTTATAAAAATCCATACGAGATATATTATTTTAAAAAAATTTAAAATATGAGCTGACTGCATTTTGAATGGTAAATATTTCTCTTCCCCCATGCACGATGCGCGTGAAAATAAAAAATATTAATAATCATATAAAATGTTTTAAAAAATATTAAAAATTCAAATTACATAAAATAGTAATTAAAAAAAATCAAAAAACATAAACTTATACTTATAATATTTGAAAAGGATCAAATTTCATAATAAACATCGCATGTAACAAAATAAAAATTTGTTAAAAATCACACATAACAAATTGAAGAATAATAATATTCACTTCAATATAACTTTCAATCCATCAAAAAAGAAGATAAAATTAAAACATACATGCATGATTACAATCCAGCATTACTAATTGTCCAGTAAATTATGGAACTGTTATGTCTCCATCTTATCCAGACAGATTGACCATGAATTCATCGTTACACACTAGAGCTGCAACTTGAGTTGGGTTGAACCCTATTTTTACATAGGTTAGGTTAACCAAATCGGATTTAGGTTGGCCTCACTCACAACCCGACTCAACCCAAACCCGTAAATTAATAATTAAAAAAAAATCGGATTTGGGAAATTTTAAAAATGAAAATATTACACATGAATGAACAAACTTAAAAACTTAATCACTTTTAATTAAATAATAGATAAATAGATTAATAAAAATGTCCACAAGTTCATGTATGTATACATTGCCCAATAGAGGCGCCTTGAAGGTGAAGTGAACGCGTGTATCCGCGCCTCCATCACGAGGTTCGCGGTATCCGAGTAGGCGATCGACTGCACGTACGCGCTCGAAACGACGGACTCACCGTGCATTCTCGCTCAAAACGGCCGAGGGAAGTTAAGGAGGGTGATTATCTGTGCCAGCGAATCAAACATGTTTTATAAACTTTTATCATCTTTTTATTTATTGCTGGATTATTAATTTTCGGGGAAATTAATTCCGGATTTTTGAGGAACTCTTGAATTATTTTTAAGGGTGCGTTTGGATGTGAGGTTGAAACTCTGAGATTCTTAAAATCTTATGTTTCAAACTCATATTTTGAAAAGCTATGTCTTATTAGATTTTCAACCGTATGAATTTTTTGACCTAAAAAGAAAAATTGTGGTTTGAAAAGCTAAACGCTGAAAATGTATTTGGATTTGAGTTTCAGAATTTTTAGCTTTTCAAACGCAAAATTTACCTAAACTCATATCCAAACGGACCCAAGTTCCTCAAATATTTGGATTTATTTTTAGGTCCCAAATTTCATTGTATATTATTTCAGGATCCTTCTCACCCAAATAAATCTGCTGTTTTTTCATTTTTACCCCCTCATTCTTCATAGTATACCTACACTGTACACTATTAAAAATGTGAAGATATTGATAAAATTGAAAAAAAATGTAAAAGATAATTTTTATTGGATGGAATGACTTAGAAATAATATTTCAACTAACTGGGGGATCAAAAAATACAGACTTAAAAAATGAATTCAGGAGTTCCCTAGAGGACCTGAAATTAATTTTATCTTTTTTTTTTTTTGGTGTTTTTGGTGATGGATTTTTAATTAAAAATTATAATTTGATAAAATAAAATCAAGCATCTATTTTAAAAGGTTATTCCAATTTTTTTCTGGTTAAGAAAATTATGACTACAACAACATATTTTCATTGAACACCTAATAAGTTGCTAACCAACACGTCAAAACTCACTTTTGGTGATGGCACGTGAGACGCAGTTGAAGTATTGGTTCCGTTTGAACAGCGCATAGATAATTATTATAGTATAAATAAAAAATATGTTATTTTTTATTTAGTTATATTTTATTTATCTTTATTGTGAAGCATGATAAAAAAAAATTTGTTATAACTGATCATGGATATAACATGATAAATTGTGAAAAATAATTTATAAAAGATAAAAAATGATATGACACGTAGATCCATTATAGATTGATTAATTATTTTTATCAATACTATTATAACTAATTTATTCTGAAATAACTATACTCGCATTATGCAATATCAATACTAATATATTTTCATTTAGTCTAGCATAACTATAGTCATTCATTACAAACCAATACTTTTTTTGGCTTCACCCCTCCACCACCGTATTCCAGTACCCCAACAGCGTTTACTATTCCAAGGTTTTATATAGATATTTTTTTTTGGGTAAAAGTTTCAAGATTACATATATTTATTTTTTAATAACACACAAACCCCTCCCATATTTCAATTACCCCCCACAGTTATTCAAAATGATTCCCAGTGGGGCCATAACCCGTAGATCCTGTCCCATCACAATAAAAGATATTCATCACCAGGGGCATTTCCACAAAAAGTCCATTTCAAAAAACAAAAACAACCCATCTCTCATTCTCACCCTTCGTAATCAGCCGCTATCTCTCTCATCCATTCTTCTTTATACAATTTCAACGTATCAGCGTTCAAAACGTTGACATGAACATATAAATATAAAAATATTACAAGAATTCCAATTAGGTGTTCTTTTTTTTTATGGGTTTCACTATCAAGACAGGCGAGTCTATGACCCAGCTGTTCATTCTCTTCGCAGAAGTTTCTGCTCTCTGTTTTGGTTGATTTTTCAAATATAAAAAAAAAGAATTACTAATAGAGAGAGAGTTTTCAAGGAATAACCAATACCCAAATTCATTCTTGCTATTGCATGTTCTTGTCGACCTCATACAATTCTCTTCTTCCAAACAAGAAAGAAAGAAAGAAAAAAACCTGTCATTTTCTGTCCATATAACCTGTTCAGGTGATATAAGCTTCTCTGGATTTCTATATATTGATATTCTGATTTAACTTTCATTTGGGTGTCTGATTCTATGCTTTGTTATGGGATCTTGAATGAGTCGTGTGTTGATTTCCATGTAATTCGCTGAGTACTTCATTTGAGTTTTGCCTTTTGATTCTGATTTTTTCGGTGGCACGTATCGTTTTGGGTTTTCGATTTCGATGAGAGTTGGAATTTCTTTAATTGCACTTGGTGGGTTAAATTGCCAGTCTCACATTAATTTTTTTGTAGATTTTAATTGAAAAAAAATCATTTGTAGATTAAATTTAGAAATGTTTTTATAGATGAATTTGAAGACTGGGATTTTCTTGATTTCTACTGTCATCGATGATTGGTTGATCCATTGTGGGATTGTTAGTGATAAAGGCCATTGTTTTGTTTCCAAGGTGCTATTGTTTATAAGAGAAAAGGATGTCGGGAGTTGGTACACAGAGCAGCTTGAGGAAGTACATTGGGGCCATCAAGGACACAACAAAGATTGGATTGGCGAAAGTGAAGAGTTATTATACAGTATGTGATTATTTCACTTGCCATATATTAATGTTTTTGTGGATAATTGAAGGGAAATGTTTGATGATTTTGATTGATTCCTTTTGCTTGTTCTATTTTCAATGCATCAGGAACTGGATGTTGCAATAGTTAAGGCGACTAACCACGTGGAGCGGCCAGCCAAGGAGAAACACATACGAGGTATGATTTAAGAGGGTCACTTTGAGAGATTCAATATGTGCTATAATTTGTTGATGTTGTTTTGTTAGAATTTAGCTTTTGGTTTCTAAATTTGCTTGCGTTAAAAGTCTACAGAATCACTTTTATGGTTGAGAGCAACTTTCATGAAAAGCTGTTTTTGAAAATTGGTTTCAAACGGGGCCTCAAAGTAACTATGCAAATGTTTATGAATTTGTTTCTGTGCTGAATGGTGGTTCTTCTCCTCTTCACTAGTTATAGGCCTTCTTTTCTAGTTCCTTAATAACTAGAATGCTTATAAATTCATGTTTATCTCCTCATTTGGATGCTCTCTAAATATAAGGGGATGCTAAATAGTCATGTTTCATGAACATTGGCTGCTCCGCTGCTTAGCCAATCCATGTGTTTCCTATCTTCGACTGGTCTTAGCGAATGAATTCATGGAAGGCACCTCCAAAACAATTGCCACCTAAGATTGTGACATCATTTATAGAGGGATTGATGTGAGGCTTACAGTTTCTATTTTTCCAAGATGCGATCATTGCTGAATCCATTTTGATAGTATTTTTTTTCTAATTCAATCACATATTCGTTTGTGACTTTTTTTATGAGCAATACTATCCATGGTATTCACCATGGGTTAATTTTAGAAAAAGGTGATTAGGAGCTGATCAGATTCATGTTTTTTGTTTCAGAGATTTTTGATGCTATATCTGCAGCTAAACCTCGGGCAGATGTTGCATATTGCATCCACGCTCTTGCTAGACGCTTGGCTAAGACTCATAATTGGGCGGTATGCATTCATGAACTTTAGTTGCTTCATGTCCATGATTTTGTACAGTGTAATAAAGCATCTGCATTCATGAACTTTCAGTTGCTTCATGTTAAATATTTTCTACAGTGTAATTAAGCATCTAAATATCGAATGAATACTCTCTATGAGATATATTTGTACTACAATATAACATGTGATTTGACTATAATTCTGAAATCTTTAAAGAATGAGGACTTATTATATTTATTCTGACAATCACAAAAGTCAACATCATCTCTACATGCAATGTGCATCCTTTATGCTTATTAGTATAATTCAAGTGGATCAGTTTGTGCATGATGATCTGAAAATATATATGTTTCATAAGTTTGGGAGTTGCATAAATTACTGATGATGGTGACTGGTATGAAACTAAATTTTTCTTTAGTAGAAATTGAGTACCATCACCACATTTAATTTCTAAAATGTGTTCCTTGAAATATTTATTTGTATTCAGGTTGCATTGAAAACACTGATCATTATACACCGTGCTTTGAGAGAAGTAGACCCAACGTTCCGTGAAGAACTCATCAATTATGGCAGAAATCGAAGCCACATGCTTAACTTGGCCCATTTTAAGGATGATTCAAGCCCACATGGTATTAACTACATCAGTTATTTAGTGGTTTGTTTTTATCTAGATAAGGCGCAAATGACGCTTTCAGTGTTGACCTCTACATATGTGGTTTACAGCATGGGATTATTCGGCATGGGTTCGTTCATATGCTTTATTCTTAGAAGAGAGGCTTGAATGTTATCGCGTGTTGACTTATGATATACAGACAGAGCCACAGGTAGATGTTCTATTCTATCACTTCTTATGACAGAAATAGATGTTCCATCATTTTGTTAAGTGTAATGCATTTTGTAATCTTCTTTGGTACACCAATTTGTATATTGTAACACTCATAAGCTGAAGCTTCAACCTTCATCTTTTTATGATGTATATGATCTCAAACTTATGGACATCACTTTTGCTAAACTGAGGTTTTTAAGAAAAATAGAAGGTTACAATCAGTTCCCTACAAATATTCATAAATTTTTTATCTTTCTGTAGATCAAAATTATCCTTTATGCATTAATCTCCAAGGCTTCCAAACCTTTCCTTTTGATTCAATCACTAATATTACATCATAAGTGATACTCCCCAGAGACTCCATCAAAAGAGATTTTGTTAAACAACTGGATATCACCTGATATTTACATTTTTACTTGGTATGAGAGGAGACGTATAAAGAAACTGTTTTCTTAAAAGCTTTCTTTCTCTCAGAGTATTGATCTTATCAATTATAATCTTTGAAATTGACACTATGCCTTGTCGGATATCGCCTGTAGAAATTCAGGGAACTTGATACTGCCCAGTTGCTCGAACAGTTATCGGCCTTGCAGCAGCTTCTTTTTCGTGTTCTTGGTTGTCAGGTAAGCTCTTTGTTGGTTGAGCATTAGATGTAAGTGATCTGCATGACTGCATCTCATTATACAAACAAAAACTAATGCCATAACTAATGCGCAGCCACAGGGGGCATCGACATATAACTTTGTTATTCAGTTGGCTCTCACAATGGTAAGTGAAATTTTGAATTGGCTTTTTTGCAGTTCTTGATATGCAAATGTTGTAACCAATGATAACCCTGGTTGCCATTCTTATGAACAGGTTTCAATTGAAAGCAAGAAAATCTATAGTGCTATATCTGATGGTGTAGCCAATTTGGTTGATAAGGTGTGGATATTATCCTGCTTTGTTTTTCCTTTTCTTTGTTCACCTGCTTTGTTGTCTGAAAAGAGGGTATGTGCTTGTTTGGCATTTGTGGCAGTTCTTTGAGATGCAACGTTATGATGCAGTTAAGGCTTTTGAGATATATAAAAGGGCAGGGGAGCAGGTAATTCTTGGAGCTCAAACTAAACTATCTATAAATGTATTACAGATTTACAGTATGAATGTACCTTCATATGAATGTATATGCACCCATACATGGATACATATTTTTCGGTGGGGCTAGAAGCAGGTTTAAAAATTGTGACATATTTTTTAGGCTTTTGCAGCTACTTAAATGAAACTGAGAATTTTTGTAATTTTTGGTTTCAGGCTGAGAGATTATCTCATTTATATGAATTATGCAGAAGCCTTGACCTCGGGCGAGGGGAGCGATATATAAAGATCGAACAGGTTTTGATTATTTTTTTTTACTCATTACACTTTTAAGGCTGACACCAATTTGTTCAAAGAAATATCTGAGCACTTCAAAAATGCAGCCACCAGAATCATTTCTCACAGTTATGGAGGAATATGTGAAAGATGCTCCAACAACATCAAGGAAGAATCAGGTAGAGAAGCAATCTGGTTTAATTTGGCAATCCAATGTTTGTTAATCATGAAGTATCAGTGATCCTCCTTGAGCCTATTAAGTTATGATCCCAATAAAAAGTCTAACAAAATAGCTTTTAAATAAAAGCTTGTTGTGAATAGAAGCTGTATTTGAAAATTAGTTCTAAACATGGCCTAAATTTTGTTTGAAAGAGAGCATTACACTTTAAAGCTGCTCTTAAAATTAAAACCCTTTTCTCTCACTATGTAACTAAAAGCTGTTTTTTTCAACTTAGCGGGTCTAGTTGGCTAAACTTATTTTGTTGATCCTTTGTGTAACCAGGTGATTGATAACAGAATTGCTGCTCCAACAGTGGTCTTAGCCCTTGAATATGAGAAAGCTCATGAAGCGCATGAGGCAACAAAACCACCCTCTCCACCTCCTGAACCAGTCATACCAGAAGCTGCACCTGTTCTTGAACCATCTGACTTGTTGGTAATGAAAATTCATATTTCCACGCCATATATTGTTTTTAGAGCCTCCATTTGGGTAGTGATATAAATTTTTCCAGGATTGATAACTATTTCAATGTAAATAACTATACCAGGGTAATAGACAATTTTTGTTTGGTTATGATTATGATTTAATTATTCTTGTTGGAAAACGTAATAATGAAGTTTTTGTTATTTAATTGACCATGGATAAATTGTGGGTAAAAGATGAGTAAGATATGGATAATGAATTATAAAAGGTGAAAAAATGATGACATGTGGGCCTCCTAAGTTTTAAGAGATGATGACAAATGATGCATATGGATCCCTCTTATATCAATGGAATATTGGTTGGAATAACATTGGTCCAAGGGAGACATGGAATATTGGTTGGAATGACACTGGTCCAAGGGAGACCTGGAATATCAATACCAGTTTATTCCCACCTATTTTGAAATTGCTATACCCACATATTTCTTGCAAGTAAACATTTTTTTTGGGGCTTATTCATTCTTATTTCACATCTATCTTCTACCCAAACAGGAACTTTTTTTTTATGTATATACTTGGATTTTAGCTCAAACTCACATATCGAAATGATTTCCAGGGACTAGATGAGGCCAATTCCACTGCACTGGAATTGGATGAAAAAAATTCTTTAGCACTTGCTATTGTTCCAGCTGGTATGTCCTCTCCCTAGTGGTATATTCAAGTGTTCGATCATTACAAATTTACAATTATAAATCCCATGTTGTGGTTTTGTTGGTGATCACAGATTATGCTCCAGCAACCACAACTTCAGCTGGGTTTGGTCCAGCTAACACAGCTACAGGATGGGAATTGGCACTTGTGACTGCTCCAAGCTCAAACGAGAATGCGGTGGCTACGAGTAAGCTGGTATTATTCTAACTACTATGGTGTAGGTGTAGGCTCTCATCTCACCCCTCGTGGGTCTATCAAAATCTTAGCTAGAGCCCAATCCACCACATGGGGCCACACATCCTTATATTTAGTCTTATGATCCAACGCGTAACTGGCAGACTCTTGACACCTGATGTAACACCCCTCGATGAGCTCACAAATTTTCAAAAAGTGAGTTGTATAACGGCCCCTCAATGGACCGCATGTGACACAAACAGATATGGTCACTGGCCTCTGGCTCTATAAGGACTCGATGTCCAAAATCGAAGGATTGTAAATTCTAAAAATTGCCTTCTATATCACCCAGTTAATTCTGCATGATATATAATGAGAACATATGTACTGTTGAATATTAATTCTCCTCCAAAGCTTGAACATGCATATAATTTAGAAAGCAGTAGGTATAAGTTCAATGTGATCACAGATTTTCACAATGTTTTTTTTGCCTAAAACAGGGTGGAGGGCTAGACAAGCTTACCTTGGACAGCCTATATGATGACGCACAGAGGAAACAAAACCAGAACACAAGCTACAACCCATGGGAGACTGCACCACCGGTGGCTGGCTTCTTCATGCAGCCAGTGGTGACTGACCCATTCTACGCCTCCAACGTGGTGGCTGCACCGCCTTATGTTCAAATGGCGGCAATGGCACAGCAACAGCAGGCTTTCATGTTACAGCAGCAGAGTCTAATGATGATGGGCAACCAACAGCCACTTCAACAACAAACTGTTAATCCTTTTGGAAATCCATATGTGGCTGGTGGAGGCGTCCAACCATTTGGATCAAACATGCATTTTCAAGCATCCAACCCTTATAACAACCTGGTATAGGCAACTGTGACAGAGAGATTGTTTTGAATTGTTGTTTTGATAGAGTTGGAGATGATTTTGTTTGTATATGGAAATTGTATTACATGTATGTGTAGTGAGAGTGAATAGGGAACACTATTTTTTTTGTGTAGTAGTCCAATAAGAATTGCACATGTGACATGTATATGTATACAAAAAGTTTGTATTTTGTTGATTCATGAGATTCTGTGCGTTTTGATTTACTTGCGATGGTACATGTATAAATTATACATGTCTATGCTTTCTCCACACACACTCACACACACACACTTAGAGGGTTTATTCTAACTTATTAAGACATCACTATTGTAATTTGGCCATGCTGAATAAAAACGTCTCTTGAGTATTAAGCCTATTCTTCCCTTACCCACACTCTTATTCTTGAAACAAATTGGGGGCAATGGCAGGAAACTTGGAATCACATTTGCAAAGAAATCTGAGCTCAGTGAGAATTCAAAGAATGCAGACTGCATTTGGGGGCTAAAATTGAGACAATTTTATTCCCAAAAGAATGTTCTTACACAGTATTGGTCAGTCCCATTTCCAGTGGTACACTAGTGTTAGAATTTTTTAATATATGTTATAAATGAGTATGTATAATTTATTGAAATATATACTTCATTTTGTATAAAAATACATGACTCATCAGATGATATTACAATTTTTTTTAAAATCACAACATAAGTGGTGGATTAAAAATGGGGTTGAAAAAGAAACATAAATGTGACATTTTCCTTTAAAAAATCATTGAAAAATGATATATCCAGTCAGTCCTCATTTTTTTTTAGAAAAATATATGTTAGCATATATATATATATATATATATTATTATATGAATTGAAGTATATGTATACTGATTTATTTTTGTCTTTAAAAAATTACAAAAATTTGCAGTTTAATATACTGAAGAAGCTCAAACACTACGGTGGGGGCCATCATGAACGGACTCATAAGCAACTCAGCCCAACCCAACCCAACCCAGCCCGATCCAACCCAACCTTTTATTTTCACCGCGGAGCACGCGATCCCAACATCCATTCAACGAAATTCGATGCTCCTCGGACCCCACCCACCACAGAAAGTTCCTCCCTTTCGTCTCCGATCGAACTCCCCAAAATCAGATCCCACCACGTTGAGATCCGGCGACATGCCCCTGACGTCATCATCGTCGTCGTCTTCGTCTGCGGCGGCGAAGAAGAGGAGCCCCCCGAAGCACCGCCACGACGGGACGTCGCCGCTCCCCCTTGGCCTGGACTGGAGCCCTCCCCCCAAAAAATGGGTTCGTCTCTCGATCCCAGAATTCGATGTCGCGATCTGATCCTGTCCGAGCTTTTTTTTTTTTAAATTCGATGAGGGTTTTGGTTTTCGCAGGAGGGAAGGGACACGGCGTGGCCGCACGATCCGCGGACGGGTTGGAGCTACTGCATCACGGTGCCGTCTTGGGTGGTCCAGCCCGAATCGAGGGTTTCGGATGCGGGGTTGTCGAATCCTATTATAGTAAGTTTTGTTTTTGTTTTTTTGTTGCGATTGGTGATGATTTTGGTTTTGTTGGGTAGATTTGTGTCTGTAGATTTTGAATATCAATGAAACTATAAAGTTGATTTGGAGTGTGTAAGGGCACTGAGTCTGTTATGTTGATATCAAAAGATAGGTCAGATGAGACTAGCTATTCGGTGGATTTCGTTTGCCAAGGTTATATTGAAGAATGATTGGGTTTCTTGAGTCATCACTCAACTCAAATTTGGGATAGACAAAGCGAACCCTTCTTCTAAAGGGATGCGCTTGTTGAATATTTGTGTGTGTGATTTGTTGTATGTTTTATTTTAAGAAGCAGAGTGGTACCTGATGTGCATGGAATGGAAAATTTCAACCTTTTGTGTTACTTGTACCCGTGTCCTGAATATTGGAAATGACGATTTTTTTTCCAGTTGTGGGGAAACATAGAATTTCATGTACTACACACTATCTACTGTCAGTAAAACACGTTGAGTCCAGGTCCTGAAGGCCATTTCAAGCCTAAATTACTTGTTCCATGATTGTCTCACATGGGTGCACGAATATTATCCATGTCACATCATAGCTGTGACTTTCTGTGTTTGACAATGCATTTCCCCACATGGATGATAAACTTCCAGTTAGCCTCACTATGTAATGTGCATCGTGTTTGATTAAACTACTCCGAAGAAACCCATTTTCATCTATATCTTGTCATCCTGCATTATTTGGGTCATTTTTGTTAGGTCTATACACATGCTTGCATGAAAATATGTAATATAACCTTGTGTTCTCATATATGTACCATATCTGGGTTTCTGTAAATACCTTGTCATACTCATTTGTATGTGCCTAACATGTGCACACATGCTGTGTTCTTGTTCCATAGCATATTGTTTGCCTACTTGATAGATTTGAACCTCAGCTGGATCAGGTTGAACAGATAATTATTATATTTGTGTGTGTTTCATTCATACCCATTAATGTATTAAAAACAGTTTTACAGGGTACAAATTGGCATACAGTCTCCAGAAGGAATTAGTTCTGCGTCTGGAATATATCGAAGATTCAGTGATTTCTTGAATCTATATTCTGCTGTAAGTATGAAATCAGATCTCTATCAATTTATTGCTGCAAGCCTGCAACTCATATTTGGTTACAAACCTTTTTTGAAACTCAGTGTGGGGTCTTTTATGTGTTTGCTTATAAGGTTTTTAGACTCAGTTAGTACCTTTGTATTCCTGTATTAGTTGTAACTATACAGACTCAGAGCATGTATATCAACCTTTCTTTAGTACACAAATTTCACTTAATATAATGGGTTTGCTGTATCAGTTACTAAGAGTACATGAGCTTTTAATATTCCTTCTTCAAGACATGAAAATTGGCTGTCCTACTCCACTTAACCCACCAAAAATCATAATCTGCACATAGATGAAATGCTTGGTTTCTTGTATTCGTGGACCAGTACATGCTTAGAAGGGCTGAAGAATATACCTCTTTCTTGTTGCCTTACAGTTCAAGAGAAGAAACTTCAGATTAAATAGATCAAGCTCAGAAAAGAATAACTGTAGAACACTAGAACTTATAAAGAAATGACAGAAAATGTGCACATCATTTTTATGGAAATTTTAATGTTCTCGCATATATCTCCCCACTCATACTTCCAATTGTACATGCTTATGAATTCAATACATGGCCGACGGTCGTCGGTTCTATACTTCCAAATCATCCTACACTATTATACGAAAACTCTGAAATTTACTGTGCTATGGTGCATTTTATTTCTCTTTCCTGAGAGTAATGCTTTTTTTGAAATTAATGTCATTTAACATGAATGTGGTACATGTCAACCATGCTGATGTGAAGGAGGGGGAGATGAAGAACCCCTCTTGGACACAATATGCCCTCCTATTCATTGGTGTTATGGAAGCCTCAATCATTTTGGAAACTATTATTTGTGCTGGAAATGACTTTTGGAAACATCACTAATATCTCCTAAAAATAAATAACTGAGATGAGTAATATATAATGATAATAATGAATTTGTGGATTAATAAAACATTGTTACTTGACAAGTTGACGTTGAACCATGATTCTATCCTCATATATGAATGGCATGATGGATATTTATTTCTTTGGGACTAACAACTGCTTAATGCCCCTCTCAAATCCACTCATATGGGCTAGATTAACTGACATCTAGAAATTGCAGTAAGAATACCTGACCTCACCTCTGTTAAAGATGCTTGACAGCAATAGAGTGCTTAGGGGACCCCCTCATACACTGACAGTGGTACCATCTCTCATCTAGAGCTTCTTCTACAAGAATCCTGATTGCCTTGGAGATGGGGGGTGTATACCTCTACTTTGTTGATCTAGTACTCTTCTCTCCTTTCCATTCATCTTTTGGAAAACTAGGATTTGTTAGTTGCTAGATCCCATAGAAGTTTCCATGAGCATGTTTTTTTAAATCTCTGCTCACAATTATGTGGTACTTATCATGGATTTCATTGACGCATCTTCTCCATAGTTCTGTCTTAATGTAGGTGGGGTATCTATTCATTTGTTTCTGAATTGATAAGTTCTGTGGTACTTATGATATATTTTGATCACTAATTTTAAGATAACGCGGATATGCTTTCATCCTTAAATATAGTCTATAATGATACATGTAACTCTATCTGGGGGTTTCTTTTTTAATAAGATTCTCCTATCTTCCCCAAAAAGAAAAATATACATGTAACGCTCACTTTTGTTTGTTATCCTTAATGTCTCCACCCTCACAATTTTTATATGAAATTTATCACATTGAAATATGTTATGTTCTTTATATGTATTGAGTTGCATCAAAATATCTATTTAATTGAATCAGTTAATTGTGTTTTGTAGCTTAAACGAGCATTTCCAAAGAAAAATATACCTTCACCCCCGCCAAGGCATCGTTTCCAGAGGATTAATTCCAGCCGACTACTTTTGGAAGAGGTAGTATAATTTACAATTGTTTTGCCATGAGGTGGTTTTGCTTCCCTTCTTATATATTTTGAACATGACTTAGAGAAAACATAGAATACAAGTTACTCTGTATTTCAGTCTGATTTTGTTCCCATTTTTAGTGGATTTCTTGAAATTATTTTATTGTAATGCAAGTTATGTGTTGCCATATTAAAAATAGATGTTTTCTTTATTATTTATGAAAACGTGATCAAAGCTTATTGGTGGTGTGACTGTGTGAGCATGCATGTCAATTCATTTCTTTCTTTACTTTTCTATTCTTTCTTTCTTTCTTTTTTTTTGACAAAAATGAAACTGGCAGGTTATGTACCAACATATTATTAATGGATAAAAGGAGTACATAGTCAGAAATCAAATCATTTCATATCTTAGTAATGAATATATAATTTGTCAATGACTTTTGGATAGATCACAATCATGTGCATGGATCATATGCTTGACAATCTGGCACACTAGCATCAAATGTGTTACTACAATGTATAACATGAAGTTTTGAATATCTGAAATGGTCCCCAGAAATGGTGAAATTTTGTGTATAATATGAGTGTGTATAATTACAATAGAATAATGGTATAAAGAACCACATTAAACCAAATGGCTTCCTTAAAATTCTGAAGATGCCAATAGGTCCATGCTTATAACATTATGTGTAAATCAATATGTGGCATAAGTATAGCTGGGTTGATTAGTGACCATACTGCCAATGAAATTGTAAAGATGGGAAAAAAAGTTTCTTGAAGATGGATGGTGAACATATGCCACTAGGGAACTTGGAGAGAGATGGAGGTATAATGGAAAATAACCAAGACGACTAATACACACACTTACATGAACTGTAGGATTTATCAAGCTGTAGATGCATTTATGGGCTACTTCATATAGATGGAATGAAATGAGGCACGCATCTACTATAAGTTTCTGTAACCTAGTCTAAGACTTGGTAAACGAGAGAACTTTTTCTTTGTTGTTGTTGTTGTTATTGATGGGTTGTGTGTGTGTCAGTGTGTGGGTGGGGAAGGGAGGTGAAATTTGTGGCAGCCTACTTGGATAATCTATCCAACCTCTATCTATTTACTTCGTGTTCTTATCCATATAATTTGCAAGATTCGGTGGATGTGAATTGTTGATGTCTGATGAAAAGAGAGGATTAAATTATTGTATCCATCAGAATTACTGAATTATCCAGGGAGGGTTATTACAAATGTCCTTTAGCAAGAATGAACGTTACAGATTTCCTCAGTAAGATTGAAAATATTCTATTATATATTTTGCTCCTGTATGCACCTTTAGTGGGTGATTAATGTTTCTCAAAATGGTTAGTTTTGTTGCAGAGAAGACATGCTTTAGAAGAATGGATGGGCAGACTGTTGTCTGATATTGATTTGTCTAGAAGTGCTGCTGTCGCATCTTTTCTTGAGCTAGAAGCAGCTGCACGGTCATGTAGGTGTTTTTTATATATGCCATTCCAGAACTTTAAATGACTAGAACTGAGAATGCAATATGATAATATTGCCTTGCATTTTCAAAAAATTTCTTACATTCTGTGCCTTATAAGTCATTTGTCATTATGTGCATTTTATCCCCAACTTTGGTTCAATCTATGGTTCTTGTAGAACGATCATGTTGATCTAGTTCCTTTGTTCTGATAGCTTCACCTTTTTTTAAAAATCTTTCTACAGTTTTTCAAGATGTAAATCAAAATGCATCAGAGCCGAATTCTTCTGGCGATAGTATGGTTTCCCCTCTTCAATTTTCACTTTACTCTGGTGGTTCGATTGCTGGAAGTTTGTCAGTCCCTTCTCAGTCTCTGTCAGTAGTATCAGATAATGGAAGTGACATTGCATATGAAACATCAGAGATCGGAACACCAAGGGAAGGAAAAGATCATAATTCTGAAGTTGACACAGATGATATCACCTTAGCTGAAGAGTTTACAGTTCCAGTAGGGAGAATAATGAAGAATAATGTATCTCATAAAGAAAATGGTGTTGTGATGGGTGATCATTTCTTAGGGCTAGCAGCTCACTTGGAAAAAGCAAACAATATTCCAAATGATTCACTTTATGGGAACTCTTTAAAGTATGGACATTCTCCTAATGACAACATGGATTTCGGATTGGAAGTCGAGCATGATAAGGTTCATGCTCGCAGACGTTCTATTGATAGTGTTGGAAGTGATGCTAGTTCCATAAGAGGCAGTGAACTCTCAAATACGGCATTTTCTAACTCACCTGGCGACAACTTCATTCGCTTCGCTACTGGTGCAGAGGAATCACTTGGAAGTACAGCTTTGCAGTCTTCTAATGATGTACAGTTGGTTCTTCCTCTAGATCAGCAGCATAGGTTGAATAGAATTCTCTCCACTGTCCAACGTCGACTAGCAACGGCAAAAACAGATATGGAAGATTTGATTGCACGTTTGAATCAAGAAATCGCAGTGAAAGAGTACCTTACAACCAAGGTGCACATCTGGCCATTGTTCTCATGCCTGGTTCATATATGCCTGAACTACCATGCCCTTTTCCTGAATTCATGTATCATAACCTTTTCCCTCCAATTGTTTTTAGTTTGTTGTTCTTTCTGCTTTTAGTTTTGTTGTAGGATTCTTTGAAGAATGTTTGAGACACTAAAATACATTATGTACAGTCATCTTGTTTATTTTTTGTGAAGGCTGTTTTGCATTGCTTTGTAATGGTTATCACGTTATGAAACTTTTATGGATTGCTTATTTCTGCAAATTCCCCATCATAAAAGCTCAATAGTTGAGGTGTACTGTTTTCCTTATTGGATCCAGCTGTGCATTGTAAAACCCTAATAAATTTCTTCTGTTTTTGCTAGAATATTTCTGCCAATCCCTTCATTTTTTTATAACTCTATAGTCCCTTAGAAGCATCTTACTATATGCTTTATCTAAAGTTATTTTTACTTCAATAGTCCTGTTCTTAGTATTTTTTTATGTGCAATACAGGTCAAAGATTTGAATGTGGAACTTGAAAGTACTAAACAGAAAAGCAGAGAAAATCTGCAGCAAGCTATGCTTGTGGAAAGGGAACGAGTCACCCAGATGCAATGGGACATGGATGAGCTTCGTAGAAAGTATTCGGAAATGGAAGCAAAGCTCAAACTTAAGAAGGTGGTAATATTCAATCTCTCTTTTAGCATTTAACTTTTGAATTGATGTCAACCTTCTTGATAATGGTTGTTCTTTTTCAGGACGAAAGGGTCTGTGCGGAGTCCGAGAAGTTGTCTGTAACTGGGGAGAAGGAGTTGTTGCTGCAGGAATTGGATGTTTCAAGAGAACAGCTTAAAATTTTGCAAGCTCGTCTGGCAGATTTGGAAGTAAAATCTAAAGCAGACAAAAAGGTCCTCGCCAAAGAAATTAAATCTCTCCGGAGCTCTCAAACTGATCTGAAAGAAGTGCTCAATCAGTCTTTAAAGGAGAAGAGTGAACTAGAGGTATTAAACAAAAATAAATATAAAATAACTGAAGCAGTTGTATACAAATGAAATTTGTATAGTTTTTTTTGGTCTTGAAAACAATTGAGCATAATAAATTTTTTTTTTTCCATTTTAATTGATGCCTTCAATAATTGATAAATTGATACTATAAAAGATAACCACACTAAAGGTCGGACATGTCATGAAGAACATAGACATGCTTGATTTTTAAAAAGTGTTAAATGTCATTTTTTTAAAAATGTTTTGGTTAGCCAATTCCCTTGTCTACTAGTACAGTGGATACAAATTCTTGGCAAGTATCAGATACTGAATTCTTGTGTTTTTTTTCTAATAATGTAGTCTGCACCTCTCTCGACACACACACAGGGAGGTTTTGTTGTACATCACTCAAGAAAGCAATTTTCCATGCTAAAATCAACTTCTCACACATTTCTTGGTTAATTATATTTGGAGACAGTTTGATGTTAGTAGCATGGAAACTATTATTAGTTGATGAGCGGTATGGATTTTTGAGTGATAGAAAGTTTAAATCCCGATGTTATACATTTATGATTTGCTTCTGTTTCAGTTTATCTCTTGGTATCTCATCAGGTCAAGAGCTTAAATTATTTCTCATCTTTGCATTTCACTTGTCTTTTTCTTGACTGCTTCTCATAAAATACTTAAATTGTTGTGATCTTCAGTTAGTCATTGAAAAGGAGAAACAAAAACTGGAGTATTTCAAATCTTCAAAGAAGAAGTTCCTCCATGAATGTGGAATTCTTCACCGTCGCCTTCAAGAGTGCAGTGCTGATTTTCTCACAGAAGATGAAGACAAAATTGTATATGATCCTTCTTCATTATCAGATGCTTTGGATCTTCTAACAACTTCTGACAACCGTATAGGCCTTCTCATAGCAGAGGTAACTGACAAGAGTTAATGTTTGGATCATCTTATCTTTTACCATTTATGCCTTTTTCTTTAACATCTCACTCGATATCTATTATCAAGGAATCCTTACCAAAGCAACCTGGAAGTCAGAATCAAGATTGATTTAATGACTTTAAGAATCAAAAGACATTGAAAGTAGCTTTCTTTATGAATTACTCTCTTAATATATATGTCAAAACTATTATTCATCTCTCTATGCTTTCTTTTCCCTTTCTACTCTTAAGTTATGTGATACTTTTTTTTATACTTGTTTTATCTCTCTTGAAGTTACTTGAAATTTATTAACATTGAACATGAGAGATATTTGAAATATTGAGCATTGATATGAAGGGTAACTCCTTCCATCCAGTAGTGTAGTGGAGAGTTGTGAATTTTTCTGAAAGGTGTATTGAGAAGAAGAAAGAGGAGAGTCCAAGCCTGTTTCTTTCCCTCTCCTTCTGGTCATCTTCTTCTATTTTTTGAACTCGCCCTTTCCTGAGTTTCTCAAAGCCCCTTCTTTGAGATCCTCCTCAACCCTACAAACCCAATCTCTGACTTCTGTTGCTGTTATTTTAAAACTTTGTTTGGAAACATGTGTACAGAGCACAAATAATATAGTCTGATGCAGAGCATCTACAAGAGATTAAGAAAAGGGCTGACTTGACCAAAAAAAAAGAAGAGATTTGATACACAGCCCAACTTTGCTCCACCAAATGTATATACCTTCATATAGGGGTATATACATTTATATGAAAGCACATTGGTTTACTGTATATTTTTCATATAAAGATATAGCCCTAAAAATAGGGCTGAATATATCTTTATTCCAAAAAAAAAAAAAATGAACAAGAAAAGGAGGACCAATTTTTTTTTGAAGGGGCTACTGTGATGTGATTCCTGCAAATTATTTAATTGCCACTCCCTATTTACAACCTCAAAACATCATTTTGGACCATTGGTCTTGTAAAGCTGTACCAAGTTGACCAGCACTAAGTTATGTTCTTTATTTATGTATTTATTAGTTTTGGGCTCTGTTCAGGCTCAACTTCTCACACAAGATGATGAAAGTGGTCCTTCAGCGATTAATGGTGATGGAAGGACGGGAGATGATGACGAGATTCGAAAGATGCTGACTGAAGTTCTCATCGACAATGCTAGACTGAGAAAACAGGTAAATTCTATCATCCGATGTGCTCTGACAAAAGTTTCAAAATCAGAGAAAGAAGAATTGGATGAGAGTCCATCTAGAAAGACAGTACTAAACAAGTTTTTGGAGAGGTAAATGCGGTTGTAAATTATCTACTTTAAGAAAGGATACTTTAGAAAGTCTCACTAATACATCACATGAATTCACCTATGTGGAAAATCTAGGAATCCCAACATGCCACCATATATGGGATTCGTATACGAGAGCATGTTGCAATTGTCAGCTATTGTATATGATGCATCCATATGAATTTTTATGAGGTAGCAGAACAAAACCCTTGTTCCAAATTCACATGGAACTGTTCATAAAAGAGATTGCAGTCACTTGTTGGCCTATCTTCTTCCATTTTGGTGACTGTTTGGAAGCCCTTTTTTTTCTGAGTAAAATCAAGGAAAAATAAGCATCATGAGCAATGAAAATGAATTAAAGTTTGTGAAATATTTGTTAATTATTCTACCTGTCGTGTTGTTTTTGTTATTGACATTGCTGTGTACTTGTGTTCATGTTCATATGTTATCTTCTGAAATGAAAAATCCCTAATGGAAATGAGGGATCAAGAGATTAAGATTTTTGGTTGGTGGTACTCCTTTTATAAGGCTTGATCTTGAGAAATGCAGCATGGATGTACTGAAGGTGCCCTTGCTATGAGAGATGTACTGAAGGTGTCCTTGGTACAAGAAATCTCATTTTTGTGTGACTAATCAAGAATTGCAGTTTGTCAATTTTTGACAAGACTATCAGAATAGGTACCTGCTTGTGTAGTGTGGCTGTGTGTGTAATTGTTTCTGTGGTGGGTAGGGAAAGGTGGGAAGGATATGGTGATAGTCTATCCACATGAAGATGGTGATGTTTGTGAAGCACATTGTTTTACTGTGGGGATGGGGAGAGATGACTGACTGACTGGGACGGCAGTGGGTGGAGGAGGGAGAGACAGAAGCTCGGGTGGCGGTGGGCAGAGAGCGGGGGGCGGGGAGAGGCGGGGGAGTCCACTATTACCCTCCTCCGCCCATCACCACTCTCTCTCTCTCTCTCTCTATCTACTTTTCTTTGTTCTCTCACACACCCTAATATTTTTCTTCTAAACATGAAATTAATGTGTGTGACAGATGAAACCCAAATCCCTGGTATGTTAATCACTCACAAATTATATTATGTGCATCTCATGTGTACAGTGGATTTGAGTCCGGATCTTTTGTGATCACTTTTTTTTTTTTTTTTGTGTTAGATCCAAAAATCGAATTTATGATTCAATTTTTTACCATTTTAATTTAAACCAATGAATAGATGATATATATCTTTGTATCCATGTGTGCTATCACTTTGAACAAGTTAAATATCATTTTCAAGGATTAAAATTTTGAGTCATTGTTTTTTTTTTTTCTTTATAAAGTGCCAACAACCTGCTTTTCCGTTGTTTTGAAAGCACGCGCTTTGTGGGCTCAACCCCTCTCGGACGACGCGGTTTTGTGAAAATATCTATTTTATGCATGTACAACCTCCATAATGTTTTATTTTGCATGTATACCCTCCTGAGAGGGACGGTAACACTTCCTATGTACATGAAAGGATTGTGTTATGTACAATCCTCGCATGTTTTTAGTATTTTTAAAATATTTCATGTAAGAATATATATATTTTTATAAAATGAGATATATATTGTAATTAATTGTATGAACTCATTTGGATCTGAGATTGTAATCTTCCTCATAGGCCCAAAATATGAGAGGGCCTGCTAGCTAATAAAGTGGCTGTCGAGGTCTTACATGCAAAATAAATAAAATAAAACAAGCATCCCCTTTATTCCAACCGTATGCTTTTAACAAACGCCAACCCTTTTGTCCAATTCCAACCCCAGTCTCTTATTTCCCTTGTCCAATTTCAACAAAAAAAAAAAAAAAACCAAACAAAAAAAAAAAAAAACAAGAACAAGAACATGTTGCTGGCCTTCATCTTCCTTGTGGTCCTCTTCATGGGCGGTCTCCTCTACCTCCACCCACCCATTAAATTCACTTCATGGCTCCATAACACCCCCTCCACCACCACTTCAAGCTCACTCACCTCCTCCACCTCCAATGAAGCTCAACCCATCGTCGACAAAGCGGAGCTAAGGCGACTCTTCGCCACCTTCGACAAAGACGGGGACGGCTTCATCACAGCACAAGAGATGGACGAGTCCCTACGTCGCATGGGACTCGCCGGAGGAGACCTTGTTCATGAATCTGCAGACGCCAACGACGATGGATTGGTTGATTTCGAAGAGTTCGAGAAGTCGATGGAGGCGGTCCTACTACATGGAGGTGGGGAGGAGTTGAAGGAGGCGTTCAACGTGTTCGATCGGGACGGGGACGGGCTCATCACGGTGGAGGAGCTCGGGCTCGTGTTGTCGTCGTTGGGGGTGAAGGGAGGAGGAGGAGAAGGGGTTGGGAGGAGGGAGTGTGGGGATATGATAAGGAGGGTGGACTTGGATGGGGATGGGATGGTGAATTTTGAGGAGTTCAAGAGGATGATGGGGAGTGGTTTCTTGGGAAAATACGATCCAGTCAGTGTTGATTCTCATGAGGTCAGTGTCAAATGAGAGACTCATTATCACTCTTGGTTTGATTTTCTTTTAACGTTGATTGTTTGATCTTCATTAATGTACATGGGTTTTTTTAACCTCTTGATCAATATTTTCTCTTGACGTATGTATACTTTGTTAATTTACTGGAACTTTTGTTTTTAGAAATTATTGATGGTGTTATTTTAATTTGATTGATGTTATTCATCTCTCGAGTTTGAATCCTCTAAATTAATATAATTGATGCGTGGGTTTGTGAGTGATTGCATGCAGGAGCTTTTCTGACTAACATTGGGGTTCATTAAATTAGATTTCATGATTTTGTGTTTTCTAAAATAATTTTTCTGATTTAAGATGGATAAAAGTTTTAGATAAACAACTCCAATGATTCTACAAATTTATTGGAACATAGTTATCCGAATTTATTCATATAATTATTCTTTCCTTGACCAATAAAAACTTGTGAGAAAAAAGAGTTAAAAAAAAAGTCATTTAATGGGTGTTTCCTTTACTAATAAGATTCAAAGACTTTTTTGGGCATTATTCTTTCCTTGACCAATAAAAACTTGTGAAAAAAAAAGAGTTTAAAAAAAGTCATTTAATGGTTGTTTCTTTTACTAATAAGATTCAACGTTTGGTTAATTCAAGTACAGGTTTGTTTCTCCAATGTTGTGTAATCTCCAAGTCATACTTGAATAATCAATTAATTAACACAACTAAACCAAATAGTTAAATATTTTTGAATGTATGGTGGTGTTAAAGAAGCTAATACAACAGCAATCCAAGATGCTGCTGACACACAGTATCAACAGTACATGAGATAAACTAATTGGAAATATCATTTTATAATGGCTTTGACTTGTCCCAAATAAACTAGACCTGGGGAAACTTGGATGTTAGTCCCACACATGATACATGACTTTTGGATGGAATCTGTTGCATGTTGGGTTTATAAGATAATAAGAACTTACTTGACCAATAATATAAGCCAATGAGATGTTGATGTTAAGAAAGAACCGTGTTGCAAAAGACTGAAAATGATAAAAAAATAAAAAATGTTTTGATAAAACTATTCTATAAAATCGTCATAAAAATCACCTTTAAATCATATGGATTTACTTGAATGTCATAATTATTTATTTAGTACAAAAAAATCTCATATAAATATTTATGACCTCAAACAAAAGATATATATAATGATATATATCCTGCTCATATGTATATTTGGGTTTAAGATATCTAAGTCCTCGCAGACATGTGTAATCCCATATAAGTTCTTGGCAAAATTGAAGCAGACGTATAAGTTCTTGAAAACTCACAAAAATCCATATGCATCCCCGATTTCAACAAAAAATTAATCATAACACAATCTGCCTTACTTAACTTCAACCTATAACCATGAAATGATTAAATCATCTTCAAATTTTTAACTATTTTCAATCAATACCTATACCTCAATGGAAATGAGAAACATAAAAAATCTTACAAGGATAATTTGATCTTTGCATAGACTAATTTGTTTTTATGTTTATTTATGAAGACTATAAATATTTATACAATTATATGATGATGAAATATTCTATTAAATTTGAATGAAATTTTAACTTGAGAATGATAATTAGATTTTTGTGAGTTTTAAAAGACTCGTGTGTCTGCTCTAACTTTCACATAGACATATGGGATTATCCATGTTTATAGGGATGTAGATGTCTTAACCCTGTATATTTATAAATAAAAAAAAAAAAAAAAAAAGAGTTTGAAATAACATTTGATTGAATACACAGGGTGCTAGCATCATAAAAGTGGGCACATGCGCATGACTTAATTGGCACACATATAAAGTAAAAATTGGGACAACAGACCAATTTTGACAACGCACACAAAGAGATGCCATCCTTGTCACAGTCCAGATTTACATATCCATCTCTATTCAATCTCTGTTTTGTTAGCTCTGCTTTTACACTTCTTATGGTTGTCCAACGATTTATGTATACATGGTTAATAAAAAACTCATCTATTTTAAAAAATAGATCTATACAATTTATTTGGATATATGCGATTTTTTTTATAATAATTTTTTTTTCCAAACATTAGGTGGAAAGAATCTGAGCGGGGTGGTTATTATGACTATTTAGTTGCACGATTGCATAGCGTTTGCGATGGCTGGAAACTGCGTCTGCGATTGCTAGAAACAAACAGTTTTACTGTAACAGCTTCATGCACACATGTTTCAGGCAAATAGTGCTAGAAAACTGCGATTTCAAAAAGCTGAGAAAGTGAGCTTCCTGCAGAATCAGTTTTGCAATCGCGCGCAAAACGGACCCTAAAATTATATCCCTACTACTTCATCATCATTCAATCACCCCCGCTGTCTTTATGACCCCGTTTGTTTTGGGAATAAGTCTCTGAATAACCCCAGATAACCTCGGATAAGGGATAAATGGTATTTGTTTACCCTGGATAATCTCTGATAAAGTATGTCAGAATAAACTGGTATAAAATGGTATATGGATTCCAACCAACCCCTTGAATTAAAGTTATCCTAGGTTATTCCACTCAAAGAATATGTGGGCCCACTATCAAATCAGCTGTCATCACCTCTTATAAATCACTTGTCAAATCAACTATCATTATTTTTTCATCTTTTATAAATCCTTACACATTTTACTCAAATAACAAAATATTTTTTCTTTATGGTTACCAACGAGAATAATTTAAAACATAACTAAACACAAAATCACTTTATCTTTATTTACACTTATTTATGCTTAGATAAATGTATACTAAAAAATAAAGTATATTCCTGTTTCAATCGGGAGTATAATTTCAAACAACCCTTTCGTCACCCTCAAGGCATTGGCTTCTTACACAAATTCCGCGAACAAACTTTTAAGTAGGGTTGGACCTATGGTTGACATTAAAATTTGTCAGTTACTACTAATGAAATCATGAATTCCAGTCCCACTGCTTACTCAACAAAAAAAAAAATCATTCGTACATGTACAACATTTTTTTTAATCAACTCAATATTCAGTTCCAATAGAATCTTGATCCAAAAATCTAGAATTTAACTATTACATAATATTCAAATTGATTATGGACCAATAACAAAAATAATATGTGATTCTATCACATTTGAGATTGTTCTAAACCAGTTTATGTCCCTGTGAGATCTTTTTCCTCTAAAAAAAAAAAAAATTTAAATTAAAACATGCACTAATCTTGTGGATTTAATTCATTCTTATTAGACAATAAAATGCATTCTAACTTGTTACCATTAGGCCACGAGGGGATATTGCTTTCCTCTGTTTCTTATCGACAATTTACTATGGAAAAATGATTAAAAAAATCTTTTAAAAGTTAGAAATACCTGAATCATCCATTTTTTAAGATTATATATGAAAAAGTCTCATTTCACAATTTTGGAAACACAAAAGACTAACATATCTTTATATAATTAGATATTTAACATATTTCATACCTCTTAATTTTGTTAAAATATTTCATCGTTTTAATTTTGTTAATGTAATTTTGGTGTGGAATATCCTATCGAGGGTTAGAGGAGGATGTTAGGGATCTAATTATATAAGGGTATGTTAGTCTTTTGTGTTTTTAAAATTGTGAAATATGACTTTTTTAGGTATAATTTTAAAAAATAGCTGATTTGGGTATTATAACTTTTAAAATATTTTTTTTTATCATTTTCCCATTTATTATTATACTCAAAAAAATTTCTCCATTCATAATTAATGTAAATGTGCATCTGCATCCCTAAATGACTGTACTGGTCTGATTGTCCTTTGGACACATTCACAATCAACTCCATTGCCAGGTGGTGGAGGGGACAAAAATCATTAACCGGATTCGGGTGATGAAATATGTCCTCTTCACTTCCTTTGACTAGTTGGTACTGATTTATGCGATCCGAGACCATGAACATCGCTCACATGGGAAGAGGGTGACCTGCAAAAGGCTTTTCGACTCTCAAGTCAGCCAATGATATTCTAAGGTTTTTTTTTAAAAAAATGATTTTTCACATATCTCAATAGAGAGAGCTGATTCTAGTTGAGGATGCTCTATGATTGACTGAGGATCTCTCCCCGATTGGATGGGATGGGGGGGAGATCCGATTTGATTGAGTTGTGTTTGATTTGAAGAATGAACAATATTAATAACCTCAAATCAAATATTCATATGGAATTGTGTCTCATATCTGACTTGAGATCTTTTGATTGTCAGCTGTAAGTGAGCCGACAGGCTGGACTCACAGATTATGGGCTATACGGGTCGTAGACTTTCGTTATTCGAGTCATGAGCTGTAAACACGTGGTGTGCTGTCATTGGTTTCAAAAAATGACTTCTACACCAAGTTATTACCATTCTCTATTTCTATCCCCTCTCTTCTCACCCCCTACTCTTCTCTTAGTTCGGACTTTTATAACTTTTTTTATAAATAAACATTTAAAAATTCTTATTCAGGGTTATCCTGTCTTATCTGGGGTCCTACAGGGTCATGCCCTCCTTGTTTAAAGTCAGGCGAGGCCCTCTTTATATCAAGTCAGGGTCAAGTCTTCCTTTGCTCAAGTCACGCACTCCTTGATTCGACATAGATTAAGCTTGTCTCATGAAATGGTGCAAAGAATGTCACCTGGGAATTTGATCGTTAACTATTCGAAAGAAAGGGTGCCTTCAACAGCCATTGTGAACTATCTTTCTTCATCTGTTTCGAAGATTATCATCTACAAATCAATGGGCTCTACTTGTCTTTACTAATTGTTCTATATAGTATACTTAATATATAAATATAAATACCTCATTATAAAGTATACTTGATACATATAGTTCTCTACTATTTATTAAGTATAAATAATGTTTAATAAAGTACTATTATTGTATAATAACCACTTATTTTCTAATGATGCTTTCCTGATGCGTTGTATAGATCATTTTGATAATATTTTACAATAGACACGATGTATCTAATCTTTAATTTTTTATTCGGATTAGGGTCGTCTTATAAAAAAAAAAGAAAAGAAAAGAAAAGAAAAAAAGAGAATATTAGATTTAGTCCCAATGTACTTTTAAATGTAGTTCACATTTTTTTTAAATAAAATAAAATTGTATATATCATCTATTGAGATGTGTAATTTTCTATAAGATGAAATATATATTTTAAAATTTTGTATAGACTCATTTATAAAAATATTTAATTTTTTAAAATAAATGCATATTTCATCAAAATGAATGCAGGTAACTAACAGGGCTAACCCTGGAAAACAGTTTGGCAATTGGGGGAGATCTTAAAATGGGGGCCCATATTCACAAAAAAGATTCTTTTGTCATATTTTTATTTAATTCTTTTTTTTTTATAGAAAAGATAAAAACATATATCCATTTAAATATGAAAAAAAATGTAAATAAGAAATAAATTTAATTAAAAATAGAAAAATAACACAAATCCAATAAGCTAATTTTTTTTCTTCAAATCAAATAACAAATAAAATGATAGGCTTAAAATAAAAAAATCTAAAAGAAAGCTAAAAAATTCCTATAAATTAAGAATTAACCTTTTTTTTTTTCAAGATCATGGACCCTCCGTATTTGGGTCCTAAGTCACCTAGGACCAGGTCAACCTTGGTAACTAATGAAATATACATAGGGTGCCCTCAATTTTTTAAAATTGTAATTTTTAAATATTATTTATTTAAAATCTATTTATAAAAAACTGTTATATTAAAATTGTTTGTGAAAAGTTACTTATGAAATCGCATAACCAAACGCTCTAAGGATACTGTAAAATGTGCTTAGTGTTACTAACACTTGGAAAAATAAAACATGAGTCAAATGTCAAATAGTCCGCCATCCATACGGAAACTCAATGGGCCGCTGCCTACTGGTCAAACAAACGTCCTGTCACCGGCCCGTCATACCCAGCCCGAGTCCACACAAACCGGCCCGAGTCCAATCTCCCGATCTACCAATCATACACGCCAAACAAAATTACAAAAACCACCCCAAAAATATAAATAAATAAAAATAAAATAAACACTATTCTCGGACCGTCCGTCAGCATCGACCGATACCGTTCGATGCGCTCCCAACCGTCCGATTTTGACAGGGGAACCCACAAATATATCATGGGATTTTTAATTTTAAGTTTCTATAAATATGTTTATTTAAAATCGATCTCACTTTTTAATTTTTTTTTAATCCCTGTATTCAACCGTCTATTTAGTTTTTAGTCCCTCTGTCAAACCTCCGTCCATATACCGTTAATTTGTTAATTTGTAAAATATGATTTTATTTTTAAGTTCCTATAAATTATATTTTTTTGTGATCAGTCCCTGTAAACTATGTTATTTAGTCAGGAACTAAATAACATAGTTTACATGGACTTAAAAATAAATCACATTTCACAGAACCAAATAGACTGTGTATGGACGGACGGACGTTAAATAAATCACATTTAATGGTGTATGGACGGACGACTGACAAAGAGACTAAAAATCAAGGGATTGAATATAAGGATTAAAAAAGAAATATGAAGAAGTGAGGGACCGATCTTTAAATAGATATGTTTAAATGGACTTAAAAATAAAAATCCTATATATCATATATTACGTTTTCGGTAAAATATAAATAAGGACGCAAAAATAAAATAAATCCGGAGTCAGCGAAATCAAAAGACGGGGGCGTCGTGTGTCTCTCATCGCCTCCCGCAAACATCAGACCCCAAAAGAAAAACCTTTCGATTTCCGATCGCGTGCGAATAGACGTCCCAAAATCAGGTTCGATTTTTTCGATCTCGAGCTTTTCGTGTCGTTTTTTGGGGGATTTTATCGGATCTTTTGATATGGAGACGATGCGAATCTTGTTGACCTTTATGTGTTGCGGTTTTTGATCTTGTGTGGTGGTTTTGGGAGGTGAGTGTTACGATCTAGGGTTTGTGTACGGCGCATAGGATCGATCGTGTTTGGGTTGTGATCTAGGGTTTGTGCGGATTTTCTTTAAAATTTTTTTTCCTGGTAGGTGTTTGTGCTGTTGATTTTTTTGGTAGGATTTATGGATGGATTGGACCAATGAATGATGAATCTGAATATTTGATTTAATTTTTTTTCGCACCTGTATAATCTTTTTTTTCCAAATAATCTATAAAAGTTAATTTTGTTAGTTGTAGCAGTTTTTTGGGGGGTTTTCATCAATGATATTGAGAGTACATCAATGGATGTGCATGTGTGAAAAAAAACAATTACTTTTTAGGGATGGTTGTGTTTAGAGGAAGATAAAGTTTCTTTGTTTGTATTTTTTCCGTTTTGTCATTGTTTTATTTCTGTATCTATTGGTTGATATAAATTTCTTTGCAGACATTAGATTACACGTTGTGGTATTTTGAGGTGGATGTGTCTGATATAACTTTTGATGGATGATGACTGTTCCGATGGATAACTCATCAGCTCCTTCAACGAGGGAGCTTGTTCAGAGTCTTTACAAAAAGGTATGGCTTTGATATTCCTTTCTGCAAGTTATTTGTTTTATGATGATGTTAATCATGCAGAACATCACATTTTCATGATATTTTGTTCACTTCTGGCCTTCTGGGTTTCTATGTCAATAAATTCTGGTCTTATTTCCCGATTGGATTAGTGTTAGCATATTAACCGCCCAGAACTTATTGTTTTCTGTAAACCTGGGTAATCTGGAGTATGATATTACTCGCATTACTTGCACCATAATATTTACACTGACCATTTGCCTATTAGTGTTTTAGTTTCTCGTCTTTCTTGGTGTTTCATTATGAATTGTCCCATCACATTGTTGTTTTTTGTGCTTTGGAGTTCATCTGATATACCCTTATTTAGGTATATTATTGCGTCACCGTTTCTCCACACACAAAACATTGAGATGTAATTAATGATATTTTATGCATCCCTTTGTTTGTAGCATATCATAAATGTTCATTTGATCAATTATAACATTTAATTTTTCCATAAACTTATTTTGCATTCCTTTAATCTTTTATCATTGATTTGCCTGTTCATTTATGATATCATTTTTCTAGCCTATTCTTTGTTTTCCTTATAGCTCAAAACGTCGATTGTGCCGCTGCATTATTTATTTATTTTCCTCCCTCTTTTTTTTTTTTGAGGGGGGGGGGGGTGCTGGTTGTTGGTCACACGTTCTACTGTTTCATTGCAAATCCAGTAATGAGGGATTGTAGTTTCTTTGAGAAGTGCAGCCTTAAAATGTTTGTGTTAGGCATTTTTTTGCAAACTGGTACTTGGCATCTTATTCACACCTTTGGATAAAGCCAGTGGATCATGGTTAAAATTTGAATGTTATATAACATATATCATTGGGTCCTATGTGAAATGAAATGCACATCACCAAATGCCATATTCTAGCATTTTAATTTACTCAGCTCGCATAAATCTTTTTCATATTTTTTTACAGTTTTGAATGCATCTTGTTATGTTCAAAATATTGATATTTCAGTAAACTTGCCTTTTTAACAGAATCGTGAGCTGGAGAATGGGTTACGTAAGTCTGCCCAATCAAAAATTCCATCTGATCCTAATACATGGCAGCAGATGCGTGAAAATTATGAGACCATAATACTTGAGGATCATGAGTTTTCAGAATTACATGAAGTTGAGTATGCTCTTTGGCAGTTGCACTATAAGCGGATTGAGGAGTTCAGGGCGCATATCAGTGCTGCTCCATCATCCGCTGGATCAGTTGTGTCACAAGGTGGGAGAAGCCCAGCACGTCCTGAACGAATAAAAAAAATTCGTGCCTTTTTCAAAAGCTTTCTTTCTGAAGCGACCGGTTTCTATCACGATCTGATTTTGAAGATTAGATCCAAATATGGTCTTCCTCTGGGATTTTTTTCTGATGGTGTGGAGAGTCAAATAGTTATGGGAAAAGATGAAAAGAAATCTGCTGACATGAAGAAAGGCTCGTTGTCCTGCCACCGTTGCTTGATATATCTGGGAGATCTTGCACGTTACAAAGGGCTGTATGGAGAAGGGGACTCTGTATCTCGGGAATATGCAGCTGCTTCAAGTTATTATATTCAAGCTTCTTCCCTGTGGCCTTCAAGTGGCAATCCCCATCATCAGGTTTTTTTCATTGCTCTTTGGTTTTGCTTTGATAAATCACAACAATTTAGGCTCTTAACTGTGTTTGTTGATCACCTCTTTCGGTCTGGGCATTATTTGGTCTTTCAGCTTGCAATACTGGCTTCATATTCGGGGGATGATTTGGTGGCAATTTATCGATATTTTCGTAGCTTGGCTGCTGAAGCTCCATTTTCAACTGCAAGGGACAACCTGGTAATTGCGTTTGAGAAGGTAATCGACCTTTTGGCTTTCCAGTTGTTAGATGGAAATATGCTTCTTAGGCTACGTTTGGATGTGAGGTTGAAACACTAGGATTCCTAGAATCTTGTGTTTCAAACTGAGCTTTTAAAAATCATTATTTCCTTAGATTTTCAACTGCAAGATTTTTTGGTCTAAAAAAGAAGATGGTGGTATGAAAAGTTAAATGCTGGAAATTTGTTTGGATATGAGTTTGAGAATTTTTAGCTTTTCAAACGCAAAATCTACTTAAACTCATATCCAAATGGACTTTTAGAATCAATCGTCAGTTGGGGATTTTCATTTATAACACCCTCCAATATGTCAGCTCTGCTATTTAACTTGCAGTGGCCTTGGTTGTCTTTCATTAACAAGGTTAGATTTTGATGCAAGAAAGTTTATTTGTAATTTTGAATCTCGTATATATTTGTTTTGTTGCAAAAAAAATGACTGGTGCTTCACTCCAACCTTCCTGAAAAATTGGGATTTGAGAAAAATAATATGTTCGCCTTTAAGGAAACTAAAAGAATAATAATATTGTAATAGTTTAAAATATGATATGAAATATAGATATGCTTCTGAAGATTGTGGACCATGTGGGTAAGCATGCTGTGTTGTTTCACTTGTTTTTCCTATCTGTGCATCTAAGACTTGGATTCTTCCATGAATGTAATCTTAACAAATAGTGATGTGCTCGGATTGGTGGTTCAGTTTTGATGTCTGGTTTTTAATATCTTTCATATCTTTTTTTGTGATAGGCACCGCGCATACTTTTTTTTTTGATAATGATAGGGTGGGTTATTCACCAGAATTCATAGATTGGTTAACATCCTTTCTTGATGTTACCTCACCTTGATAATTACATTAAAAGCAGGCCAAATGCATATTAATATTGTATCCTTGCTGTTTATATCTCATTACCATGTCCTTGTTTTGTTCACATGGTGCACCAAATGTGCACCTATTTTTCCATGATGTGATTACCGTATCTTACTCAATTTTTTTTGCCTAGTAGAATGCCTCATAGTATGTATCATATGCAACAAATTAGTGGTAGGTTTGATTTTATCATGAGTTGGAGTCATGATCCACAGATGAAGGCTCATGTCTCTTTTACAAAGCACAATACCCTATTGAGGATTTTGATGGATGTATGAGTTGTTTTCTGATTTTTTTGCTTGCTGGCATTGACCATCAATAAAAATGAAAATAAAATTTTTCAATCTTTTTTTATTAAAAATTCCCGCAAACCATATAGTGTTGCCCATTCTTGCCTACTGGAACAAGATATATGCACAACATTTTGAGGAACGTTAAATTCTCTATTCTTTCTGAAAATAATGGGTAATGACACCCCCCCCCCCCCCCGGATGAAAAAACCATTGTCTCAAATGTTAGTTTCTAAAATATTCTTGCAACTTGACTCTAATGGATTTCTTAACCTTTACAATGTTATCTGCCGTGTTCTTTTGCTGATTAGTGATCTCTTGTACATTAATGTTTTGCAGAATCGTCAGATATACTCCCAGTTGCCTGGTAATCTTAAAGCTCACCCAGTGAAGACGGCACCAGGGCGAATGAACGGTAAAGGGAGAGGAAGGGGGGACACGAAGGTTCTACCTAAAGACAACAAAGTTGAATCTGTTCCAATCAATGAAGCGAAGCCCAGCATATCCGATACCTACAAAGCCTTTTCAACTCGTTTTGTCAGATTGAATGGCATTCTTTTCACACGGACGAGGTGGTTTATATTTGCCATGAACGTTAATAAGTTAATGATATTTTCCATTATATTTTAAGGTCTACAGACTAACATCCTGTTACTGCTTTATAATTTCTCAGTTTGGAAACATTTGGAGATATTTTCTCTGCAGTTATCAGCGATCTGCATGAGCTACTTTCTTCCGGCCCTGAAGAAAAGTTCAATTTTGGTTCAGATGCCACCAACAATGGACTGGTATTTGTTAGGCTTGTCACAGTGCTCATATTCACTGTACATAACGTCAAGAAGGAGTCAGAGAGTCAGTCGTATGCCGAAATCTTGCAGCGTTCAGTTCTCCTTCAAAATGCATTTACTGCTGCCTTTGAGTTTGTGGGGCATATACTCAAACTTTGTGCCCAGTTACATGATCTTTCATCAAGTTATCTTTTGCCCTCTATTCTCGTTTTCATCGAGTGGTTAGCTTGCTGTCCAGATATTGCTGCTGGCAGGGATGTTGATGAAAAACAAGCTTCTGCTAGATTATTCTTCTGGAATCAGTGTGTGTCCTTCTTGAACAAGCTCATATTGAGTGGCTCTTTGTCTATTGATGATGACGAAGATGACTCCTGCTTCAAGGACATGGATAGGTACGACGAAAGTGAAACTGGTAATCGGCGTGCTTTGTGGGAGGACTTGGAGCTGAGAGGATTTTTGCCTCTTGCACCTGCCCATCTCATTTTGGATTTCTCAAGAAAGCACTCTTTTGGTAATGATGGTGGAGACAAGGAGAAGAGAGCCCGTGCACAAAGAATTTTTGCTGCTGGAAGAGCTCTTGTGAATGTGGTTCAGTCTGAGCAGGGAATATATTTTGATCAGAAGCTAAAGAAATTTGCTGTTGGTACTGAGCCCCAAGGTTCTGAAGAGCCAATTCACATTCCATCAGATGTATCCTCATCCAATGCTCAGAAACAAAGTTCTCCAGTTGATGATCTGAGGGTCTCACCACCAACTTCTCAGATGTATGTGGATAGAGAAGAAACCGGGGAAGAGATTGTTTTCAAGCCTTCTGTGGTTGCACAATATCCTGATATGACCATACCGAAGTCAACTGCTAGTGAGATTCTCCAGCCTGCTATTTCCACTCCTGCTGTTGTAGAACATCGTCCGGATATCACTGTGACAAAATCAATTTCCAGTGAAGTCTTCCAGCCCATTGTGCCTGCTAAATTTGATTTTTCAAGCTACATGAATGCTTTTTCTGGGCCACCCAATAATATCCATTTTCAGAATACATTAAATGGAGTCCCACAATTAACATCTGCCAGTGCCACACTCCAACCTCCGGAATGGGTAAATCCAGTTACTTCAAAGTGGCTTATGGAACAGGACACTCGTTTAGCTGATGTAATGAAACAGCTGAGGGTGGTTGAAAATGGATATGCTCCTAAGTCAGGCTTTCCAGTAGATATGGCTGCTTTGCAGCCGCCTATTACTATATCACAACTACTTCCGCCATCTGCCTATCATAACTTCACTCCTGCAGAAGCTGTGCCCTCCAAGCTTGATTCAGTTGTTCCACCGGGGGCCTTTTCTGATGTAGTAGCTACAAAGGTGTCTTCTCTGCCCACAGGCCCCAAGAAAAATCCGGTAAGTCGGCCTGTGAGGCACTTTGGTCCTCCTCCTGGTTTCAGCCCAGTTCCATCCAAACAACAGGATGAGCCCATTGTCAGTAAGGCATTGAAGGACGACCAACCTCTTGAGGATGATTATAGGTGGCTTGATGGATATCAGTTCTCGTCTACAGCAAGCATGGGGACAGAAAAGTCTCTTGCTCATATGCAAGATTCGTCCCTACAAATTGCTGGTAAGAGCAATAGCATGGCTAGCGCAATCAACTTTCCATTCCCTGGAAAACAGATTCTCAACATGGAGGCTCAGGTGGAGCAGGGAAGAAGATTGCAAGACTCCCAGTTCAATGAGCATAGGATGATTTTCCCGGAGCTTCATCATCATCAAGAACAGCAGCTTGCTACTCTGCCAGATCAGTATCAGGGGCAAACTCTTTGGGCGGGGCGTTACTTAGTGTGAAGCTCTTTGTGTCTGAATGTAAACGGTAAGTTCTTGGTTGCTATGCTTTTGACTTTTCCTCTAAAATTGCTACATCAAGATTTGTACATATATTTATTGTTTTTCCTCTAAAATTGCTACATCATACAAATTTATTGTCTTCTATAACTTGTTGTATGGTTATCTGACTTATGGTTTATTTTTATTTTGGCTGATTCATCTTCTCTTCACAGCTGAGATTGTCAAACCTCTTGCAGGGAGTGGCTTAATGCATGTAGCAACCAGCTTGGACGTGCACTTTTTGTGTAGCTCCTTTCAATATCATTAAATTTTGTTGGAGCTTGGATGTTCTTGGGAGCGTTGCAGGCATCTGCCCTTCTACTGGTGAGTGCCAGAAGTTTTATTCAACTAGGACTCTACACATTGCATGTCTACACATATAGATCTTCATGTTGAACAATGAATAACTGCTAAATTCATTGATGTATAGATAGTCTTTTATATCAATCCAAAAATCCCTTAAAATAAAAAGAAGGAAAGGAAAATAAAAAGAGAGAGATTCTCTGTGCATGAGTGTTGGAGGTCATTTTTGAAGTGATAATAATTGAACTCCTTGCCCTTTAATGCCCTCTGGTTTTCAAACAATTGTTTCAACAGTAACTCAATTCAGGGCTAGGCTTGTAGTAATTGGTGCTGACGATCGCTAAAGGTTCCAATAAGTTGAACTGGTCAATTCGTCTTTAACTAACCTTTTATATCTTGGGTAATTTTTGAAAATGGCCTTTAAAGAATCATTGCCAATTTTTACTCTTCCCAGTTGATTTAACAGATTTGGTACGGCTAAGATAGTGCCATGTTAGAGCCAGGGTCAATGCTTTTTTATTTTCCGTTTTGAAGATGTCAGTCCATTTTATGTTTTTATTAGGTGTCGGGTTTTCTGATGGAAGTGAAAATTGAAATCATATGCTTTTAAGCAGAGAAGTCAGTTCAGTTTACATCTTCAAAGTCTGTCATTAAAAAAAATACAGAAGAAGATATTATATGGAAAATCAAAAATAGAAAATAAAATACAAAAAAGGACAAAATAGATGAAAAAAAAAATCTGAAAAATAAGGTGTAGGACAAAAAAAGGTCTTTATTATGATTTTTTAGAAGATGACAATTTTTTTAAAATTTTATCATTAATCTTGTTTGTTATTTATTTTGGTCCTGTTTTATTGGGATCATGACTTTTTTGTTTTTATGATATTCTCTTTAACAAAACAATAAATTAAAAAGACCAAGGTTTAGTGCTCTTTTTTAAAACAATGGGGTCGGTTTTTTTTTTAAAATTAAAAACAAAGCAAGTTTTTTTTTTCTTTGTTGACTATTTTGTTTCTATTTTATTGGTATTTTTTTTTTATATATATTTTCTTGAACAAATCAATTAATCATTGCACTTAAGATTTTTTTTTCTTTTTGTTTCCCCCTTTCTTAACAAAAACTGATAAGTGCTTGCCTTCTTTTTTTATATACAATTTGTTATTTTTTGGTTATCTGGTTTATGGGCTACTTTTGTATCCTTTTTTTCCTTGTAAATAACAAATTGAATATATTGGTAACACATAAAATAAAGGAATACAGGATTACAGCATTACACACAACCTATAGAACAAAAAATATCATAAAAACAATTAAGAAAACAAAATAACAAAACAATATATTCAGGATCACATGACTGTTAATGCCTCATCATAGGCATGCTCACATGACCCTGTTAAATGTCACATCGTATACACTCATTTAGATCACTTTGTGAGTGTATTGTAGTCGAGAATTATAACACGTGATGGCTAGTTAATAATGCCTTCTAAATTTTCCAGGATGCGCTGTGCTTCCCAATATGGAGGGGCAAAGGATGAATAATTGATGATTTAAGTAAATGCCTCATGGTCGGATGGTTCAAATTATCTGTTTCAACATCTTTCTTTGGTGGGTGGTTTTTGGTGGAGAGAGCATGAAATGAAGTCTCACAGGCTCTCACTGTATGGTGAAAGTGGTCTTACTGTGGGAAAGTTCTCGATCTCAGTGGTTCAGTTGAATAGATTATCGTCGTGTTGTCGTTTCCACCCGCACCAGTGGCTTTTTCGTGTCATCTCCAGTAGTGGTTGCAGGTGTGGAGTCTGGTGGTGGTGGTGACGGCAGCGTTGTTACCAATAAATGTGGATGGAAGATAGAAATAATAATAATAATGATGATGATGACATGAATAAGTAGTTTGCATGGGAAGGACAATTAGTTGATGTGGATTTATGTTTCATGTTCCTAAGCTCCGGAGCTTAAAACTATGGAACTACAATGTGCATGGGTAGCTATTGTATGTTTGCCTTGTGTGGTGGTGTGTTGAATACTATGTGGAACAAGTTATATTTAATGTCTTGTATTTGAATATGCTGTGGTGTGTTTTGTATTTTTGTTGGAAAATGTTTTACAGGATGCACATTTTAAATCTTTGAATGCAGATCTTCTTGCATTTTTTTCTAATTAAATACTCGTTTGGTATGCCGTACTAAATTTTTTTATACACTGTAGGAATGACTGTTAGCATATTATCTTTCATAAAAGTTTTACTGCTGTTGATTTAACCCTGGATTTATTTGTTCCAATTTTATTTCATTCAAGTGTTATTTTTGTTGAGCTCTTCCTCGAAAGGAAAATGTTAGGGAGTTGTTCTTTCACACGGTCTGAATATTTATTTGGAAAATGATTCATTCATCTCCCGACCACATTATTTTTCTTTTTTTTTGTAAAAATCACACGCATTTCATTTGAAGTAATAGTTATACAAAATAAAGTATATATTGAGATACATTAATATATTTTTTTATTTAAAAATTATTATTATTTTTTTGTATATGGATTTAGTAAAATGGATTGAATGTATCAGCGCTAGCGCTCTATTTATCGAATCATGTACTTTCTTAATAATAAATAAAATGTACACATTTCAATAAATTGTATAAATTTAAAACTAATATTTTTATAGATAATTCTACTATTTCCGTAAAAAAAAAAAATTATTGTTAAGAATATACCTCAATGATCAGAGATTGATTAATAGTTATAAGCCAATGGATCTCATATTAAGATTAGTTGTTAAATGGTATCATATAATAATTCATTAGACATATACTTTTTTCTTTATATCTCATCGGATAACGTTTATTTTTTTTTTAAAATGGCATCATATAATAATTCATTAGCACAACGTTAAGTCCTTGAGGATTCTTATAGCTTCAGACCAGTTTTTTTTTCTTTTTTGGCACATACATTTAAACAAAGTAAAATATCAATCAACATACACATAATGTAATCTATTCCCATAAAAAGAGGGAAGGATCATCCGAAATCAATTCGTAGATTGCCTCAAGAAACTTTCAAAGAAGATCTCCATTGAATTCTAATTGTCGTCGACTTTAGTGAATGCAGAAAGATATTTTTATCTACCTTCTCTCACTTCCATTTTAAGAACATCTTCTCAAAATATCTCACGATGAAGTAAATCTCAAAAAAAGTACAACTAAGAACCCATAGAGGGGAAAATATTCTTGCTTTGAAATTCCTCTCTCCTCTAGGAACTGCAGCACCAGAAGCACAACGTCCCTATTTATTACCGCAGGTGACAGTGTTTGTTCTTCTTCCATTTGCCATTGAAATTTCACACAAAGGGAACTCGTCAGTCTCAAAACATCAAACCCACCTCAGAAAAACTCTCCTAAACAAAATTGAACAAAACAGAGACAGCTATCAGTCTTGGAGCAACAACTAAACAAACCCAAATAAAGAATACCCAAATGAAACAGAGACTTTTATATGGTTCTCAAACAACACAGCTAAAGAAACAAAATAAGAACAAACCCAAACAAAGAAAACCCAAATGGAAACAGAGATCTCTACCGGTCTCGAAAAAAGAATACCTAGATGAAACAGAGGCACAATAAGTCTCAATTAAAAAAACAAACCCAAAACAGAGAATGCTAAAATAAAACAATGACAACCATCAGTCACACAACATAAAATCCACCTCGCAGAACAGAAAACAAACCTAGACAAGGAGTACTTATCCCACTCCGGTTAGAACCCCGCACGCGCGCGCATGGTGGTGCTTTGACAGACTTCTCCCACTCCGGTCAGAACCGCACACACTCACACGATCAAAGATCCACCATATGATGTCCACCAAAAGGGTTTCACTAGAGTAGAATGAGCTATCCTTATAAACATTCAAAAAAAATTTCAAACAACCGATGTTAGACTAAAAGAATATGACAGCTTTCCATCATCCTATAGCGACCACTCAAACCCAACTTTTAAACCATATTTTAAAAATATCCAAAATACTCAACAATACCTAGATGAACCACATAGCTGTCTCTGTTTTGTTCAATTATGTGAGTCTCAAAACACAAATCCCCCCTTAAAAAACCCATTAAAATAACCAAAACAAGAGAGAGAGCATTAAATAGAATTCTAAGACAAAAGACGAAACACAGTTTTGGCTGACGGACTTGATTATCAGATTTTAATGTATATATATTTTGTGTAGTTTGCTTGATAGCTTCATGTGCTTATTCTTGCGGATCATATGGATTCGGACCTTTTTATTTGGAATGTTACATAGTGACCGTATGAAGTGTTTGTGAGCAAGAAGGAATTGACTTCAATTTTTGTTTACACGAGTGAGTATTTAATGTGTTTTTTAAACAAGAGATTAAGATTTTGATGATAAGTTATTCTGATTTTAGGAAATGAAAAGTCTATTGTCTTTATTTTCATTTGTCAAGATTAGAACAAAAAGTTGAGATAAATGTTATTCTAATATTTAAGTAAAATAAAATATCATCATTATTATTTTAAAATTGGAATAACTGTCCACACTTTATCATGATTATTTTTTATACAAATGAGACAAGTTGTCATTCCCCTCACTTATCATCACAATTAACTTTATCTCATCGGTTATCCGATTATCCCTTGTCAAAGAGTGTTGTTATACGCAATCCACGGGGATAATCTCACAAACAGTCCATATATCTCTATAATACCTAAACGAGATATATACATCATTAATATTTTTTATGTTTTTAATTCAAATGGGTCCATGTAAAATATCTTGTGGATGTATATATTTTTCATAAAAACATACATTTATCGGATGAGATTTATTATTTTTAAAAACTTAAAATACGTGAAAATTGTCTCCCTGATTTTTTTTTTTTAGGGGGACGAGTATTTGTTGGTTTCACTAACTTTTCCAATTACAATGGATAAAAAAATTGATAAATTATTCTAACAAGAAAACTTTATTTGGTAGTATTTGATGGAATTTTTTTTTTTATTATTTCATGTACTTGTGGTAAGGAGAAATTATGGAAAGAGAAACAAACTAAATTATGTAAACATGTATTATATATTGTTGTTAATGTAGTGATATTGACAAAAAAAAATGTCTAAGTTCTGTTAGCGATCACTCTTGTTGAACATGCAAATATATAATTATCTAACGAAATATATTTTTTTTATAAAAATTCAACTTTCTGTATACACCAATTCAACTAAGATCATTTTGAGCAAATACTGATATTTTTTTTAATAATTGACATATTGAAATATGAGTCAATTCAAGCGATCAAGTAACATATTAGAGGATTGTGATTAATCAGAAAAGAAAATTTTGGGAAGAAGTATGACAAAAGTTTGAGAAAAAACTGTGAGATCCTTCACATGTGCAACTCAATGAATGATCAAATACTAACAAATTTTATTTGTTCAAGTGTCAAAAAATATATTCTGAGTACAACATGAAGTGCATTTCGTCATTTATTCCACAGTTATGAAAAAAATAGCCTAATTACAAGATGAATGATCAAAGCTGGACAAAAAAAATTACAAAAAATGTGCTGACTGGCCTAGGTCAATGCCCCATTTACCTTCTAAGTCTTGTGGTACCACTATTGAAATATATCAAGTAACAAACATATAGGTTTATGTAGATCATAATGGGTGCACCACAAGGTAATCTGCCTACAAACATATAGAAGAAAACATATATCATCAGCAAGCAACTCAGACTAGATTAATTTGTACCATGCTATTTTATATCATGCATGACTTGTATAGTTTGATTTATTACAGGTCGAATACAGTTCAATTTCAGGTAGATATACTATTATGACAACATTTGAACTGTCTTTTCCTGTTTGATCTATTGTGTAAAAAAGACATATATGCGTGGACGAAGACTAGTATCATCTCAATGATATATTTATCAAGATTATGTGATATATATGAGCCAATCAGATTGTTTTAATGATGTGAATGGTCCAAACTGATTGGTCAAATAGATAATTAGTTATTATTCTTATTTTAGATTTTATCCATGAATATTGTCAGGATTATGTGATATCAATGAATCAATCAGATTGTTCCTAGAAGTATATATATATTATCCTTTTGAGGTGAAAAAGACATAATCTATTGAAGTGATTAACTAAGCTATAAATCCTTCATCTCTCCTCCTCTATTTTCCTCGTGACACGAATAAGGAGGACACCGAGTTACTGGTTCAAGAAAAGGATAAGGTTTATGATTCAAAATAACTAATATTTTAAATTTTAAAAATTTTGATATATCAAAATGCTCGAAAATTGATATATCGATCGATATATCGATTGTGTGAATGTTTTTTCAAAAAATTGGAAAAAAATAAAAAAAAAATGGGGAAGATGTTAACAAATGGAGAAATGTAAAAAATACGTAATTCCTTTTTTATGAATATTTGACTAAGGTTTTATGATGGAAATGAGAATGTGAATGTATTTGTAAATTTAGAGAAATTAGAAATCAAGATAAGAAAAAATTAGGTTTTATGAAATTACAAGATTTTGTTGTTTATAAATGAAAATTACAAATGATAACTTTAGGTTTTACATTATAAAGCACTATTTATAATGATACTTTCCTAACCTTTATAATGTAATAATGTATTATTTTTGAGGAATAATATATCTTTATTAACTTTCTAATAATCTTTTTTTGTAAGAAACTTTGTGATATATATATATATATAGAGAGAGAGAGATTTGTTAACTTTGTTAAAAATTTTAATGTAATAATATATTTGAATGAAATACTAACAATACAATGAATTTCATATTTATAGATAAACTACAAAACATTGATATTTGGTACTTTAAATCATGTATATGCATATTAGCAAAGCGTTTTTGAAAAAAAATCACGATATATTGACATGATCTCACGAGAAATTTCTCACGAGAATATCGAGAATTGAATTTTTATAGAGATATTGAATTTCTCACAAAAATATCGATAAATTTTCGATATTTAGTGATTTGCTCTCAGAAACCGATATATGATATTTAAAACTATGATCAGTGACATCACACATATTAAACAAAAGTCATTAAAAATAATTTAAGAAAATATCTTATTCAGAATACCTCCACATATAACACAGAAATTACATAACTATTATTACACATGAAAACACATGCACAAAAAACGAAATGTTATGTAAAGATTAAACGAAAAAAGTGAACCAAATACCATATCAAATGACAATAGAATGGATACCGTTTACCTTTTCAAGGGGGTTTAACATTTCAGCCATAGAACAACTTTATTGCAGTTTATCATTGATATCCAAAGACCCAAATGCAAGACATAAAATCCAATGGCGCAGTCACTAATATTATTCAAAATTTAAACCCTAGTAGAACAAATGACAAAAAAATTCACAAGGTGTTACACTGAACTAAAACTGAGGCAATGGCACCATGTCAAAAGTGAAGCTAAACTGGAATAACAATCCTGGTACTACTTTTCACATCAGAGTCCAATGGGGATGGCATTGCCAGTGCTTGTGAATGTACCACAATTTTTCAATGGTGAGAAAGACAACCCAAGCAACAATTTTGTGTACTACAAAAAAATTGAAACATAAAATCTTGCACAACTTTAAAGACCTTGTAAAAAAACAAAAGCAAAACAATCACTTAAATGGCATAGATTACATATAAGTTAGAACAAAGTCATAAAAATTGCTCCTTTCTGCATCCAACAGAATCATCACCCATGACACCTATTGCTAACATTCCTCTTCTCCACATGTGATACTGTCCAGTTACCATCTAATCTTTTGTGCCGAAGCTGTTGGGACGAGTGAGATTGGACTGAGCGTATCGCAAAGTCATTGAGATCCTGCAATGGCATGAGCCCCTTCACAACCTCTTCCATCGAGGGGCGTGTTTTGGGATCTCTACTGAGGCAATAGTAAGCTATGTGAGCAACTTTTTGAACACCTTTGATGGAGTAGTTGAGCTCCAGACGAGGGTCCACCAGCCGATATAGTCTCCGTTTGTCTCCTAGATATGGACGAGCCCACGCAACAAGGTTTTGCTCCCCATTAGGCCGTTTCTTGTCCACGGACCTTCTACCGGTTAATATTTCCAGTAGCACCACACCAAAACTGTAGACGTCACTCTTAGATGTTAAGTGTCCTGGATAGATAAATCAAAGTGTGATTGAACGCTTAGAAAAACATTTTACGATGTTCTAAGTTATCAAAAGTTCAAAAATTCAAACGCATTGACAAGGACTATGAACTGATTAAGTGTCATTTTGTTTGTTTTACGTGCTTCCAATTATTAGTACTGCTATGATAAGGGGGAAAAAATGCATCAAGATTTATTATGCCAACATACCCAACTCAACATAGGGGGAATTAGGAATCCTACTATGCCATGAAATTCTAATAAACGTAATTCTTGAAGTGATTATCAGCGCAGACTCTATGTCTTCTTCAACCATACTTTGTTCTCCTTTGTAGAAGTATAGTCAATAGTAAACATTTATGTTTTGTGTGTTACCACCTCAAATAATGTTCTATTATAGCATCCCTTGTAGATGTTAGTCATCTCCCAATAACACACTTGTATAACTCACATAGTTTTTCCTTGTGCTCTCTCGAAATTCATCAAATAAAACGTGAGCAGTCATGAATAAAGAAAAAGAGATGAGTAAACAAGAGCAAAAAGAAAGAGCTCTTCCCTCAACTGGGAAATTTTTTTTGTTGTTAAACATGTATTAATCCATGATATACTGCAGGCTGTCTAAGTAATTTGTAACACTGTACTCAGGCTGTTATAAGCATAACTTGATACCTGTCATCACGTACTCCGGAGCAGCATAACCAAACGTTCCAACAACCCTTGTTGAAACGTGTGTGTTGTCCCCTTGAGGCCCAGCTTTTGCAAGCCCAAAGTCAGAAAGCTTTGCATTATAGTCCTGCAGAGAAAACCATAAATCATGATACATGCATGAAAACATAAAATTTGCTCTTGAAAGTAATATAATTAACATACCGAGTCAAGTAGAATATTAGATGTCTTAAAGTCCCTGTATATAACTGGTTCAGCAGCTCCATGGAGAAAGGCCAATCCTTTAGCAGCACCAAGGGCGGTCTTTAATCTGCTGGACCATGGAAGTGGTAGAGCCCCTTCAACACAAAACACAATGTTACTTGGAATTATTGATGTATATATAGCACAATATCTGGCATATCTGAATCAATATAACATAAAGCATGTCATGAAGCTAGAATGATTCAATGCATTTGAATTATTTTCATTTCATATTTCTTTACTGATGGAAAGAGAAGCAGTGTGTTAAACATAAAATGTGATGTCCACTATAAATTACTGCTATATAAAGAATGAGTAGCAACTCTTCAAGTTGATAAAATGCAAGAATGAGAGAAGTCAAGAACAAATATTAAGAATTTCTCTATCCCTCTCTTTCTTCTCTTGGAACCCTGAAATTTCTCAGGTTTTCTAGACATATATCATTGCTTAATGAATGCCTCAGAAATTCTTATCTATGTTTTACTTAGCACCATATTCCATAAAAATATAATTTGAAAGAGTGACCCAGTTCATCCCAATGACTAACTTTTTGGATGCATCCCAAATTTTCTACCTAGATACTCCAAAATATGTAGCGTGTCCTTGTGAACTAGCTTGACTATACACGCAATCTCCGAATTGCAAAGTGACAAGAAATTTGTGCTGAAGAGCAGTGTTAGGCACATTATTTTGTTGTGTAGTATTTAGCAAGTAAGATTCAGGGGTATTTTTGTGATACAAATTGAGTTCTTGTTAGTTTGATTTTTTATATTTAAATAAGCCCACCTAATTAAATTTTGAGTTTCGCAATTCAGGTCAGTCTGCATCATTTGGTAACAAATGATACAGATTTAGTCCCAAATATTTAGTGTTTGAATATGTTGTTTTTATTAAATTTTTAATTAAAAAATTCCTTTCCATAAGGAAAAATTTACTCAGATAAATTAATTGACAGAATCCAAAAACATAAAGTTCCTTACTTCTGAATAGATGATTTTCAAGACTTCCTCTAGCCATAAATTCATAGACAAGAAGTCGTTGGTCATCTTCGATACAGTATCCAATAAGCTTAACAAGATTTTGGTGGTGGAGTTGCCCAAGGAAATTAACTTCTGCCTGCATTAAGAAAAAAAAGGACCTTACATTGTTACCATACTTTCAATTATTTTTACCATCAATTACTTAAAAATTTGATGTACCTACCACCCATTCCCTATGGCCTTGAAGAGCATCTTGCTTTAAGCTTTTAACGGCAA